>CM055117.1:469673490-470273490 GCA_029206835.1 Rana muscosa
GAAAATAGCACAATGGCAGCAAAGACGTCCATGGTGCCCCCTCATCATTTAATCAACAGTTGGCTCTGCCAACACCAATGCAAACAAATGAAAAGAAAAGAGCTACTGCAGACACCTCAATAGTGATCCTAAACTAAAAAACTAATGACAAAAGAATAGGTGCTGCGCTGCTGACTACAACAAATAATAAGAACTTGGCAATAAACACCCAGCAGGGGTGATAAACTCTGGGGGAAAACAACAATTGGTGAACACAATAAAGCTATGGATGAGTAATCAGTGGAAAATTGTTCATGTAAACACAAAAATAAGTGCATATAATAATATACAAAAAAGGTAATAACCCTCCAGAGGTGTAACCCAGTGGGGAAGATTGGAGCTTGACTAATAAAATCTTTACTGGGGGATGTGTCCAAGCTGGCGCATGGAGCTGACAAGTAGTTGTGGAGCTTCGCTGACCGGTCTATGGATCCTGCAGTCGGATTGGTGCAGGACTGAGCTTTGGAGTCTCTCTCTCCTTCACACCGGGGGTCTTGTGGGTATGCGCAGGGGTCCTAGTGCTGGTCATGTTCGCCCACACAAAGGCTACAAAGGCTCCAAAAAGAAACCGGAAGTAAAGGGAACCTCCGCTATTACTACACACAGCATGGCGTCGCAGACAGGGAGAATATGAATGGACTAAAGAATGGACAGGGAGATTAATGCCTGTCATGCCACAGTCATTAAAAGATGGACCATGTCTGTTTTGAGCTCGGCTATATCCGCAGGGATATGGATACCTTCAGGGGCCCGATCTTCGCGACAGAAAATGTGCAACGAGATTACTCGGCCGAACTGCATACCCTAAAGGTCAAGGTGAAGCATCTTGAATCCTGTGCAGAAGATGCTGAAAATCGCAATCGCCGTAGCAATCTGCGCATCCTGGGCTTACCCGAGGGGTCAGAGGGTCCTAACCCTACAGCTTTCACGGAGAATCTCCTGCGACAGCTCCTGCCTAATGCTCAATTTTCCTCCCAAATTGCGGCAGAGCAAGCTCATCGTATCCCGCCCAATAGAGGTCCCCCTTGGGCATCTGTCAGGAAGGGCATGCCAGCAACTAAGATGGCAGCCGTAGAAGACGGCCTGAAACTTCAGTTTCTGTCAGAATACCGCTGGTGCGCCAGCGCTCGTCCATGCCGTGGTGCGCACGCGCACCCTGTGACAGTCCATGGTGCCAAACAGGCTATTTAAACTGGGTCAGTACCCAGACTCAATGCTGTCTGCTCTACAGCGTTCCCGTTTGTCCCTGTTACCTAGTATCTGATACCTGTCCCTGTTGTTTGACCCGGCTTGTCCCTGTGTTCTGCCTGCACCCATCCCAGGTTTGTCTTGACTCCGCACCCGCCTGCTCCTTCTGCTAACTTGCTGCCAACCTGTTACCCATCCGTAAAAGGGAACAGAGAACAGCGCCCTCTAAGTGCAGTAAGTATGAATTTTAATAAGAGAAAACGTAACCACTTAACGACCGCTCACTGTATATATACGTCTGCAAAATGGCACAGACAGGCACAATCATGTACCTGTACGTGCCTGCCTACGTATGGGTGGGGGGTCCGATCTGTGATGAGGGGGCGGCCATTGGTTTCTGGCCACCCCCTCGTGATCGCTCCCGGCGAATCAAATGCTTCCTCTGCCTGTGTAATGTATACACAGGCAGGAGGAAGTAATGTCATCTCTCCTGCGGCGCTCACATAGACCGGAGTGCCGTGGAGAGAAGACATTGAGTAAGTGCACAAACAGTAAACTGACACCAGCACACATAGGCACATGATTGCCCCCCCAGTCACCCCCAGATCACCCACCAGCCCCCAGTCACACTGTCACTGATTGCAGTGATCATTTATTTACTGATCACTGCAAACAGTGACATTTGTAACTGTAAAAGTGTCAGGGCAGTTAGTTTTAGGTCCAGGGTAGCCCCCTAACCCCCCCTAATAAAGATTTAACCCCTTGATCGCCCCCCAGGTAACCCTTTCACCCCCTAGCACCACTGTCACTAAGCAATAGTTTTTCTGATCGCTGTTTTAGTGTCGGTGGTGCCGCTAGGTAGTCAGTTATTTTTTAAGGTTCGCGCCAGGTTTTTATAGCGGCAGGTACCCCCATATATTACCTAATAATGGTTTAACCCCTTGATCGCCCCCCAGGTAACCCTTTCACCCCCTTTTGCCAGTGTCACTAAGCGATCGTTTTTCTGATCGCTGTATTAGTTATGCTGGTGCCGCTAGGTAGTCAGTTATTTTTTTAGGTTCGCTGCCAGGTTTTTATAGCGTCAGGTACCCCCATATATTATCTAATAAAGGTTTTAACCCCCTGATTGCCCCTAGAGTTAACCCTTTCACCAGTGATCACCGTATAAGTGTCACTGGTTAGCCAGTTAGTTATTTCGTTATTTAGGTTCCCCGTCAGGTTTTTATATAGCGTCAGGTACCCCCATATATTACCTAATAAAGGTTTTAACCCCCTGATTGCCCCTAGTTTACCCTTTTACCAGTGATCACTGTATAAGTGTTACGGGTGACGCTAGTTATTTAGTTTGCTTTTTATAGTGTCAGGGCACCCGCCGTATATAACCCAATAAAGGTTTAACCCCCTGATCGCCCGGCGGGTGATATAAATTAGGTTTTAGCGTCAGAGAGGGTCTGCGTCACACCCCAGGCAGCATCAGGTTAGTGCCAGTAGTGCGAACACCCACGCGTGAAGCATACACCTCCCTTAGTGGTATAGTATCTGAACAGATCAATATCTGATCTGATCAGATCTATACTAGCGCCCCCAGCAGTTTAGGGTTCCCAAAAACGCAGTGTTAGCGGGATCAGCCCAGATACCTGCTAGCACCTGCGTTTTGCCCCTCCGTCCAGCCAAGGCCACCCAAGTGCAGTATCGATCGATTACTGTCACTTACAAAACACAACACACATAACTGCAGCGTTCGTAGAGACAGGCCTGATCCCTGCGACTCCAGTGCTGTAGAAGGTGATTTCACCACCACAGTTAAAAAAAAGAGCATATATGCCGAAGCAGCAGGGGCAGAGGAGCGATTTTGCTCCTAATGCCGCGTACATACGGTCGAAATTCCAACGAAGGCTTGCCCGTGGAAAAGTCAGACCGTGTGTACGCGGCATAACTTTTGCGGGAGGATGCCCCCATGCTTCGGCATATATAAATGGTGCATGTATGCCCATCATTAGAAGTGGGTGAATGAAGGGAGGTATTCTAATGGTGGGCATACCCACCGATCAATCTCTTTTTGTCGTTCAGCCAACAGGCTGCATGAAAAAAAAGATTACAATACATGTCCAACAAGGACCAGCAACTTACTGGTATGTTGCTGGACTTTGAATGGTTATACCAGAATGATGCCTACGGGTTTAGGTATCATCTTGGTATCATTCTTTTTAGCCAGCGGCCGGCTTTCATGTAAAAGCAATCCTAGTGGCTAATTAGCCTCTGGACTGCTTTTACAAGCAGTGGGAGGGAATGCCCCCCCCCTCGGATATAAAAAGCGCCATTGGGAAATTGGGAAAGCATTTTATCACACCGATCTTGGTGTGGTCAGATGCTTTGAGGGCAGAGAAAAGATCTAGGGTCTAATAGACCCCAGTTTTTTCAAAAAAAGAGTACCTGTCACCACCTATTGCTATCATAGGGGATATTTACATTCCCTGAGATAACAATAAAAATAATAAATAAAAAAATATGGAAGGAACAGTTTAAAAATAAAATAAAAAAGCAAAATGAATAATTAAAAAAAAAAAAAAAGCAACCCTGTCCCGCCCTGCTCTTGCGCAAAGGCGAACGTAAGCGTCGGTCTGGCGCAGGGTTGCCAACTTTCAGTAAATATACAAACAGTTTGTAAAATTCGTACTTTATGCATCTGTCCATGAATGTCCATTACAGACATGTAGGCTGCATGTCCGTAACTGACATTCATGGACAGATGCAACAATTATGGATTTTACAAACTGTTTGTAAATTTACTGAAAGTTGGCAACCCTGGTCTGGCGTCATATGTAAACAGCAATTGCATCATGCATGTGAGGTATTATCGCAAAGGTCAGATCGAGGGCAGTAATTTTAGCAGTAGACCTCTGTAAATCTAATGTGGTACCCTGTAAAGGCTTTTAAAGGCTTTTAAAAATGTATGTAGTTTGTCGCCACTGCGCGTTTGTGCGAAATTTTAAAGCATGTCTTGTTTGGTATCCATGTACTCGGCCTAAGATCATCTTTTTTATTTCATCAAACATTTGGGCAATATAGTGTGTTTTAGTGCAATAAAATAAAAAAAGTGTATTTTTTCCCCAAAAAATGCGTTTGAAAAATCACTGTGCAAATACTGTGTGGAAAAAAAATGCAACACCCACCATTTTAATCTGTAGGGCCTTTGCTTTAAAAAAATATATAATGTTTGGGGGTTCAACGTAATTTTCTTGCAAAAAAAATAAATAAAATGTTTTCATGTAAGCAAAAAGTGTCAGAAAGGGCTTTGTCTTCAAGTGGTTAGAAGAGTGGATGATGTGTGACATAAGCTTCCTAATGTTGTGTATAAAATGCCAGGACAGTTCAAAACCCCCCCAAATGACCCCATTTTGAAAAGTAGACACCCCAAGCTATTTTCTGAGAGGCATGTCGAGTCCATGGAATATTTTATATGTTGAGACAAGTTGCGGAAATTTTTTATTTTTATTTTTTTTGCACAAAGTTGTCACTAAATGATATATTGCTCAAACATGCCACGGGCATATGTTGAATTACACCCCAAAATACATTATGTTGCCTCTCCTGAGTACGGGGATACCACATGTGTGAGACTTTTTGGGAGCCTAGCCACGTACAGGACCCCAAAAACCAAGCACCGCCTTCAGGCTTTCTAAGGGTGTAAATTTTTGATTTCACAGTTTAGGAGGCCATGGAATGCCCAGATGGCACAAAACCCTCCCAAATGACCCCATTTTGGAAAGTAGACACCCAAGCTATTTGATGAGAGGTATGGTGAGTATTTTGCAGATCTCACTTTTTGTCACAAAGTTTTGAAAATTGAAAAAAAAAAAATATTTTCTTTCTTCATTTTCAAAAACAAATGAGAGCTGTAAAATACTCACCATGCCTCTCAGCAAATAGCTTGGGGTGTCTACTTTCCAAAATGGGGTCATTTGGGGGCGGGGTTGTGCTATTTTGGCATTTTATGGCCTTCGAAACTGTGATAGGTAGTGAGGAGTGAAATCAAAAATTTGCGCCCTTAGAAATCCTGAAGGCGGTGCTTAGTTTTGGGGGTCCCGTACGCGGGTAGGCTCCTAAAAAGTCCCACACATGTGGTATCCCCGTACTCAGAAGCAGCAAAATGTATTTTGGGGTGCAATTCCACATATAACCATGGCATGTGTGAGCAATATATCATTTAGTGACAACTTTTTGTAATTTTTTTTTTTGTAAAATATTCAATGGGCTCAACATACCTCTCAGCAATTTCCTTGGGGTGTCTACTTTCCAAAATGGGGTCATATGGGGGGGGTTTGTGCTATTTTGGCATTTTAGCACCTCAAGAAATGAGATAGGCAGTCATAAATTAAAAGCTGTGTAAATTCCAGAAAATGTACCCTAGTTTGTAGACGCTATAACTTTTGCGCAAACCAATAAATATACAGTGCCTTGCGAAAGTATTCGGCCCCCTTGAACTTTTCATCCTTTTGCCACATTTCAGGCTTCAAACATAAAGATATACAATTTTAATTTTTTGTGAAGAATCACCAACAAGTGGGACACAATTGTGAAGTGGAACGAAATCTATTGGATTTTTGAAACTTTTTTAACTAAGAAAAAAATGAAAGTGGGGCGTGCAAAATTATTCGGCCCCCTTGCGTTAATACTTTGTAGAGCCACCTTTTGCTGCGATTACAGCTGCAAGTCGCTTGGGGTATGTCTCTATCAGTTTTGCACATCGAGAGACTGAAATTCTTGCCCATTCTTCCTTGCAAAACAGCTCGAGCTCAGTGAGGTTGGATGGAGAGCGTTTGTGAACAGCAGTTTTCAGCTCTTTCCACAGATTCTCGATTGGATTCAGGTCTGGACTTTGACTTGGCCATTCTAACACCTGGATATGTTTATTTGTGAACCATTCCTTTGTAGATTTTGCTGTATGTTTGGGATCATTGTCTTGTTGGAAGATAACTCTCCGTCCCAGTCTCAGGTCTTTTGCAGACTCCAACAGATTTTCATCCAGAATGGTCCTGTATTTAGCTGCATCCATCTTCCCCTCAATTTTAACCATCTTCCCTGTCCCTGCTGAAGAAAAGCAGGCCCAAACCATGATGCTGCCACCACCATGTTTGACAGTGGGGATGGTGTGTTGAGGGTGATGAGCTGTGTTGTTTTTACGCCAAACATATCGTTTTGCATTGTGGCCAAAAAGTTCGATTTTGGTTTCATCGGACCAGAGCACCTTCTTCCACATGTTTGGTGTGTCTCCCAGGTGGCTTGTGGCAAACTTTAGACAAGACTTTTTATGGATATCTTTGAGAAATGGCTTTCTTCTTGCCACTCTTCCATAAAGGGCAGATTTGTGCAGTGTACGACTGATTGTTGTCCTGTGGACAGACTCTCCCACCTCAGCTGTAGTTCTCTGCAGTTCATCCAGAGTGATCATGGGCCTCTTGACTGCATCTCTGATCAGTCTTCTCCTTGTCTGAGCTGAAAGTTTAGAGGGACAGCCAGGTCTTGGTAGATTTGCAGTGGTCTGATACTCCTTCCATTTCAAAATGATCGCTTGCACAGTGCTCCTTGGGATGTTTAAAGCTTGGGAAATCTTTTTGTATCCAAATCCGGCTTTAAACTTCTCCACAACAGTATTACGGACCTGCCTGGTGTGTTCCTTGGTCTTCATGATGCTCTCTGCGCTTTCAACAGAACCCTGAGACTATCACAGAGCAGGTGCATTTATACAGAGACTTGATTACACACACAGATGGATTCTATTTATCACCATCAGTCATTTAGGACAACATTGGATCATTAAGAGATCCTCGCTGAACTTCTGGAGTGAGTTTGCTGCACTGAAAGTAAAGGGGCCGAATAATTTTGCACGCACCACTTTTCAGTTTTTTATTTGCTAAAAAAGTTTAAAATATCCAATAGATTTCGTTCCACTTCACAATTGTGTCCCACTTGTTGGTGATTCTTCACAAAAAATTTAAATTTTATATCTTTATGTTTGAAGCCTGAAATGTGGCAAAAGGATGAAAAGTTCAAGGGGGCCGAATACTTTCGCAAGGCACTGTACGCTTATTGACATTTTTATTACTAAAAACATGTGGCTGAATACATTTTGGCCTAAATGTATGACTAAAATTGAGTTTATTCGATTTTTCTTATAACAAAAATTAGACAATATCATTTTTTTTCCAAATTTTCGGTCTTTTTCCGTTTATATCGCAAAAAAAAACATTGCAGAGGCAATCGAATACCATTAAAAGAAAGCTCTATTTGTGGGAAGAAAAGGACGCAAATTTCGTTTGGGTACAACATTGCATGTCCGCACAATTTCCAGTTAAAGCAGCGCAGTGCCAAATTGTAAAATGACCTCTGGTCTTTATGCTGCGTATTGGTCCGGGGCTTAAGTGGTTAAATTAATGCACCCACAAGATAGTGGTGATAACAGGCATAGTGGGGTTTCATCCGCTCCGACTTCCGGGTGAGGGAAGAGTCCACATCACTGGTGTGGACAGGTGTCCGTGATCAGGTCTGTCCTCCGGCCACACAGTTGGTGCACGGTGCTTCCGGATGAATGGGACTGCGATCGGCGGTACATTTTGGGTGACGTCACTTCCGGGTGGGGTCAGCGGGGCGGTGCTCGCGTTCGGAGTATGCGTACTCCTTCCTCAGGCTTGGATAGCGGCCATATTGGATGATGGAAATTTTATACACGGGCAAGCCATGTTTGCATAAAGGTCACCATGGTAACAGTACAACAATCACATTATAAGGCAAGCATTGATAAGCTATATTGATGGAGTAACTTGTTTTATTGTTTTTAACCACTTGTCCCCCGCCCACTGTTCCCTGACAGTGCCCCCCCCCCTCAGGGGCAGCCTCCGGATGCCCAGACGTGCTTGCTTCTCTGGATATTTTCTGAAGAACTCACGTAGAAATTTAGGGGCGCAAGCATCTTTTGCAGGTTCCCAAGAGCTTTCCTAGAGTGAGTAACCCTTCCACTTTACTAGGTATTGGATTTGTCTACCTCTTTTTCGACCATCCAAAATGGCTTCCATCTCAAATTCTGTTTCTTCACCTACTGTGATTGGGGTCTTCTCTTCCAGAAAAGGGGCCAGTGATGGCTGGTTTGAGAAGTTATACGTGGAAGACTGTGTGAATCTTGTAAGAGTTAGGCAGGGACAATTCAAAGGCCACAGGATTAATCTATTTCTTTATTGAAAAGAGACCAATGAACCTTGGGCCCAGCTTCCGGGAAGGGCAGGACAATTTGAGTTTCAATGTAGAGAGCCATACTTTGTCCCCTACTTTCTGACTTGGATTCCTTTTCTTCTTCCTGTCATAATATTTCTTATAGTCTTCTTGTGATTTCTGCATGGTTTCTTGAAAAACCTGTAAATTTTCTTGAAAAAATGTCTTGTACGGCAGGTACTGCTGCTTCCGGAATGGTATTGGGTAAGGACGGGTAGAATCCATAGTTCACCCAAAACGGGGACTGATTAGTGGTGGAGTGTACCGAATTGTTGTACGCAAATTTGACACATGGGAGCAAGGCTACCCAGTTATCTTGGGAAAAGGTGGAGAAGCAGCGGAGATACTGCTCTAGCGTCTGATTTGTTCTCTCCGTTTTGCCATTACTCTGTGGATGGTAAGCAGATGATAAGCAGATTTCAATGTTCAAAGCTTTACAGAGAGCCCTCCAAAACCTTGAGGTAAATTGTACTCCTCTGTCAAAGACAATACTGTTGGGCAGGCCGTGCAATCTTATGATCTCTTTGATAAAGGTTTGGCACAGGTTATACAGGAACTTATGAAGTCTTTGCAAGCTTTCCTCAGGTTAGGCCACCAGTAGGATCGCTGGATCAGCTCAGAAGTCTTATGGACCCCAAAATGGCTGGCAAGCTGGTGTTCGTGAAAAGTCTTGAGGAGCTGAAGTCTGGCTCCCTCGGGAACAAAAATCCTGTCTCCGTGCCACAGGAGTCCTTCCTGTCTCCTGAATGCAGAGCTCTCAGATTCAGAACATTGGGCAGAGGCTTGTTCAAGGGTCGCTTTTAGATCAGGCAGAATCAACAAGAAATTCTGAGGGGACAAGATGGTGCTAGGAACGACAGTCTCTGGGGTTTCTGGGAACATGCGCGAGAGAGCATCTGCCTTCCGATTCTTGGACCCTGGGCGGTATGTGAGATGAAAATTAAACCTTGAAAAGAACAAGGCCCATCTGACTTGCCGTGGTCTCAGTCGTTTGGCGGATCTGAGATACTCTAAGTTCTTATGGTCTGTGAATACCATGATGGGGTGAGCTGCACTTTCAAGGAGGTACCACCATTCTTCTAAAGCAGCTTTTATTGCCAGTAACTCCCGATCCCCAACATCATATTTCTTTTCCAACTGGCTTAGTTTTCGGGAGGAAAAAAAAAGCTACTGGGTGCAACAATACTTTAGGACCTTGACGTTGAGACAGGACAGCCCCTATGGCAACTTCCGATGCGTCGACCTCCAGGACATAAGGCAAGGCTGGATCTGGGTGCTGCAGAATGGGGGCTGAGGTGAACAGACCTTTTGGTTTATTAAAAGCTTCTTGGGCCTCCTGGGACCACTGGAAACAGGTATGCTGGCGAGTCTGCTGGGTAATGGGGGCAATAATGCCAGAAAAGTCTTTAATGAACCTCCTGTAAAAATTTGCGAACCCGATGAACCTTTGGATGCCTTTTTTATCGGTAGGGGCTGACCACTCCAGAATAGCGGATACTTTCTGAGGGTCCATGGCAATTCCAGATGTGGAAATGATTAGGCCCAGGAATTGTATGGACGTCTTCTCAAACTCACACTTCTCTGCTTTTGCGTAGAGCCCGTGTGCTCTTAATGTGGATAGTACCTTCCGGACATGTGTTCTATGTAGTTCCAAGGTGGCAGAAAAGATGAGGATATCATCCAAGTAAACGATTAAGAAGTGATCCAGGAACTCTCTAAAGATGTTATTCACGAAATGTTGGAAGGTCGCCGGGGCGTTACACAGTCCAAAAGG
Source organism: Rana muscosa (assembly GCA_029206835.1). NCBI lineage: Eukaryota > Metazoa > Chordata > Amphibia > Anura > Ranidae > Rana > Rana muscosa. The sequence goes on from CM055117.1 coordinate 469,683,758, forward strand.
CACAACGAGGTACTCAAAGTGCCCGAAGCGAGTTCTGAAAGCGGTCTTCCATTCATCTCCCTCATGAATGCGCACAAGGTTGTAGGCGCCTTGTAAGTCCAATTTAGTAAAGACTTGTGTAGTATGGAATCTCTGGAAGAGTTCAGGAACGAGAGGGAGAGGATAACGGTTCTTGATGGTGACTTTATTGAGTTCCCTGTAGTCTACACAGGGCCTGAGCGTATGGTCTTTCTTCTCCACTAAAAAGATTCCGGCACCAGCTGGAGAAGATGATGGGCAGATGAACTTCTTTTCTAGGTTCTCGTCAATGTATTGACGCAGGGTCTCAAGCTCAGTCTCTGAAAGTGGGAATATTCATCCAAAGAGGATCTCTGCACCAGGCAGCAACTTGATAGGACAATCGGAAGGACGATGGGGCGGTAATGTATCGGCTTTCTTCTTATCGAAGACATCTAAGAACTAAGAAGTCATGGTAGACTGGAGGGACATCTTGGCTGGAAGTGGAAACTGGCTGGACGGTGAGGCAACTGGAAGGTACTATAGGTTCAGGCACTATGCAATGCTGACGGCAATAGTCTGTCTTGAAGGAGATACTCCCCGTGTTCCAGTCTATCTGCAGGTTATGTGCCCGCAGCCAGGGGAGCCCCAGAATTACAGGAAACATTGGTGAACAGAGAACATCAAAACAAAGGAATACTTGATGGCCTGAGTCAATCATGGTAAGTATAGGTAAAGTCTCTTGGGTAACATGCCCAGAACAAGGTGTAGATCCATCAGCCAAGTGAATCTTAAGTTTATCTTCCTTATTCCGCAGAGGAATCTGAAAGTCTTTAGCAAGGGAAATGTCCAAAAAGCAACTGCAAGCCCCGGAATCGATTATTGCTGGAAATCTGACCTCCCTTTTGCCAACTGCAATGCGACATGGAGAACAAGGTTAGCTGGGGAAGGTTTCGGGATTTGGAGGTGCACAGGGTTGAGGAGAGACGATCTACTGGGCCTTATTGGACAGTGGCAAAGGAAGTGTCCGGCTTCTCCATAATAGAAATAAAGGTTAGCTTGCCAGCGACGAAGTCTCTCATTAGGGGTCAGGGCGGAGCGAACCATGCCATTCTGCAAGGGCCTTCTGTTAGACGTGACCAGAGAGGAGGGTGCAGGAGCGGCTGGAACCGTAGGCAACATCCATGAAGGCCGGAAGGGTCGTGCACGTTCAGACTGTCGCTCCCGCAGGCACCTATCAAGTTGGATGGCTAGCTGAATGAGCCCTTCTAATGTGGCTGGAGACCCCACTCATGCTAACTCATCTTTTGATAGGTTCAGACATGCCAAGTCGATATTGATATCTGAGGGCGGCCTCATTCTACCCTGTGTCCGCAGCCCAATTGCGAAAGTCCAGAGTATAGTCTTCCACCGGGCGCTGCTCTTGCCGCAAGGTATGAAGGGCAGCTTCAGCGGTGGCCGGGCGTTGCGGGTCATCGTATAATTTAGCCATGGCTTCAAAGAACAGGTCCATTGAGTCAATAGCGGGAGTCTTTTGTTCCAACAACTGATGAGCCCAAGACTGAGGTTCCTTGGACAGCAGGGAAATAACGAATCCCACTTTGACAGTCTCTTGGGAGAAAGTTCTTGGCTGAAGGGCCAGGTAAAGTAAACAGGAAGCCTTTAATGCTCTGAACTTCCTTCGGTCACCTGAGAAGCATTCTGGAGTGGGTAACCGTGGTTCAGGAGGAGGAAACATCATAGAAGCGGATGTAGTGACTGCAACAGGTGGAGTAGAAGTTTCCACAGCAGGAGACATCGTCTGGTTCGGAAGGCATTCTCCCAACTGGAAGTGTTGCTCCTGTAGGCTCGTCACTGCTTGGGTAAGGGCCGTGACTTGCTGGCACAAAGTCTGGAGTGGGGAAGCACCTCCCTCGGCCTCTGACATTTCTGGCTGCATGATACTGTCACTTACTTTACCAGAGGCCGAAGTGCTGGGAGGGCTTCCCTTGCGACTAAGTGCAGAGCGCCCCCTGAAGGTGGCACATGGAGCGCTATACTCAAAGAGGCAGGGGTTGCCAGTTGCGACAAGCTGAGGTGATGGAGAGATGTCCACTGGGGATCAGCTGATGAGCAGGGTAGACCGCCTGGCAGAGGTACCTCAGAAGTATCAGATGAGGCTGTGCAGCAGGGAGGACCAGAGGCGGAGTCAGGAGCCAAGACGGAAGTCATACACAGGTAAGCAGGCAGAGGTAGAGTCACTGGACAAGGTCAAGGGACAAGCCGGGGTCATACACAGGATCAGCAGACAGAAGCAGGATACAGGAATAAGCCAAGGATCAAGCCGGGGTCATACACAGAGAAGACTGGTCAGGCAAGCCGGGTCGATAACGGTTATTCAAGATAGAAGGAACTGGCACTCAGGAACACAAGGGAAGGCTGAAGATCATGTAGCAGTTATTGACTGCTGCAGCAGGCTTTAAATAGGCCACTGGGCGCCTAGTGTCACTCACGTATTGCATGCGTTCTGGCGCACGTGCATGCGCACTGGAGAACGTAGATTCCTGACAGTTCTTGCCCGTGAGCGCATGCGCATAGCGTTTGTTGATCCGTGATTCTGCTGGACATGGAGAGACCTGCCAGTCCTTCTGCGGATAGTTCCCTGACACTCTGGCCAAGTTCTCTTACAATAATTCTGTTCATTCAGCCACAAAACAATCTCCATTCTTTGCCAATTGCGGTTTTCATCCTTCTTTTCTATTCAATACAATACCGGAGTGCCCTGTACCTGCTGTCTTTGAAACAATGGACTTTTTTAATACAAACAATAAACAGTTACAGGAAACAATGGCCAAGACCCAGGCCTACAACAAAGATGTCTTTGACAAAAAAAGAAGAGGGGAATTGACCTTAAGTCCAGGTGACCAAGTCTGGTTAGCTACAACAAATCTGAAACTAGCCTGCCCTTCGAAGAAACTGGGTCCCAAGTTTGTGGGACCGTTCCCCGTAAAGAAACGGATCAACGATGTTGCTTACGAGTTGGGACTACCAGACTCTTTCAGGATTCATCCCGTGTTCCATATAACCTTATTAAAACCCGCTATCCATGATCCTTTTCCTGGTCAAAATGTGGGCCCCTCAGAACCCGTGGTTATAGACGGTGAATAAGAGTTTGAAGTGGAGGCGATCTAAGATTGCAGGAAGAGGAGGAATCAGGTTCAGTACCTAATTAGGTAGAGGCTATGGACCAGAGGACAACCCGTGGGAACCAGAAGGCAACATTCATGCCAAAGAGCTTATCCAAACTTTCAAGAACGCTCATCCTGCCAATGTGGCCAGATTGGGCATCCGGAGGCTGCCCATGGGGGGGGGGGCAATGTCAGGAAGGGCATACCAACAACCAAGATGGCAGTCGTAAAAGACGGCCTGAAACTTCAGTTCCAGTCAGAATACCGCTGGTGCGCCGGCGCGCGCACCCTGTGACAGTCCATGATGCCAGACATGCTATTTAAACTGGGTCAGTACCCAGACTCAATGCTGTCTGCTCTACAGCATTCCCGTGTGTCCCTGTTACCTGGAATCTGATACCTGTTCCTCTTGTTTGACCTGGCTTGTCCCTGACGTTCCTGCTTTCTGCCTGCACCCGACTTGGCTTGTCTTGACTCCGCACCTGCCTGCTCCTTCTGCTACCTTGCTGCCAACCCGTTACTGATCCGGCCTGTACCCTGACTCCGCTCCCGCCTTCGCATCTGTTCCTGACTTGTCTGCCTGTGTATGACCCAGCCTGCCTGTATCTGCCGTCTCTTCAGCCCTTCGGAGCCCCGCTGAGCATCCATCCCATCTGCAGCTGCATCTGCTCCTCTGCCTGTGGTGTTCCAGTACCTAGCCAGTTCCTGCTATCTGCTGACCGCTGCTCCTGGTCTTCTCCTGCACCGGTGTTCATCCACAGTCTCTTCAGGGGTTCCAGTCCGTCTCCATTGTCAGCGATCCCGCCAGGCACTCATGTGACTCTGCACTCTTGCGCCTTCTGTCTGCTCTACCAGGGGCCTGAGAGGTGTAAGAGAGGCCATCCTCTGCATATCAGGCTCTACCGCCAGGTACGTGACAGCATCTCCTCGTACTCTTATTTTTAAGTTGCTGAATTTTCGTGACCGTGATCTGGTGCTCAGGGAGGCCAGGACCTCCGGCGAACTGAGATACGGGAACGCTAAACTTATGGTGTTCCCAGATTATTCTGTTGAGACCCAGTGCCTTCGGAAGACCTTTGATAATGTTCGCTCCCGGCTGAGAGAAAAGATAATAAAATATAGTATGCTATCCCCTGCAAGGCTCAGAGTCCAAGATGATGGCCAAGTGCGGTTCTTCACCTCGCCGGAGGAAGCAGCTACCTGGCTAGATACCCTCTTCAGAGCCTGACCACTCCTGGTCATTTTCCTGTAAATCAGTGTTTACCAATGCTAGGAGGTTTTCTGCCTGTCCCTGCCAGCAGAGCGATCTCTTTACATTACGGTGTAACGTTCAGTATGCTTTTTGTGTCCGGAGGGGTGCTAATTGTACTTCTCGCCTTTGGGTACTGACCTTCCCTTTCCTACATGATCCCCCCCTCCTATCTTGAAAGAATCCTGGGAGAGAGAACAGAAACACCCAGATACGCTCTTAACTGCTTTGTTCGTAACGTTCACTGTTTCTTCAAGCTTTAAATCCCCAGCACTGCTGGGTGACCTGCACCTTATTTGGATTACCAGATGTGCCTTTTTGCAGTATACTTAGCCTTTTTGTTCTGATTTATCTTTGTTTTTTCTCATTTTTGGCAACGGACCCTTTGCCTCTTGAGCACACTGCCCCCAAGGGGTGAAGTTTCACCATGAACAGGTTGGGGATTTGGGCCTCCCTCAGTTTTCAGGGGGTTGGCGGGGAGGGCAGAGTGGGGAAATGTTTTTTGGATATGGGACTTTTGTGTTACCTTTTCTTGCTGTTTTATTTTAAAAAAGGGAACATTTTAGAGGACTTGCTGATGTACAATGTATTATTAGGATTCAGGGCCGGGCACTGCCGTTCCATCTGGGTATGTAAGTACACTAAGCTCCTGGGCAATAATTCTTCTCTCTTGCGTCTATGGCTCATTTTAATGTAGTATCATGGAACACAAGGGGGCTCAATTCTCCTGATAAGTGGACCCTGGTATTCCGTTTTTTAAAGCGAAGTTCCACCCTAAAATGGAACTTACGCCTTTCGGAACCCCCCCCCCCCTCCGGTGTCACATTTGGCACCTTTCAGGGGGGAAGGGGGAACCAGATACCTGTGTAATACAGGTATTTGCTCCCACTTCCAGGCATAGATACCCGAGCCACCCGCGGGTATCTACGCCACTTCCTTCATCCCCCTGCTATTCTTCTGGGAGACACACAAGTCCTAGAAGACAGCAGGGACCAGTGGGATTGCGCAGCGCGAGTCGCGCATGCTCAGTAGAGAACCAGGAAGTGAAGCCGCAAGGCTTCACTTCCTAAATCCCTTACCGAAGATGGCGGCGGCAGCACACGAGAGCCGATCGATAGATCGGATTCGGGTTCTAACATCGCGGGTGCCCTGGACAGGCAAGTGTCCTTATTTTAACCACTTCAATACCAATACCATACTTGCACCCCCTTCCTGCCCAAGCCAATTTTCAGCTTTCTGCGCTGTCGCTGTTTAACCACTTAAGCCCCGGACCATTACGCAGCTTAATGACCAGAGGTGATTTCACAATTTGGCACTGCGCTGCTTTAACTGGAAATTGTGCGGACATGCAATGTTGTACCCAATCGAAATTTGCGTCCTTTTCTTCCCACAAATAGAGCTTTCTTTTAATGGTATTTGATTGCCTCTGCGATTTTTTTTTTTGCGATATAAACAGAAAAAAACAGAAAATTTTGAAAAAAAATGATATTTTCTATTTTTTGTTATAAGAAAAATCGAATAAACTAAATTTTAGTCATACATTTAGGCCAAAATGTATTCAGCCACATGTCTTTAGTAAAAAAAATGTCAATAAGCGTATATTTATTGGTTTGCGCAAAAGTTATAGCGTCTACAAACTAGGGTACATTTTCTGGAATTTACACAGCTTTTAATTTATGACTGCCTATCTCATTTCTTGAGGTGCTAAAATAACAGGGCAGTAGAAAACCCCCCCAAATGACCCCATTTTGAAAAGTAGACACCCCAAGGAAATTGCTGAGAGGCATGTTGAGCCCATTGAATATTTTTTTTTTTTTTTTTGTCCCAAGTGATTGAATAATGACTAAAAAAAAAAAAAAAATTTACAAAAAGTTGTCACTAAATGATATATTGCTCACACATGCCATGGTTATGTGTGGAATTGCACCCCAAAATACATTTTGCTGCTTCTCCTGAGTACGGTGATACCACATGTGTGGGACTTTTTAGGAGCCTAGCCGCGTACGGGACCCCGAAAACCAAGCACCGCCTTAAGGATTTCTAAGGGCACAAATTTTGATTTCACTCCTCACTACCTATCACAGTTTCGAAGGCCATAAAATGCCAAAATAGCACAAAACCCCCCCAAATGACCCCATTTTGGAAAGTAGACACCCCAAGCTATTTGCTGAGAGGCATGGTGAGTATTTTACAGTTCTCATTTGTTTTTGAAAATGAAGAAATTAAATATATATATATATATATAAAAAAATTTTTTTTTAATTTTCAAAACTTTGTGACAAAAAGGGAGATCTGCAAAATACTTACCATACCTCTTAGCAAATAGCTTGGGGTGTCTACTTTCCAAAATGGGGTCATTTGGGGGGGGGGGGGGGGGGTTTGTGCCATCTGGGCATTCCATGGCCTCCGAAACTGTGATAGGCAGTGAGGAGTGAAATCAAAAATTTATACCCTTAGAAAGCCTGAAGGCGGTGCTTGGTTTTTGGGGTCCCGTACGCGGCTAGGCTCCCAAAAAGTCTCACACATGTGGTATCCCCGTACTCAGGAGAAGCAACAGAATGTATTTTGGGGTGTAAATCCACATATGCCCATGGCATGTTTGAGCAATATATCATTTAGTGACAACTTTGTGCAAAAAAAATAAATAATAAATTGTCTTTTTTCCGCAACTTCTGTCAACATATAAAATATTCAATGGACTCGACATGCCTCTCAGTATATAGCTTGAGGTGTCTACTTTCCAAAATGGTGTCATTTGTGGGTGTTTTGAACTGTCCTGGCATTTTATACACAACATTAAGAAGCTTACATCCACTCTTCTAACCACTTGAAGACAAAGCCCTTTCTGACACTTTTTGTTTACATGAAAACATTAATTTTTTTTTGCAAGAAAATTATGTTGAACCCCCAAACATTATATATTTTTTTAAAGCAAAGGCCCTACAGATTAAAATGGTGGGTGTTGCATTTTTTTTTTCCACACAGTATTTGCGCAACGATTTTTCAGACGCATTTTTTGGGGAAAAAATACACTTTTTTTTTATTTGAATGCACTAAAACACACTATATTGCCCAAATGTTTGATGAAATAAAAAAGATGATCTTAGGCCGAGTACATAGATACCAAACACGACATGCTTTAAAATTTTGCACAAACGCGCAGTGGCGACAAACTACATACATTTTTAAAAGCCTTTAAAAGCCTTTACAGGGTACCACGTTAGATTTACAGAGGAGGTCTACTGCTAAAATGACTGCCCTCGATCTGACCTTCGCGGTGATACCTCACATGCATGATGCAATTGCTGTTTACATATGACGCCAGACCGACGCTTGCGTTCGCCATTGCGCAAGAGCAGGGCGGGACAGGGGTGCTTTTTTTTTTTTTTTTTTATTATTAATTTTGCTTTTTTATTTTATTTTTAAACTGTTCTTTCCATATTTTTTTTTTTTTATCATTTTTATTGTTATCTCAGGGAATGTAAATATCCCCTATGATAGCAATAGGTAGTGACAGGTATTCTTTTTTTGAAAAAACTGGGGTCTATTGGACCCTAGATCTTTCCTCTGCCCTCAAAGCATCTGACCACACCAAGATCGGTGTGATAAACATGACGTGACATGAAAGTCGGCCGCTGGCTGAAAAGAATGATACCAAGATGATACCTAAACCCGCAGGGATCAATCTGGTATAACCAAAGTCCAGCAACATACCAGTATGTTGCTGGTCCTTGTTGGACATGTATTGTAATCTTTTTTTTCATGCAGCCTGTTGGCTGAATGAAAAAAAGAGATTGATCGGTGGGTATGCCCACCATTAGAATACCTCCCTTCATTCAGCCACTTCTAATGATGGGCATACATGCACCATTTATATATGCCGAAGCATGGGGGCATCCTCCCGCAAAAGTTATGCCGCCTACACACGATCAGACTTTTCCACGGGCAAGCCTCCGTCGGAATTTTGACCGTATGTATGCGGCATTAGGAGCAAAATCGCTCCTCCACCCCTGCTGCCCCCCTGCTTCAGCATATATGCTCTTTTTTTTTTTTACTGTGGTGGTGAAATCACCTCCTACAGCACTGGAGTCGCAGGGATCAGGCCTGTCTCTGCGAACGCTGCAGTTATGTGTGTTGTGTTTTGTAAGTGACAGTGATCGATCGATACTGCACTTGGGTGGCCTGGGCTGGACGGAGGGGCAAAACGCAGGTGCTAGCAGGTATCTGGGCTGATCCCGCTAACACTGCGTTTTTGGGAACCCTAAACTGCTGGGGATGCTAGTATAGATCTGATCAGATCAGATATTGATCTGTTCAGACACTAAGGGAGGTGTATGCTTCACGCGTGGGTGTTAGCGTTCCTGGCACTAACCTGGCGCTGCCTGGGGCGACGCAGACCCTCTCTGACACTAAAACCTAATTGGTATCACCCGCCGGGCGATCAGGGGGTTAAACCTTTATTGGGTTATATACGGCGGGTGCCCTGACACTATAAAAAGCAAACTAACTAACCAGTGTCACCCGTAACACTTATATGGTGATCACTGGTGAAAGGGTTAACTAGGGGCAATAAGGGGGTTAAACCTTTATTAGGTAATATATGGGGGTACCTGACGCTATATAAAAACCTGACGGGGAACCTAAATAACAAAATAACTAACTGGCTAACCAGTGTCACCAGTAACACTTATACGGTGATCACTGGTGAAAGGGTTAACTAGGGGCAATTAGGGGGTTAAAACCTTTATTAGATACTATATGGGGGTACCTGACGCTATAAAAACCTGCGGCGAACCTAAAAAAAAATAACTGGCTACCTATCGGCATCACCGACACTAAGACAGCGATCAGAAAAACGATCGCTTTGTGACACTGGCAAAAGGGGGTGAAAGGGTTAGCTGGGGAGGCGATCAAGGGGTAAAACCTTTATTAGGTAATATATGGGGGTACCTGACGCTATAAAAATCTGCGGCGAACCTAAAAAAAATAACTGGCTACCTATCGGCATCACCGACACTAAGACAGCGATCAGAAAAACGATCGCTTAGTGACACTGGCAAAAGGGGGTGAAAGGGTTAGCTGGGGGGGGGGCGATCAAGGGGTTAAACCTTTATTAGGTAATATATGGGGGTACCTGACGCTATAAAAATCTGCGGCGAACCTAAAAAAAATAACTGGCTACCTATCGGCATCACCGACACCAAGACAGCGATCAGAAAAACGATCGCTTAGGGACAGCGGTGAAAGGGTTACCTGGGGGGCGATCAAGGGGTTAAACCTTTATTAGGGGGGGGGTTAGGGGGCTACACTGGACCTAAACCTGACACTTTTACAGTCACAAATGTCACTGATTGCAGTGATCAGTAAATAAATGGTCACTTCAATCAGTGACACTGTGACTGGGGGCTGGGGGTGTCTGGGGGGGGCGATCGTGTGCCTATGTGTCCTGGTGTCAGTGTGCTGTTTAGTGCACTAACCTGATGTCTTCTCTCATGCGGTCGCTCGGTATATGTGAGCGCCGCATGAGAGATGACATCACTTCCTCCTGCCTGTGTAAACATTACACAGGCAGAGGAAGCATTTGATTCGCCGGGAGCGATCGCGAGGGGGTGGCCAGAATCGAATGGCGGCCCCCTCATCACGGATCGCTCCCGAAGCGATCCCGGCCGCTCACTGTACCGATCGGACCCCCCACCCATATGAAGGCAGGCACGTACAGGTACATGATTGTGCCTGTCCGTGCCATTCTGCCGATGTATATATACAGTGGGCGGTCGTTAAGTGGTTTAATGACAATTGCGTGGTCATGCTACACTGTACCCAAACAGAATTTTTATCATTTTGTTCCCATAAATAGAGCTTTGTTTTGTTGGTATTTGATCACCTCTGAGGTTTTTATATTTTGCTATACAAATAAAAGACCGAAAATTTTGAAAAAAAAAAAGTTTTTCTTTTTTTCTGTTATAAAATTTTGTAAACAAGTACGTTTTCTCCTTCACTGACAGGCACTGATGAAGCGGCGCCAATGAGGTGGCACTCATGGGCACTGACTGGCACTGGTAGGCGGCACTGATGGGTGGCACTGATATGCAACACTGATGGGCATTGATAGGTGGCACTGATGGGCACTCATGGGTGGCACTGGTGGGCACTGATAGGCAACACTGATGGGCACTGAAAGGCTGCAATGATGGGTACTTATAGGTGGCACTAATAGGGCACTGATGGTCACTGATAGGCGGCACTGGGCATTGATACATGGCACTGATGGGCACTGACATGCGGCACTGATATGTGGGTGGCACTGCTGGGCACTGATGGTCACTTGATACATGGCACTGATGGGCACTGACATGCGGCACTGATATGTGGGTGGCACTGCTGGGCACTGATGGTCACTGATAGGCGGCACTGGGCATTGATACATGGCACTGATGGGCACTGATATGTGGCACTGATGCATATCTCTGGTGGCACTGGCAGTGGTAGGCATTATGGGTGGGCACAGATTGGCAGCTGCCTGGGCACAGATTGGCATTGCCTGGTGGTCTAGGGGGGGCATACCAGTGGGGTGACCATCCTGGTGGTCCTGGGCGGCTTCCCTGGTGGTCCTGGGCGTGATCCGAGGGGGGGCTGGACTGATAAACTATGAGTACAGACCCCCTCTGTCAGGAGAGCAGCCGATCGGCTCTCCTCTACTTCCTGTTTACATTGTGATCAGCCGTGATTGCACACGGCTGATCACGTGGTAAAGAGCCTCCGTGGTAAAGAGCCTTCACCGAGATCAGTGTAGCGGTGTGTCAGATTGACACACCGCACCACCGATCGTCACGATGCGCGCCCCCACGGGCGTGCGGCGGCTGTTATCCTGCTGGACGTCAATAGACATCCAGTCAGGATAAAAGAACCACTTCCTGGATGTCAATCTGCTATTGACCTGGGCGGAAGGTGGTTAAAAGTCAGCAGCTGCAGTATTTGTAGCTGCTGACTTTAAAAAAAAATTGGTGGACCTCCGCTTTAAGGAATCATAATCTTCATATATGTATCCTTCAGGAATCCCATCTGCTGGGTAGTAAGACACTCAGTCTTAAAAAACCCTGGATAGGGTTTCATTACCATTCAAGCTTCTATAATTTTGCCAGGGGTGTGAGTATTCTAGTTCTAAAATCCTTGCCCTTTCAATTGTTACAATTGGAACTAAACCCAGATGGACGGTATGTGTTGGTACATGCGGTGATTGATGGCCTGGAGTTGGTGCTTGTGGGCGTGTATTTGCCGCCTCCAGCCTCAACTAAACTGCTTCATAGGATACTTATGTTGGTGGCTAATGTGCTACAGATAATATTCTGATCATGGGTGACTTTAACATGCCTCCGGATCCTGGAGTGGACAGACACACACACATACACACACATTTTAACCACTTTCCGCCTGCCGTATGCCGAATGACGACCGGAAAGTGGTTGCATTATCCTGACTGGGCTTCATATGACTTCCAGCAGGATAAGCTGCTTGTGCAGCGTGGCAATCGGTGGTGTGTCGATCCGACACACCGCATCTCCGATCTAGGTAAAGGGCCTCTGACGTAAGCTCTTTACCACGTGATGAGCTGTGTCCAATCACAGTGGTAACTAGGAAGTGCTGTTTATCAGCTTTCCTCCATCCGCACTAACAAGGTGTGGGTAAAGGAGAGCCGATCAGCGTCTTTCATGTCGGGGGGGGGGGGGGGGGGGGTACAGTGTCGCATGACGACGCAATTGTCATTCAAAGTGCGACAGTGCTGTAAGCTGAATATTGGCCTGGGCAGGAAGGAGGTAAAAGTGCCCTGTATTGAAGTGGTCAAATACCATTTTTTCACAAGATTTTATTGACAAGTTATCACATGATCTTTGTTCTCAGCTGCATAGATACTTGTGAGGATAGGGGGATGGGGTGAGGCAACAGCAGCTTCAACGGAGCACAGACACAATACAGTTTAAAATGCAGAGATGTACATTGATAGGAGCCGGGCAAGTGGACATGTCAGTAGGAGGCACAGAAACAGCAGCACAATGATCTTCCCAATACATAGCTTTGCAGGAGGCCGTGTCCACAGAATTCTGACCACTGGAATACACTCAAGCCATGCTCCCAAGTAGGCAAACTGACCATGCTGGGATGATTGTGCTTCCATGTAAAGGAAGCAATGCAAAGAGAATAGGATAGTTTTTAATCAGAGTGCATAGTAAACACTTGTATATCTAAACTATGAAATGTTGGGGTAACATACACTTTATTGTGAGTGGTTTGTAATAATGTATGAAATTAAATATGACATCAATAGAGTATAAAAAAATGGCATTAATCATTTTCCAAAGTACAATCTAGCGATGGATGTTTAAATTAAATAACGTGCTTTTTTTTTTGTTGTACAGGACCAATGCAACAAGACACGTGTGTAATCTTCTTAAAGATACTTGTGACAAAGCCACTGAGAAAGCTAATATATGTATGTATGAAGTGATATCCAGTTTTTTCAAGCTGTTATGAAGGACACATATTTTTTTGCTTAACCACTTCAGCCCCGGAAGATTTTACCTCCTTCCTGTACAGAACACTTTTTACAATTTGGCACTGTGCCGCTTTAACTGACAATTGCGCGGTCCTGCGACACTGTACCCCAAAAAAATTTGCATCCTTTTCCCCCCACAAATAGAGCTTTCTTTTGGTGGTATTTGATCACCTTTGGGGTTTTTATTTTTTGCGCTATAAGCAAAAAAATAGTGGCAATTTTGAAAAAAAACAAACAATATTTTTTACTTTTTGCTATTATAAATAAGTCCAATTTAAAAAAAAAACACATTTCTTCATCAGTTTAAGTCGATATGTATTCGTCTACATATTTTTGGTGGTAAAAAAAAACCCCGCAATAAGCGTATATTGATTGGTTTGCGCAAAAGTTATAGCATCTACAAACTATGGGAAAGTTTTATGGCATTTTTTTTGTACTAATAATGGCGGTGATCTGCGATTGTTAGCGGTATTGCAACGGACGGATCGGACACTTTTGACACAATTTTGGGACCATTGACATTTATACAGCGATCAGTGCTATAAATATGCACTGATTACTGTATAAATATAACTGTCAGGAATGGGTTGACACTAGGGGGCGAACAAGGGGTTAAATGTGTGTTCCCTCAGTGTGTTCTAACTGTATGGGGATAGGACTAACTAGCGGAGGAGACATATTGTTGTTTCTACTTAGTAGGAACCAACGACATGTCTCCTCTCCTCTGACAGAACAGGGATTTGTGTGTTTACACACAAATTCCTGTGCATGCGATTGCGACCGCCGGCCACGCGCATTGGGTCCCCCTGAAAAGACGTGAGCTGATTGGGAACCGGTTAAAGTGACACTAAACAATGTCCTCATTCTCTAAAAATAATTCATACACATCCACTACTTAATGGTCCTGTAAACAATTTTTCATTAAATTGTTACCATTTGTGATTTTTCTGCCTCCTTGTAATGTCCTCCATGAACTTACGAACGACTACTTTTCCCTCTCACTTCCATTTGTTTAGAGTGAGCAGTGCACATTATTTGTGGTCGTGTGCACTGCTCTATGCACACTACAAATCCTATAGTTCCTAGTCCATTTCCTGAGGGAGGAAGAGAAGGTGGGACTATGACGAACAAACTTAGCCACCCTCTAACAGGAAGCCTGATCAGGGCAACAAAAAAAAGAAATTTCGAGATTTGGAGGAAGCTGAGAGCAATAAAATGTACTTTTTTAAAGTTGAGAATACATAAATACATAGATATTTATTTCAAACCAGAGCTTACTGTCACTTTAACTCTTATTTAACATACAGAGTATTTACCGTATTTATCGGCGTATAACACGCACTTTTTTCCCCTTAAAATCAGGGGAAAATCGTGGGTGCGTGTTATACGCCGATACTCCGAATTCCCCTGCTGAAAATGAGCGAGAGGAGCGAGCGGAGCCGAAGTACAATCGGCTTTACTCGGCTCCTCTCGCAGTCCCGCCCATCTCTGACTGCGCCGCTGACGGAGAAAGCCGAGTGTACTTCGCCTAGTCTCGGCTCCTCTCGCAGTCCTGCCTGTGACTGTGAGCAGACACGAGTCTAGGCGAAGTACACTCGGCTTTCTCCGTCAGCGGCGCAGTCAGTGGAGATGGGCGGAACTGCGAGAGGAGCCGAGTCCAGCCGAAGTACACTCGGCCCCGCTCGCTCCTCTCCACAGAAATCAGCGCCAAATTTTAAAAACCGCCGCGACTGACACGATCGCAAAGGCACTGGGCACGGCTGCAGATGGACAGATGAACACTGGGCACGGCTGCAGATGGACAGATGGACACTGGGCACGGCTGCAGATGGACAGATGGACACTGGGCAAGGCTGCAGATGGACACTGGGCACGGCTGCAGATGGACAGATGGACACTGGGCAAGGCTGCAGATGGACAGATGGACACTGGGCACGGCTGCAGATGGACAGATGGACACTGGGCACGGCTGCAGATGGACAGATGGACACTGGGCAAGGCTGCAGATGGACACTGGGCAAGGCTGCATGCTGCATTTAAATGTAAGTTTTTTTGTTTTTTTTTCCTTGAATTTCCCTGCTAAAAGTTTTTTTCCTTTAAATTCCCTCCTAAACTTGGGGTGCGTGTTATACGCCGATAAATACGGTAATTTGTGATAACATTTCTTTTAATTAATTTGCAATCAGCATGATTTCAGGAGGTTGCCAGTGCAGCAACTGTCAGAACTTTCATTTCTGACTATCAGCTCCAAGATCCATCCCGAGGCATATTAAACCAAATAAAAGGGCAAATGTTTGAGAAACGTCAAATTACAAAAACGATGAATCTGCATAGATGCACTGTAATAAGACACAACAAGATTAATAACTATTGAACACCTGTGGGTCACCATTTTTCGCAGATAGACCACTTTGTGGAGTACATGAATGTCTTTTTCCATAGGGGAAATTTCCAAACCATTTAGGAAATAATAATATAATAATATCTAGTGAACTGAAATGCAACTTCTAATGGGTGAGCATCAAGACCCAAGCCTATGGATAGGATTGCAAAGTTGGATCTCCAGTGGACAAACTCTGAACTGTACAAGCAGATGCCCACAAATCCCCGTTTTTAACCACTTCAGCCCTGGACCATTTGGCTGGCCAAAGACCAGAGCACTTTTTGCGATTCGGCACTGCGTCACTTTAACTGACAATTACGTGATCGTGCGACCTGTCTCCCAAACAAAATTGACGTCCTTTTTCTCCCGCAAATAGAGCTTTCTTTTGGTGGTATTTGATCACCTCTGTGGTCTTTATTTTATGCGCTATAAACTAAAAAAGGGCGACAATTTTGAAAAAAATGCAATTTCTCTTTCATTCATTGACGGACACAGCTCCTTTAATCTTGACCTTAGGGTTATATCGCCACCTTTAGGAGAGGACTAGGCAGAACATGTAAAACATGTAAAAACAGCAAAGCTGAACAGTACCGCCCAGGTGGTGGTCCTACTGGCTATAACCCCTCACAGTGCATCCAGCAGCTCAGTTTTTTTCTGACTAGTGTAGAAGGACCTGGCTCCCGGTGGGGACCATTGGTCCTGAGTTTTTTTTTACTTTTTTCTACTTTTCTGATCCTGAGATCTACTATCAACAGCCGGGCTGGGTGACAGGCTGGATAATATAGATCCTGGTAGTCTCCCCAGCCCGGCCATCGAGCGTGAGCAGACCTTAGCTACGCGTTGGGTCAGCCACGTCTGCTCCAGGGGTGGCCCGTGAGCTATATTCTCCGGGGCACACATATGACCGGGCTACTGCTGTCCGAGTCAGTGTGCCGTGGCCGACAGCCACCCCATACCGCTTGGGTGATGGGTCTGTCCGGAATGCGTCCAGCAGTCCCTACAGGAGGGGTAAGTATGGCTCCACCTGTCTCGGCAGGATGGAGCAGCTGGGCATTCCCTGGGAGGTCGACTAGGGGGTCTCTCACTCTCCCTTCTCTCCCTGTCCTTTTTCCCTCCACCCCATACGGCGCCGCTGTGTACCTGACAGGGGGTCCTCTGGGGGGCTCAAATCTGGCGGGGGGCTGCGCTGGGTTTTGGGGGTCTGCTCCTCTCTTCCCTGAATGATGGGACATAGTGGGGTGTTCTGGTGGGCACATTGTTATAGGCCACCGCGCGGAGGGTCAGCGAGGCCGCGCCCTTTTTCTTCCTTTTTCTTTCTAGTTTCAGTCAGGAGATTCGGCGGCCATTCTCCTGTAGTTTTAGTCAGGAAAGCTTGGCGGCAATTTTCCTGTAGCCTTAGTCAGGAAGTCCATTTTCTTGTAGCCCCAGCTTGTTTTTTGGCCTCTAGCACTGGATATCCTTCTGGAACGGCGCAAATTACACAGAACACCTCGTGAGGGAGAGCAGGCAGCGGCACAGCACAGCGCAGTACCTGGGTCAGGGTGGTGAGTCCTGTGGGGGGCCCCTCAGTCTGTGGCAGCTAGGAGGGTTGACTTTGTGTACCTTGTCTTTGGTCCCTAGCGGGTGTGGGTCAGCATGGCGTCAGAAGCTGGCACTTCTTCCCCAGACATCCCTGTGGTTGCAACCGGTTCCCCTGCACCTGCGGTGCCTATGGACGCTTTGTCGGCGGTCCTGAAGTCCTTTGTTGCCAGGGTGGAAGCGGTGTGCGGGCGCAAGGGGGGTAAAAACCGCCCCCACCATCTTCTGGGGAAAGCTCTTATTTAGACTCGGGCCTTGCTGTGGCACACGGCCCCTGTTCTGACGTGTCAGAGGATGCAGACTAGGACCATTCAGACAGTAGAGATGACTCCGTGTCCGGGTCAGCGCAAGAAAAGGCGCTTGTTGGAGCACTTATCACTGCAGTGCGGAATACCCTAAAACTGGAAGATACGGCGGGGGCATCTACTTAGGTGTCGGTCCCTTTTGGGTCCCACAAGCCGGCCCGCACTGCTAGGGTGTTTTCCTACCTAACTTATTTTGATAAGTTTATATACAAAGAATGGGAACGACTGCAGCGGGCCTTTTCGGACCCAAGACGCATGGCGGTGCGTTACCCCTTTTTCCCTTACCATCTTTCAGGACAGCCACCTTTGAGAGACCTCGGCTCCTCCCTTCACAGGAGACACCGCCTTGACTTCCAAGATTTAAGCCCCTCCTGCCCCACTGGGCCCACAGTTTCGGTGTTTCCACCGGGAAGGAGACACTGCGAGGAGCCGTGGCTAAAGACAGCCAGAGAGGCTGAAGCCTGTATGTCCAGGAAGGGGACAGAGGTCTCTGGGGACTAGTGGCGGTGTGATGCCATGGAGAGAGGTTATCTGGCAGCCACATTATTTTTCTGTTTCCCCCCAGCTCTCTGAAAGTGTGTCGTGGGATGCTTCGGGGGCCCACTTTCAGGTTCTCAGTGGAGACTCAGGAGGAGGCGCTGTTTCCCCCCTCGCATTTTTGTTTGCGAGTCGCATTGGAGCTCACAGCGGGGCCGTGTGGCGGGTGACGTCACTTTTGCGGGTGGGGTGTGCACCTCTCCTTGATCCGCGGCTCCCGGTTCCAGCCGCGGATGCTGAAAGTAGGCCGGGCTGTGGCTGATGGGTAGCCGGAAACGTCGCACAGGCGGCTGGAGGCTCCAGAGGCAAGACCATTCTTTTTTGCCGCCGGGAGCATGTCAGAGGCAGGGGCCATCCTGGCGACTCCTGGCGCGGCCGACATCAGCCACCATAAGGTAAGGAGGACCAGTGGGTTGCATCCTTTACCTCTCTGTCACCTGTAGCTGGGGGTTCCCTCTTGGTGGTTGCAGGGGAGGAGGTACTTGGGACCCAGGGGCTGCTGTTTCTATGTGCTCTCCTGAAGGGGGTCCCTACGGGTCTGGCTGGTGGAGAGGGTAAGGTCTCAGGGATTGGACTGCCTCATAGAAAACGGGGTGGGTGGTAAAATCCACAGCCCCAGACTGTACCTCACCAGCAGAAGTAGGGTACCATATCCTTTTCTTCCAGGCACCTCCGGGGGGGACCGGAGGTTTCCATTCGTGGTTGCCCCATTTAGCGCAATCGCATAGGCGACATGGCGGCGTCCTTTTCCCTTCTGACAGCAGGGCTGTTATGTTTAGGGGAAAGAAGGAAGCCACAGCGCGCGATGGGGGTGTTTTTTTGCGCTCCAAGCTGGCCCACAGGAAGCATCCAGCGGGGTCACATTCCCGAGGCATATGATGTCATCAGCAGGCGCCGGAGACGTTGGTTACAGTCTCTATATGGCGCAAACAGGGAGCATGGATGGTAGCTCAGAGGCTAAGGGCTCTGATTGGTCTTCGGGGACACGAGTTCAAATCCCAATGAGGGAAAGCCGTTCGTATCCTAGGTACTGCAGCACCTGCACCTTCGGCTGGACATGTGGAAGCTCTGTGGCCTAGAGGTGAGAACTTTGGCTTGGCATCCCTGCTGGTCTGGTTTTAAGAAGGGGAAGACCCAGCAGTGACTGCGGACCACCAAAAGGGTGGGATGAACTCTTCTGCGACACCTGCACAGGCAGGGGAAGCAGACCCCAGCACCAGCACCTCACAGGTAAGCCTGAAGTGTTTGTACTTTTCCATGCACATCCTTTAAGTGTTTCCCCCCCCCCCCTTGTTACCAGTAGTTACCAGTAGGGACTGGGTGAAGGGGAATCTTTTCTTCTCCCTACTGCACGAGGTGTATGGAGTGGGTATGGCTGAAATCGCACTGTGTGGCCGCTGAAAGGCAAGTCATGGCTCACAAAATCAGTGCAGCCATGGGAGTCTGCCTGGAGACACAGGATCTTGTCCCTATGTCAGCTCCTTCTGACCTTTGACAGGTCACTTTATGAAGTGGTTCAGCGGTTAACACTTCAGCTCTGGGTCACTGATTTGACGGGGCTGAGAGTCAGTTCCCTGAGCTGTCTCCTGGTGACTCGGGTATGTCGAGCCAGGGGCGAAGGTCTGGGTGGCTGACACTTCTACTTGGCAACACTGGGGTGGTTAGTTCAGATCCCACAACATTCTAATAATTGCATCAAGTTGTGGGTCCTCCCTGTGTTTGTGTGAGGTATCTTTCATGCCCCAAACTTAGGCAGGCGTTTGATATACCTGACATATTGGCTGGGTAGAGTGCACTCATGACCAGAGGGGTCAGCTCACACAGTCTGCGGGGTCACTTTGAAAACTTTGCCTGTGTAGGAAAAGCAAACCAGCTTGCCTAAAATTTTCAGGCAGGGGTCTTCAGGTTCTCCTGGTCAACTCACAAACAGGGAAGAAAAAGAGCTTGCAATGAAGGTGTTGCACTTAAACTGTGCCTTAAATACTGAGGTCATCAGTTTGAATCCTAACCAAGCTAGCACCCTGCATGTTTCACTAGGGTTTTGTTGGTACAGGGTTACCGGCCGGAGGGTGCCAGATGGCCACATCACCTGTATGCACCTTATATAGGAAACTAAACAGGAGATTTCTGGTGACCAGGACCCGATATCAGGGGGTGGCCCCCTGTATGGCATCACGGAGGGTTAAAGTCTTTCAGGTGACCAGACCCTAGTAAGATGCACAGCTTTCTAGAACACGTGTTAAGAAGTGGGAGAAGGCCTGTATGGTGAATCCAGTAGACCCCCTCATTACAAAATTCTCTGGAGGAGGTGGTTGCAGGAGGACAAGAAAAACACTCCTGCTTCACAACCAGGGATAGAGCAGTGGGCGTTCCAGTTTATTAGGTCCGATGGAAACCGGGGAAGTCTAGGGCCCAGCTTCTCAGAAGGCTTTGATTCAGTACCCTCTGCTCTCTTCAGATGCAGTTTTTTTCCACAGATCCAGACTTACCGGCCTAGTCTCTGGAGACGAAGGGGTATTGTTGGATTCCATGCTCAAGGGAATAAACTATCTTCTAAAAGGTGTGTCGCATCTCAGAATATTGTCTGACACAATTGCAGACACACATTGATGTACCGGCAGCCTCCCAGGTGGTGGGTGGCGAACAGCAGGTCCAAGACTGTGTGATATCCCTCCCACAGTGTCACGTACCTGGTTGGAGGCCGAGATGCCGAGAGGGCTCCCCTTGCGGCTGAGTGCAGTACACCTCTGAGGTTGGGTACAGAGGGTGTAGTGCCCAGAGAAGCACAGTGTTACGTACCTCAGAGGACGAGTCTGACTTGTAGGAGAAGACCTCTCATACAGCTCTGGTTCAGGAGCCACCGGAGTGGGAACAGTGGTCTCGGGAACACAGCGGGGTAGGAGTGCCTGTGGAGACTGTGGTGGTTGACACTGTAGCTGGTTGATGATCCTCCAAGTAGGCTGGAACTGCGGATGACAGCAGGATCAGTAGCAGGCTGAAGCAGGGAGAGATAAGCCAGGTCAACACTGGAACACACAGAGCAAGTAGCAGGCAGGTGCAGGGTCAGGCGAGCCGGGTCAGATCAGGTGGTCAGGCAGAGCAATGCGGTGGACTGGAGCAGGATCAGATAAGCAGGCAGAGGTCTGGCAACGGAACAACAGGTAATAGTAGCAGGGTCAAGGCAGGCCGAGGTCAGGGTTGGAGATAACAGGTAAGTCAGCAGCGCCGGGTCGTCCAGGTAATCAGATAGCAGATGCAGGTAAAGATACACAGAAGCTGCAGATCAGACAGCAGTGCACTACTGCAACTGCTGACTTCTTAAAGGCCTAATGGCGCCATGTCATTTAGCGCGCACGCGTGCAATTGGCGCATGCGCGTGCGCTATTGGCGCGCGCCGACGCACAGGTACAGAGGGAAGCAGGGGTCGTCCTCTATTTCTGGCAGGTCCCTGACATTGCCCCCCCCCCAAGGGGCAGCCTTCGGATGCCTAACCGGCCTCTTCTTTCAGGATGGGCAAGGAAAAATGCATGAATTAATATCTTGGCATGAATGTTACGTTCAGGTTCCCAGGAGTTATCCTCCGGACCGTAACCTTTCCATTTAATTAGAAATTGCACTTGACCTTGCCGTCTCCTACAATCGAGGATTGCTTCCACCTCGTATTCCTCACTTCCATCAATAATAACAGGTTCTGGTGGTCTGGACCCTCTGTCAGGGAAGGGATCGGGTACTGCAGGTTTAAGTAAGGAGACATGAAATACTGGATGTATCTTAAAAGAATCAGGTAAGGAAAGTTCATACGATACCTCGTTGATTTTTCTCTTCACCGAAAAGGGTCCTAAGAACTTGGGTGCTAATTTTTTCGAAGGGCAAGCCAACCTGAGGTTATTTGTGGAGAGCTATACCTGATCGTCCACTTGCAGGTCCAATTCCCCTCTCCTTTTCCTGTCGAAAGCTTTCTTGCTGTCTGCCTGGGCCTTGGTCACTGCTTCCTGCAACACTTGGTTATTGCGACCTGAGGAAGTCCACCATGCTCTGTACCGCTGGAATTGGAGATTCTGGAAGAAAATCAGGTAAAAAAAAAAGGGGAAAACCATAATTAGAGAAGAAGGGAGATTGCCCTGTGGCCGAGTGGCTGGCGTTGTTATAGGAAAATTCTGCTAGGGGCAGTAAGGATACCCAGTCATCTTGGACAAAGGACGTGAAACATCTGATGTATTGTTCAAGAGTCTGATTTGTCCTCTCAGTTTGTCCGTTCGTTTGGGGGTGATAGGCCGAGGACAAAGCTAGTTCGATCTTCAGGGTCTTACATAATGCTCTCCAGAAACGTGAAGTAAATTGTACTCCCCTATCTGATATGATGTTTGCAGGAACTCCATGCAATCTGACAATCTCCTTAATGAATACACGGGCTGTCTCCATAGTGGATGGGGTACTCTTTAATGGTAGGAAGTGGGCCATTTTAGAGAGTCGATCCACAACTACAAAGATTGCGGTACACCCTTCAGAACATGGAAGCTCTACTATAAAGTCCATGGAGATAATCTTCCATGGTCTATCCGGTACAGGTAAGGGTTTCAATAGTCCCCAGGCCCGACTCCTTGCTGTCTTGTTCCGGTTACAGACGGGGCATGTACTTACATATTTCTTGCAAAACTCCTCCAGACCTGGCCACCAGAACGTGCGACGTACCAACTCGAGGGTCTTGCGGACCCCGAAGTGCCCTGCCAGTGGATGATCATGAAGAAGTTTTAACACTCCAACTTGCAAGTCACCAGGGACAAAGATTTGACTCCCCCTCCACAGTAGGCCATCTCTGGACGTCAAGGTAATCCCAGGGGGTCTTGAAGAATCAGTGGATGCTTCCTTAATCTGGGAGAGAAGATCCGTTTGAAGAAGTAGAAAGTTGCCTGCGGGTAAGATGGTGTCAGGGACAGAAAGGTCCTTAGGGTTGTCATACATACGCGATAGCGCGTCTGGTTTGGTATTTTTTTGATCCAGGCCGGTACGTGATGTGGAAGGAAAAGCGAGAGAAAAACAGGGCCCTCGTTTACTGAAGACATCAATGAACTCGTGGTATGGTTCAGGCACTGACTGGAATAAATTCTGATTGGAGTCCATACACAGGAGAGTAGTGGGTGAGTTGGGGGGTTTTGATATACAATGTTTCTGACAGTAGGAGGACAGGAATCTCACTTCCCCAGATACCCAATTGATTTGGGGATTGTGAGCCTGAAGCCAAGGTAACCCCAGGATCACGGGGAACAATGGCGAAGATATGGCATCCAGAGTCAGCAGCTCCTTATGTTGGGAGAAGATGGCAACAGGCAAAGGAGCGGTCTCCTGGGTTACTTGTCCTGACTTTATGCAAGAGCCATCGGCCAGGTAGACAGAAAGTCCATGCGCCTTTTCTTGCAGCAGGAGGCATTGCTGAATGGCAAAGGTGATATCGACAAAACAGCTACATGCCCCAGAGTCGACAATAGCGTTGACTGTTATTGTTCTTCCCGGAAGTTGGAATGAGAGAGGGAGAGCAAGGTGGGTTGCATTGGCAGACAGAGTTGACAGGTTGGCAGGTATAGAAGAAGGGCACTTACGCATCTTGGCAGGGCAGTTGTGCACGTAGAGGCAAAGATTGTGCTGTCTGCGACATGCTCGTTCTTCAGGGGATAAAGTTGATCGTATCACTCCTATTTGCATGGGCCTGGAAGTGTCTGGAACTGGACCGGCAGGATCTGAACAGGTTGGTGCCAGGTAACGGGAAGAGGGAGCTGGCGCCCTTGGGGTCCTCCACACGGGGCGGCCTTGCTGAGTGTACCGCTCTGACCAACGCTCACGGAGTCGTCGATCGATTTGGATGGACAGGGTGATCAGATTTTCAAGAGTACCTGGTATACCCACTCGGGCGAGCTCATCCTTGAGGCTGTCAGAAAGACCCATACGGAATTGGTGTCGTAAGGCAGCATCATTCCATTAAATGTCTGCGCTCCAGCGCCTAAAGTCTGTGACATAGTCCTCGGCCGCTCTGCGACCTTGCTGGAGCGCAAACAGGGCAGCTTCCGCCGTGGCGGTCCGCTGGGTGTCCTCATAAAGCTGAGCCATGGCCTCAAAAAAGACTAACAAGGAGTGAGTCTGTGCGCTGTTCTGCTCGAGTAGTCGGTGGGCCCAACTCTGGGGTTCTCCTTGGAGTAGGGTGATGACAAACCCCACCTTGGTGGCTTCAAGTGAAAAAGTCCGGGGTTGTAGAGAGAAGTATAGCTGGCATGCATTTTGGAAGGCCCGGAATTTGGCGCGGTCTCCTGCGAATCTTTCCGGAACAGGAACTCTGGATTCAGGCGGAAGCATCACTACGGAAGGAGCGGAGGCAGACTGTACGGGTGCAGCAGGGGAAACTGAAGCCACATGACTGGAATCTGATAAGTTCTGGACCCGCTCGTCCAATTTGACATGTCCTTCTTGTAGGGATTTAATGGCTTGCGTGAGAGCTGCAAGGTGTGTGCAAATCTCCTCCATGGGTGAGGTTTCTCCTGCAGACTCAGTTATGGCTGTCTGATACTGTTACGTACCTCAGAGGACGAGTCTGACTTGTAGGAGAAGACCTCTCATACAGCTCTGGTTCAGGAGCCACCGGAGTGGGAACAGTGGTCTCGGGAACACAGCGGGGTAGGAGTGCCTGTGGAGACTGTGGTGGTTGACACTGTAGCTGGTTGATGATCCTCCAAGTAGGCTGGAACTGCGGATGACAGCAGGATCAGTAGCAGGCTGAAGCAGGGAGAGATAAGCCAGGTCAACACTGGAACACACAGAGCAAGTAGCAGGCAGGTGCAGGGTCAGGCGAGCCGTGTCAGATCAGGTGGTCAGGCAGAGCAATGTGGTGGACTGGAGCAGGATCAGATAAGCAGGCAGAGGTCTGGCAACGGAACAACAGGTAATAGTAGCAGGGTCAAGGCAGGCCGAGGTCAGGGTTGGAGATAACAGGTAAGTCAGCAGCGCCGGGTCGTCCAGGTAATCAGAGAGCAGATGCAGGTAAAGATACACAGAAGCTGCAGATCAGACAGCAGTGCACTATTGAAACTGCTGGCTTCTTAAAGGCCTAATGGCGCCATGTCATTTAGCGTGCACGCACGCGCAATTGGCGCATGCGCGTGCGCAATTGGCGCGCAACGACACACAGGTACAGAGGGAAGCAGGGATCGTCCTCTATTTCTGGCAGGTCCCTGACACACAGGTTGCCAGATGGGTCCAGGAGAGCAGAGCTGGTGGGATCCTGAAGAACACCGGTGGATGCAGGACACCGCTCAAGGAGTAGTAGTGGCAGCCAGGCTGGGGGTCAAACCCAGTATATCCAGCAGGAGGAAGAGGCAGGTTGCAGGAACAGAGACAAGCCAATGGTCTGGTAACGGGAAACAGGCAGGAACAGAAGACTGTGGCAAAGTCCGTGGAACAAGCCGGGATCAGGTGGAGGAGAAGGCAACAAGTCGGTAAGGCAAGCCAGGGGTCAAACCCGAAGAGCAGATCAGACAGGTCAGGAACAAGCCGGGTCACAACAGGGAATCCAAACAGCAGTTTAACAGAGTCTCAGGAACACAGGAAGGCTGACGACCATCAAGCAATGAGATTGGCTCAGTGGCAGTCTTATATAGAATAACGAAAAACAAAAAAAAAACTCCTGCGCACAAGTGCAATACCGGACAGTCTGAAAGTGAACAGATTGATGACACTTGGCTTTGCTGCCTTCATTGATAGGGGTATCCTAGCAGTAGAAAACAAGAAGAAAAAAGAAAGGCGCACCAGCCTCGTGCATTACCGTTGGATAAATTTATTAAAATGAAATAAAGCTCCGGAGCTCTGAGGAAGAGGACTTGTCCTCGAAACACGTCAGTCGGCAGTGACCTTTGTCAATCCCTCCATGACCGATCTGAGTGGGTTCGTCTCTGGACGCATTGCTGCGACCTTGTGGCTTTTTGAAACACATGGTTTTAAACGTTTGTAAGTAGGATTGTTTTATTTCATTTTAATAAATTTATCCAACGGTAATGCACGAGGCTGGTGCGCCTTTCTTTTTTCTTCTTGCAGTCTTATATAGGCCAGCAAGTGGCTGCATCTGTTGCGTGCGCCGATTGCGCAGCGCGACTGTTGGTTCCATTGCGCATGTGCGTGCGCCCGTTGGTTCCATTGCGCATGTGCGTGTGCCCGTTGGTTCCATTGCGCATGTGCGCGCGCCTATTCGCGCCGCTTGCGTCAGGGCGCACAGGGATGTGCTGGAAGCGGCCATTACCAGTACTGGCACTATTGCCAGTTCTCCTACGGCCGTTTCCCTGACACACAGGGGACCTGTTCTTTGTCCTGGGAGGCTGGGCTGTGGCCACAGCACCCTGAATGTACCCAATCTAATCTGGTGATGGAAGTTATGACTAGACTCAGTGGAGTCCTCTTCTTGCAGATGCAGGCACTTCCATAGGAACCATCTATAGGGTGGTTAACCCTGGAATCTCTAGTTTCCTCCGGGAGCTCTGGTTTTTTCTCCCATAAAACCCCCTCTTTGGGCCTAAACCAGTAAAGGGTTGGCGCTCTTGGGTGGATGCCGTCGCTCAGAGCTGGCATTTTCCCCAGTTGCTATGCAATCTCGCCCACCCACAGTCTTACTGGTGGGCATAGAACACTTCGGTCTTTCTCATCGTATCCCACTGGCTTAAAAGACCACGATTCTCTGTCCTGAAGATTCTGGGAACCGGGTGGTCTGCCTACTAAGAGGGATCCCTTAAGACCCTCCCTGAAAAATCCTAAAGATCGTATCGACAGTGGCTTAGTAGCTGGCACTCCGGACTAGCAGCACTCAGACAAGGAGGGCAAGAACCAGTGAGGAAATCCTTCTTTTCAAAGGGAGGTAGTGGAGTCAGTTAGCGCTTCTTCAGAGTCCTTAAAAACCCTCTCGCTACGAACCTTCCCTGGTGGAGGTGGAGGATCTCTTGGAAGCCATCCGTGCCTCCCTGGGAATTCAGGAGTAGAAGCTGTTTTTACTCCATGGCCGGAGTGATAAAAGTGGCAGAACGGGGGCTAATGGGTTAGCATTTCTGCCTACCTGCACTGAGTTTCTGGGTTTGCACCCCGAACATGCCACATTGGCCCAGGAGGCTGTAGTTCCCAAGCCGGTATGATCTGGCGTGGAACTTTCCTGGATACTACCAATCTGGGGGGACCTTCATCTCAGGGTTCATTCTACTGTCCCCAGGTGGAGCAGTGGTTTCTCCCGGCATAGCTTCCGAAGAAGAATTGCTAAAGGCAAGAGCTTCTCAGATGTAGTGGTGGCCCTGCTATGTAGCAGGAAAAGATAAACCCGCTCCATCTACCAAAGACATTTTCAAAAGCTGGTACGCAGAGGGCCTATCCAATTGGGGACCCCCCTTTTTTCTACAAATATTTCCGTACCAGGTGTTTTTTTTAAGAGGGTGGCCTCGAAATTTCAGAGGCCAAGTAATTATTTTGCCAACTTTTTGGTCGAATCCTGTGAGTGAACTTAAGTTGGATGTTAAAAGGTCGTAGCACCCTCTCCAAACTTGACAGGTTGGACCTGTGGATCGCTAAGGATCAGACCTTTGGGGAAAAAAGGGGTTCTACAAGGCGGTGGTCCCACCCTGGGGTTAGGTGCTCGTTTATCCTCTCAAAGGTGGCTGTCCTGAAAGATGGTTAGGGAAAATTAGAGTTACATACCGGTAACGTCTTTTTCCAGGAGTCTTTCAGGACAGCCCTGATAACCACCCGAAAAATGTGTTTGCAATAAAGAGGCTGCCCACTGGCTAAGTGGGTGGCAATTCCATCTAGCGGCACTAGGGTTGTTGGTTTAATTCTACAACATGCTAATGGAGTCCCTGACAGGGGAACAGTCAGCAGGATTAAAAGTTGTGTATGACATGTTCTTGTGTCTCCCCAGCTGGCCGGAGGTACTCTTAGAAGACTTAGGGCCCAGTGGGGCAGGAGGGGCTTAAATCTTGGAAGTCAAGGCGGTGTTTCCTGTGAAGGGAGGAGGCGAGGTCTCTCAAAGGTGGCTGTCCTGAAAGACTCCTGGAAAAAGACGTTACGTTACCGGTATGTAACTCTAATTTTCCTTAAAAAATGGACATCTCCCCCGATTGTGGACCCCCCGGTATCCAGGTTAAATAAGGTAACCACGATTCCGGTGGATAGGACCCCTGCTTTTAAGGACCCTGCAGATAGGAGTGCTGAGGCGGTGGCCCGGTCCATGTTCACGGTAGTGGGGTCAGCATTGCGGCCAGTGTTGGCCACGGACACTTACCGAATGGGCAAAATTGTTGCAAAATTGTTGCACCGTGAGTTGCAAAAGCAACAGGCTTCCCCGGTCTGTGTAGAACTGGCAGACCAGTTGGTGCATGGCCTTAAGTATGTCTGCGATGCGGCCTTAGATACAGCTCCCTTGCTTTCCAGAGCCTCAGTATCTGCTGTGGTAACTACGTCGCCTGATTTGGCTAAAATGCTGGTCCGCGGACCAGACATCCAAGAAAGCTCTGGCGGATTTGCCCTTCCAGGGAGAGAGGCTATTTGGAGCCTCGCTGGATGACATTATTAAAAATGTTACTGGGGGTAAGAGCACGCTGCTCTTACAATCCAGAAAAGGTAAGGAACCACACCAGAGGCCAGGGCCCTCCTTTTCCGATCAGAAGCGCTTTTTTCGTCCGCCCGGGCCCGCAGGTAAGCGTTCCCAGGCCGACAAGGTGCCCGCTGAGGGACAGAAGCATCCCTGGTTTCGCAAGCCAAACAAGCCTGTGAACAAATCTGCGACAGCATGAAGGTTTGCCCCCACCCGACTCACGGGTGGGGGGTCGCCTTCGAGAGTTTGCAGCTCGGTGGGACTCCCTACTTTCCGACCGGTGGGTCTGCGAAGTGGTTTTTATCAGGGTACAAGATAGAATTTCTTTCTTGTCCACCAAATAGATTTTTTCCCTCAAACCTTCATCTTCTTCCGTCTCGTCGGGACGCCCTGTTTCGGGCAGTGCAGGACCTGCTGATGCGCAGGGTGATAGTACCTATGCCGCCGCCGAAAAGGTTTCAGGGATTCTATTCCAATCTGTTTGTAGTCCCAAAGAAGGAAGGGGTCCGTCATCCTGGATCTCAAGGCCCTTAACACCTTTGTAAAAGTACAAAGGTTCAGGATGGAATCAGTTTGCTCTGTGGTCGCTGCACTCCATCCGGGGGATTTTCTGGCGTCCCTGGACATCAAGGACACATACTTGCATGTCCCCATATGCGTCAGGCATCTGAGGTTTCTGCGGTTTGCAGTCGGGGACGATCACTACCACATTGTAGCTCTCCCTTTTGGCCTGGCGTCGGCACCAAGGGTTTTCACCAAGGTGCTCGCCCCGATTCTAGCCTTGCTGAGGCAATGAGGGATTGCAATCGTGGGCTACCTGGACGACCTCCTTCTGAGAGCAGCTTCCGCCTCAGAATTAAGGGAGGATGTAGCGATTGCCAGTCAGACTCTTTGGGAGTTTGGTTGGGTACTGAATCTTCAGAAGTCAGTGTTGGTGCCGACTCAACGCCTGGAGTACCTGGGCTTGATTCTGGACTCCTCAGAGGCAAGGGTCTTTCTCCCTTTGGACAAACTGCCGACTCTTCAGGCTGCAGTGAAGCTGTTGGCATCCCACAGTCGGTCGTCTCTGTGCTTTTGCATGTGAGTCCTGGGTCTCATGGTAGCCTCCTACCGCATGCTCAATTCCACACCCACTCCTTGCCAAAGGAGATCCTGTCAAAATGGGACAAATCTCTGTTGTCTGTGGATTGTTAAATCCGGGTGAGCCGCCTCATCAGGGAATCCCTGATCTGGTGGCGGAGGTCTCCGGCCCTTCAGGCCGGGAAGTCGTTCCTTCCTTTTCACTGGACCGTGATCACGACGGATGCCAGCCTGACCGGTGGGGGGGGGGGGGGGGGAGTTTGGGGCGTACAGTCGACATAAGGTCGATGGACGCAGGAAGAATCCCGCCTGCCGATCAATGTGTTGGAACTTCGGGCGATGAGGCGGTGCCTCTCCACATGGTCACAAAGGCTGCAGGGCCGCCCAGTCAGGATCCATCAGACAATGCCACGGCTGTGGCGTATGTCAACCATCAAGGAGGAACAAGGAGCTCGGCTGCAGCATTGGCGGTCGCTCACATCCTGAGGTGGGCAGAGCGGCGCGTGCCGGCTCTCTCGGCCGTGTACATTCCGGGCGTAGAAAACTGGCAAGCGGACTACCTAAGTCGTCAGATGCTGGACCAAGGGGAATGGTCGCTACATCCGGATGTCTTTCATCTCCTTTGTCTGAGATGGGACACACCAGATGGATCTCCTGGCTTCTCGGCTCAATCGAAAAGTACTGAGGTTTGTGGCCAGGTCCAAGGATCCCTGGGCGGACGCGACAGACACGTTGGTGGCTCCATGGGGGCATTATCGGCTCATTTATGCCTTTTCCCCACTAAAACGTCTCCCTCGTCTGCTTCGCAGAGTGGAGACCGAAGGTATTCCGGTGATTCTGATTGGCCTCGGCGTCCCTGGTATGCCTACTTAGTACGACTGGTGCTGTATGTACCTTGGCGGCTGCCGATGCTAGAGGACCTTCTCTCGCAAGGTCCTATACTTCGTCCTGCTTTACAGTCGCCGGCTTTAACGGCATGGCTGTTGAGAGCCAGGTGCTAAGGGACCAAGGTCTGTCTGACTCGGTTATCTCTACTTTGCTGAGGGCGCAAAAGTCATCCTCCTCTGAAGATTTATCATCGTACATGGAAGGCCTACATCTCTATGTGTAAGGAGATGGGATGGCGTCCGCGTACATATTCGGTTTCCAGGATCCTGCTGTTTTTACAGCGTGGAGTGGATCAAAAACTTGCCTTAACCACCTGTCTACTGCCCAAGCCATTTTTCAGCTTTCAGCTCTATCACACTTTGAATGACAATTGCGCGGTCGAGCGACGCTGTACCCAAACGAATAGAGCTTTCTTTTGGTGGTATTTGATCACCTCTGCGTTTTTTATTTTTTGCGCTGTAAACAAAAGAAGAGCGTCAAGTTTGAAAAAAAAAACTTAACTTTTTGCTATAATAAATCTCCATTTAAAAAAAAAATATTTTTTACATTTTCCTCATTTTAGGCCGATATGTATTCTTCTACATATTTTTGGTAAAAAAAAATCGCAATAAGCGTATATTGATTGATTTGCGCAAAAGTCATAGCAGATACAAAATAGGGGATAGATTTATAGCATTTTTTTTTTTTTTTTTCTAGTAATGGCGGCGATCAGGGATTTTTATCGTGACTGCGATATTGCGGTGGACACATCGGACACTTTTGACACATTTTTGGGACCATTCACATTTATACAGCGATCAGTGCTATAAAAATGCATTGATTACTGTATAACCACTTCACGCCCGGGCAATGCTCAAAGGACGTCTGCATTGCGGCGCCGAAGTGCTGACAGGACGTCCATGGACGTCCTCCTTTTTCCTTCCCCCCCCCAGCGTGCCCCTGCGAGCGCGCATCGGGGGAAAATCTGTGCTGGCCGTGTCCCTTGGACACAGCCAATCACAGATCGTGCTGAATGGCCAATCACAGAGGCCATTCAGCACTTGATCTCACTGTCCAATGAGAGATGATCTCAAATGTAAACATATGAGATCATCTCTCATTGCCGGCTTTCTCTCCTCACACAGAGACAGCGTGTGATGAGGGAGAGAGATCTGTGCTCTTACGTGTAAAAGTGAGTTTTGCAAAACACATTACATAAGTAAAAAACAGTGCCCACAGTCCCTGCCAGTGCCATCTGCCGCCAGTGCCACCTGCCAGGGCCATCTGCCGCCAGTGCCACCTGCCAGTGCCTTCTGCCAGTGCCATCTGCCGCCAGTGCCACCTGCCAGTGCCACCTGTGCCATCTGCCGCCAGTGCCATCTGCCGCCAGTCCCATCTGCCACCAGTGCCACCTGTCAGTGCCATCTGCCGTCAGTGCCATCTGTGCCACCTGTCAGTGCCATCTGCCATCTGTGCCACCTGCCAGTCCCATCTGCCACCAGTCCCATCTGCCACCAGTGCCACCTGCCAGTGCCATCTGCCATCAGTGCCACCTCATAAAATGGCTAAAAGA
This sequence comes from Rana muscosa, assembly GCA_029206835.1. Taxonomy (NCBI): domain Eukaryota; kingdom Metazoa; phylum Chordata; class Amphibia; order Anura; family Ranidae; genus Rana; species Rana muscosa. The sequence goes on from CM055117.1 coordinate 469,715,651, forward strand.
GTATTCTCAGCCGAGGAGGCGTACGAAATTCTTGCAGCCGACGGGAGCAACGGGGAACTCTCCGATTCGGATTCCTCTGCATATTCAGATGAGTCTGACGTGGACTACGAGCCTGTCATAAGCAGTGGATCAATGACGGAGGAGCAGGAGGAGGAAGAAGAAGAGGAAGAGGGCCCGCCCGCCAGACGAAGGTGTTCTGCTGAGGAGGCAGTGCCATCCACCAGCACCGCAGTACCTCGGGAAGCAAGGCCACGTACCAGTGGGGTGTCACCTCAGCCCCAAAGGGTTAGGTCCCATGCCAGCCTTCTCTATTCCCTTCAGTACCCCTTTTGGCTTCCTCCTAATTCAGGAGAAGCCAACATTCCCCCTTTCACTGCCCAGCCAGGAGTCCAGGTGGATACAGAAAACTTTTCCCCAATTGATTTTTTTAATTAAATTTTTACTGAGGACATGCTGGCAACAGTTGTGGCCCAGTGCAACTTATATGCCCAACAGTTTATAACCAGCAACCCAACGCCCTCTTATGCCCGTCCCTACGTGTGGAGAGCCCTTACAGTGGAGGAGTTTAGAATTTTTTTGGGCCTCACATTCTGTATGGGACTAAATGGAAAAAATCAAGTACGTTCATATTGGTCATCCCGCCCCATCTATCACATGCTCATATTTTCCTCAGTAATGCCCAGGTCCAGATATCTAATGATTATGAGATTCCTACACTTCAATGATAATACCCAGTGCCCTCCCCGAAATGACTCAAATTTTGATAAGCTTTATAAAATTCGGCCGCTACTAAATTATTTTTCTGAAACCTTCCCCCAATTGTTTACCCCAGACCAACATATATGCGTGGATGAGTCCCTAATCAAATTTTCTGGCAGGCTGGGCATAAAACAATTTATACCCAGCAAAAGGGCCCGCTATGGGGTGAAGCTGTATAAATTGTGCGACCGAGCAACTGAGTATGTGTATGCCTTTATTGTGTATGAAGGGAAGGACACCGAACTGCACCCCCCTAATTGCCCAGACTATATAGGAACCAGTGGGAAAGTAGTTTGGGAAGTCATAAACCCACTTCTGGAGAAAGGCTACCATTTGTATGTGGACAATTTCTATACAAGTTTGCCCCTGTTCCGAAACCTACATAGAATGAAGACTCCAGCATGCGGCACCGTACGGACGAACCGGAAGGGCTTTCCTCAAAGCCTGGTCACCAAAAAATTGAGAAGAGGGGAGACGGCGAGTTTACGTAATGAGGAAATTTTGGCTGTGAAGTGGAGGGACAGAAGAGACGTCTACGTACTTTCTTCAATCCACAACAATGAATTTGTTGAGATCACCAGGAGGAATGCCCGGATCCAAAAACCCAAATGCATTTAAGAGTACAATAAGTTCATGGGGGGTGTCGACTTCAACAACCAGATGCTCGAACCCTACCTTTCCACAAGAAGATCATACCAGTGGTATAAGAAAGTTTCCATTTATTTATTTCATTTGGCCATGTACAACTCATATGTAATATATTGAAAATCCACTTTAAGATCCTTCCTTTTCTTCCGGGAGGAAATCACCACTGCCCTTTTATACCCGAACAGCCCACCAGTAAACATTAGATCTGATGTCGTTAGCCGACTCTCCGAGCGCCACTTCCCAGATAAAATCCCTCCCAGACCAACAGGCCAAAAACGCCAGAAAAAATGCCGGGTGTGCTCCAAAAGAGGAGAGAGAAGAGACACCATTTATTATTGTGCCCAATGTCCTTCAGAACCAGGCATCTGCATAGGCGAATGCTTCCGCCATTACTATACCAAAATAAATTGTTAGTTCACTTCCTGCCATTTATCTTCACACCCCTTATGCCTCTGCTTTCTCTGTAACTGACCCTGGCTTGTTATTCGACCACACTTCTGCCTAACGATTCTGTTTATACCTCTGCCTGATCTGGAACTGACCCTGGACTGTTATTTGACCACGCTTCTGCCTACCGATTCTGTACATACCTCTGCCTGATCTGGAACTGACCCTGGACTGTTTGACCATGCTTTTTGCCTGCCTCTTGGACTGATCTTGTACCCTGCCAGTGGACTAGTGGGATTCATAACACAGGGGTCTCACATATGTGAGGGGCTCCAGAATTGTTTTTCTGGATGAAGAAAACAATTGTTTTTGTTTTTCTCATTCCCAGATTAGGGTCTGGAGACTCGGAGGCTTCAAAGAGATTTGGGTGGGAGAAGCCTCTACCCCTGTTCCCATTCAGTCCTGAACGAGGCCCTACTTCTGCCAACTGCCTGTAGGACCTATGCCATCATGCCTCTGCCTGTCGCATGAACTGACCACACCACATGGACCTGCCTACTACCAGGACCAATATTTTGGCACTGCTGACAATCTCTGCCTGCACTGACCCTGGACTGTATATGGACAGTATCCCTGCCTGCTGCCTGTACTGACTATGGACAGTATTCCTGCCTGTTGCCTGGACAATAGCATTCGCTTTTGCTGACCATGTCCCTGCCTGCTGCCTGGACCAGTGCTATCCTCCTGTGGAAAACTGCGTTACTAAAACCACAGGTAATCTTTTGTTTACCATTTGCTCAGAAGAATGTATTTTGGGGTGTAATTCTTGGTATGTTCATGCTATGTGTCCCTAGAACACCTGATGGTGTACCTTGCATGTTGGGCCTCTGTATGTGGCCAGGTTGTATAAAAGTCTCACACATTTGGTATCGCCATACTCAGGAGGAGTAGCAGAATGTATTTTGGGGTGTCATTTTTGCTATGTACATGCTATGTGTTGGCAATATCTTATAAATGGACAACTTTGCGTAAAAAAATTGCGTTTTCATTTTTTCCCGCATTTTCCAAAAACTTCAGGAAAAAATGAACCGTTCAAAAGACTCATTATGCCTAATAGATTATACGTTGGGGTGTTAGCTTTCCAAAATGGGGTCACTTTGTGGGCGTTTCCATTGTCCTGGTGCTCCAGGGCCTTCAAAAGTGTAATAGGTAGTCAACTAGTTAGATGTGTAATTTATGCTCCTAGAATACCTGATGGTGCTCCCTGCATGTTGGGCCTCTGTATGTGGCCAGGCTGTGAAAAATTCCCACACATGTATCGCCATACTCAGGAGGAGTAGCAGAATGTATTTTGGTGCGTCATTTGTGGTATACACATGCCATGTGAGAGAAATAACCTATTACAATGACAATTTTGTGGAAAAAAAAAATAAAAAATCTTAATTTTGCAATGAATTGTGGGAAAAAATTACAACATCAAAAACCTCACCATGCATCTTACTAAATACCTTGGAATGTCTACTTTCAAAAAATGGGTCATTTGGGGGGTATTTGTGCTTTGCTGGCTTGTTCGGGTCGTAAGAAATGAGATAGGCGACCAGTACATTAGGTGTGATCAATTGTTTATGATCCGCACCACAGCTTGTAGACTCTATAACTTTCACAAAGACCAAATAATATCCACTAATTTGGGTTATTTTTACCAAAGATATGTAGCAGTATAAATTGTGGCCAAAATTTATGGAAGAAAAATTTATAATTTGCAAAATTTTATCATATAAACAAAAAAAAAATGCGTTTTTTTTTTTTACATTTTCCGTATTTTTTCATTTATAGCGCAAAAAATAAAAAACCCAGAGGTGATCAAATACCACCAAAAGAAAGCTCTATTTGTATGAAAAAAAAGGACAAAAAAATCATTTCGGTACAGTATTACATGACTGAGTAATTGTCATTCAAAGTGTGAGAGCGCTGAAAGCTGAAAATTGGTCCGGGCACGAAGGGGGTTTAGTGCCCAGTTGTCAAGTGGATAAACATGACTGGCAGGGAAGGGGTTAACACTAGGGAGCGAGGAAGGGGTTAAATGTATTTCCTGGAAGTGATTCTTACTGTGGGGGGAGGGGACTGACTGCAGGAGGTGACCGATGGTTGTCCCTATGTACAAGGGACACACCATCGGTCTCCTCTCCCTGACAGGACATGGATTTGTGTGTTTACACACACAGATCCATGGTCCTCCTTGGTTACTGGGCAATCGCGGGTGCCCGGAGGCCGTCGGGCACGCGCATCGGGTCCCCAGCGACGCGGCGGGCACGCGCGGCCAGCTGTGCGCGCACCCCCTAGTGGTTTTTAAAGGTCCAACGTCATATGACGTCCAGTCAGAACAATACAGTCTTCCACCCGCCGTCATTTGACAGTGGGCGGTGGACAAGTGGTTAAGCACCATTAAGGGACAGATATCAGCCTTGGCTGTTTTCTTTCAATGACCTTTGGCAGCTCATTCACGGGTGAGTACGTTTGTACAGGGAGTTCGACATGTGTCCCCTCTGATTCGACCACCGCTGCCTCTGTGGGATTTGAATCTGGTGCTCTCGTACTTCAGAAACCACTGTTTGAAAACAGAGAGATTCCCCTGTTGACACTCTCTCAGAAAGTAGCTTTTCTGGTGGCTATTACCTCTGCCAGGAGGGTTTATGAGTTGGCGGCCTTGTCTTGCAAGTCTCCCTACTTGATCCTCCACAAGGCTAAGGCGGTGCTACGCCCGCAGCCTTCGATTATTCCTAAGGTTGTTTCGGCCTTTCATCTAAATGAGGACATTGTGCTTCCGTCCTTGTGTCCTCGGCCGTCGCATCCCAAAGAGGTTGCTTTGTCTGAGCTCTGCGGGTGTATCTGTCTGCTACGGCTCAGTTTCGGAGGCCAGACTCACTGTTTGTGTTGGTAGCTGGTCCAAAGAAGGGCCTGGCGGTCTCGTCGGCCACCATTTCTCGGTGGATCAGACAGATTGTGGTTCAGGCTTATGCCCTAGAAGGGCAGGCGCCTCCCTTTCCTGTCATGGCGCATTCGACCAGGGCAATTGGTGCATCCTGGGCTTTCCGACATCAGGAATCCGTTTCCCAGGTGTGTAAGGTGGCGACATGGTCGTCTGTTCACACTTTCACAAAATTTTACAAGGTTGATGTGAGTGCATCTGCGGATGCTTCCTTCGGCCGCAAGGTTTTGCAGGCGGCTGTTTGAGGTTGCAACTCCTTCGTTGAGGAGCTCTGGTTGTTTTGGGTGGAGGTTGTTTGCTCGCTGTTCCCACCCCTCGTTTTTTGACACTGCTTGGGGACGTCCCTAAGGTCAAGATTAAAAGGAGCTGTGTCCGTCAATGAACGAAAGAGAAAATAGGATTTTTGTACTCCCCGTAAAATCCTTTTCTCTGAAGTTCATTGACGGACTCAGCACCCACCCCTCCTATTTATCTTTGTACTGCTTTTTGACCAACTGAGCTGCTGTATGCAGTGTGAGGGGTTATAGCCAGTAGGACCTCCCCCTGGGCGGTACTGTTCAGCTTTGCTGTTTTACCTGTTCTTCCTAGTCCTCTCCTGAAGGTGGCGATATAACCCTCAGGTCAAGATTAAAGGAGCTGTGTCCGTCAATGAACTTCAGAGAAAAGGATTTTACGGTGAGTACAAAAATCCTATTATTTTTTACTGTTTACTTTAATAAATATCCTCAAAAAATATATAAAAAAAACATATTTTTTCCTCCTTTTAGGCCGATACGTATTCTTCTACATATTTTTGGTAAAAAAAAATCTCAATAAGCGTTTATTGATTGGTTTGCACAAAAGTTATAGAGTCTACAAAATAGGGGATAGTTTTATGGCATTTTTATTATTTTTTTTTTACTAGTAATCGCGGCATTCAGCGATTTTTATTGTAACTGTGACATTATGGCGGACACATCTGACACTTTTGGCGCTTTTTGGGTCCATTCACATTTGCACAGTGATCAGTGCTATAAATTTGCACTTATTACTGTGTAAATGTGACTGGCAGTGAAGGGGTTAACCAGGAGGGGGCGCTGAAGGGGTTAAGTGTGTCCTAGGAATGTGTTCTAACTGTAGGGGGAATGGGCTACGTGTGACACGACACGGATCACCGCTCCCGATTACTGGGAGCTGTGATCAGTGTCCTGTAACTAGGAAGAATGGGGAAATGCTTGTTTACATTAGTATTTCCCTGTTCTTCCTCTCCGTGAGACTATCGCGGGTCTCCCCGCGGACAACGAGTCGACAATGCCGCGTCTTAAAGGGCAACGTATATATACGTTGATCTGCCCAGCCGTGCCATTCTGCCGACGTATATCGGCGTGAGCCGGTCGGCAAGTGGTTAAATTTGTGAGGGCCACTATTTTATTTATCAAAAAAAAAATATATATTTATATTCAAGAACACTAGGATGCCCACTGTTTCATGATAACTTAAGCCAATTTATTATTTCCTGGTGATAGGGCTAGCTTAAATCCTGTTGATGTATTTCTTGTTTTTCTGAACTTCTATCACACATTATTAGTCATCACCAAAAATATGTTGATTTATAGCATATCTTTCTTGTTCATACATCACGGGACACAGAGCGGCATAGTCATTACTATGTGGGTTATATAGAATTACCTTCAGGTGCTGGCACTGGCAACTTCCAAAACAGGAAGTACCCTCCCCTATATAAGCCCCTCCCATCCGGAAGCACCTCAGTTTTTTGCCAGTGTCTAAGGTGTTGGCCAAGGTTAACATGTATTCATCTGGGCTTGTGTACAGGTTCTCTGGGCCTTAGCAAGCTATTCCGGATCTGACCAAAAAAGCTTCATAGCTAAACGGTCGGTACCCGGGCCTTGCAGAGAAGAGCAGGGTTTTGCCTGTAATGCCTCTCTTAGGAGGGCTGGACCCTGGGATCCAGAGCTCTGGTCATACCCAAAACCAAGAGGCTATCTGTGCAGGGTGCTATACAGGTCCAGGGGAGTGGAATCCTTGGGAACCCGGTCCCTGAAGGTCTAGTACAATGCCTGCCGTGAGAGGTGAAGTTTGGGCTTCTGTGGACCAAACAAAGTCCTGCGGCGGGGAAAAGGTAAGTGGGGGCCCCTCAGGAACTTGGTTCTATTGAGGGGACCCCCAAGCCTAATATGTCTTTCTGCCTGTTACCTAAAGGTATTCCCGCTAATAGCTGTATATGCCTAAGAAATCCTAGAAATGTCTTTTCATAAAGGAAGTTTTAAAAACTGTAAACCTAGAAATGTTTTTCATAAAGGAGGTTTAAAAAAAAAAAAAAAAAGACAAAAGTGCGGTACCTGTGTTTGTCCACTAGAGGCCGCTGTGGAACGTCTTTTTTTTTTCGGGACTATTCCTTGCATGGTGAAAGTCCAGGCAGATGAGTGAGCTCTCTATCAGGGAAGCTGCATTCCTCTGTCATGCTGCCAAGTAGTTTCCTTCCATCCCCGAGTCCTGGTGAAACAGGGACCCTGGCTCCTCTCCCTACATGGCGCCAAGAGCGCACACGTGCATGCGCGCGCACACACACTTTCTTTTTATAAGATTTAGCTTCAAAAAAGGGGGCGGAGCCTGGCGGATGACGCGCTCTGTGCGCCCAGCGCTTCTGCGCATGTGCGGGCGTCCCAGCAAGATAAAAGGACTCAGTCCACGCTGCTTGCTATGGACACAGAGCATGAAAAGGAGCTGGTAGTATGGTATAGGGGCTTACAGCGGGCGGTTGATACAGGCATCCCCAGAAAGACGCATTAGTAGACACCCACTGATGTACATAGCAGCAAATTGCATTAGACTATTTCAGTAAAGGGGTGTATTGCGGCTGGAATACCTCAGCTCTGAACTAAGGAATATGCCGCCTAAAAAACTCCGAGATATACCTCTCAGGAAGTGTAGGGGGTCTCCATCGGGCTCTGAGGATCTGGAGCAGTCATCTGCACCTTCCTCCCCTGATAAATCAGAGGTTAATACCCATAAGGAACCCCCGGGAGTGCCAGGTACTGCGGCTGTCCTCAGTCCACCTGCTCCTGCATATATAACAGAGGAGGTTTTTTGCCTCAACTCTGGAGGGATTGGAGCAGAGATTGGCAGCATTGATCGCTTCTTCTCTACAGGAAAGAAAGCGCGCCAGATCTCCATCCCCTCCATTAGAGTGCCTGTTGGCAGAGCAACAGTCCCAGGAAGGGACTGACCTACCTGAAGGGGATCAGGAGGAGGTTAGCTCTGTTTTTGAGGAATCGACAGTAGATGAACCATTTTCAGCATCACAGACTGAAAGATTGTGGGTCCAGACCCTAACTGACATGGTTCGATCTGCATTTAAAATGCCTCTTGTTGAACCATCAACTACTGCTGTCTCCTCGTTGGGGTCGCTAAAAGCTCCCCAGATTAATTGCTCCTTTCCAATTCATCCATTATTGGAAGGACTTATATACCAGGACTGGGAACATCCTGATAAACTATTTGTTCCACCTAAGAAATTTCAGGTGATCTATCCCATGGAGGAAAAATTCACCCAGAGATGGAATGTTCCTACGGTGGACGCAGCCATTTCTTCTGTGAACAAATCACTGACATGTCCAGTAGATAATGTTCAAATGTTCAAATATCCAGTAGATAAAAAATTGGAATCTTTATTAAAATCTGCTTTTTCCACAGCAGGGGCTGTTACACAGCCAGCAGTGGCAGCTATTGGGGTCTGCCAAGCTTTAAAGGATCAAATGAAAATGGTCCTGAGGGATTTGCCAGACCAGCAGGCCCAGGCTCTGGCTGATCTGCCTAGAGCATTATGCTTTGCGGTTGACGCCATCAAGGATTCTATCCATCAGGCCTCCCGCCTCACGCTGTCTTTGGTACATATGCGTAGGCTTCTGGGGCTCAAGAACTGGTCTGCTGAGGCTCCCTGTAAGAAGCTCTTAGTTAGCTTCCCATTTCATGGAGAACGCCTTGTGACAGCAGGAAGGTAAAGTCACCTGGTTGCATCCAGGGGGGTAGATATATTTCTCCCAGATTCAGGCTTTATGCCAACTTATACAACTAGGGAGGGAGTTGATGAAGCCCAGCTGAGGCTAGTGGGCTCATGGATGATTCATACCTCTAGGGAGAGTGCTGGGCGTCGTGCAGGCAGGGAGTTGATGAGACCAGCTGAAGCTTGTCAGCTCGTTTAAGGCCTCTATAAAAACTCCCAGCTTCATTAGGTGTTTGCTCATGCCTGGAACCAGACCTGTGTGGACTGTCTAGGGAGAGTGAACCCCTGTGCGGTGAGACAAAGCCTGTGTGGCTATTTGTTTGGACATTTACTAAACCAGGGACTTAGGGACTAGGACAGCACCAGGCTGATCCCAGTTGTTAGGAAACCTGCATGTTTAGTCAGAGGTCAAGCTGACCAGGGTTTATTTTGTTTATGTTTCTTTTTGCTTTGCTGTGTTTTTTTGTCACTGTAAATAGAGAAATAAACCGCACCTTTTTGATCTTGAAAACCACAACCTCCGTCTGCTGGGCCTGTTTTTGTGTGGGGAGCCCATCCAGGGGATCACAGTTGGTGGAGAACCAGTGGCAGTTTTTTTTTAAGCCAGCATGGAGGAGATACTGAAACAGCTGGCTCTAGCAAATGCCAATCAACAGCAGACAAATGCAGGTTTGCAAAAGAGCCTTGCAGCTCAACAACAGAGCTTCGCAGCCCAGCAGCAAGCTCATCAACAGAGCCTTGCAGCCCAGCAGCAAGCTCACCAACAGAGTCTGGAAGCTCAGCAACAAGCCCAGCAGCAATCTGAGGCCCGCTTCATAGACCTGTTACAGAAGCAAGAGCAGAGACTACAACAAATGGAAGCAGTAATGCAGCAACGTCCGCAGACCAGTGAGGAAAGCCGTCCCACTAATACCGCATCCTTTGGGGTGAGTCGTTTATTGACAAAAATGACTGGAGAGGATGATCCAGAGGTATTTTTGACCACATTTGAAAGGACTGCTGAAAGAGAAAAGTGGCCTGAGGAGCAGTGGGCTGGACTGGTGGCTCCTCTGTTAACTGGTGAATCGCAGAAGGCTTACTATGACCTAGAGCCTGACCAAGCAAAAGACTATGTGATGCTAAAAGCTGAAATATTGGCAAGGCTGGGTGTCACCCTGGCTGTCCGGGCTCAGCGTGTGCATAACTGGACTTTCCAGCTTGGAAAACCCCCCAGGTCTCAAATGTATGATCTCATTCACCTGAGCAGGAAGTGGCTACAGCCAGAGACTTTGTCCGCACCAGAGATTGTGGAACGTGTTGTAATGGATCGGTTTTTGAGAGCTCTTCCTACTGCCATCCAAAAGTGGGTAAGCCATGGAGACCCAGAGACGGCCGGTGGTCTTGTGGATCGTGTAGAGAAATACTTGGCTACAGAGAACCTGACGGCCTCTTCCAGAGACTCTCGGACTTTCCACCCTAAGACCAGACCATCCCCAGGGGCGGATAAGAGGATTCCAAGGGGTGAGGGTGGAGAGAGTGAGAGGGTGGGAGCTCTACCCAAAGTTTGGCGAGAACAGCCTGGGAAGTCAGGGGCTCAAGAGGCAGCCAAATGGATTGTTTGCTACCGCTGCCGGAAAGCGGGACATATTGCAGCAAATTGCCCGGTTGTGGAGGAACCCATGCAATGTGACTTTCTGACGGACAGACGTCAGTCGCTGTGTGCGACAGTCGCATGCACTGCCATTCGGGGAACTGAGAAACATTTATGCAAAATGTGTATTAATGGTAGAAATGTTGTGGTATTACTGGATTCAGGTAGCCTTGTGACCCTGATAAAGGCTGAATTAGTTAAAACAGAGGTCTCTGGGAATAGCAAGGTAGCTGTGATTTGTGTGCATGGGGACACCCGAGAGTATCCAGTGACTACAGTGTGTTTCAAGACCCCCAAAGGTACCCTCTCTCATCCAGTGGGGTTAGTATCTCAATTACCGCATGATGCCATTGTGGGAAGGGATTTTCCGAAGTTCTGGGAACTGTGGGATGATCCTGAGCCCCCCACTGGTGCCCCTATGTACCAGGAAGGTGATAGCCAGAACTCCTCTGAGAGTGGTGAGGACTCTCCAGAATTTCCCTTGTCAGTATTGGCAGGCGAGACTCAAGAAACTGGAGAGGAGCCCGCCTCCTCAGACGAAAACCTACCGTCTGTGGAGTTTTCTGATCTTGAGGTTCACAGGGAAAATTTTGCCACAGAACAGTTAAAAGACCCCGCCCTAATAAAGGCACGGGAAAACGTAGTGGAAATAGATGGCGAGTTAGTGAACCCAGATAATACCTGCACTTACCCATATTTCAGCGTAGAGAAGGACCTACTGTATCGGGTGGCAAAAAGGGCAGAAGAAACCGTGGAGCAGCTTGTGGTGCCCAAACCTTACAGGAAGTTGGTGTTGGAGTTGGCCCATGGGCACATTCTTGGAGGTCATCTGGGGACAGAGAAAACCCGAGAGAGGGTATTACAGAGATTCTATTGGCCTGGGGTGATGAAGGACATAGAAAACTATTGTTCCTCCTGCCCTGTGTGTCAGAGGTCGGCCCCGATGCCACATTTACGTAGCCCGCTGGTCCCTCTACCCATCATTGAGGTCCCGTTTGAGAGGGTCGCAATGGATTTGGTAGGTCCTATAATCAAGTCCGCTAGGGGGCACCAGTACATATTAGTTATAATGGACTATGCCACCCGTTATCCAGAAGCGATCCCTCTCCGAAATACCTCGGCCAAAACCATAGCCAAAGAGCTATCTCTTGTTTTTAGCCGGGTGGGTATTTGTAAAGAACTGCTTACGGACCAAGGTACACCCTTTATGTCCCGGGTTATGAAAGAGCTGTGTAAATTGTTCAAAGTGATGCAATTGCGTACGTCTGTGTATCACCCCCAAACCGATGGGCTGGTTGAAAGATTCAACAAAACCCTAAAACAAATGTTGAAGAAAGTGGTGGATAGAGATGGAAAGGATTGGGACTGTCTACTTCCTTATTTGATGTTTGCTATTAGGGAGGTGCCCCAATCCTCTACGGGATTCTCCCCCTTTGAGTTACTGTATGGGAGACACCCAAGAGGACTGTTGGATATTGCCAAGGAAACTTGGGAAAGTGAGAGTTCTCCCCACAGGAGTGTGATTGAGCATGTCGCCCTGATGCAAGATCGAATTGCACAGGTAATGCCCATCGTGAAGGAACATTTGGCCCAAGCGCAGTTGGCACAGCAGAGAGTGTACAACCGTGGAGCCAAGACCCGTACCTTTTCCCCGGGGGATAGGATATTGGTACTTGTCCCTACGGTTGAAAGTAAATTCCTTGCCAAATGGCAAGGCCCCTACGAGATAATGGAAAAAGTGAGCGAAGTGAATTACAAGGTCAGACAACCAGGAAGGCGAAAGCCCGAACAGATCTATCACGTTAATCTGTTGAAAGCCTGGAGGGATAGAGAGTCCCTAGTCGCAGAAACTTGGTCACCAGCTCAAACTGGTTGCGTGATTCCGGAGGTTGGAATAGCAGCCACCTTGTCACAACCCCAACAACAGGAGGTGAAGGAGTTTGTGCTTCGCAACAAGGAGGTGTTCTCTGAGCTGCCGGGACAAACATCTGGGGTAGAGCATGATATTATTACCCCGCCCGGTAAAAGGGTGAAGTTAAAACCCTATCGGATCCCAGAGGCCCGACGGGAGGCAATACGGGAGGAAGTACAGAAAATGCTGAACTTAGGGGTGATAGAGGAGTCCCAAAGTGATTGGTCTAGTCCCATTGTGTTGGTGCCTAAACCGGATGGGAGCTGGCGATTTTGTAACGATTTTCGTCAGTTGAACAAAGTTACAAAATTTGACACCTACCCCATGCCACGTATAGATGAGTTGATCGACCGGCTGGGAACAGCCCGATACATGACGACTCTTGACCTCACAAAAGGGTATTGGCAAATTCCCCTGGCCAAGTCGGCCAAAGAGAAAACCGCATTTGTAACCCCAGACGGGGCGTTCCAATATAAGAGAATGCCGTTCGGGTTACAGAATGCGCCGGCCACATTCCAGCGGAAAATGGACCAGATACTGAGGCCCCATCGGAAGTATGCTGCGGCTTACCTGGATGACGTAATTGTCCATAGCACAGATTGGGCCTCACATCTGCCAAAAGTGCAAGCAGTCCTAGACTCTATCCGGGAAGCGGGGTTTACGGCTAACCCCAAGAAGTGTACCATTGGGCAGGAGGAGGCCAGATATCTTGGGTACACCATTGGCAGGGGAGTAATAAAACCCCAACTCAACAAAGTCGAGGCCATTCAGAGTTGGCCACGTCCCAACAGCAAGAAGCAGGTACGGGCCTTTCTGGGAATCGCGGGTTATTATCGGCGCTTCATTCCCCACTTTGCTTCTAAGGCTGTGCCCCTAACCAACCTGACGAAAGGGAAAGGGTCGGTCATGATTAAATGGACCCCCGAGGCTGAGGCAGCATTCCAATTCTTGAAACAAGCCTTATGTAGCCAGCCAGTGTTGTACTCACCCGACTTCTCTAAAGACTTTGTCGTACAAAGTGATGCGTCAGATGTGGGGTTAGGAGCAGTATTGTCCCAGGTCTGGAACGGGGAAGAGCACCCAGTCATTTACCTCATCAGGAAGTTGAAGTCCCATGAGGTAAATTACGCCACGGTTGAAAAGGAGTGTTTAGCGGTGAAGTGGGCTCTAGATTCCCTTCGGTACTATCTGCTAGGTAGGCACTTTGACATGGTTACGGATCACGCTCCGTTAAAGTGGATGGCTCAAAACAAGGAGACAAATAGAAGAGTGAATAGGTGGTTCCTGGCCCTACAGGAATTCAACTTCACAGTAAAGCATCGCCCTGGCGTTCAAATGGGGAATGTGGATGCTTTGTCTCGAGTACATGAATGCCTGATTGCTGGTGTTCCAACCCCAAGGTTAAAACAAGAGGGGGGGGTATGTGACAGCAGGAAGGTAAAGTCACCTGGTTGCATCCAGGGGGGTAGATATATTTCTCCCAGATTCAGGCTTTATGCCAACTTATACAACTAGGGAGGGAGTTGATGAAGCCCAGCTGAGGCTAGTGGGCTCATGGATGATTCATACCTCTAGGGAGAGTGCTGGGCGTCGTGCAGGCAGGGAGTTGATGAGACCAGCTGAAGCTTGTCAGCTCGTTTAAGGCCTCTATAAAAACTCCCAGCTTCATTAGGTGTTTGCTCATGCCTGGAACCAGACCTGTGTGGACTGTCTAGGGAGAGTGAACCCCTGTGCGGTGAGACAAAGCCTGTGTGGCTATTTGTTTGGACATTTACTAAACCAGGGACTTAGGGACTAGGACAGCACCAGGCTGATCCCAGTTGTTAGTTAGGAAACCTGCATGTTTAGTCAGAGGTCAAGCTGACCAGGGTTTATTTTGTTTATGTTTCTTTTTGCTTTGCTGTGTTTTTTTGTCACTGTAAATAGAGAAATAAACCGCACCTTTTTGATCTTGAAAACCACAACCTCCGTCTGCTGGGCCTGTTTTTGTGTGGGGAGCCCATCCAGGGGATCACACACACCCGCTGCTGAGCAAACCCCCCCACAGCCTTTTTGGCGAAGACCTGGATAAATATATCCAGAAGATTTCCAGTGGTAAAAGTACTCTTTTACCAATTAAAAAGAGGTCTAGGGGTCCGTCTTTTAAGAGGACTACCTCTCCTATCCCTGGGACGTCTGCTACTAAGCAGTTCCGACGGCCTCCTCGGTCAAACTCAGGAGGTAAAAATCAGGGACAGTCACAGGGTAATAAAAAGCCCTGGATCCGAAGAGGTACTAAACCAGCCTCCAAGTCAAGCCTATGAAGGGCTGCCCCCACTCAAACGGGTGGGGGGAAGACTTCAGTTGTTCACAGAGACCTGGCGGGAGACGATCAAAAACAGATGGGTGCTCTCCGCAGTAACTCGGGGATACAAGTTGGAGTTAAAAGAGTCTCCTCCTTCCCATTTTATGTGGTCAGGCATGCCAAACGACCCTCTGAAAAGAAGGTGTCTCCTAGTGGCGTTAGAACAACTATTGCTCCAAGGAGTAATTATGGAGGTTCCTATGGAAGAGTGGGGGTTGAGTTTCTACTCAAACCTTTTCACAGTCCCGAAACCAAACGGGGACATAAGACCCATATTGGACCTAAAGAGTCTAAACAAATTTCTAAACGTCCGGTCCTTCCGGATGGAGTCGATCCGATCGGTCACCGCTGCCCTACAGGGGGAGGAATGGTTAGCCTCGATCGACATCAAAGATGCTTACTTGCATGTTCCCATCTTTCCAGGTCATCAAAAATTTCTACGCTTTGCAGTAGAAGGGCGCCATTTTCAGTTCAGAGCCTTACCATTCGGTCTGGCCACAGCACCAAGAGTGTTCACAAAAATTCTGGCCCCACTGTTGGCCGATCTAAGAACACGAGGTGTAACGATAATGGCATACCTACACGACCTGTTGTTGATGGACCACTCAGTTGCCAAGCTAGAAGTGGTAATTGCCGATACAATCAAGTATCTAGAATCTCACGGTTGGGTCATCAACCTGGACAAGTCAGCCCTACAGCCAGTGAAAAACCTGGTATATCTAGGGCTACGGCTGGATTCAGACCAGAGGAAGATTTTCTTACCTCTAGACAAGGTATCCTCTTTGAGGGGCTTGGTCCGTCTGCTTTGTGCAAAAAGACAGCCGTCCATACGCCTGTGCATGAGGCTGCTAGGAAAGATGGTAGCATCATTCGAAGCTGTGCCATACGCCCAATTCCACTCAAGGAATTTACAGAGGGCCATATTGTCAGCCTGGAACGGAAAAATTCAGGCTCTAGACTTCCCGATGGCTTTGTCCCCTTCCGTTCGGAAGAGTCTCTGCTGGTGGTTGATCCCCCAGAATCTCCAGAAGGGAAAACCCTTCAGTCCGATATCCTGGAAGGTGGTTACTACAGATGCCAGCCTTATAGGCTGGGGGGCAGTACTGAAGCAATGGTCTCTCCAGGGCAGATGGTCAAATGTAGTAAAAACCCTGCCCATCAATCTCTTAGAGATACGAGCAGCCCGGTATGCCTTAGTAGCCTGGGCATCCAGACTCCAAGGGTCCCCTGTCAGAATTCAATCAGACAATGCCACAGCAGTGGCATATATCAATCATCAGGGAGGCACCAGGAGTCGTGCAGTCCAGAGGGAAGTAAGTCACATCCTGGAATGGGCAGAAAAGCATGTCCCATGTATGTCAGCTGTCTTCATTCCAGGGGTGGAGAATTGGAAGGCGGACTTTCTAAGTCGCCAACAGTTATGCCCAGGGGAATGGTCCCTTCATCCCGAGGTCTTCCGAGCAATATGTCAGCGGTGGGGAACACCGGATGTAGATCTGCTAGCATCCCAGGGTTCGCACGGTCATTAAATTCCTGGAAAAGTCATGGGATTTTGACATGGCACTTTCCAGGCCTGGAAAAGTTTTGGAAAATGACTGAACCCCACTAAGTTTTGGAAAAGTCATGGAATATTGAGTAGTCATGCAAGTAGTCGTGCAACTGATCGTAAGCGATCCGTGATCCGAACGGCGCAATCCGCGGAGCGCTCCGAAGCCTCGGCCATTAGGAAAGGCCGCGGCTTTGGCCTAGCTCCGGAGCGGTGGCCATCTTGGAACACCCGGCGGTGGCGGCCTCAGTGAGCTGCGCGCTGACGTCATCACCTTCTCATTAAAATAAGACCGCGGAGAGGGGGCAGAGAAACATCATGGTGCCAAGTATCAGCACTGGAAGCAGGGAAGTGTCAGGAAGTGTCGGACTGTATGTCATACTATGAACTGTTATAAAAGGAGGAGACTGAGACAGAGGAGAGGGGGAAAAAAAAAGCATCATTGGTGTTACTATCATCTCAGTGCCTAATCACTCATCCGCTCATTTGAATTGAACTTTAAATTGCAGCGTGGGGGTAACACCGTTTCAGCTAAAGTTAGTGTGTTAGTGTAGCAATGCCAGGGAAATGCAGCTTTAAAAATTTATGGCTTCATGATGAAAAGTATGAGAGGTGGCTGGAGAAAGATCAGGACCCGGGACGTGCTAAATGTACAGTGTGTCATAAAACGTTTGACATTTCGAACATGGGAGAGGCAGCGCTGTCTAGCCACGCTAAAGGAGCAAAACACCAGTCTGCAGCTGCGTGCTCGACAACTTCAAATCCGATCGCTGGCTTTTTCACCCGTGTGCCTGAAGTGACACCGGCTCCCAGCTGCGGCAGCGGTGCTTCCATCTCATCCACTGTAAAACAAGGGACCATTTTGAGTCACTCTGTATCCAGAAACGAAACCCTAACTGCAGAGGTACTGTGGGCGCTAAAGGTGGCTAATTCGCACTATTCGTACAAGTCTTGTGAAGACACAGGCCAGCTTTTTCAGACTATGTTCCCAGACAGCAAGATAGCGGCCAGCTTTGCATGCGGCGAACGCAAGTGCTCATATTTATGCACTTTTGGACTGGCTCCTTATTTTAAGAAACAGACTTTGGCAGATGTATCGAAACAAAGCGTCTATGTTATGCTCTTTGATGAAAGCCTTAATCACTATTTACAGTCTAAACAGTTAGACATGCATGTCAGGCTATGGAATGGGTCCGAGGTGAAAACTACATACATCGGCTCAGAGTTCATGGGCCATTCATCAGCTCAAGACATCGCTGAAAAAATGAATAACTTGCTCTCAGAGATCGGAATCAAGAATCTTGTCCAGATTTCAATGGACGGACCGCACGTCAACTGGAAGGTATTCGAAATACTCCAGAAACAAGTGCAGGAAGATGCAGGAAAGTCCCTAATTAACATTGGTTCGTGCGGGTTGCACATACTGCACAATGCGTTCAGAGATGGATGTAAATCCACCGGATGGGAAGTTGAACACGGACTCTGTAGCTTGTATTGGCTGTTCCATGATTGCCCTGCACGTCACGAGGATTTTATGACAGTAACTGGTTGTAAAACTCCCATGCTTAAATTTTGTAAGCACCGGTGGATTGAGAATGTCAACGTTTCAGAAAGAGGATTGCAACTCTGGCCACACGTCAAACAATACATTGAGATGGTAGAGAGAGGGAAACTACCCAATCCAAAAGTAAAGTCATTTGAAGAGGTGAAGATGCGCTGTGCTGATCCTCTCTTCCCAGTGAAAGTGGGAATATTCAACAGCATTGCGAGAGAAGTCGACCCCTTCCTCACCATGTATCAGTCTGACCAACCAATGCTGCCGTTTCTCTCCGGTGATATGTACAAACTGATTAAAGGTAAGGATAAACAAAAATTGTGTGATTGCTAATAATGTTTATTAATATAATTATATACACTGCAGTGCATTACAATTTGGCTTGTAAATTAGAAAAAAGCACTTAATTTTACTTTTTCATAGGTATCATGGGACGATTTCTAATGGAAAAGCATCTGGAAGAGGCCACATCCACTCTAAAGCTCCTCCATGTCCCTTATCAAGACAACAGTCTGCACAAGGACAGTTCAAAGATTGACGTTGGGTTTGCAGCAGAAACCACCCTGACCCAACTCAAGTCTTCCAAAAAAATTTCAGATAGGCAGAGACTAGAGATTAAGATGGACTGCAAGAAATTCTTGATCACACTCCTTGACAAGTTGCTGAAAAAGGCTCCAGTGCATCACATGTTAGTCAGAAGCATGCAGTGCCTTGACCCGAGACGCATGGCTGGAAGTAAGGAACTCTGCGTAACTCAAATGAGAAGGATGTTGCACATACTTGTTGAGGCTAAACATGTTAATGAGGCAGTGTGCGATGATATCCTTAGAGAGTTTAGAGAGTTTTGTGATTTGGCTGCTCTTCAGGTTAAGTTCAGGGAATTTGACCCCAAAACTGCTCGAGTTGACACCCTGCTGTATGAGACAATGGGAACAAAACCATCAGTTTCCAGAGTGTGGAATGTGGTGAAACTTCTTCTTGTCTTATCACATGGTCAGGCAAGCGTCGAAAGAGGTTTTTCAATCAACAAAGAAGTAATAGTTGAGAATCAGAGGGAAAGATCTCTGGTGGCTCAGAGGCTCATTGTTGACCATGTCAGATCTGTAGGGGGCGTAACCAAGGTTGAAATCACAAAGGAGCTGCTCCTTTCAGCTGCAGGAGCCAGGCAGAAGTACTATGGGTACCTGGATGAAGAGAAGAGAAAGAAAGAACAACAAGCTGTTGACTTAAAGAGGAAGGCTTTCACAGATGAGCTGGAAGATTTGAAAAAAAAGAGGGCTAGGATGGAGGCGGACATTTGTGCTCTCGAGAAATCGGCGGATGAATATGCTGAAAAGGCTGAATCTTCAGGCAATCTGACCTTTATCAGCAAATCCAACAGTTTCCGCCGTACTGCAAAAGAAAAGAAAGAATCTCTGCTCAAAATTGAAAAACAGATTGATGAGAAGCTTTCAGAAATGAAAAAATAAATGGTGTTGATTGTTTTTGGGCAATGTTTAAGTTAACTTGTTAAAGACTGTTATCAGGTCAATTTATGGCACTTTAAGTTCAGAACAGTGTTGCTGGACACTTTTTTTTAATTATTTTTTAGTTGCTTCCCCTTGATTTATGTTATATCTCCCGTGGATTACGTTAATCCATTTCTAAGCGGTTCTCAGGGTTTGATGTATTATGTTATGAAACGTTGTTATTGTGCAAGCGTTATTTAAATAAATATTTCATATTCCACTGTACACTACAAAGCTTGTCATTTTATATTAGTAAAAATATGCTGGGTGTGACATGGATTTTCTTCTTATTTAACATGTATACATAGACATTTCATGAAACATTAGGTCATGAATATTTACGTGAAGTCATGGAAAAGTCATGGAAAAGTCATGGAATTTTATTGGTAAAAATGTGTATGAACCCTGCATCCAGATTCAACGCAAAGGTGGACAGATTTGTCTCCCGGACAAGGGATCCCCTCGCTTGCGGCTCGGATGCTCTGGTGTTCCCTTGGAATCAGTTCAGACTGATATATGCATTCCCTCCGTTACAATTGTTGCCTCGACTCCTTCGCAGAGTCAGGTTGGAAAAGAAGCCGGTGATCTTGGTGGCTCCAGCGTGGCCCCGAAGGGCCTGGTACGCAGAGATCATCAAAATGTCTGTGGGGAGTCCTTGGACCCTTCCACGTCGTCCGGACCTGCTTTCGCAAGGGCCGATATACCACCCTTCCTTACTAACTCTAAGTTTAACGGCCTGGCTATTGGATCCCACATCCTAAAGAAGAGAGGTCTCTCCAACTCTGTGGTATCAACTATAATCAATGCCAGGAAGCCTGTATCCAGGCAGATCTACTATAGAGTTTGGAAGGCGTACATCACTTGGTGCGAGGCCAGAAAGTGGCATCCACGTAAGTACGTTTTAGGCAGAATTCTGGACTTCCTACAGTGGGCTGTAGACAGGAAGTTTGCCTTAAGTACTATCAGGGGTCAGGTTTCGGCCTTATCAATACTATTTCAAAGGCCCCTGGCTATGCATTCACTTGTCAAATCCTTTATGCAAGGGGTGACTCGTATTATTCCACCGATTAAAGCTCCCATATGCCCATGGGATCTAAATTTGGTTCTGTCGGTTCTTGCGGCACATTTCCTTGGTTCTACTCACCAGAAAATTGATATTTTTAGTAGCCATATGCTCGGCTAGAAGAGTGTCGGAATTAGCCACCATGTCCTGTAAGGAGCCATATCTGGTTATTCATGAGGACAGAGTAGTATTACGTCCTCACCCAGCCTTTCTTCCTAAGGTGGTATCGAGGTTTCACTTGAACCAGGATGTGGTTCTTCCTTCTTTTTCCCCAAACCGAGCTCGGTAGAGGAAAAGTTATTGCATTCTTTGAATGTAGTAAGAGCAGTTAAAGCTTATCTAAAAGCCACTGCTCAGATTCGTAGAACGGATTCTTTGTTTGTTCTGCCGGAAGGCCCCAGAAAGGGTCAGGCAGCATCAAAATCTACTTTAGCCAAGTGGATTCGACAGGTCATAATACAAGCCTATGGCTTGAGAAGTAGACCGCCTCCGTTCAAAGTTAGGGCGCACTCCACGAGAGCAGTTGGAACTTCATGGGCAGTGCATCACCAGGCCTCCCTGGCTCAAATTTGTAAGGCCGCAACATGGTCTTCAGTACACACGTTTACTAGGTTCTACCAGGTGGACGTTAGAAGTCAGAAGGATGTCGCCTTTGGGCGCAGTGTGTTGCAGGCCGCAAGAGATCCT
Source organism: Rana muscosa (assembly GCA_029206835.1). Lineage (NCBI taxonomy): Eukaryota > Metazoa > Chordata > Amphibia > Anura > Ranidae > Rana > Rana muscosa. The sequence goes on from CM055117.1 coordinate 469,736,682, forward strand.
CATGCCTGATGGCGCCCAGCTTACGTATGGTATATCCCCCCCCTCATTTGGCATTGCTTTGGGACGTCCCACATAGTAATGACTATGCCGCTCTGTGTCCCGTGATGTATGAACAAGAAAGTAGGATTTTTAAAACAGCTTACCTGTAAAATCCTTTTCTTGGAGTACATCACGGGACACAGAGCTCCCACCCCTCTTTTGGGGACACGTATTGCTTTGCTACAAAACTGAGGTGCTCCCGGATGGGAAGGGCTTATATAGGGGAGGGTACTTCCTGTTTTGGAAGTTGCCAGTGCCAGCACCTGAAGGTAATTCTATATAACCCACATAGTAATGACTATGCCGCTCTGTGTCCCGTGATGTACTCCAAGAAAAGGATTTTACAGGTAAGCTGTTTTAAAAATCCTACTATTCAGCGGGTAAAATAAGTATTAAACTTGTCACCATTTTTATAGGTAGATATATTTCTGAAGGTGCTATTGACTTTTCACCACGTGTTGGTAACAACACATGCAAATCCATACACACAAAGAAACCAAACAAATAAATTAAGTTATGTGTAATAAAATGGAATGACACAGGGAAAAAGTATTGAACACGCTAACTGAAGATTATATACTTGGTGCAAAATCTTTTTGTTGGTAATGACAGCTTCAAGACGCCTCCAGTATGGAAAAACTAGTCCCATGCATTGCTCGGGTGTCATTTTGGCCCATTCTTCCACAGTTTTTAAATCTTGAAGGTTTTGTGGGCCTTTTCTATGAACTCTTCCATAGATTTTGTATTGGATTCAAGTCAGGTGATTGGCTGAGCCATTCTAGCAACTTTATTTTCTTTCTTCAAAACCAATTGAGTTTCCTTGGCTTTGTGTTTGGGATCATTGTCTTGCTAAAATGTCCACCCTTGTTTCATCTTCATCATCCTGGTAAATGGCAGCAGATTTATAGTAAGAATGTTTTGGTACATTTTTCCATACATCCTTCCTTTAATGATATGAAGTTTGCCAGTACCGTATGCTGAAAAACAGCCCCATACCATGATGTTCCCTCCTTCAAACTTCACGGTTGGTATGGGAGTGTTTTTGGGGTAATGTGCAGTGCCATTTGACCTCCAAACATGTGTATTATGGTGTTCAAAGAGGTTTTTTACAGGCTTGTCTAAATGTTGTGCAGCAAACTTTAAACTAGCTTCAACATGCTTTTCCTTCAGCAATGGAGTCTTGCTTGGTGAGCGTGCATACAGGCCATGGCAGTTGAGTGCATTACTTATTGTTTTCTTTGAAACAATTGTACCTGCTAATTCCAGGTCTTTCCAAAGCCCTCCATGAGTGGTCCTTGGCTTTTGGACTACTCTTCTGATTCTTTTCAGTCCTCTGTCAGAAATCTTGTAAGGAGCACCTGGTCGTGGCCAGTTTATGATGAAATTGTGTTCTTTCCACTTCCGTATTATGGCCCTAACAGTGCTCACTGGAACGTTCAGAAGTTTAGAAATCCTGCTGTAAGCAATGGCATCAGTAGGTTTTGCAACAATAAGGTCGCAAAGGTCTTGAGAGCTCTTTGCTTTTACACATAATGAGATGTTTCTTGTGTGACACATTGGTAACGAGACACCTTTTTATAGGCCATCAGTTGAGACTGAACCAGCTGATATTAAATTGCACTGACAAAGGGGTAGGATTGCTTTCAAATTACTGAAAGATTTCAGCGGGTGTCTTGCTTTCCATGCCTTCTTGCACCTCCTTTCTTCATGTGTTCAATACTTGTTCCCTGTGTCATTCCATTTTATTACACATAACTTCATTTCCTGACGCATCATGGCAGCACACACATTGGGTTGTGACTCTACCTCCACAACCTGATAGGACTGCTTAGCTATAAGTTTTGAAGAGGAGTCCACCGCTGCATTCTCTTTTGTTTTCCTCACCTGTTTGGACTGACCGTTTAAGCATGGAACCCCTTACTGATTCACCCCAGCTAGGTTCAGCCTCTCCTAGTTTGGAAGCCCTGACTGTACAGTCTCTAAATGAGCTTTATACAGGGGACCCCACTCTGATGGTCCCGGGGGCTATGTTATCTCCTTTGCTACTAGCCTTAAATAGGCTTCAATACATTGCAGCGGCATCCACCTCTTACCTCTTCTTCTTTTCTATTCTCTTTCTCTCCATCCATCTTTGTGTTTTTTTGCTGCCTTGGCGCGCTAGGCACTGTAGTCCCACAGGCTGTTCTGCTGACCTTCCCATTATGGCGGCCGCATCAGCCCCTCGGCGCACAGGAAGTGACACCAGCATCTACCTCTTTCGCTAGTCTCCAAAATGGCGCCGGGGACCGCAAAACGCTACGGCCCATGCGCGACCGTGACGTCATTCCGCCACGACGTCGGTTTATTTAAAAAACGGAATTTACTGTCAGGCAGCCTCCTGTTGGTTTACAGTGACCCACGCCACCCGTTTTTCGTGCGCACAACACTGCCTTGCTGCCTACTCACTTACCCTGCTGGTTTCAGGTAAGATAGACTCACTTTCCCCTCCAACCTATGTATTGTTCTTGGTTTGTTTGTTGTTGTCTCCCTCTCTCTCTCCCCTCTATATCTGATAAAATCAATCTCTTTATTAGATTCACTCTACCTTTGCCCATGGAGGCCGCTGCCTCAGCAGACCATCCGCAGACTATAAGGTAAGGGGCGCAGACAATGGGTAAGTACTCAAGAGGAGAAAAAGAGAGCAGTGCCACTAATATCATGTTATCTGATAGCTCTGGCAGGTCATCAAGGTCATCGCAATCCAAACGCAAAGAGCGTTCACCTTCAAGACACTCTTATTCCCGGAGAAGCAGGTCAAGAACCTCCTCCCACCCTCGCAGGGAATCAACGTCATCCCACCGACCTCGCGATAGCCACCATACCCGTCCTGCGGCTAATGCCTACTGGGTTTGTGGGGCACGGGCTCTGCCAGGCACATTAGTATGCCAAGCCTGCGCTGATGAAGCAACCCGTGAAAAAGAGATGGATGCAAGGGAAGCGTCCAACATCATTAGGGAATCAGTAAAGGAGTCCATCCTGCAGGTGGCAGCATCCGAGCCAATTAGAGCAGCTCAAAGCACATCGGCTGAGATTATCCCTCAAGATCAAGAGGATTCACCAGAGGAAGATGAAACACCAATGCCCATTTCATTAGATTTTTCACTGATAGATCCTTTCGCAAAATCTGTAAAGGAGGCGATAGGTTGGGAATAAGAAAATAAGGCTCCGCGAAAACTTAATAAATTCTGTCCTAATCTTAAGAAGGACCCTGGAACTTTTCCATTTATCGATGAACTCAAAGAGATAATAAAGGACGAGTGGCAGAAGCTGGATAAGAAATCCGGTCTAAATAATAGGCTAGCCAAGCTTTACCCGCTAAGGGAACCAACCGTAAACCCCCTGATCACGGCTCCGGTGGTGGATTCCTCATTAATGCGCTTGGCGCGCCACGTAACTCTGCCGATCAAAGATGCCGTAACCTTTAGAGATGTTCTCGATCGAAGGATAGACCTTGACTTGAAAAATAGGATTTTTATAACAGCTTACCTGTAAAATCCTTTTCTTGGAGTACATCACGGGACACAGAGCGACATAGTCATTACTAATGGGTTATATAGATACCGTCAGGTGCTGGCACTGGCAACTTCCAAAACCGGAAGTACCCTCCCCTATATAAGCCCCTCCCATCCGGGAGCACCTCAGTTTTGTAGCAAAGCAATAAGTGTTCCCAAAGAGGGGTGGGAGCTCTGTGTCCCGTGATGTACTCCAAGAAAAGGATTTTACAGGTAAGCTGTTATAAAAATCCTATTTTCTTTTTCGTACATCACGGGACACAGAGCGACATAGTCATTACTAATGGAATGTCCTAAAGCAATGCCAAATGAGGGGGGGGGATACACCATATATAAGCTGAGCGCTATCAGACATGAGGATCTTTTGCGGCCTGCAACACACTGCGCCCAAAGGCGACATCCTCCTGACTTCTAACGTCCACCTGGTAGAACCTAGTAAACGTGTGTACTGAAGACCATGTTGCGGCCTTACAGATTTGAGCCAGGGAGGCCTGGTGATGCACTGCCCATGAAGTTCCAACTGCTCTCGTGGAGTGCGCCCTAAATTTGAACGGAGGCGGTCTACTTCTCAAGCCATAGGCTTGTATTATGACCTGTCGAATCCACTTGGCTAAAGTAGATTTTGACGCTGCCTGACCCCTTCTGGGGCCTTCCGGCAGAATAAACAAAGTATCCGTTCTGCGAATCTGAGCAGTGGCTTTTAGATAAGCTTTAACTGCTCTTACTACATCCAAAGAATGCAATAACTTTTCCTCTACCGAAGTAGGCTTGGGGAAAAAAGAAGGAAGAACCACATCTTGGTTCAAATGAAACCTCGATACCACCTTAGGAAGAAAGGCTGGATGAGGACGTAACACTACTCTGTCCTTATGGATAACCAGATATGGCTCCTTACAGGACATAGCTGCTAATTCCGACACTCTTTTAGCCGAACAAATGGCTACTAGAAAAATCAATTTCCTGGTGAGAAGCACCAAGGAAATATGCTGTAATGGTTCAAATGGTTGTTTCTGTAGAACTGACAGAACCAAGTTTAGATCCCATGGACATATGGGAATATTAACCGGAGGACTAATACGCATCACTCCTTGTATAAAGGCTTTGACTAGTGAATGCGAAGCCAAGGGCCTTTGAAAAAATATTGACAAGGCCGAAATCTGACCCTTGATAGTACTCAAGGCAAGCTTCCTATCTACAGCCCATTGTAGGAAGTCCAGAATCCTACCTATTACGTATTTACGTGGATGCCATTTTCTGGCCTCACACCAGGCGATGTACGCCTTCCAGATTCTATAGTAGATCTGCCTGGATACCGGTTTCCTGGCATTGATCATGGTAGATACCACAGGATTAGAGAGCCCTCTCTTTTTTAGAATGTGGGCTTCAATAGCCAGGCCATCAAACCTAGGGCTGGTAAGGAAGGGTGGTATATCGGTCCCTGCGAAAGCAGGTCCGGACGATGTGGGAGGGTCCAAGGACTCCCCACAGACATTTTTACAATCTCCGCGTACCATGCTCTTCGGGGCCACGCTGGAGCCACCAGAATCACTGGTTTCTTTTCTACCCTGATTCTGCGGAGTAATCGAGGTAACAATTGTGGCGGTGGGAATGCATATATCAGCTTGAACTGATCCCAAGGGAACACTAGGGCATCCGAGCCGCAAGCTAGGGGATCCCTTGTCCAAGAGACAAACCTGTCCACTTTTGTGTTGAATCTGGATGCTAGCAGATCTACATCCGGTGTTCCCCACCGCTGACATATTGTCCGGAAAACCTCGGGATGAAGGGACCATTCCCCTGGGCATAATTGTTGGCGACTTAGAAAGTCCGCCTTCCAATTCTCCACTCCTGGAATGAATACCGCAGATATGGCTGGGACATATTTTTCTGCCCATCTCAGGATGTAATTTACTTCCCTTTGGGCTGCACGACTCCTGGTGCCCCCCTGACGATTGATATATGCCACTGCTGTGGCATTGTCTGATTGAACTCTGACAGGGGACCCTTGGAGTTTGGATGTCCATGCTACTAGGGCATACCGGGCTGCTCGTATCTCTAAGAGATTGATGGGCAGGGCCTTTTCTGCTTCTGACCACTTGCCCTGGAGAGACCATTGCTCCAGTACTGCTCCCCAGCCTACAAGGCTGGCATCTGTAGTGACCACCTTCCAGGAAATCGGACTGAAGGATTTCCCTCTTTCCAGATTCTGGGGAACCAACCACCAGCGGAGGCTCCTGCGAACGGAAGGGGACAAGGACATTGGTAAGTCCAGAGCCTGAACTTTTTTGTTCCAGGCTGACAGTATGGCCCTTTGCAACTTCCTTGAATGGAATTGACCGTAGGGTACTGCTTCGAATGATGCCACCATCTTTCCCAGCAGCCTCATGCACAGGCGTATGGATGGCTGTCTTTTTGAGCCCACTAAGTGGATCAAATCTCTCAAAGACGACCCCTTTTCTTGAGGCAAGAAAATTTTTCTCTGGTCTGAATCCAGCCTTAGCCCCAAGTATTCCAGACTTTTGACTGGTTTTAGGGCTGACTTGTCTCGGTTGATAATCCAACCGTGATATTCCAGATACTTGATTGTCTCGTGAACAACCACTTCTAGTTTTTCCACTGAGTGGTCTATCAGCAACAAGTCGTCTAGATATGCCATTATCGTTACACCTCGTGTTCTTAGATTGGCCAATAACGGGGCCAAAATTTTTGTGAACACTCTTGGTGCTGTGGCCAGACCGAAGGGTAAGGCTCTGAACTGAAAATGGCGGCCTTCTACCGCAAAGCGTAGAAATTTTTGGTGGGCTGGAAAGATGGGAATGTGCAAATAAGCATCCTTGATGTCGATCGAGGCTAACCATTCCTCCCCTTGTAGGGCAGTGGCTACCGATCGGATCGACTCCATCCGGAAAGTCCTGATATGCAGGAATTTGTTTAGCCCTTTTAGATTTAGTATGGGCCTCACGTCCCCGTTTGGCTTCGGAACTGTAAAGAGGTTTGAGTAAAACCCGAACCCCCACTCTTCCAGGGGAACCTCTATAATTACTGCTTGTAGCAATAATTGTTCTAGTGCCAACAGGAGGGATCCTCTCTTCTGGGGATCCCTTGGCACGTTTGACCTTATAAAGCGGGAAGAAGGGGAGTTTTTTAACTCCAATTTGTATCCCAGATTTACTGCGGAGAGCACCCATCTGTCTCGGATCGTGTCCCGCCAGGTCTCTGTGAACAACTGAAGTCTTCCCCCCCCACCCGATTGGGTGGGGGCAACCCTTCATGCATTTGACTTTGGGGGAGGTTTTGTACCTCTCCTGCTCCAGGGCTTCTTGTTACCCTGCAACTGTCCCTGATTTCTACCTCCGGGATTTGACCGAGGAGGCCGTCGGAACTGTTTCACAGCTGATGCCCTAGGGACTGGAGAAGCCGGCCTCTTAAAAGAGGGACCTCTAACTCTATTTTTAACCGGCAAAAGTGTACTTTTACCGCTGGAAATTCTCTGGATATACTTGTCCAGGTCTTCCCCGAATAAGCGCTCCCCATGAAATGGGAAGCTGACCAGCAATTTTTTACAGGGAGCTTCAGCAGACCAGTTTTTGAGCCATAGAAGCCTGCGCATATGTACTACAGACAGCGTAAGGCGGGAGGCCTGATGGATTGAATCCTTTATAGCGTCCACCGCAAAGCATAAGGCTCTAGGTAGATCAGCTAGGGCAAGAGCCTGCTGATCTGGCAAGTCCCTTAAGACCTGTTTCAACTGATCCTTCACTGCTTGGCAGACCCCAATAGCTGCCACTGCTGGTTGTGTCACCAATCCTGCTGTAGAAAAAAGCAGATTTCAATAAGGACTCCAATTTTTTATCTATTGGGTCCTTGAACATTTGGACATTTTCCACCGGACATGTCAGTGATTTATTCACACAAGAGATGGCTGCGTCCACTGTAGGGACCCTCCATTTTCTGATGAACTTATCCTCCATAGGATAGACCACCGGAAATCTCTTGGGAGGAGTAAATATTTTGTCAGGATGCTCCCAATCCTGGTAAATGAGCCCCTCCAGTAAAGGATGGATCGGAAAGGAACAAACAGTCTGGGGAGCTTTTAGCGACCCCAACGAGGAGACAGAAGTGGAGGATGGCTCCGCAAGTGGCATTTTAAATGCTGATCGGACCATATTAGTCAGGGACTGAACCCATAACCTTTCAGCATGTGATGCTGAGAACGGCTCTTCCACTGTTGATTCCTCTGCAACCGAATCGACCTCATCCTGATCCCCCTCAGGTAGGTCGACCTCTGTATGGGACTGTTGCTCTGTTAACAGGCACTCTGAGGGAGGAGACGGAGATCGAGCGCTTTTCTCCTGTGACAGGGAAGCAGCGATCAATGCTGACAATCTCTCTTCCAGCCCTCCCAGAGCTGAGGAAAAAACCTCCTCTGTTACATACACAGGAGCAGGTGAACTGAGGACAGCCACAGTACCAGGTACTCCTGGGGGTGCCCTACGGTCACTAACCTCTGATTCTTCAGGGGAGACTGGTGCAGCCAAAGCATGCCCAAGATCCTCAGAGCCCGATGGAGACCCCCCTATTCCTCCTGGAATTTCTAGTCCCGGAGTTTTTAGACGGCATATTCCTAAGCCACAAAGCTGAGGTATTCCAGCCGAAATACACCAGTTACTGATAATAGTCTAGCATAAATGCTGCTATAAGAAACAGTTGGTGTCTACTAATGTGCCTTTCTAGGGGATGCCTGTATCAACCGCTTGCTGTATGCCTTTAATTGTTGCCAGCTCTGTCTCTGTACTTCATAGCCAGCTTACTACAATATTGTGGTTTTTAAACCTGCTGGGACGCCCGCACATGCGCAGAAGCGCTGCGGCGCGCACAGAGCGTCATCCCCCAGGCTCCGCCCCCTTTTCCGGCTCACCTCTATATATAGAGGCGTGCGCACGCGCGCGGCCACGTGCGCCTTCGGCGCTAATTTCAAAAATGGAAACAAAGGGACAGGAGCCAGGGCCCCTCTTTGCCGCAGGCCGGGGGATGGACGAGCACTGCAACATGGCAGAGGAAGCAGTTTCCTATAAGAGAACTCACCAACTGCCTGGACTTTGCTCTGCTGAGAAGAAACTAGTCCACATGACAAGAAAACATTCCACAGCGGCCTCTAGTGGACAAACACAGGTACCGCAGTCTAATATATTAAATATATATATAAAAAATTTTTTTTTTTTTTTTCTTGACCACCATTAAAAATTATTACATTTTTTTAGTAGTTACAGGCATGCACAGAATCTTGCGGGAATACCATTAGGTAACAGACAGAAAGACAAATTAGGCTTGGGGGTCCCCCAATAGAACCAAGTTCCTGGGGGCCCCCACTTACCTGTTCCCCGCCGCAGGACTTTGTTTGGTCCACAAAAGCCCAAACTTCACCTATCACGGCAGGCATTGTAATCAAACCTTCAGGGACCGGGTTCCCAAGGATTCCACTCCCCTGGACCTGTATAGCACCCTGCACAGAAAACATCTTGGTCGTGGGTATGACCAGAGCTCTGGATCCCAGGGTCCAGCTCTCCTAAGAGAAGCATTACAGGCAAAACCTTGCTCTTCTCTGCAAGGCCCGGGTACCGACCGTTTAGCTATGAAGCTTTTTTGGTCGGATCCGGAATAGCTTACTGAGGCCCAAAAGAACCTGTACGCAAGCTCAGTGAAAAACACATGTTTCTTCTTGGCCAACACCTTAGACACTGGCAAAAAACTGAGGTGCTCCCGGATGGGAGGGGCTTATATAGGGGAGGGTACTTCCGGTTTTGGAAGTTGCCAGTGCCAGCACCTGACGGTATCTATATAACCCATTAGTAATGACTATGTCGCTCTGTGTCCCGTGATGTACGAAAAAGAAAAAGCCTACTCAGCGGCAGGAGTTGCCTGCAGTCCAGCAGTCACTCTGGCAGCAGTTGGCAGGGCGATTACTAGCTGGACATCAAACATTGAAAAGTTGCTGTCAGATACAGCCGACCAAGAGAAAATCGTTTCAGCCCTACAGGAGCTTAGCCTGGCGGGAGATTTCGTTGCAGAAGCATCAGTCGATATTATAAGATCCTCCGCAAGGGCGATGTTGGCCTCAGTAATGTCCTGGAGAGCGCTGTGGTTAAAACCCTGGGTCGCAGGTGCGACCTCCAAAACCAATTGGTGCAGAATCCCCTACGACGGGACCAATCTGTTGTCCTAAGCTGGATTCCGCAATCTGGAAGGTTACGGGGGGCAAATCGGGCCTCATCCCTTCTGACAGGAGACCCAAGCAGCAAAGGAACCCTCCTTTTAGACGTAGTCTGCTGGAGAGATATCGCGAAGCAAGGTCTTACAGGCCAGGGAAAGAATTCAAATGGAACTGGCGAAATCCCCAACTGTCTTTCGTAAGGGTGCCAAAATCCAAACCCCCCAATACAGGGGATCAGCAGAAATCATTTTGATGCCACGGCGCCCAGCCTGCAATAGTAGGAGCGAGGTTGAGGCTGTTTGCTCAGTTATGGACAGACCATATAAAAGATCCCTGTACAATATCCACCATCCAGGAGGGTCACAAATGGACATTCAAACACTAATTCCCCAGAGATCATTACCGGGTCACCAAACTCCCATCATCTCTACCAAAGCGAGACCTCCTAGTCAAGTACATCCTAGAACTACTACAAAAACAGGCGATCGTGGAAGTTACACAGGAACAGAGGGGCACAGGATTCTTTACTATTTCTCGTAACAATGAAGACGGGGGACTTGAGGCCAGTACTAGATTTGAAAAGCCTCAACAAAACAATTCTAGTCGAATCCTTCAAAATGGAGAGCTTCCAATCCATATTACTCACAGTAAATACAGAAGACTGGATGCTATCGGTCGATTTGTCCGACACCTATCTGCATGTTCCCGTACACAAAACGTTCCAGAAATACCTACGCTTTGCAATAGGAAACCAGCACTTTCAGTTCCAAAGCCTCCCGTTCGGGATATCCACGGTCCCCAGAACCTTTACAAAAGTTTTACTCTGTAATAGCATATCTGGCAGGAAAAGGACTCAGAGTCCACCACTATCTCGATGACATACTTCTCCTGTCCGACAGTCAACAAACCTTACTACAACACCGAACAATATTGATATTCACACTACATCAGTTCAGGTGGATAATAAACTGGAAGAAAAGCAGCCCGATACCAAAACAAAAAATGGTGTTCCTGGGTGCCGAACTAGACACCAAATCCAACACGGTCGGACTTCTCCAAGAGAAGAGAGGTCCGCTGACACACAAAAGAAAGAAACTATTGGCAGCAGAATACCTACTGGCCAGAACATGCCTAAGCATCCTGGGCTCAATGTCTTCCACCTTCCTGATGGTTCAGTGGTCCCAATGGCATGCAAGGACCTTCCAGAACTAATTTCTAAGACAGTGGAACGGGTCGTCAATGAGACTACGGATAGTCATCAACCAAGCAGTGAAACAATCCGCGTGGTGGTGGACACAAATCGGCAATCTAACACGCTGTCGTTCCATAGTTCCCCCTCAGCCAGAAATAATCACGACAGATGCCAGCCTGCAGGGGTGGGGAGCCTATTATCGAGAACAAGGGGCGCAAGGTCGTTGGCCATTCCGCCCACAGGGCATAGTCTCAAACATTTTGGAGCTCTTAACATTCGGGCCATCACTAGCAGGGAAGAGCAATCTCTTATGCATGGACAATAAGGTAGCGGTGAACTATGTTCACAAACAAGGAGGCACCAAGAGCAACACGCTCATGGAAGAGGTTTGCCCCATACTCGAATGGGCCCAAATTTACCTGACGGATTTCAAAGCAGTATATGTCCCAGCGGTACAGAACCAACTCGCAGACGACTTGAGCAGATTATTCGTATCAAACAACGAGTGGTCCCTCAGTCCTCAAGCCTTTGCTCTCCTCACTCGCAAATGGGGTACTCCCGATATAGACCTGGCAGCGACTCCAGCGAACAACTAGTGTCCCCGATTTCTAGCCAGAGCCGCCTATCCAACGGCGGCAGGGATCGACTGTCTTCACCAGCTATGGAACTTTCTCCTAGTATATATCTTCCCTCCGATTCCCCTAATAGCTAGATTCCTAGCCAGACTGAGGAACTCGACATCCACAGTCATAGCGGTGTTGACATTCTGGCCGAGGAGGCCGTGGTTCACGACCGTCTTGCAGTTAAGTACGGAGGACCCACTACCACTTCCAGTGACCCCGGATTTGCTCTCGCAAGGCCGATTCCTACACCCAGCACCAGAAAGATTGCACCTAACGGCCTGGAAGTTGAGAGGGAAAGGCTACTAGATCAAGGATGTTCACTCCGGGTAGTAACCACTTTACTGCAAGCCAGAAAAAAGACAACGAACAGCACGTATAACAGAATCTGGGAGAGATTCTCTGTATTTGCACAACAACAGTCCTGGGATCCACTCTTCCCTTCGGTTTATCAAGTTCTAGAATTTCTGCAGCTAGGCCTGGAAAAAGGACTAGCCTCGAGCACTCTTAATGTTCAGGTCTCTGCCCTGTCTGCCATGACGAGAACCAGATAGGCTACAGATCCCCTTATAATCCAATTCCAGAAAGCATGCCTGAAGATAAGACCACCCAGGAAGCCAACTTTCCCGACATGGGATCTATCTATAGCCTTGCAGGCCCTGTCAAGAGAACCCTTCTTCCCTTTGGAATCAATATCCTTATGGGGCCTAACGTTAAAATTAAAGGGGTTGTAAAGGTACATGTTTTTTCACCTTAATGCAATCTATGCATTAAGGTGAAAAAACATCAGAGTATTTGCGGCCCCCCGAGCCCCCCTTTACTTACCTGACCCCTCGAAAGTCCTGCGCCGTGAACGCGCAGGCTTCTCGGTCGGCTACTCGGCTCATTTATTGGTTGATTGAAAGCAGCGCAGCCATTGGCTTGGGCTGCTGTCAATCATATCCAATGATGCTAAACTGATTACCACGGACTTCCGTTTTCAGGGGGGAGTGGCAGAGCGTGATGGAGTGAGAAAGCCGTAGGAGAGAGCGAGACGGCAGCAGGTCCACCAGTCAGGAGGCCGACACGGAAGGCGAGCAATTAGCACAGCGTGAAGTCTCCTTACTGCATGTCAAAGCGGGGGAAAAGTACAGGAGTGTTGTACACTCCTACACACTCGTATATCACACGCTATCTAGTAGGAAGGAGAGAAATGCTACAGAGCGGGGGAGACGGCGTCAGAGGCGGCTTAATACAGGGATCCACTCCGGAAGCACAGATACCAGCGATCTCTAAACCGCAGAGGACACAGCGAACCGGAGCTATGGATCGTGAGGAGCCGACGATACCAGTACCTGCAGCCAGCTGTAGAGAGGTACAGACTGCAACCCCAGAGAACAACGGCAGAGAGCCTCAGGTATACCCACCCAATACACATTGTAAACAGACGCAGGAGGGGGAGCCTGATATCAGACAGCTTTTTCAACTTATTCAGGCACTGCCTACTAAAAAGGATATGCAGGAGCTAATGTCCAATGTAACAGGCAAACTAAGGGGGAAGATTGAAGGGGTGCGGACTAATGTAATGACAATGGATAATAGGCTGCAGAATGTGGAGTCAATACAATATGTTCTAGATCCCCGCCTCAAAATCCTTGAAGAAAAGGTACAAATGCAAAATCTGCAAATAACTATGCTCCAACTAAACTCAGAAGAAACTGAGAATCGGATTAGGAGGAACAATATCCGCATTAAAGGGATCTCAGAAAATATTGAGGGCCCGACACTTAAAAATACAGTGATAATCATATTAAATAAAATCTTGGATAATCCCCCAACTACTATGATTGAAATTGACAGAGTACATAGAATACCCGCCATAAAAAATCGCACCCAGAGTGGCCCACGGGATGTGCTCTGTAGGATACATTTTTATAGGATTAAAGAAGATATTCTTAGAGCTGCATGGCAAATGGGACCACTGGACTATGAAGGCGGCGGGATACAAATCTACCCTGATTTATGCAGACAAACTAAAAGTAGGCGACGTATGCTAAAACCTCTATTAGATTATATGCTCGCCAACGGGGCCACATATAGATGGGGACACCCATTGGCAGTTTTTGTGAAGAAGGAGGGACGCAGCTTTAATTTACGTACACCAGATCAACTTTTGGAACTTTTCAATTTTTTAGGGGTAGAACCGATTGAGATCCCCAATTGGATTGAACTACCGGCAATGAGGGATTATTGCCCCCAACAACAGGAGGGGCAGTAGAGAGGCAAGACCGGGACCAAGGGGAAAAAAAATGGATAATTAAAGGACAATATGACCAGGAGAGGCACAGTATTACCTCACACACACTAAAGGATAAAGTTTGACAAAAGTAACTCCGATGGAACAAAAAAAAAAAAAATGTGTATTTTTTTTTTTTTGGAGGGGGGGGGGGATGGGGGGGGGGATACAAGGAGTGAGTGCTGTGGGTTTTTCCTTTTTTTTTTTTTTTTATCTTTTTTTTTTTTTTTTTTTTGGGGGGGGGGAAATTTCCACTTTCTCCACCCGCACTAACGGTAATAAGTTGGGGGTATTGGAGAAGCAGAACCAGAAGCTGCCTTGGAGGAAATGAACCCCCTTTTTTTTTTTCTATATGCACGTGTTTTTGTGTATTTCTGCATATAAGGGGATAGGTGGGTTGATGGTTTTCCTTCTTTTTTTTTTTTTTTTTTTTGCGTTGTGTTCTGTATTTATATATATATATTTATATTTATGATGTTATTATGGTATGATGTTGATTAGGGGGTTAGGGGGCCGGGGGGATATAATCACACTAGACCCATCATACCCTCCCATAGGGTACAGTGCAGGGGAAAAGGATATGAGTAGAGTACGGAAAGAATTGGGTAGTAAATAAGTCAATGATATAAACAGTACCAATGATGGAAGAATTGGGAAGTGTAACTTAAAGAATGGTGCAGGAGGACAAGGGGGGGATTAGAAAGATATAAAAGTAGGGAAAAAAGGCGGGAATAAGAGGGAGTACAGAGGTGAATAGGCAGGGGAGAAGGGAGGGGGTACAGCTAGGAGACATGCTTGAGGTAACCGCGCAGTAGGGGATTGCGGGGGGGAGGGAGGATATTAATAACGGGGGGGGGGGGGGATAAATAAAATAAATAAATAAATAAAAAAGGGGAAAAAAGAAAGAAAGGGAAATGACATAATTGGGTTTCTATCTTTCTTTCTTTTTTCGGATCCACATTAGGTCTTGAAAAGTGCACTTTTACGTAGTATATCACGTAATAACCTAACAACTCACTGGCTTATAAAATATACTAAAAACACATACACAATTAGTAGGGAATATAGTAGGAGGATTCCCCAAGGGTGGGGAGAAGAGAGGTACAATAGTATACAAGGCACATATATATTTATATGGGACAATGCACAAATACACAAACACACATTACACATATGGAGGTGTGGGGCGAAGGAGGGAAACTGCGGGGGGAGATGAGCGCAATCTTAAAGATATATGAATAACAAGTGCATAAGTATAGAGTCCGCCACCCCCCAAACCCCCAGAACTTCCCGAAGAGCAACCCCTTAAATTAGGTTGTCAGAAGTAGCCTATAGTAGGAAAGAACATTGGGGGCTAGGCTATAGCAGATGATATGATATAGGTATATGCTCATTTACTGAAGATCCGATGCGGGAGGGGAGATGGGGTGAGGGGGGGGAAGAATAAAAGGGGGGTGGGAGGGAGGGATAAGATGTTTATAGATAGATGTGAAGTTTTGATACATTATGTTTTGTTACTGGCTAGTTCCTGAGGAGGGTTTTTTTTTTTTTTTTTCTTTATATATGTGTGTGAGAGAAGGTTTGAAAATACCTTAACATGGCAATGCTGTGAACTAGATAGCTAGGTGAAAGATAAGGGAACTAAAATAGAGGTGGAAGATTGACTAGCAGTATTTAAGGAGCAATCATATAGAGAAGCCAAGAGACGCATCTCGCGTTAAAATTTGTTCAAATAAGAGGGTGCACCGGGATACTGGCCGCCACTCTCCATCTTGCTCAACCACTCTCCCCACTAGATACACCTCTCCTCCAAGGGGAGGAAAGTCGGAGGTGTTTTTCTTTTTTTTTCTTTTTTCTAAACAAGCGTAGAGCGAAAAGCTCTGCAATTAGCAGGATCCCGCATACGTTAAGTTTTCTATTTTTCCAGGGGTCACAGGCGGCAGACCGGACCCCAGGAGACTTCTACTTTCTCCCCCTGTTTTCCTGTTTTTTTTTTTTGTTTTTTTTTGTTTGCTATACGTTCGGTGTCCATCCTCTACCCGACCTCTTTGCTGGGTGCCTTACCGGTCCTCCAGTCCCCTCGAGCGGATATACTATTAAGATGACTAGGATAACTTTAACATCTTATAATGTGAAGGGGTTAAACTCCCCGGAGAAACAAAATATGTTGTTAGCGGAGCTAGGGAGATTTAAGTCACACATAATATTCCTTCAAGAGACACTTTAAGAAAAACAAAATTCCAAGATTAGGTAACCCCAGATTCCCGAGTGTGTATCATAGTGCATCATTGACATCAAAAGCGAAGGGGGTTTCAATTATCCTTTCAAAACAGATAAGGTGGAAGGAATATCAGACAATAACAGATGAGGAAGGACGTCTCCTTATAGTAAAGGGATTCCTGTATGATCAAAAGGTTACCCTGGTTAACGTATACCTGCCCAATGAGGGACAAGTCCCAGCCCTAGAGAGATATTTGAATTTGATACAACAGAATAAGGAGGGGATCCTGATAATGGGAGGGGACCTAAATATGGCATTAGAACCGACCTTAGATGTATCAAAAGGCACCTCACATATATCATACGCCAAATTGAGCAAAGCAAAAAGACTTCTTCAGGAAGCGCAATTAATGGACAGTTGGAGAACCTTCCATATACACGACAGGGACTATACTTTTTTTTCTGCAAAACATAAAACGTACTCTAGGATAGACTACGTTTTTATACCTCAAAACGCCCTGCAGTGTATCGTGGAGACCTCCATCGGCTCATTTACAATATCAGACCACGCACCAACTAACTGCATAGTGGAATGGGGAGAGCCAGCTCCCCGAGAATGGTATTGGAAGATTAATGAGACTCTTCTGAAAGAACCAGAATGCGAAACACAGATAGCTCAGGAACTAGTCTTTTTTTTCAATAAATGAGACAGGAGAGGTAACCCCAATGTGTGTATGGGAAACACACAAGTGCTATATTAGGGGAATCCTTATTGCTCTGGGAACTCGTAGAAAACGCTGTTTGGGGGCCAAGTTAGAAACGCTGCTCGGAGAGATCCGTAGACTGGAAATGGCACATAAGAAATCACAAGCAGTACAGACGGAGGAAGAATTAGCTGGTCTACGTGAGGAATTAAAAGTGCTATTAACGGAAAAAGCCAAAGCTACAATAACTCGATGCAAACAAGCCTTTTACGAATACGGAAATAAACAGAGTAAGATGCTAGCTAATGCGCTTAAAGAGACTAGGGCACGAAACCACATTGAACGGATTAAAACTCAGGGAGACGCATTGGTCAACTCCACACAGGAAATCGCTAAGACATTCAGAGACTATTATAAAAGTTTATATCAGATAGGGGATCAACAACGGGCCACAAGGATGCCTAACGGAGGGGGGGGCAAAGGAGTATATAGAGGCTTCGGGTATGCCGGGCATACCGGAAAAGGGAGCAGAAGAGATAGATGGCCCAATTACGGCAGAAGAATTTTTAGGAGCCCTAAAAATATTAAAACCAGGTAAGGCTCCCGGCCCGGACGGATATACACTGTTGTATTATAGGACCTTTGCAGAAAAATTGACACAAAGATTCTTGGAGGCTTTTAACTCGGTACGAGAGGGGCAAAAGATACCAGATGAGACATTGATGGCTCACATAACAGTAATCCCCAAAGAGGGGAAAGATCCTTCTCAATGTGCGAGCTATCGTCCAATTTCCTTGTTAAACGTAGACTTAAAGATTTTGACGAAAATACTTGCAAATAGATTATTACCGTACATCCCTGCCCTAATACATCCTGACCAAGTGGGGTTTACGCCTAAGAGAGAAGGTAAGGAAAATACACAATGGGTTTTAAGTGCTATACACTATGCGCAAAATCAGCAAAAACCCTTAGTGTTGTTATCTATCGATGCAGAAAAAGCATTTGATAGGGTAGACTGGACTTTTTTAAAAACCACGTTACAACATATAGGACTGAGGAAGGGGATACAAAATTGGATTATGAGCTTATACTCCACACCTAAAGCTAGGGTCAAGGTAAACGATATACTCTCGGAACCCTTTGATATTTGTAATGGAACACGGCAGGGATGTCCGCTATCGCCTATTATTTTTATTTTGACACTGGAACCACTCTTAAAGCGGAGTTCCACCCAAAATAACATCTATATACGAGCACACTCCTTACACTACTAACATGTCCAGTAGCCACATCTTTTTTTTTTTTCTTTTGTACATACCGTATTATGGCTATGTCAATTTCGGCTTCCGGGTACTCACTCCCGCGGGAGTAGGCGTTTCTATCCTCCCGCAATGTAATCTGGGAGTTCGCATGTCCTGCAGAAAAAGTTCCCCGGCGGATAAGGTTCCCCCCCCCCTGTACTGCGCATGCGCGGCACGAACCTCAACGGAGTTTCCGAAAGTAGCCGAACATGTAGAGCTGTGAGTCGGCTCTACACGGCGCCTGCGCAGTCAGCTCTACACGGCTCTTAGGCATTGCGCAGGCGCCGTGTAGAGCTAACTCGCAGCTCTACATGTTCGGCTACTTTCGGAAACTCCGTTGAGGTTCGTGCCGCGCATGCGCAGTACAGGGGAGGGAACCTTATCCGCCGGGGAACTTTTTCTGCAGAACACCGTCCACCGCTTCCAGGAAGTCAGTGCTTGTGGGCTTCACAATGCCCACAAGCAAAATGGAAAATTAAGATTAAGATACCCCCAGGATTTCTGAGGGATCTGAGAACTAGGTTTGCGACGTTTATATGGGCAGGGAAACCAGCAAGAGTCCGAAGAGACATCTTGACTCTACCTAAAGAGAAAGGAGGGGTGGGATTCCCAGATCCGGTTGGGTATCAAGAAGCCCTACACCTAACAAGGGTTATGGACTGGTGTGTATTTCAAAAAGACAAGCCATGGATACATTTGGAACAGGCAATGTCCGAGCTACCCTTGGAGGGTTTAGTATGGCTCCAGGACCCGTTGATACCGCATACAGTAAAACACCATCCGACGGTGGGCGCCACACTTTTGTATGTGAAAAAGGTATTAAAAAAAAAACAAAATGACGATGTATCCGAGCCTAATGACCCCAATTGTGGGTAATCCGGCCTTTGAACCAGGCTTAAAAGATCGAGGTTTTAGGAATTTAAATCGACAGGGTAAAGGTAGACTCGTACACTTCATGAAGGACAACCGAGTGATGTCCAGGGAGGAGATTGAGCATGAGTTTTCTGGGGAATTGGACTCATTTAGGAGAATGCAGCTGAATGCTTTTCTCCGATCAATATCAAAGCGAATGACAGAAGGAACAACACTCTCTAAATTTGAGGAGCTATGTCTAAAAGGGGAATCAGTGGGACATTCAGTGTCCCTGTTGTATGCCTTGTTGACCGAGTTAAAAGCCCCGCAAGAATTGGGTTTTATACAGGCTTGGGAAAGAGACCTAGGGATTACACTATCCGAGACGCAGAAAAATAAGATGTTTAGGCTCACACATAAGGCCTCACTAGCAACCAGATACCAAGAAGGGGGGTACAAGATACTAACCAGGTGGTACAGAACCCCAGCAGTATTAAATCGAATATACCCACAAGTGTCAAACCTTTGCTGGCGATGTCAAGGAGCAGTGGGCACATTGTTACACATTTTTTGGGAATGCTCAGGAGTTAGAGATTTTTGGAAAATGGTCTCTGAAACAATTACAGAAATTACAGATGTGTCTCTTGAAGAAAATCTGGTTACTTTTCTGCTATTCGATATTCCCCTCTCGACCGAAAACTTTAAAAAATCATTGATGAGACATCTGCTTACTACAGCAAAAGCATGTATTCCAGCCTTATGGAAAAGTACCATTCCCCCAACTAGAGCACAATGGTTTAATAAGATAACAGAAATCCAACAAATGGAAAAATTCACCATGATTATAAGGGAGCAGGAGGACAAATACCGACAAACCTGGGCCCCCTATGATATATATAAGGAGCCGCTGAGATAGTGGGGGGGGGGGGAATATGGAGGGAGGTCGGGTGGAGGAGGAGACCGGCGGATGTGAATAATCTTCAATAACTTTTTTTTTTTTGTTGTTTTTTTTTTTTCTTTCTGACTTTTTCTATTTATCTTACTATTTCCAACTTTTCTATAAACCTGTTCTAGGCCCGAACACTTAGGGCAAACTGTTCAAGGGAAGGGGGACAATCGGGGGGGGGGGGTCCCCAGGGGAATAAAAACGAAACAAAGATAAAGATATTAAAGAAGAATAGGAAAAAAGTATCGGGTACAGTGACTAAAGAGGAGAGAGAGAAGGGAGGAACTAGTGGAATGGAATGTATTTCATTAATTGTTATATAGATAGATCTTCCCCTACTAACATCCCATTAATAGCTGAGATTTGTAAGGATGTGTAAAAAGTAGGAAACGTAAAATAGGTGGAAGATGCTATGAGTGAACTAACAGAATCATGTGTATAGATGCATTATATGAAATGTTGTATAACTATCTTTGTGAATGTAAAAGAAAACGTAAAAATAAAGAATTGATAAAAAATCATATCCAATGATGCGCCGCGCCGGGGGGCGGGGCCGTGAGCTGCTATGGCCACCGGCTGTATCCCAGGAGCGCGCCCGCAAGAACTTTTTACCATGCAAGCTTGTTCGCATGAAGGTGAGGAGTTCTTGCGGGGGGTAACCGAGACAGCCGCCGAGTGACCCCAGAAGACCAGGTTCGGGGCCACTCTGTGCAAAACAAGCTGCACCGTGGAGGTAAGTATAACATGTTTTTTATTTAAAAAATTAATTAAAAAATACCTTTACAACCCCTTTTAACCTTTCTAATAGCAATAACATCTGTTAAAAGAGTTTCAGAATTGCAAGCCTTACTAATAAAAGAACCTCATCTGATTTTCTATCCGGATAGGGATAGTTGTTCTAAGACCCTCGGAGCAATTTATACCTAAAGTGGCATCTATCTTCCACTTTAACTTGGAGATCAATCTACCAGTCTTTCTTACCAGCGAGGGTGACCCTCAAATCCGTAATTTCCTCATACTTGTAAACTACTACACCATTCAGAAAGGCGAACAACCTCTTACTTATTCCGCATGGTGCAAAAAGAGGTCAGGCAGCATCTTCAAGAACAGTAGCAGCTTGGCTGATCAAAACCATCAAAAGAGCATACCTAATCCAGCAGCTCCCAATACCCGGCGGGCTAAAGGCCCATTCGACTAGAGCAGTGGCGACCTCCTGGGCAGCGTATTGTAGAGTGTCCTTAAACAATTTGCAAGGCAGCAACTTGGTCCTCTAGATCCACATTCATGTCACACTACAGAATAGATCCGGCTCAACTAACCACAGTAGAGTTCGGGAGATCAATTATCCAAACCAATTCTTCCATATCTGGTGTCTAAGCAAATAAAAACTTTAAAAGCACCCACCCATGTAGCGAGTTATTTCCCAATGTGTGTGCTGCCATGATGCGTCAGGAAAACTGAAAATTGAATACATCCCATGGCAGCACACAGACACCCACCCTTCTAAAAGTGATAGTTACTGAGAATGCAGCGGTGGACTCCTCTTCAAAACTTTTAGCTAACCAGTCCTATCAGGTTGTGGAGGCTGAGTCACAACCTAATGTGTGTGCTGCCACCGGATGCGTCAGCAAAGGAAAATTACGGAAAGGTGAGTATACAATTTTCCGTTTTCTGAACGTATTTGTTTTGGTTTCTTTGTATGTATGGATTGCATAGGTTGATTGCATGAGTACAGTATATACAAAAAAAATATATATACACAGTAAAACCTTGGATTGCGAGCATAATTAGTTCCGGGAGCATGCTTGTAATCCAAAACACTTGTATATCAAAGCGAATTTCCCCATAAGAAATAATGGAAACTATCAGGTGCCGATACCAAGCATTTGCACGAGTACCGATACTCATGCAAATGCTTTGATGCCTACTCCAATACCTGTTGTATCGGACCAGGCATCCTCAAGCTCAGCAGGGGGGCTAGGCAGCCTCACAGATGATCAGTGCAGTGGTGGGGCTAGTTAAAAGCACCAATCTCCCTGTATAGTTTTTCTGACAGCTGCTTATCCTTCTCTCCCTCCCGCGTTGCTTTATTAAGTTATACAAGGAGTTCAGTGCTTTTAACTGCCCTCACCACCGCACCGATCATTTTCCGACTGTCCCCCTGTGTCCTCCTCCATCTCTCCATTGTCCTCCTCCCTTTCTCCGGGTCCCCGGCTCCTCCTTTCTCTCTTCGGTGTTCTCCTCCCTCTCTCCGGGTCTCAGACTCTCCGTGTCCACCTCCCTCTCAGCAGTGTCCTCCTCCCTCTTTGTTACCCAGGTCCTCCGTGTTCCTCCTCCGGTCCCCCCTGTCCTGGATCTGTCAGGATGGAGAGCGGAGGAAGGAGCCAGTAAAACTAATTTACCGGCTCCTTCCTTTTCTGAATGAACAGAGTCAGTGATCACTGATTCTGTTCATTCATAACTGAGCATCATAACCTGTGTTTACTATGTTTCAGTTTATGAATGGAGAGGAGCCTCTGTCTCCTCTCCATTAATTTTCAGTGCAGCTGAGGCTGCAGAGAAAAGAACTGGGAAATCTGTGTCCTTTCTCTGTCTCAAAGGGGAGATGTCAGGGGTCTGTTTAAGACCCCAGATAATTCACCAAAGCCCCTCCCCCCAACAGGGCTGATAAAAAATGAAAATAATAATAAAAAAAAAACACTGACACCATCCACTCCCCCTTGTAAAAAATAAACAAATTAATTGTAAAAAATTAAATTGTAAAAAAAAAAACAACTACTGACACAGTCCATGCCCCATCAGTGCTGCATATTAGTGCCACTGTCACACGACATTAACCACTTGTCAACCAGGCCATTTCTGACATTTCTCACCTACATGTAAAAATCATAATTTCTCTTATCGTCCATGGACTGACACAGCTCTCATACTGTTTACGTGTGGGTATATGTCCCTGCTTGCAGGAGAAGATAACCCACGCGTAAAGTGTAAGAGAAGCTGTGTCAGTCCATGGAATTTTACGGTGAGTACAAAAATCCTATTTTCTCTTATCGTCCATGGACTGACACAGCTTCTCTTACACTTTAAATATGGGTTATGTCCCTGCAAGCAGGGACATATACCCACACGTAAACAGTATGAGAGCTGTGTCAGTCCATGGACGTCAGAAAAACTGATTTTACGGTGAGTACAAAAATCCTATTTCTTTTTGCTAGAAAATTACATGGAACCCCCAAACATTATATGTTTTTTTAGCAGAGACCCTAAAGAATACAATGGCGGTCAATATCTTGCACGGTATTTGCGCAGCAATTTTTTAAATGCGTTTTTTGGGGAAAAAAAAAGTTTCATGCTTTGAAAAAAAATAAAAAAAAGTTAGCTCATTTTTTTTTGCATAATGTGAAAGATGAAGTTACGCCGAGTAAATAGATACCTAACATGTCACGCTTCAAAATTGCACACGCTCATGGAATGGCGCCAAACTTCGGTACTTAGAAATCCCCATAGGCGACGCTTAAATTTTTTTTACTGGTTACATGTTTTGAGTTACAGAGGAGGTCTAGGGCTAGAATTATTGCTCTCGCTCTAACGTTCGCAGCGACACATTGCATGTGTGGTTTGAACACCGTTTTCATATGTGGGCGGGACTTGCGTATGTGTTCGCTTCTGCGTGCGAGCATACAGGGACAGGGGCACTTAAAAAAAAAAAATTAAAAATGTTATTGTTAATTTTACTTACATTTTTTTAGTTTGACACTTTTAAAAAATAAATAAAAATTTGTAAACATCCTTTGTAATAGGAATATGGCATGACAGGACCTCTTTACAGTGAGATATGGGGTCAATAAGACCCCACATCTCACCACTAGGCTGGGAGGCCTAAAATAAAAAAAATAAAAAAACTGCTTCCCAGCAGAAGCGGCACCGATTTTTGAATGCAGAGGCCAGGCGTGACGTTATAACATTGCGCCCGTCCTCCGATGATCATAGAGACTCCGGCAACCATCTGGTCCGCTGGAAATCCCTATTTTTGGAAATCCCAGAAATGGGAGGGTGTGTGCATGGGAATATAACGGTGCTTGTATTGATTATACCAATGAATAGCATAGATAAAAAAAGAAAATTGATAAAAAAATAAAAATGTATTCATAGGTTACAATACATTTAAAAGATATTGAGGAGAAGTACAATACAGTGCACTTTGTCCTTGTGAGTCACCAACATAACAGTCCTACATGTTTCGCCTAATCTAGGCTTCTTCAGGGACGTTTGGAGACTCTATGTCAATCTAAAAATAATATAAACAATTCATAGATATATAATTTTTAAACATCAAAGTTAAAGAAAAAATAATTACTCAAATAAAGTACATAATACATTGCTGGAGAATAAAGGTATATATAAGGCAGTACCTCTGAAATCCTGATGGCCCTTACAACCAGATAAGTGTCCCTGTGGTGGATCAAATATACTGGGAACACTATATGGAGTAGCCGGTATCTGTGTTAGGCAGTGTCCGGGTTCAAAACAGCCTGCGCATAGGATCCACAAAATCCAAATAAGGGGATATTGGGTTAGCACCTAGGCTAGTCCAATCTAAAATATATATCAAAAGAAAAAAGAGAAAGGGACAAAAGGACTCGCTTAAGAATGCTTGTCAAATAATGTGACTACACGCAGATCTACTATATATAGTACAATATAACAAAAAATAAAATTTCATTAACTTACATATTGATATAGCAATGGGTGCATATTCTGGGAGCCCAGGAATAACAGCATAAGGGGCAACAGGTACATGTAACAAATCCACAGCACCTGGTTCAATGTCTATAGATAATGATAATGGGGTCTTATTGACTCACAAGGACAAAGTGCACTGCGTTGTACTTCTCCTCAATATCTTTTAAATGTATTGTAACCTATGAATAAATTGTTATTTTTTTATCAATTTTCTTTTTTTATCTATTCTATTCATTGGTATAATCAATACAAGCACCGTTAGAGCCCATTCACACAGGGGCGTCTTTGGATCCGACTCCAAATCGCCCCAGGTCGCCCCTAGTCGCCTCAGGTCGCGCTGGCTGAAGAAATCAATGTAAGTTAATGGAGCCGTCCTTATGCACACTACTGCAGTCGCTCCGACTTCAAAAAAGGTCCCTGTACTACTTCAATCCGACTCCTAGGCGACCTGTAACCATTCATTTCAATGGGAGTCGCCTCTCACTGTCTTAATAAGAGCAACTCTCCAGGAAGATAACATACATTTCTCCTGCAAAACTCTCTCTCCCCCCTCCCTCCCACAGAGCTGATTCTTGTTTGATTGGCCACTGGAATGTCTCTTGTCCTGCAGGCAACTTGGAGTTGCCTTGTAAATAGCTCCAGGTCGCGCTGTGATTCATACTCAGGTCGTGTCTGAGTTGCCTCATAAAATCGCGCTGGAAGTCGTGTTGCCCCTGTGTGAATGGGCTCTTATAGTCCCATGCACACACCCTCCCATTTCTGGGATTTCCAAAAATTTTCACAGGGATGCAGGTGCTGCCCCATACCTATTTTGTTCCACGTGTTAGCTCTACAAACTTTATCTGGAAATCCCTATTGTCAACATCCGGGGCCAGCGGATCCATTCTCCGACTCACCGATCGCATCGGTGAGTCTGTAGAAGCACCGGAGGGCGGCGGGGGGGAGGGACGGACGGACGACGTCCCCTCTTGCCGCTTGTAAGAATTATCAAGCGGCTGACCAGTCGCTATGATCGTTCTTATGGTGTAGGGAATCTGAATGATGCCTGTAGCTGTAGCCGATATCTGAATTATGCCTGCAAGTGGTTAAAAAAGTATCGGTAATCGGTATCGGCGAGTATTTAGATAAAAGTATCGGTACTTGTACTCGGTCCTAAAAAAGTGGTATCAGTGCAATACTAATGGAAACTCAGATGATTCGTTCCACAACCATGTATTCATAAATCCTTCAGTTTATAGTCCATATAAAAATATTATAGCAATGTGATAGGTTGTGTAACCATAAAATGTCCATCCACAAATTGAAGCCTCCACAAGGGGATTAGATGCAAAATCCAGCAGGAGCTACAGAGTATAAAAGAGAAAAGAGGCGCCTCTAAGTGTAGCAATAGGGTTACATTTAATGAAGGTACAACATTTAATAACAAATGGTTGATGATCAAATGTTGTACCTTCATTAAATGTAACCATTTTGCCGCACTTAAAAGGCACCTCCCTTCTCTTTTATACTCAGTTGTGACATGACGCTACTTGTATATCAAGACATTGCTTGTTTATCAAGTCAAAATATATAGAAAAATTTTGCTTGTCTTACAAAACGCCCTCAAACCAAGTTACTCTCAATCCAAGGTTTAACTTTGTGCAATTCTTTTCTTCTCTAAAAAGTTCATAAATAAAATGCTACTGGGCACATTCACAGATCATGAGATATCCAGTTTACCCTGTCATCACTTATGACTGCAGTATGCAGAGTAGCGTCCCTGAATATGTTAGTCTATGTACCATTGTAAATCTAGAAGTCCAGTGCATTGCAGTGTGGCTCCCGATCATGTGATCGCCATATCAGCTATAACACGGATCACACTAGGTTTGTTCGTAAACATACCTTGCAGGATGCAGCTGTTAAATTGTTGCTTCTTTTTGCATGCACAAAGTATTACTACTGATTTTTTTAAATAATTTTTTTTTTATTGCATGTACCATAAAGTAATTTTCTCACAGTCCATTAAACAATGTAGCAATCTAGGGATGTCCAAAATGATTCCAAGCTAAGGGGCAAGTGTTCCTAAAAAACACAGGCCAACCAGCCCAAAAAGAAAAAAGGGAAACCAAACTAGCTTCTATGGAGGCAGACACTACAACCTTCTAGAACTCGGAGACAGTTGATGTGGCCGGTTGGTTCACCCAGTGATACGAAAGAAATGCAGCATTGCCCAGAGACAAATGTTTAGAACACAGACCGTGTTCTGGGCATTTGTCTCTGGGCACATACTCACCTAATCGTTCGTACCACAAGATGCACCGTCCAGCCACTGTCAGCCTTTCGTAGAGTTTGACAAGCTGCTGGCAGCAGGGTTGATTCTGTACTTGACAATATGCTGCAGAAAGCTCCCTCCATTGAGTCTGGATGCAGCCATTTTAACTGGGCAGCTGAAGCTGCTGCCTGTTCACTTCCTGAATTTAAACAGAGGCACACCTCCAGCTCTGCAGCTCTCATTGGCCCTATTATGATTCATGTAACTCAGATATTTACTGGCAGAAAAAAACATTTTCTCTTTCGTCCATGGACACACAGCTCCTTATAATTCTTGACTTGTGGGTTATGTTCCATCTAATAGGAGAGGACTAGGCAGACATGTTAAACATTTAAAACGTGTAACTTTAGCAAACCTGAACAGCCCCGCCAAGGGGGCGGTCCCTCTGGTCATAACCCCTCACACTGCACTGAGTAGCTCAGTTTTTTTCTGCCTAGTAGAGAAGGACCTGGCTCCCTTTGGGCCCAGCGTCTTGAGGAAAATTTTTACTTTTTATAAAATTTTTCAACCGGTGCCCTGCACCTGCTATGCCTATGGACGCTTGGTTGGCGGTCCTGGCATCTTTTTTGTTGCCTGGGTGGGAGCGGTGTGTGGGCGCAAGGGGGGTAAAAACGCCCCCTCCCCGCACCGTCTTCTGGGGAAGGCTCTGATCCAGACTCGGGCCTGGCTGCGACTCACGGCCCCTGTTCTGACGTGTCAGAGGATGCGGACCAGGACCTTTCGGACAGAAGGATGATTCCGTGTCCGGGTCAGCGCAGGATAGGCGTGCGAAATCCCCAATAATATGGAGGTTACAGCGAGGGCATCTAGTAAGGTGTTGGTCCCTTTTGGGTCCCACAAGCCGGGCCGCTAGGATGTTTCCCTACCTAGCTTATTTGATAAGTTTACATACTAAGAATGGGAACGGCCGCAGCGTTCTAAAAAAATTGCACGGCTGTCCGTTATCCCTTTGAGGAGTGTTTCCTGAAAAAGGGACATCTCCCTCGATTGGGGCCCCCTGGTATCCTGGGAATTACCACGATCCGGGGGAAAGGACCCCTGTTTTTAAGGATCCTGCAGACAGGAGGACCGAGGCGGTGGCCCAGTCCTTGTTCATGGTATTGGGGTCAGCATTGCTGCCACTGTGGCCATGACCCTGGTGTCACTGACGCTTCCTTATTGGGCAAAGACTTGCTGCACCATGATTCAAATAGCAACAGGCTTCCCCGGTCTGCATGTTAACGGACCAGTTGGTGCATGGCCTTAAGTATGTCTGCAATGCGGCCTTAGATACAGCTCCCTGGCTGTCCAGAACCTTCAGTATCTTCGGTAGGGCTACGCCACATGACTTTACTGACATGCAGGTCTGCGGACCAGACGTAAAGCTCTGGCGGATTTGCTCTTCCAGGGTTAGAGGCTTTGGAGCCTCGCTGGATGACATTCTTAAAAATGTTGTTTGGGTGAGAGCACGGTGCTCCCCCAATTCAGAAAGGGTAAGGAGCCACGCAGTAGGCCGGGGCCCTCCTTTTTTCCCGCTCACAAGTGTTTTTTTTCCTTCCGCCGGGCCCGCAAGTAAGCGTTCCCAGGCCGACAAGGGGCCAGCTGAGGGACAAAAGCGTCCCTGGGTTCGCAAGCCAATCAGGCCTGCGAATGAGTCTGCGACTACATAGAGTGTTGCCCCCGCCCGACTCTCGGGTGGGGGGTCGCCTTCACGAGTCTGCAGCTCGGTGGACTTCCCTGCTTTCCGACCAGTGGGTTTGTGCGGTGGTTTCATCAGGGTACAATATGGAATTTCTTTTTTGTCCACAAAACTGATTTTTTTTTCCTTGCGGAATAATAGCTCCTGTGCCGCTGTCAGAAAGGCTTCACTGATTCTATTCCAATCTGTTTCTAGTCCCAAAAAAGGACGAGGTTTTTCCAATCCTGGACTTCAAGGCCCTCATCTCCTTGGTAAAAGTACGAAGTTTCGGGATGGAATCAGTTCGCTCTGTGGTCTCTGCACTCCATCCGGGGGATTTTCTGGCGTCCTTGGACATCAAGGACGCATATTTGCATGTCCCCATATATGTCAGGCATTAGATATTTCTGCGTTTTGCAGTCAGGGACGATCACTACCAATATGTGGCTATCTCTTTTGGCCTGGCATCGGCACCAAGGGTTTTCACCAAGGTGCTCGCCATGATCCTTATCGTGGGCTACCTGGTCGACCTCCTTTTGAGGGCTGCTTCAGACCCAAACTTTGAGGAGGATGTGGCGATGCCAGTCAGACCCTTCAAGTGTTTGATTGGGTACTGAACCTCCAGAAGTCGGTGTTGGTGTCGACTTAGGGCCTGGAGTATCTGGGCTTCATAATGGACTCCTCAGGGGTGGGTGATTTTCTCCCTTTGGAAAAATTGCAGACTCTTCAGGCAGAGGTGAAGCTGTTAACATCCCGCACGTGGTCGTCGCTGCGCTTCTGCATGCGAGTCCTGGGTCTCATGGTAGCCTCCTTCGAGGCGGTACCGTATGTTCAATTCCACGCTCGAGTCCTGCAGAAGGAGATCCTGTCCAATTGGGACAAGTCTCTGTTGTCCCTGGATTGTCAGATCCAGGTGAGCCAACTAGTCAGGACCTCCCTGGTTTGGTGGCTGAAATCTCCGGCCCTTCAGTCCGGAAAGTCATTCTTCCCTTTCACTAGACGGTGTTCAGTCGACACAGGTCGCTGAACACAGTAAGAATCACGCCTGCCGATCAATGTACTGGAATTACGGCCGATCAGGCAGTGCCTCTCCACATGGTTACAGAGGCTACGGGGGGCGTCCAGTCTGGATCCAGTCAGAAAACGCCAAGGCGGTGGCATATGTCAACCATCCAGGGGGGAACAAGTAGCTCTGCTGCAGCATTGGAGGTCACTCACATCCTGCGGTGGGCAGAAAGGAGCGTGCCGGCTCTATCGGCCGTATACACTCCAGGCGTAGAAAACTGGCAAGCGGGCTACCTAAGTCTCCAAATGCCGGACCAAGGAAAATGGTCGCTACACCTGGATGTGTTTCAACTCCTTGCCTGAGTTGGGGCACGCCAGATGTGGATTTCCTGGTTTCTCGACTCACTTGCAGGTATTGAGGTTTGTGGCCAGGTCCAGAGATCCCTGGGAAGACGCGACACACGTTAGTGGCTCCGTGAGGTCAGTATCGGCAAATTTTACGCCTTTCTCCCAATAAAACTTCTTCCTCCTCTGCTCCGCAGAGTAGAGGATGAGGGGATTCCGGTGATTCTGTTTGCCCCAGACTGGCCTCGGCGTCTCTGGTACGCCGACCTAGTGCTCCTGGTGGCGGATGTCCCTTGGCAACTGCTGATGCGGGAGAACCTTCTGTCGCAAGGTCCCATACTTCATCCTGCTTTACAGTCGCTGGCTTTAACGGCATGGCTATTGAAAGCCAGGTACTAAGGGACCGAGGCCTGTCGTTTTCGGTAATTTCCACCATGCTAAGAGCACAGATGTCATCTTCTTTGAGGGTTTGCCATCGCGCGTGGAAGGCCTGCATCTCTATGTGAGGAGATGGAGTGGTGTCCATGGGCATATTCAGTTTCCAGGATCCTGCTATTTTTTACAGCATGAAGTGGATAAAGAACTTGTCTTAAGTAACATTAAGGGGCAGATTTCAGCCTTAGCTGATTTCTTTCAATGACCCTTGTTGGCTCTTTTCACTGGTGTGTACGTTTGTGCAGGGGGTCCGACATGTGGTCCCCCCCGGTTCGACCACTACTTCTTCCGTGGGATTTGAACCTGGTGCTCTCGGTGCTTCAGAAACCTCCCTTTGGGAACATCAGAGAGATTCCTCTTTTGACATTCTCTCAGAAAGTTGCCTTCTGGTGGCCATTACATATGTCAGAAGGGTTTCTAAGTGGCGACCTTGTCTTGTAAGTCCCCATGCTTCATCCTTCGTAAGGATACTGCGGTGCTACGACCACAACCTTTGTTTCTTCCGAAGGTGGTTTCGGCCTTTCATCTGAATGAGGACATTGTGCTTCCATCCTTGTGTCCTCGGCCGTCGCATCTCTCAGAGGTTGCGTTACATCCCTTAGACGTGGTACGTGCTCTGCGGGTGTATCTGTCTGCTACGGCTCCGTTTTGGAGGTCAGACTCACTGTTTCTGTCGATGACTGCACCTAAGAAGGGCCTGGTGGTCTCTTCAGCCACCATTTCTCTGTGGACCTGCCAGACGATAATTCAGGCCTATGCCCTTAGAGGGCGGGCGCCTCCCTTTCCTTTTTCGGCACATTCGACCAGGGCAATCGGTGTCTCCTGGGCTTTTCGACTTCAAGCATATGTTTCACAGATGTGTAAGGCGGCGACCTGGTCCCCCGTTCATCCCTGCACTAAGTTTTACAGGGTTGATGTGTATGCATCTTCGGATGCTTGCTTCGCCCGCATGGTTTTGCAGCGATTGTTTGAGGCTACATCTCCGTTGAGGAGCTCTGTTTTTTTTGGGGTGAAGTTGTTGAATTGCTGTTCCCACCCCTCGTTTTTTGACACTGCTTGGGGACATCCCACAAGTCAAGAATTATAAGGAGCTGTGTCCGTCCATGGATGAAAGAGAAAATAGGATTTTTATACTCACTGTAAAATCCTTTTCTCTGAAGTCCATAGACGGACACATCACCCACCCCTCCTTTTTAAGTTTGTACTGCTTTTTGACGAACTGAGCTGCTCAGTGCAGTGTGAGGGGTTATGACCAGAGGGACCGCCCCCTGGGCGGGGCTGTTCAGCTTTGCTAAAGTTACATGTTTTAAATGTCTAACATGTCTGCCTAGTCCTCTCCTAATAGATGGAACATAACCCACAAGCCAAGAATTATAAGGAGCTGTGTCCGTCCATGGACTTCAGAGAAAATAATTTTACGGTGAGTACAAAAATCCTATTTTTACTATCCAATGTTAAAACAGCAAAGGCAGAAGTTCCGCTTTAATACATTTAGAGGTTGCATGGATAAGAATAGGGAATGAGTTGGAAACATAATAAAGTGTGTTGTCACTATTACCCCTTTTATTACGTATTAACGTGAGTCACTTCAAACCATTATACTATTGTGGCAAAACATATAAACAAATAAGTGAACCTTTTTGTGTCTAAAAATATAGTATTCTCTATTGTACTATAATACACCTCCCCTTCTTAATTTAGTAGCATTCTGAAAATAGTCCAAAATTTAGAAGTCAATGAAATTATTGTGCTTAATCTGTATCTTCCAATACCTATGTGGTGGTTGCACCTGTGCTCCCCCCCCCACGTATTCACTATGCCTTGTTGATAGGCACTATTGTGTCACAGAATTCACAGAACCTGCCTTCTGAACTACAGAGGTATTGGGAGGAAGAGTCTCACAAGGGTAAATAGGAACAGGAATCACTGCTTGCAGGCAGCAAGGGATATGTAGCCATTTGAAATTAAAAGTAAACAGCAGAGGAGAAGCACTCACAGAATAAAAGATTTATCAAGTAAGCTTATCCACTTGCCGACCACCCCATAGCAGATTTGCTGCTACAGGGCGGCAGTTCTGTGCCGAATCACATATATACAGTATCTCACAAAAGTGAGTAAACCCCTCACATTTTTGTAAATATTTTATTATATATTTTCATGTGACAACACTGAAGAAATGACACTTAGCTACAATGTAAAATAGGGAGTGTACAGCTTGTACTGTATAAACAGTGTAAATTTGCTGTCCCCTCAAAATAACTCAACACACAGCCATTAATGTCTAAACCACTGGCAACAAAAGTGAGAGCACCCCTAAGGGAAAATGTCCAAATTGGGCCCAAAGTGTCAATATTTAGTGTGGCCACCATCATTTTCCAGCACTGCCTTAACCCTCTTGGGCATGGAGTTCGCCAGAGCGTCACAGGTTGCCACTGAAGTCTTCTTCCACTCCTCCATGATGACATTACAGAGCTGATGGATGTTAGAGACCTTGCGCTCCTCCACCTTCCGTTTGAGGATGCTCCACAGATGCTCATTAGGGTTTAGGTCTGGAGACATGCTTGGCCAGTCCATCACCTTTACCCTCAGTTTCTTTAACAAGGCAGTGGTCATCTTAGAGGTGTGTTTGGGGTTGTTCTAATGTTGGAATACTGCCCTGCAGCCCAGTTTCTGAAGGGAGGACCTGACGAAGGGGTCCTGCGCGACTCCGAAACGTTGCACCTCTGTGATGTGATTTATTTTCATTAAAACTTTATTGGACAAAATTTGACGATCCATGGTGTGCTGGCGAATATGTATGCTTGTTTGATGTTTCCAGGACCCAACTGGTAATCGCTGCAGCACCCACCATTTTTATGAGCCATATCTTCCAGGAACGTGTGCGATAGGAATATTGATCAGTCTGAAGGGAGGGGATCATGCTCTGCTTCAGTATGTCACAGTACATGTTGGCATTCATGGTTCCCTCAATGAACTGCTGCTCCCCAGTGCCGGCAGCACTCATGCAGCCCTAGACCATGACACTCCCACCACCATTGTTGACTGGGCAAGACACACTTGTCTTTGTACTCCTCACCTGGTTGCCACCACACACGGGCGACACCATCTGAACCAAATAAATGTATCTTGGTCTCATCAGACCACAGGACATGGTTCCAGTAATCCGTCCTTAGTCTGCTTGTCTTCAGCAAACTGTTTGCGGGCTTTCTTGTGCATCATCTTTAGAAGAGGCTTCCTTCTGGGACGACGGCTATGCAGACCAATTTAATGCAGTGTGCTGCATATGGTCTGAGAACTGACAGGCTGATCCCCCCCACCCCTTCAACCTCTGCAGCAATGCTGGCAGCACTCATATGTCGCTTTCCCAAAGACAACCTCTGGATATGACGCTGAACACGTGCACTCAACTTATTTGGCCGACCATGGCGAGGCCTGTTCTGAGTGGAACCTGTCCTGTTAAACCGCTGTATGGTCTTGGCCACTGTGCTGCAGCTCAGTTTCAGGGTCTTGGCAATCTTCTTATAGCCTAAGCCAACTTTATGTAGAGCAACAATTCTTTTTTTCAGATCCTCAGAGTTCTTTGCCATGAGGTGCCATGTTGAACTTCCAGTGACCAGTATGAGAGAGTGAAAGCAATAACACCAAATTTAAAACACCTGCTCCCCATTCACACCTGAGACCTTGTAACACTTGCGAGTCACATGACACCAGGGAGCGAAAATGGCTAATTGGGCCCCATTTGGACATTTTCACATAGGGGTCTACTCACTTTTGTTACCAGCGGTTTAGACATTAATGGCTGCATTGAGTTATTTTGAGGGGACAGCAAATTTACACTGTTATACAAGCTGTACACTCACTACTTTACATTGTAGCAAAGTGTCATTTCTTCAGTGTTGTCACATGAAAAGATATAATAAAATATTTACAAAAGTGTGAGGGGTGTACTCACTTTTGTGAGACACTGTATATATGCGATTCTGCACTTCTGGGTAGGGGGCACATGCAGCTTCTGCTGTGATTAGTCACAGCAGAAGCCGATCAGTGGGAGCTGGCCAATAGATGTCCGCCGGCTGATCATCGAGGAGAGAGGCTGGATGGAGCTTTGCATATGTTAACAATGCAGAGCTCCATCCTGACAGCAGGGATGTGATGGAGTTTCTTTCCCTGCAAGGCAGGGAAAGAATCTCCATCACATCCCTTAGTGAAAGCAGAACACAGTGTCATTAGTACAGTGACCGTGCATATTTTCAGCACTGATTACTGTATTAGGCTGCTTTCACACTGAAAGTGCCCGGGCGTCGGCGGTAAAACGCCGCAGTTTTTAGCGGCGATTTTCCATAGGTTTTTCGCCCGCTAGCGCTTTTAACCCCCGCTATCGGCTGAATAAGGGTTTAAAGCGCCTGCAAAGCGCCGCTACCGCTTTAGGAGCAATGTATTCACCACTCCAAATGCGCTGCAAAGAAGCTGCTGGCAGGACTTTTTCTGATGCCCTGCCAGCGCACTGCTCCAGTTTGAAAGCCCTCTGGCTTTCACACTGGAGTGAATAGAGCGGCTCTTTCAGGGAGCTTTGCAGGCGCTATTTTTAACGCTATAGTGCCTGCATAGCGCCTCGGTGTGAAAGGGGTCTTAGTGTCAGTGATTCCCACAAAGTGTGTTATTATCAGATTGTCCAAAATCGCATTTGCGCTATAAGTCGCTGATTGTCGCGATTACTAGTATTAGAAAAATAATAATAATTCCAGTACATATAACATGCTATAGCTTTTGCACAAACCAATCAATATACGCTTATTGGGATTTTTATTTATTTTTTTTAAACAAAAATATGTAGCAAAGTACACATTGGCCTATATTTATGAAGAAATTCGATTTTTCAATTTTTTTTATTGGATATGTTTTATAGCAGAAAGTAAAAAAATATATATATTTTTTCCAAAATTTTATTTTTTTGTTTATACAGGCATACCCCACTTTTAAGTACACAATGGGACCAGAGCATGTATGTAAAACGAAAATTGACTTAAAGTGAAACAATACCTTTTTTCACTTCTAGGGTGTAGTGGGGGGGGGGGTCAGGGGCTGTAGTGGGGGTGTCAGGAAGTGTAGTTGAGGTCTCAGGGGCTGTAGTGAGGTTGCCAGGGGCACACTGGAACAGGGCAGGCTATGCTCTCAGAGCTTCAGCTCCTTCTACTGCGGCTGCAAATCGTCTGTACAGTACTTGTGAGGCACTTTACATACACTCGCGGGTATGTACTTACTCGCGAGTGTATGTAAAGTGAGTGTACTTAAAGCGGGGTATGCCTGTAGTAAAAACTCAGGTGATCAAATACCACCAAAAGAAAGCTCTGCACGTGAGCTTGGCGGGATGGGGTGCGTTTAAAAATATATATATTTTTTTTACCTTTTATTTTTAATTTTTACACTGTTCTTTTTAAAAAAAAGTTGTGTCACTTTTATTCCTATTACAAGGAATGTAATCATCCGTTGTAATAAAAAAATAAAAAAGCATGACAGGACCTCTTAAATATGAGATCTGGGGTCAAAAAGACCTCAGATCTCATATTTACACAAAAATGCAATAAAAAAAAAAAAAAAAAATGTAATTTGAAAAAAAAAAGTCCCTTTAAGAGCTATGGGTGGAAGTGACGTTTTGATGTTGCTTCCGCCCTGCTATGATATGGGGACAGCCAGGTTTCCCTCACTCATCTCCCTGCTAACCTAGGGACAGGACGTGATCACCTCCGCCGCAGCCGGCGGCCTTGGTAAGTGGCGGGAGGGGGGCCCCTCTCCCGCCGCCAATAAAAGTGATCTTGCGGCAAATCTGCCCCAGAGACCACTTTTATCTTGAAGCGGATCGCCCGCTGAAGAAGAGGATACTGGGGTTATGGTAGATGGCTGCTGCTATAACAACGGTATTTCTCTTCAAAGTACCAACGTAACACGATGGCGGGAGATTCGGAACTATTTAAAGTTCACAACCAAGGCACTGAAACTGCAGCTCCTCTCCCTGTATTTTCTCTGGAAGCAGAGACCTAGTAGCCTGCAAGCCTTCTAGTGTAAACAAACAGCAGATGCTGTAAGCTGTTAGAAATGACCAGAGCCTGAATTGAGAGTCTCAGATGTGAGCTATGCCTATAGGTATAGATGTCAATGAGGGCTTGTTTAAAGCTCTATTGCCCCATACACACGATCATTTTTCATGCCATTAAAAATGCCATTAAAAAAAATGGCCATTAAAAATGATCGTGTGTATGCTCCAGAGCATTTTTAACGACGTGAAAAACGGCCATTAAAAATTTCGAACATGCTCTCTTTTTTCACGTCGTTTTTCATGTCGTTTTTTTTAACGACATGAAAAACGATAGTGTGTATGCTTTAACGACGTAAAAAAAACGCGCATGCTCAGAATCAAGTATGAGACGGGAGCACTCGTTCTGGTAAAACTAGCGTTCGTAATGGAGATAGCACATTCGTCACACAGTAACGGACTGAAAAGCACAAGACTGAAAAGAGCGAATCGTCTCTCAACAAACTTTACTAACATGAAGGGTGGCGCCATTCGAACGGAACTTCCCCTTTATAGTGCCGTCGTACGTGCTGTACGTCACTGCGCTTTGCTTGAACATTTTTTAAAATGATGGTGTGTACGCAAGACAGGCTTGAGAGGAAACAAGAAAAAAAATGACAAGAAAAACGTCAGTTTTAAAAATGACATTAAAAATGATCGTGTGTATGGGGCATATGACCTGATTCACACCTATGCATTTTTAGTGCTTCTTGCATTCTGTAGATCTGCACTGCAGTCTATTTGACATGGTTTGCTATGTGACACGTTCACATCAATGATTTTTTCAGCCGCTGTGTTTTTGGAAAGGGCCAGGGACTTTTTTAAACGCTAAACGGTGCATTTATGGTTCAATAGACTTCATGTGGAGAAGCCGCGGAAATGCTTGTCATTTGTTTTTTACCACAATTTGTGTTTTGCATTTTATAATCTGCCCAAAAACAAACAAAAAACGTAAAAAATGCAATGTTTAAAAAAACTTGTGTGCAAAAAAAGAAAAAAGCACTGCAGAAACATATCAAAAGCAAACTACATAGGTGTGAACCAGGCCTTATAGCGCTTGTTAAAGCGGAGGTCCGCCCACCCCCTGAAAAATTAAAAGTCAGCAGCTACGAATACTGCAGCGGCAGACTTTTATTATATGGGCACTTACCTTTCCAGGGAGCCTACCGATGTTGAGTGCAGCTGCCGCCATTGCTGGTAAGGTTACCCGGCAGTGAAGCCTTTTGGCTTCACAGCCGGTTCCCTACTGCGCTCGCGTGAAGTCCGCTGCGCTTTCTAATTGGTCCGGCGGCGGAGGAAGCAGAAGGGGGGCAGAGCTTCACTGTGGCGCCGTCTCCGGAAGTGAAGAAGGGGACCTGAGGGGGGGCAGACGAATAAGCGTAAGGCCCCTTTCACACGGAGGGTCCGTTCAGGTCCGCCTGTCAGTTTTTTAGGCGGACCTGCACGGACGCTCCATGTATCCCTATGGAGGCACGGATGTCAGCGGTGACATGTCCGCTGACATCCGCTCCGCCAAAGTGTGACGGAGGAAAACCCTATTTTTCCTTCCGTCGGCGGAGCGGATCGGATGACAACGGACTCTATGGTCTGTCGTCATCCGATTCCCCATAGGGGAGAGCGGCGCTCTGACAGCGCGGTGCCCGCTGAGCAAGTGGAGGTTCACGGGGCGGATCATGACTGATCCGCCCCGTGTGAAAGAGCCCTTAGTTCCACTTTTGGGTGAAACTCCGCTTTAAGAATATGTACATTTTAGTTTGTTTAAAATACCTAAAATAAATTTCTGCCCAAAGTCAACTTCATGTAGCTTGAGCAGAGTTTGGAATAGAACCTGCATGTTAGTTTCAAAATGTTTACTATTACAGTAGGTGCCGCCGATATTGTGTTTCTATCGCGCTCCCATCGCCGAGATTCTCGGCGACAGGAGTGCAGAGATGTCGGCAGCAGGGTGGCGACACGTGTCGCGCTCGCTGCAATGGCGAGGAGACGCGACACTGTATTGAGCGGGGATCCGACGCAGATTCCCGCCAATACCAGGCACTGCGTTTGGTATGAATCCTGAGCGGGAACTTCACGCCAATTTTTTAAGAAAAAACCGGCGTGGGTTCCCCCTCCAGGGGCATACCAGGCCCTTGGGTCTGGTCTGGATTTGAAGGGCAACCCTACGCCGAAAAAACGGCGTGGGGGTCCCCCTCAAGATCCAAACCAGACCCTTATCCGAGCACGCAACCTGGCAGGCCGCAGGGGAAGAGGGGGGGCCGAGAGCGGCCCCCCTCCCTCCTGAACCGTACCAGGCCACATGCCCTCAACATGGGGGGTTTGGTGCTCTGGGGCAGGGGGGCGACCTGCGGCCCCCCCACCCCAGAGCACCCTGCCCCCATGTTGATGAGGACAGGGCCTCTTCCCGACAACCCTGGCCGTTGGTTGTCGGGGTCTGCGGGCGGGGGGCTTATCGGAATCCGGGAGCCCCCTTTAATAAGGAGGCCCCCAGATACCGGCCCCCCACCCCATGTGAATGAGTATGGGGTACATCGTACCCCTACCCATTCACCTGGTGGAAAATAAATGGAAATAAAAACACAACACAGTTTTTAAAAGTATTTTATTGCACCGCTCCGGAGGTCTTCTTCCGACTTCGGGGGTCTCCGGTGTCGTCGCCGCCGCGGTCTCCGGTTCTTTCTTCTGCCGGGCCTCCGCTAACTTCTTTTTAGCTCTTTTGCTAACGGAGGCCCGGTCTTCTCCGTCGTCTTCTTCTTCTTCTCCCGCTCTCCGGTTCTTCTCCCGCTCTCCGGTGTCGTCGCCGCGTTCTCCGGTTCTTTCTTCCGCCGGGCCTCCGCTAACTTCTTTTTAGCTCTTTTGCTAGCAGAGGCCCGGTCTTCTCCGTCGTCGGCGTCTTCTTCCCTCTTCTCCTCCTCGATGTTGACTCGTCGCTTCCTCTCGCAGTAATGGTAAATCTTCGGTCCGCAGAGATTAATATAGATTTCTCATGACGTCACAGTCACATGCTCCAGGGCACATGTGCACATGACGTCACAGTCACATGCTCCAGGGCACATGTGCACATGACGTCCCAGTCACATGCTCCAGGGCACATGTGCCCCGGAGCATGTGACTGTGACGTCATGAGAAATCTATATTAATCTCTGCGGACCGAAGATTTACCATTACTGCGAGAGGAAGCAACGAGTCAACATCGAGGAGGAGAAGAGGGAAGACGGCGACGACGGAGAAGACCGGGCCTCTGCTAGCAAAAGAGCTAAAAAGAAGTTAGCGGAGGCCCGGCGGAAGAAAGAACCGGAGAACGCGGCGACGAGAGCGGGAGAAGAACCGGAGAGCGGGAGAAGAAGAAGACGACGGAGAAGACCGGGTCTCCATTAGCAAAAGAGCTAAAAAGAAGTTAGCGGAGGCCCGGCAGAAAGAACCGGAGAACACGGCGGCGACGACACCGGAGACCCCCGAAGTCGGAAGAAGACCTCCGGAGCGGTGCAATAAAATACTTTTAAAAACTGTGTTGTGTTTTTATATCCATTTATTTTCCACCAGGTGAATGGGTAGGGGTACGATGTACCCCATACTCATTCACATAGGGTGGGGGGGGCGGTATCTGGGGGCCCCCTTATTAAAGGGGGCTCCCGGATTCCGATAAGCCCCCCGCCCGCAGACCCCGACAACCAACGGCCAGGGTTGTCGGGAAGAGGCCCTGTCCTCATCAACATGGGGGCAGGGTGCTCTGGGGTGGGGGGGCCGCAGGTCGCCCCCCTGCCCCAGAGCACCAAACCCCCCCATGTTGAGGGCATGTGGCCTGGTACGGTTCAGGAGGGAAGGGGGGCCGCTCTCGTCCCCCCCTCTTCCCCTGCGGCCTGCCAGGTTGCGTGCTCGGATAAGGGTCTGGTTTGGATCTTGAGGGGGACCCCCACGCCGTTTTTTCGGCGTAGGGTTCCCCTTCAAATCCAGACCAGACCCAAGGGCCTGGTATGCCCCTGGAGGGGGAACCCACGCCGTTTTTTTCTTTAAAAATT
The DNA here is from genome assembly GCA_029206835.1 of Rana muscosa. Taxonomy (NCBI): domain Eukaryota; kingdom Metazoa; phylum Chordata; class Amphibia; order Anura; family Ranidae; genus Rana; species Rana muscosa. The sequence goes on from CM055117.1 coordinate 469,777,178, forward strand.
GGCGTGGAGTTCCCGCTCAGGATTCATACCAAACGCAGTGGCTGGTATTGGCAGGAATCCGCGTCGGATCCCCGCCTATCGGCAATGCGTGTCGCTCATCGTGAAAGGAACATTTTTTCCTTTCCCGATGACTAGACAGCTCGGCGCTGGCTCTCGCGACGGAGCTCATAGGGTGTCAATATCGGCGGCACCTATTGTATTTGTTAGTTTAGAATGTTTCTATATAATATATGTTCTTTATTTTAGATGAAAATGAAATTGATGAAACCAGGCAGATGTATGATAATCTAAACAACAATATTGAGGCAAGTTTTTGTTTAGATAGTGGAGTCAGATTAATAAACAGATATGCTTTTACAACCAAATTTTTACCCCCAGTGCCACTGACATATATTAGTAATGTGTTCTTGGTAAACGGCTTGATCTCAACCCTGTATAGCTGTAAGGCTCATATTGCCAGCATATCTTAATATGTACATTTTGTAGAAATCTGCATCTTTGTTTTTGAGATGTTATGCTATTGTGTCTTGTGCTTTTCTGCATTACAACTTTGTGTTTGCCAATAGAGGTAATGGTTTGCGGTAGATGCACAAAACTGACTTCTGAATCCAAGCCGCACATAACAGGGACTTTTGTTTATAATGCCGCGTACACACGATCGGTTTTTCCGACAGATTTCCGCTCAAGCTTGGCTTGCATACACACGGTCACACAAAAGTTCTCTGAACTTTCGACCGTCAAGAACGCAGTGACGTACAACACTACGACGAGCCGAGAAAATTAAGTTCAATGCTTCCGAGCTTGCATCAAATTTTTGCGTGTCGGAATTGCTACAGACAATCGGATTTTCTGATCAGAATTTTTTCTGTCGGAAAATTTGAGAACCAGCTCTCAATCTTTTGCTGGCAGAAATTCCGCCAGCAAATGTCCGATGGAGCATACACACGGTCGGAATTTCCGACCAAAAGCTCACATCGGACTTTTGCTGGCGGAATTTCCGACCGTGTGTACGCAGCATAACAGTGCATATGTTTCTGACGATCTAATTTTTTGACTGACCTGTGTTATCAGACAATCCAACCGTGTGTATGCTCCATCAGACAATTGTTTTCGGTTTTTCAACGGACAAATGTTCGCTGTGCATGCTCTCAAATTTGCCGGCAACAAATGTCCGATGGAGAATAATCCGATCATGTGTACACAAGTCCATAGGACTAAAGTTAAAAGTACAAACACGCCTGCTCAGAACTAATGCTAAAGATCAGGCAACAATAGCAGAAGTTGCCCAAAGGGTGGCGGTAAAGAGCTGAAAAGCCACGTGATTTGGTGAAAGTTGGCTGAAAATGTTCTGCCGTGTGTATGCAAACAAGTTCACGGCCAACGCCCTTTGGACCAAAATCCACGGAAAAGTCTGATGGAATTCCGATCGTATGTATGAGGCTTTAGAACCTTAGTAACAAAAAAGTGGATTTAAAACTGCATTAATGTGTCCACAATTTGAATTATGTTATGTTGACAACATCTATGGCCTGCTATCAAATTGGGGCCTTTCCTTATCTCATGATGTTAGAAAAAGTATTGCACTATGAAAGCAAGGGGAAAGCACTTCTGGGTAAATTCTGTTTTTGCTTGGGGAAGTTCTTCGCTATATTAGCTTTGGTAATATTAGTTGCCCAGAAGTCCTTTCCATTCTTGGAAAGGCAAATATTGCATACAATTCCCAGGTAGCTTTGCCTGATGTCTCCATTGAAGTCACTTGGAAGGTAGAAGCACCTTGGTTTTAGACGCATGTGACATTTTAGAACATATCATTTTTGTATCATACGATCCCCCTGACTGCAATACTTATCTTAAGGGTGCTTTCACACCGAGGCGCCAGCGGTAAAGCGGCGCTTTACCGTCATTTTTGCTGAGGTATATGGCCGCTAGTGGGGCGCTTTTAACCCCCGCTAGCGGCCGAAAAAGGGTTAAAACCACCCGCAAAGTGTCGCTTTAGCGGCGGTTCTGCCGCGCTTCCCAATTATTTCAATGGGCAGGAGCGGTGTATACACTGTTCCTTCACCGCTCCAAAGATGCTGTGCAGCAGGAGTTTTTTTAACGTCCTGCCAGCGCATCGCCTGCAGGGGAGCCGTTTTTCAGGCGCTTTACAGGCGCTATTTTTTAGCCAAAAAGTGCCTGAAAAACGCCTCAGTGTGAAAGGGGTCTAAATGTAGAACTATCTCCCACAGTACTTCTACCACAAGATTTCTTCAGTCTTTTGGGTTGAATAAAAAGCAGCATCTTTCAATTAGTAAGACTGAGGAAATACCGTGACTGCAGGGCATCATGGGCCCATCCCCTGATGGGGCATCACCATGGTGCCCTGTGCTTACAGTGTATTGAGTAAGAGAGCCATCATCACATTATATATCTGCATCATGGAGGACCACTCACTGCCAGGGGAAAACGAAGGACTCTTCTTGGGCAGCCCAGGTGTAGCGTACAGCCTGTCATTGACATGAATAGCTGTGCTCCACTGTACATGTGTATACAGCGGTGTTATAAACATGGATACAGTGAACAGGCTTGTACGCTGTACTTGTGTTTAATATAGCCCAGCCATATACATGAGTACAGCGGAGTACAACCATGACAGGCTGTACTCTGCACCCAAAACAGCTTAACCTACGACTGGGAGCGTCCAGGGTGGAGGGGTTGAATAGCTAGTGGGGGCTAAGCTCCACGTTCAGCTGTAACTGGCCATATAAACATAAAGGTACAGTATATGGAAAAAAAAATGGAGAAAGCAGTAAAGTATTTAATTACGTCATCAACGCATTTGCTAAGGCCCCATTGACATTTCGCGATTTGGGATTGCGGGCAGAATTGCTTTGATTCTGCCCCCGATTTCGAATTGCGTTGCACAATGCGCTGCAATTGCAGCAAACTGCACCTTCACAAATCGCATGAAGCTTGTCACTCAAAAGGAGCAGGTGTTTCTTTTCAGATCAAAAACGTGCATAGGACAGCCCATTTAAATGTGATCAGGGCCTAAATCTGACCATTATATTGGTTATACAAATGTAAAATTACATTTTAACAACGTCCAATAAAATACCTGTTCAAAAATATGTTTATGTTCTTTATATATTTTTATTGTAGAGAATGATTATGGCTTTTGAAGAACTCCGAACTCAAGCCGAGAATTCCAGACATGAAATCTATAGCCAAAGTATGAACTTGATTTTGTCTTTATTTTTATTAACACTCATATGGGTGTTTTACTGGTTCTATTTTATGTACTATAAAGTGGGTCGAAGTTTGATAACTAGTCTCAACATTAAGTTCCGGTCTATCTGACACCTGCTTAGCAATTAGGTTGGATGGTAGGCAATCCTCTCATTTGGCCATTGAGTAGGATGAGTAATGCTGGCCATACACATGACAGTTTTCCTCGAATGTTTCAACCAGCTCTTGATCTCAAAAAGCAACCGACCACAATTTAAACGGAAACCGTGAAACTGTTAATTGTTAGATTCCCTTAATCCGTTTGATGAAATTGTGCAATCAAAGTTGGTTAAAATTCATAGAAAATTGCATACAGAGCCTACATAAAAGACTCAACCAGGGTGGGGACTTAAAAGGGGTATTGATAATCTCATCCCTAGAGAGGTAAGACTGGATAGAAAGTGATTTGTCTTACAAGACACTTAGGGGGTTATTTACTAAAGGCAAATCCACTTTGCACTGCAGGGGTGGGGGGGGGGGGGGGGGGCATGCAAGGGGGAAATGCAAGGAAAATAAAAACAGCATTTTTGCTTGCACATGATTGGATGATAAAATCAGCAGAGCTTCCCCTCATTTCAGAGCTTCCTCAGATCTACAGCAACTGCACTTCCAAGTGCACTTTCAGTGCACTTTTAAGTGCAATTGTAGTGCAAAGTGGATTTGCCTTTAGTAAATAAACCCTGTAGTGTAGTTCGCTTTTATTGTGTATACACATTTTATCATTGGATTGGAGATCTAAATATTCAATTAATTTGTTGCTTGAAATAAATGACAAAACTATGCAGGTGACTGTGTTTCTCTTTTAAGTAAAATATGAAGCTGAAAAAAGACAAGAGATGCAGAAGGAACACAACCTTGAATTGACCAAGAGTAATACGCAGGTAGGTTTTATACAACCACATTTAATCTGTTGCTTATGCATTGGTAGTATACAATATATATATTCACACACACTATACATCTCAGGGAGTACACCCCTCACATTTTTGTAAATATTTTATTATATCTTTTCATGTGACAACACTGAAGAAATAACACTTGCTACAATGTAAAGTAGTGAGTGTACAGCTTGTATAACTGTGTGAATTTACTGTCCCCTCAAAATAACTCAACACACAGCCATTAATGTCTAAATCGTTGACAACAAAAAGGAGTACATCCCTAAGTGAAATGTCCAAATTGAGCCCAATTAGCCAATTTAATGTTAAATTTGGTGTCATCGCTCTCACTCTCTCATACTGGTCACTGGAAGTTCAACATGGCACCTCATGACAAAGAACTTTCTGAGGATCTGAAAAAAAGAATTGTTGCTCTACATAAAAATGGCCTAGGCTATAAGACGATTGCCAAGACCCTTAAACTGAGCTGCAGCACAGTGGCCAAGACCATACAGCGGTTTAACAGGACAGGTTCCACTTAGAACAGGCCTCGCCATGGTCGACCAAAGAAGTTGAGTGCACGCCTTCTCAGCATCATATCCAGAGGTTGTCTTTGGGAAATAGACGTATGAGTGCTGCCAGCATTGCTGTAGAGTTTGAAGGGGTGGGTGGTCAGCATGTCAGTGCTCAGACCATATGCAGCACACTGCATCAAATTGGTCTGTATGGCTGTCGTCCCAGAAGGAAGCCTCTTCTAAAGATGATGCACAAGAAAGCCTGCAGTTTGCTGAAGATAAGTAGACTAAGGACATGGATTACTGGATCTTTGTCCTGTGGTCTGATGGGACCAACATAAACTTACTTGGTTCAGATGGTGTCAAGCATGTGTGGCGGCAACCAGGTGAGGAGTACAAAGACAAGTGTGTCTTGCCTACAGTCAAGCATGGTGGTGGGAGTGTCATGGTCTGGGGCTGCATGAGTGCTGCCGACACTGGGGAGCAGCAGTTCATTGAGGGAACCACGAATGCCAACATGTACTGTGACATACTGAAGCAGATCATGATCCCCTCCCTTTCGGAGACTGGGTCGCAGGGCAGTATTCCAACATAACGACCCCAAACACACCTCCAAGACGACCACTGCCTTGCTAAAGAAGCTGAGGGTAAAGGTGATGGACTGGCCAAGCATGTCTCTAGACCTAAACCCTATTGAGCATCTGTGGGGCATCCTCAAATGGAAGGTGGAGGAGTGCAAGTTCTCCAACATCAACCAGCTCCGTGATGTCGTCATGGAGGAGTGGAAGAGGACACTTATATATAATACAAGCTGTACACTCACTACTTTACATTGTAGCAAAGTGTAATTTCTTCAGTGTTGTCACATGAAAAGATATAATAAAATATTAACAAAAATGTGAGGGGTATATTCTCCTTTCGTCTTCCAGGTCAGCCTCTGAGACATAGGGCTCCTCCCTCCGGGACAGGAAACACACACACCCATTATCTTTAAAGGTGGTCCTCCAGGCCTCCCTCTTCAGTTATTGTGTTTACTGCCGGACGGGAAGGAGCACGCTATAGGAACCTAAGGGAGCTCCATGTCTCAGGACTGTCCTGGGAAGAGCCCCTGGCGATGACTCTCCTCTGCCTGGGCACCCCTCTGTCCTGTCCTGTCGGGGAAGAGCGAGGTAGTCAGCCCCACCGCTGCCACTAGCTCGGAGAGAGCAGGACCTTTGACCACAGACCCAGTCCCCCTGATCTGCCTGTACCTGTGCTGGTAATGCTGTGTCCTGGCTGGCGGGCGAGAGACGCTCGGCTGGCCACGCCGATTCGGCCGACACTTCCGGGTACATCGCGCGGGGGCGGGGCTTCTGCGTTCGAGCGGGCGGAAGTGACAAGGACTTCCGGCGGAACCGCGTCATCAAGGGGTGCCCTGAGACATGGTTCCAGTCTCTTAGGCGCAGCGGTGGATAGCCAGGCATTCCGGAGTGGTGAAAAGGCTCGGCGAGGCCGCGCAAGCACCAGGGACCATGGAGACACCTGTTCAGGTTCTAGACTCCGGTTCATCAGGCTCCGGCGCCTCCCAGGTAAGGTGGTGAGGGTGGACCATTCCTTACACTGGGGGGTCAGGGTATTGGACCCTATGTCCCCCCCCCCCCCCGGGTGGAGAATCTCTGGTGAGGGCTGGGCACTTCCTAGGCTGACTGAAGCACAGTAGTGGTGTGGGTCAGGGAGGCATACTGATGGAATTTTTTTGTCCTTTCTCTTCTGTTTGGCTTTTAGGTGAAAGCCCAGGACAAGACTCATATGCAGCCGCCTAGGAAAAAGTGTGCCGTTTGTGGGGCTAAGTTAGGCTCTAACTTGGAGAAGCCACTATGCCCTGATTGTGTCAGCAGCCTCGTCAAGGATGACTCTGGCAGAGTGTCACAAAATCCTGGCTTCGGTTAAGGACGAGCTAGCATCCACATTCCAATCATTCAAAGGAATGATGGATAGGGTGCAGGGTCCCTCATCTTCCCTGTACAGAGTAGCCAGTACACCCTCCGTGTCTGAGCCCAGTCAGGAGGAGGTGGTGGTTAGGGAGAGGTTACCAAGATCGCTAGCCTCTTCTCAGGCGGATTCAGCTTCCGGCTCTGAGGAGGAGGATCGTTCCTCCAGGGGGGCCAGATACAAATTATCTCTGAATGATGTGGGAGATTTGTTGAAAGCGATTTATGACACGTTATAAATTCGTGAGGAGCAAGTCCAACTTTCTAAACACGACCTAATGTATCAGGGGTCTAGTGCACAGAAAGCCAGGGTGTTTCCCGTACATAAAACTCTGAGTCGATTTTGCTGGAGAGGCCATTCTTTTCTGGTAACCTCAAGCGGAGGTTCCCCTTTGAAGCAGATGCTTGTCATCCTTGGAATAAGATTCATAAACTGGATGCACCATTAGCCAAAGTCTCAAAGGACAGATTTGGCCTTTGATTACCTAGGGTCACTCAAAGATCCCATGGATAAGAGGGGGGATGTGCTGTTAAAGAGGGCTTGGGATGCCTCGTCAATAGGGTTGAAACCAGCCCTTGCAGCCACTTGTGTGGCCAGGAATCTGGAGTGCTGGCTCTCACAATTACAATCACACATTTCTGCTGGTACATCTAGACAGCAGTTGTTAAAATCTTTCCACTTTACTATTCAAAGCAGTAGGCTTTCTGGCTGATGCCTGCCCAGAGTCGGAAAAACTGGTAGCCAGGTCTGCGGCATTAGTTAATGCAGCTAGAAGGGCGGTTTGGCTAAAAACCTGGACAGGCGATTCTGCCTCTAAGCTTAAGCTGTGTGGGTTACCCTTTTCAGGTGACCACCTGTTCGGACCAGGCCTACAGGAGGCACTGGAAAGAACTCAGGATAGGAAGAAGGCCTTTCCTGAAAAGAAAAAGAAAAATTAGAACAACGTTTTTTTCGTGGCCCCAGGCAACAGGGCCAACTGCAAAGGGATGGCCGTCACCCCTAAACCCCAGTGACTCCTGTGTCCCAGTGGGAGGGAGACTGGGGGAGTTCCTCCCACAATGGACCAATTCGACTCCAAGCCCGTTCATTCTGGACATCATAAGGAACGGTTACAGATTGGAGTTCGATTCTGTTCCCCCCTCAATGATCCAGCTTACCCAGTTGCCCAGAGACCGGGAAAAAGCAAAGGCTTTGGGTCTGTTATTAGGGGATCTAGTGGATCAAAGAGTCCTTATTCAGGTGCCCCAGGAGGAGCAAGGTCAGGAGGTGTATTCTCACGTGTTTGTCGTGAAGAAACCTTCTGGGAAGTTCAGGTTAATCCTGAATCTCCGTCCCCTGAACAAATTTGTAAGATACAAACGGTTCAGGATGGAGTAAATATTTTCCGTGACCAACCTCCTGTTCCCAGGCTGTTTTATGGCCACAGTAGACCTCAGGGATGCCTACTTGCATATTCCCATACATCAGGAGTTCCAAAAATTCCTAAGGTTGGCAGTACAGATAAATTCGGAGGTTCTACACTTCCAGTTCCGAGCACTGCCTTTCGGTCTCATCTTCGCCGAGAATCTTCACAAAGGTTCTAGCAGAGGCTCTGGCCCCGCTGAGTCAAACCTATTACGGTGATCCCCTACCTGGACGATCTCCTGTTTTTCGCCCCATCTTTTCACCAACTGGAGAAAGACCTACAGGAGGCCCAGAGTTTCCTAGGGTGGTTGATCGACCAAGACAAATCTCAGCTGACCCCGTCCCAGGAGGTCCTATACTTGGGATACAGAATCTCTTCAGTGGACATGAAAGTCTTTCTTCCCAGGGAAAAGATTCTGAAGGTGGATCAGGCAGTAGCCCCGCTTCTATCCTGTCAGATAGCCCCAATCGGAGGTTATGAGGGTACTGGGTTTGATGTCGTCCTGCTTCCCAGCTGTTCCGTGGGCAAGGCTGCATCAGCGCCCTCTACAGGGGCTCATGTTGAGTCACTGGGATGGCAAAAAAGAGTGCTTGGATCATCCCATGCCCCTTTTAACCAAGGTAAAAAGGACTTTATGGTGGTGGCGAGCCCATAACAACCTGGAGAAGGGTCTGTCATGGGCCAGGCATACGGCCATAGTGATAACTACCGATGCCAGTGCATTGGGTTGGGGGGCCCATCTGGAGGAAAACTTAGCCCAGGGGTCCTGGTCTCCTGTAGAGGCTCATCGATCCTCAAACCAGAGGGAGCTTCTGGCGATCCTCAGGGCTAAAAGACCTTTCAGTCCCAGATAGTTGGCCAGCACCTTCAGGTGCGAACCGACAATGCAGCAGCTGTCACTTACGTAATCAGACAGGGGGGCACAAGGAGCCCAGCTCTTCAAGCCATAGCGAACAAAATCCTGTGTTGGGCCAAGGTGAACCTGTCCTCTCTGTCAGCAGTTCACCTAAAAGGCTCGCAGAATTCTCTGGCGGACTTCCTCAGTCGTCAGCACATAGGACAAGACGAATGGTCCCTCAACAGGGAGGTATTCAAGGAGACTGTGCAGCATTGGGGACAGCCGGAGGTGGACCTCTTCGCCTCGGAGGCCAACAAGAAGGTGCCTCAGTTATTTTCTATCCACCCATTGGACCAGGCCACAGGAATAGACAGACGCCTTTGCCAATCCTTGGCAGTTCAACCTGTGTTATGCCTTTCCTCCAGTGAGACTGATAGCTGCGGTTCTTCAAAGATTCCTGGCAGAATCAACGGATCTAATCATAATCGCTCCGTTCTGGCCAAAGAGGCCGTGGTTTGCCAACTTGAAAAGACTAGCCATTTGTCCTCCATTAACTCTGCCAGTCAGGGAAGAACCTCAAATTAACGGCCTGGTATCTGAGGAACAACTGCTAAAACCTCAGGGTTTTTCAGACAGAGTGATTAAAACTCTGCTGGAGTGCTGTAAGCCGGTAACCAGGGCAATTTATGCCAAGGTATGGAAGAGATTTTTTTCTTGGCTAGGAGAGCAGGGGCTGCATCATCCTGGGATTCCAGCGATTTCTGGATTTCCTACAGGCAGGTGTAGAAATGGGCCTATCTATTAGTACCTTAAAGGTTCAGACCGCAGCCTTAAGTATTTTCCTCCAGACTTCACTACAGCAAAATCAATTCATTAGAAATGTTTTCAAGGCCCTAGCAAGATCTAGGCCGGTGAAGGTCAGAGCATGTCCCTCTTGGGATCTGTCTTTAGTCCTTAGGGCTCTTATTGGGCAGTCCGTTTGAACCCCTGGAGAAATCATTACTGAAATGGATTGTATTCAAAACTGTTTTTTTGATAGCGATCACGTCAGCCAGAAGGGTGAGTGATCTTCAGGCTCTATCCATACAACAGCCTTTCTTGTTAATTTTGGAGGACAGGATCATTCTTAAGACAGATCCTAGTTTTTCCTCTCTAAAGTAGCGTCTATGTTTCATAGAACGCAGGACATTGTCCTACCTATATTTCGCCCCACCTCAGAGGAAGATGAGGAGGAATCTTTAAGTTTGTTAGACGTTAAGTGAAGTCTTTTGATTTATTTAGAAGCTACTAAGAGTTTCAGACACTCAGATTCACTTTTTGTTAACTTTGCGGGGGCCCGTAAAGGTTATAGAGCATCTAAATCGACCATTGCTAGATGGATAAGAATGGCGATTTTAGAGACTTATCAGTTAGAAGGTAGACAAGCACCATTGGTTAAGGCACATTCTACCAGGGCAGTCTCAGCATATTGGACAGAGAGGGCCGGAGCCTCCCCGGAGGACATCTGCAAGGCAGCAACATGGTCATCATATTCGACTTTTGCAAGACATTAGTGTCCTGGATTTGTTGTCTGACAAGGAGCAGACATTTGGACGAAAGGTCCTCCAGGCAGTGGTCCCGCCCTGACAAAGTAAATTTTCTTGCTTATCATCTCAGAGGCTAACCTGGAAGACGAAAGGAGAAAACCGGAGTTAGACTTACCGGTAACTCTTTTTCTAGGAGTCTTCCAGGATAGCCTGGTTTTCCCACCCGGTATTTGCTATTAACTAGGTGTTGGAGTTATGTACTAACGATGTGTTAGTGTGTTATGTCTTTCAGAGCCTTCCGGTAGTTCTTTGGTAAACTGAGGAGGGAGGCCTGGAGGACCACCTTTAAAGATGATGGGTGTGTGTGTTTCCTGTCCCGGAGGGAGGAGCCCTATGTCTCAGAGGCTGTCCTGGAAGACTCCTAGAAAAAGAGTTACCGGTAAGTCTAACTCCAGTTTTCACTTTTGTGAGATACTGTATATATTGTTTTTTCTGCCCTGAAAAGTTTCACCCTTAGCCTTTATCTGCGACTGCAAACTGTTTCCTTAGTTGCATACCCCCAACTGCTCATCCCCACTACCACCTTCAAGTTTAGCATCAGTGGTGTATCCTCTGTGGGTGCAATGTGTGTGGTGCACAGAGCCCCCAAGGTAGGAGGGCCCACCGTGCACAACATGGGGAAATGCCAGTTCTATGTCTTTGCTTTACTATGTCACTTGCAGCTGCAGGAATGATTGTGTATCGAGAGGAAAATCAGGTCCCTCTTTCTATTAGGAGGACTATGGTTGTCCACTGCTAAGGAAGGAAGAGAGCTTGGCACTAAGAACAGAAGGAACCACCATAAGTCCAGGGAGAATGGTTGTAAGCTGTGCGGGGAAGGGCTGTGTGGCTGTAATGTGGGATTGAGGGTCACTTACTACTGTAGACTTTTGAATGCTGTGTCACTTACTACTGAACTCTTCGCCACTTACTCCTAACCTCTGTACTCCTTACTCTCCAGTACCACTTACTCCTGACCAACTCTGTGTTACTTACTCCTGAACTGTGCATAACTTAATCCTGACCCCTGAACTCTGCGTCATATACTATGGATCTCTGAACTCTGTGTCATCTACTACTTATCTCTGAACTTTGCGTCACTTATTCCAGACCTCTGGACTCAGCATCACTTACACCTGATGCACACGCAACATGTGACAACCTTTATTAAACAAATTATGAAATGTAGTACTCACAAATGTTCTTCATAGACTTGCTAGATCACATAAAATGGCATCCAGGAAGAGACCTGCTCAACCCTTACTGCACAGAAGAAATCCCTATAGTGGATCCTGTTAGAGAGAATGCAGCCACTGTCTCTAGTAAACCTAATCCCTGAGCGGTTTCAAGGGCAGACCCTCTACATCAGAGCAGGTTTGCTCACATGAATGTTGTCTTTAAATAGCCCATCTACTATTGCCTTCATTGTAGCTGGAACTGCACAACTTCTAACAGAATACATTTAAAGATTACCTGGTGAGCATGCACAACTAAAAATAATAATAATACTCTTGATGATATCTGTAGCACGTGATATCTGGCACACTGCATTCCGGTGGAATGTATCTCTTTTTCCACTTGATGGCTGACTATGTAATTTCTTACTTCTGACCCAACCCAGGAGGGCCCAACTTATGATCTTGCACACAGGCCCAATGCTTTTGGAAAACCCTTCCATCTCTAGTACTTTCACTTCTTATGAATTTATCATACTTTTTAAATATCTACTTTATATTTCTTCCTGCCCCCCCCCCCACCCCAAAGCACCCTGCCCCCATGTTGATGAGGACAAAGGCCTCTACCCGTCAACCCTGGCCATTGGTTGTCGTGGTCTGCGGGCGGGGGGCTTATCGGAATCTGCTAATCAGATGCGTTCCCATAGAACATAATGGGCAGACAATTTGCACCGCAATGCCAAAAAACGCACACGTTTTTTGGGCAATACGCAGTGCGAATGCATTGCACATATGTGAACCAGCCTCATTGAAATCAATGTATTTTAAAATGTTATAGGTGTGAACGGTGCCTTAATGTTGGGCGCTTGACATCTGATGTAAGGGGGGGGGGGGTGAGGTTCTCTGGACTCTGCTTATAATTATGAGAATAATACAATTCTATGCCAGTTGAAAACGAGGGTCACACGCTGCTGGTATCATCCACAAGAATTTTTTTTGGAGACTGCTCGGACAGAGCACCATGACAGAACCATGTTCTGTTTGAATGGTCTCAAGTAAAGTTTCTTGTGGATGATACCAGGGGTGTGCGACCCTCATTTTTAGGCTTGCATCATCTGCTACAGGAGTGTGAGTGGGCTCCGTGCTAGTCTGCACTTGCCCTTCACAGCTTAGGTCTTAATTCATTACTAAAACCTGTAATAATCAAATACAGAGGCAATTATTTAATATGATAAAGAGTAGACACATTTATACAGTCTTACAGATGCAACTAGCCCATTGAAGGCAACCGTAATGCTGCTAATGCCACAATGAAAATGAGTTTGACACTCCTGCTCTAAAGCTTGCTAGGGGTACTATTAGTAGTGCCAGATTGATCTCCAGACTGCAGGAGTTTTAGCACAAATGTCACTTAGGCTACTTTCACACTGAGGCGCTTTGCAGGCGCTATAGCGCTAAAAATAGCGCCTGCAAAGCACCCTGAAAGAGAGGGCTTTCACCCTGGAGTGGTGTGCTGGCAGGACGGTAAAAAAAGTCCTGGTAGCGGTATCTTTGAGGCGCTGTAAGAGCGGTGCCCCTGCCCATTAAAGTCAGTGGGCAGCGCCGCTGAACCGCCGGTAAAACGCTGCTTTGTGGGTGGTTTTAACCCCTTTTTAGGCTGCTAGCAGGGGTTTAAAGTGCCCCGCTAGCGGCCAAATAGCGCCGCAAAACGACGGTAAAGCGCTGCTAAAAATAGCGTCACTTTACCGCCGACGCCCCCGCGCTGGCAGTGTGAAAGTAGGGGCATGGAACCAGTGGGGCCACTACTCTCATTTCTTAGGAAAGCAACTACTGACACCAATGACAGCTGTCTGTAAGGGGAAATTCTTCCCATGGACCAGCAGTGTAGGGGAGCCCTTCATCCATTTACCACTAGTGAAATGGGACGATTTTTCCACTGACCAGAAATGTAAGGGGCACTATACTGATCACCAATACAAAGGGGCATTTCTCGACCGACCACCAATGTAAGGGGGTCCTACAGCACTGACCAACAATGTTTTGTTTTGTTAAATCTCATGATTATTATTTCTGGGGAGGGGAGTGTGCAAAAACATAGACCATTCTTAGTATTAGATATACAAGATGGCTATATTCTTACTGTTTTATGTATTATTGTATCTACAACTTACCGGTCACCCTAATGTTGTCACTCCAACGTACAATGCGCTGTAGATATATTAATGATTGTGTTTCCTGTAACCTAAAATCAATTTCAAGTGTTTCTCTGGTAGAAGAAATGAGTAAGGCTGGACTGGAGTGTACCTTCAGTAGTGTCTTTCCATTTATGTGTAGGACAAATGTAAATTTGTGTAGTACATAGTGAAATCTATTAACTTCAACACATTAACATACTGTATACCACTCTATATTTTTTTTAACAGGGAAAGTATACCACTCTATATTACATTATATAAATATATTACAATTATGCTTATGGCAATTTACAGTCTGTCACTTCTTAATTTCACTCTCACTCACATACCTTGTCTTTATATATTATTATAGTATTAAAATATTCATTTTGAAATGTGTGTTGGCCTTCGTTATAGTTTTTCTATTTCGAAGATGTTATGTTTTCAGTATAAAAAGTACAATAATAAAGAAATATTGAAGTCATAAAAGCCGCATGAATAACATAGGAAAGTGTGGCAAATTAGCCTTGTGGCGGTCACTAGGTCTGATTATGTAGAAAGTACACTATAGCCAATGTAGCTAAGTGGAATAGTGTGTGCCTAGATGCAACCGATGTGAAATGAGGGTCAGGGGTGTACATCTTGGGCGTGAATATGTCATAAATGGGTGACTTTGTAGTAATAAAATCAAGGGTTAGGTATAGTAGACCACCTGTTTCAAGTAGGTTTAAGCAGCAGGTGGGGAAGTATAGAAGTGTTTGAAAATATAACCATGTCATAAAACGTAGAGAAAAAGGAAAGAAAAGGGAAAGTAGTATAATAAGCAAGTGGGTTATGGTTAACCACTTCAGCCCCGGACCATTTGGCTGCCCAAAAACCAGAGCACTTTTTGCGAGTCGACACTGCGTCTCGGCAATTGCGCGGTCGTGCCACGTGGCTCCCAAACAAAATTGATGTCCTTTTTTTCCCCACAAATAGAGCTTTCTTTTGGTGGTATTTGATCACCTGCGGTTTTTATTTTTTGCACTATAAACAAAAAAAGAGCGACAGTTTTGAAAAAAAATGCAGTAGTTTTTACTTTTTGCTATAATAAATACCCCCAAAAAATATATGTATAAAAAAAACAATATTTTTTCTCAGTTTAGGCCGATACGTATTCTTCTACATATTTTTGGTAAAAAAAAAAACGCAATAAGCGTTTATTGATTGGTTTGCGCAAAAGTTATAGCGTCTACAAAATAGGGGATAGTTTTATGGCATTTTTATTAATATATATTTTTTTACTATTAATGGCGGCGATCAGCGATTTGTATCGTGACTGCGACATTATGGCGGACACATCAGACACTTTTGACGCCATTTTGGGACCATTGTCATTTATACAGCGAACAGTGCTATAAAAATGCACTGATTACTGTAAAAATTACACTGGCAGTGAAGGGGTTAACCAGTAGGGGGCGCTGAAGGGGTTAAGTGTGTCCTAGGGATGTGTTCTAACTGTGGGGGGGATGGGCTACGTGTGACATGACACTGATCACTGCTCCCAATCACAAGGAACTGTGATCAGTGTCCTATCACTAGGCAGAACGGGGAAATGCTTGTTTACATCAGCATTTCCCTGTTCTTCCTCTCGGTGACACGATCGCGGGACTCCCGGCGGACATCGAGTCCGCGGGACCCGCGGTCACAGTCATGGATCTCGTGGCGGGTGCGCGCGCCCAAAATGCTGCTTCTTAAAGGCGACGTACCTGTACGTTGATCTGCCCATCCGTTCCATTCTGCTGACGTATATCGGCGTGACACGGTCCTTAAGTGGTTAAAGAGGGAATGAGGGGAAAAGTGGAGGCGAGGGAAAGGATTAGTTGGTGATCTCCGTGTGGGGAACAAAATTCCATGTCCAGAATTTGTAGTTATAATTGGGTGAGTGAGGTTAGGTTTATTGTAGTAAGTTTTTAGAAAACCCATCTGAACCAAACCCTCAAGAAAATTGCTTGGTGTCATCTAGAATACTTGAAAGCTTCTCAGTAATCATGAATCATATAGGGGGTTATTTACGAAAGGCTTTGTGTTACAAGTGCATTTTCAAGTGCAGTCGCTGTAGATCTGAGGGGGACATACAAGGAAAAAAACAAAAACGAATTTTAGCTTGCACATGATTGGATGATAAAGTCAGCAGAGCTTCCCCTCATATCTAAAGCGACTGCACTTCCAAGTGCACTTGCAGTGTAAAGTGGATTTGCCTTTCGTAAGTAACCCCCTTGACTTTGTGGAAAGGGGTAGTTTGATTCTTCCAGATAGAGACAGTTGTTTTATTGACACCAGAAGGGTAAAGGCAGCTAGCTTGCTTTGCTACATTGGCATATTTATGACGGTATTTGTTTTGGTCTTGTAACGGAGTAAACCATGGGTTTCTCTGGATATGCATGTAAAGTAAAGTGGATAATATATCAAATAAACCACATTGGTCCAGAAGATTTTTACAAAGACGCATGTCCAATAAATATACTTCACTTTGCCAACCTCATTCTGTATTAGTTTTTCCATGTATTTTATTGCTTACTAAAATTTATGCCATTGTTGTTATTTTGGTTCATCCTCTGGACTTTACCAGGTATTAGAATTAACCAAAGAAAAAGAAGACCTTGGTAGCAAGCTGTCAGAATTAAAACTTCAGTTGTGCGAATCAGCGAACAAAATTGACCAGCTAGAAGAAGCATCAAGTAAGAAAAGCTTAAGATGTTATTAGTTCATATCTTTATACAGACAATTATGAATTAGCAAATACAGTGCCTTGAAAAAGTATTCATACCCCTTGAAATTTTCCACATGTCATGTTACAACCAAAAACATAAATGTATTTTATTGGGATTTTATGTGATAGACCAACACAAAGTGGCACATAATTGTGAAGTGGAAGGAAAATGATACATGGTTTTTATTTTATTTTTACAAATAAATATGTGAAAAGTGTGGCGTGCATTTGTACTGAGTCAATACTTATTCCATGGAGACCTAATAGACATGTACGAAATGATGATAGCGATACATGCTGGGAATTAACCCAATAATATACAAGACTGTAATGCGAGAAGGGTTACACTGGAGAGTACATGGCATCTCGCCAAACTACATCACAAGGAAAAGGTTATGTGTGCCTAACCCACGTGTTACAGAAAAAGTTTATACGATAACATCTCACAGAATCATAGTCTGAATTTGTTCCTGTCCATTATCATGACTCATCACGTAATGATGTTGCCCGCCGGAACACTATTTCGGGTGTGATTCTAATGCAGTTAGAGAGGATATTTCAATGTCTAGCTAATAAAGTATGCAAATATAAATAAAAGCAGTAGTATAAAAATAAAACAGTCCAATCCCTGGATCATTCAGATACTCAAACAGCGCTGAAAATATTTTTAAATAAGAATGATAGTAAACCCGTGGTCAACACCACTGTTAAAAGTCTTAAACGTAGTATATGATGATGACAGACAGTTAAAAAGCGTCATAGGTGTATGTGAACGGTTGTCTTAGCGTGCACCATCCACCAGAAAAAACAGTATCCGTATTCCACCTCGTGATGCACACTCCCCCAGGGGGTCAAACTCACCAGAAGCCTCTAATAAGTAATCCTTAAAGATGTTCATCAGCTACTTTGCATTGGGTCCTCATCATCAGAAAAGATCCACTGGTACAGGGGCTCCAAACCAAGACATAAAAATACAAGAATGGTTGCACATAGCGTAATCCTGTTTATTATAACATAACTCCCCATACAGCATCCCTTAATACTAACTATTTACATCAAAAGATATCAAACAAGCATAAAAATGTGACCCAAGAGGGCGCTATCACCAATGCTCAGCTGTCCAGGAGGAAGCGTGCGTCTCTTTGCAGACACTGCGGTCACTTCCGGGTAGGAAACTGTGGATAGTTGAACGCAAACGTCACTTCCGGGATGTCGTGCAGGTCACTACTGACGCGTTTCATCACTTCCTAACTTCAACAGACGCCCTCTGTTGAAGTCAGGAAGTGACAAAACGCGTCAGTGGGTGACCTGCATCTTTAAAGCTTACTTATTAGAGGCTTCTGTTGGGTTTGACCCCCTGGGGAAGTGTGCTTCACGAGGTGGAATATGGATACTGTTTATTCTGATGGAAGGTGCACGCTAAGACAACCGTTAACATACACTTATGACGCTATCATCATACACTACGTTTAAGACTTTTAGCAGTGGTGTTGACCACGGGTTTACTATCATTATTATTTTTAAATTAATTTTCAGCTCTGTTTGAGTATCCGAATGATCTAGGGATTGGACTGTTTTATTTTTATACTACTGCTTTTATTTCGTTAAATTTTTTAACAGCTGCTTAGTACCTTTAAATATTTAGCAATATATATTTAATGTGTTTTTTATCTTTGTTTATACTGCTAAGAGAGCTTTATTGGATTGATTTTGCGCTGAGTGGGTGTACTGAAGGCCTGATTGCACACGCCTTTTTTTCTAATGCAAATTTAAATGCTTCAAAGAATACTTGGTACAAAATCTGACAGTCGTTTGTTCCTTAGATTTGTTTTAAACAATAATGAGGTCCGGGGACAGTATAGGGCAAAGTTGTAAGCTTTTTTTTTAAATCGATTTTCTATACCCTCTGGTAAGCATCTATTGCTTCAAGAGGGCCATCTGAGTGACAAGTACTGAGTACTGAGTTTAGTACAGTTACGTCTAATACAAATGTATTGAGCATATGGAATTCTCTTAACTAATGTTGTTGGGTGTGAATAACGAAGTAATGCGTTATCTGCCGTTGACATACAATATAATGAAGTTCCCAAAAACCCACCCTCTTGTACTGTATATAAGTCTCTATATCAAGAAATTAGATGTTTGTACGGTTGTAACATCACTGCTTGCTAAGGACTCAACATTGCCTGTACCTATCGGTGCCCTTAACCATTGACAGTGAAAGACTTATGTATAATGGTGGAAGAAATGTTGCTATTATACATGATGTGCAGCTCCTGATTAGGGTCAAAACTGATCGATTAACCACTTAACGACCGCCCACTGTAAATATACGTCGGCAGAATGGCACCGACTGGCACAATCACGTACATATACGTGATTGTCTTTGTATAGTTGGGGGGTCCGATCGGACCCCCCTTCTTTACAGTGAGCTGGCCACCCCCTCTCGATCGCTCCCAGCGAATCGAATCCTTCCCCTGCCTGTGTAATGTTTACACAGGCAGAGCAAGTGATGTCATCTCTCCTGCGGCGGTCACATATACCGAGCGCCGCACAAGAGAAGATGCAGGTTAGTGCACAAAACACTACACTGACACCAGGACACATAGGCACATAAATCGCCCCCCCAGACACCTCAGATCACCCCCCCAGCCCCCAGTCACAGTGTCACTGATTGCAGTGACCATTTATTTACTGATCACTGCAATCAGTGACATTTGTGACTGTAAAAGTGTCACTAAAGTTAGTTTTAGATCCAGTGTAGCCCCCTAACCCCCCCCTAATAAAGGTTTAACCCCCTGATCG
Organism: Rana muscosa; assembly: GCA_029206835.1. Classification (NCBI taxonomy): domain Eukaryota; kingdom Metazoa; phylum Chordata; class Amphibia; order Anura; family Ranidae; genus Rana; species Rana muscosa. The sequence goes on from CM055117.1 coordinate 469,796,523, forward strand.
CCCCCCAGATAACCCTTTCACCCCCTAGCACCGCCGTCGCTAAGCGATCATTTTTCTGATCGCTGTCTTAGCGTCGGTGATGCCGATCGGTAGCCAGTTATTTTTTTTAGGTTCGCCGCAGGTTTTTATAGCGTCGGGTACCCCCATATATTACCTAATAAAGGTTTAACCCCCTTGATCGCCCCCCAGATAACCCTTTCACCCCCTATAACCACTGTCGCTAAGCGATCATTTTTCTGATCGCTGTCTTAGCGTCGGTGATGCCGATCGGTAGCCAGTTATATTTTTTTAGGTTCGCCGCAGGTTTTTATAGCGTCAGGTACCCCCATATATTACCTAATAAAGGTTTAACCCCCTTGATCGCCCCCCAGGTAACCCTTTCACTCCCTATCACCACTGTCGCTAAGCGATCGTTTTTCTGATCGCTGTCTTAGTGTCGGTGATGCCGATCGGTAGCCAGTAATTTTTTTTAGGTTCGCCGCAGGTTTTTATAGCGTCAGGTACCCCCATATATTATCTAATAAATGTTTAACCCTCTTGATCGCCCCCCAGGTAACCCTTTCACCCCCTATCACCACTGTCGCTAAGCGATCGTTTTACTGATCGCTGTCTTAGTGTCGGTGATGCCGATAGGTAGCCAGTAATTTTTTTTTAGGTTCGCCGTCAGGTTTTTATATAGCGTCAGGTACGCCCCATATATTACCTAATAAAGGTTTTAACCCCCTAATTGCCCCTAGTTAACCCTTTCACCAGTGATCACCATATAAGTGTTACGGGTGACGCTGGTTAGTTAGTTTGCTTTTTATAGTGTCAGGGCACCCGCCGTATATAACCCAATAAAGGTTTAACCCCCTGATCGCCCGGCGGGTGATAACAATTAGGTTTTAGCGTCAGAGAGGGTCTGCGTCACACCCCAGGCAGCGTCAGGTTAGTGCCAGTAACGCTAACACCCACGCGTGAAGCATACACCCCCCTTAGTGGTATAGTATCTGAACAGATCAATATCTGATCTGATCAGATCTATACTAGCGTCCCCAGCAGTTTAGGGTTCCCAAAAACGCAGTGTTAGCGGGATCAGCCCAGATACCTGCTAGCACCTGCGTTTTGCCCCTCCGTCCAGCCCAGGCCACCCAAGTGCAGTATCGATCGATCACTGTCACTTGCAAAACAAAACACACATAACTGCAGCGTTCGCAGAGACAGGCCTGATCCCTGCGACTCCAGTGCTGTAGGAGGTGATTTCACCACCACAGTTAAAAAAGAAAAGCATATATGCTGAAGCATTGAGGCAGCAGGGGCGGAGGAGCGATTTTGCTTCTAATGCCGCGTACATACGGTCTAAATTCCGACGGAGGCTTGCCCGTGGAAAAGTCTGACCATGTGTACGCGGCATAACTTTTGCGGGAAGATGCCCCCATGCTTCGGCATATATAAATGGTGCATATATGCCCATCATTAGAAGTGGGTGGATGAAGGGCGGTATTCTAATGGTGGGCATACCCACCGATCAATCTCTTTTTTCGTTCAGCCAACTGGCTGCATGAAAAAAAAAAGATTACAATACATGTCCAACAAGGACCAGCAACGTACTGGTATGTTGCTGGACTTTGAATGTTTATACCAGAATGATGCCTGCGGGTTTAGGTATCATCTTGGTATCATTCTTTTCAGCCAGCGGCCGGCTTTCATGTAAAAGCAATCCTAGTGGCTAATTAGCCTCTGGACTGCTTTTACAAGCAGTGGGAGGGAATGTCGTCCCCCCCCCCCCCGGATATAAAAAGCGCCATTGGGAAATTGGGAAAGCATTTTATCACACCGATCTTGGTGTGGTCAGATGCTTTGAGGGCAGAGGAAAGATCTAGGGTCTAGAAGACCCCAGTTTTTTCAAAAAAAGAGTACCTGTCACTACCTATTGCTATCACAGGTGAGATTTACATTCCCTGAGATAACAATAAAAATGATAAAAAATAAAAATATGGAAGGAACAATTTAAAAAGAAAAAAGCAAAATTAATAATAAAAAAAAAAAAAAAAAGCACCCCTGTCCTGCCCTGCTCTTGCCCAATGGCGAACGCAAGCGTCGGTCTGGCATCATATGTAAACAGCAATTGCACCATGCATGTGAGGTATCACCGCAAAGGTCAGATCGAGGGCAGTAATTTTAGCAGTAGACCTCCTCTGTAAATCTAACGGCGTAACCTGTAAAGGCTTTTAAAGGCTTTTAAAAATGTATGTAGTTTGTCGCCAATGCGCGTTTGTGCAAAATTTTAAAGCTTGTCGTGTTTGGTATCTATGTACTTGGCCTAAGATCATCTTTTTTATTTCATCAAACATTTTGGCAATATAGTGTGTTTTAGTGCATTAAAATTAAAAAAAGTGTATTTTTCCCCCCAAAAAATGCGTTTGAAAAATCGCTGCGCAAATACTGTGTAGAAAAAAAAAATGCAACACCCACCATTTTAATCTGTAGGGCCTTTGCTTTAAAAATATATATAATGTTTGGGGGTTCAACATAATTTTCTTGCAAAAAAAAAAAATGTTTTCATGTAAACAAAAAGTGTCAAAAAGGACTTTGTCTTCAAGTGGCATAAAATGCCAGAACAGTTCAAAACCCCCCCAAATGACCCCATTTTGGAAAGTAGACACCCCAAGCTATATACTGAGAGGCATGTCGAGTCCATGGAATATTTTATATGTTGACACAAGTTGCGGAAAAAAGACAATTTTTTTTTTTTTTTTTTTTTTTTTTGCACAAAGTTGTCACTAAATGATATATTGCTCAAACATGTCATGGACATATGTGGAATTACACCCCAAAATACATTCTGTTGCTTCTCCTGAGTACGGGGATACCACATGTGTGAGACTTTTTGGGAGCCTAGCCGCGTACGGGACCCCAAAACCAAGCACCGCCTTCAGGCTTTCTAAGGGTGTAAATTTTTGATTTCACTTCTCATTGCCTATCACAGTTTCGGAGGCCATGGAATGCCCAGATGGCACAAACCCCTCCCCCAAATGACCCCATTTTGGAAAGTAGACACCCCAAGCTATTTGCTGAGAGGTATGGTGAGTATTTTGCAGATCTCGCTTTTTGTCACAAAGTTTTGAAAATTAAAAAAAAATAAAAAAATTCTTTCTTCATTTTCAAAAACAAATGAGAGCTGTAAAATACTCACCATGCCTCTCAGCAAATAGCTTGGGGTGTCTACTTTCCAAAATGGGGTCATTTGGGGGGGTTTTGTGCCATTTTGGCATTTTATGGCCTTCGAAACTGTGATAGGTAGTGAGGAGTGAAATCAAAAATTTGTGCCTAGAAATCCTGAAGGCAGTGCTTGGTTTTCGGGGTCCCGTACGCGGCTAGGCTCCTAAAAAGTCCCACACATGTGGTATCCCCGTACTCAGGAGAAGCAGCAAAATGTATTTTGGGGTGCAATTCCACATATAACCATGGCATGTGTGAGCAATATATCATTTAGTGACAACTTTTTGTATTTTTTATTTATTTTTGTCATTATTCAATCACTTGGGACAAAAAAAAAAAAATTCAATGGGCTCAACAGGCCTCTCAGCAATTTCCTTGGGGTGTCTACTTTCCAAAATTGGGTCATTTGGGGGGGTTTTGTACTGCCCTGCCATTTTAGCACCTCAAGAAATGAGATAGGCAGTCATAAATTAAAAGCTGTGTAAATTCCAGAAAATGTACCCTAGTTTGTAGACGCTATTAGTTTTGCGCAAACCAATAAATATACGCTTATTGACATTTTTTTTACTAAGGACATGTGGCTGAATACATTTTGGCCTAAATGTATGACTAAAATTGAGTTTATTCGATTTTTCTTTCTCATTATAAGTTTATTGAAGACAAGATAGAGATGGGTAAACAAAAAGAAAATAAAATAAAAAAACAGAACATTCGCAGATGCAGCTGCACATTAGGTACACTTATCCACAAATTAGGCAAGTCAGAATGCAACAGAGTAACTGAGACCACAATATTCTAACTCAAGGTGACCAGGGGACGTGAGCATCGGATATATTGGAGAGTAAAACAAGACAAAAAGAGAGACATGGTCACAAGTTCAGCTGGATCCACAAGGATGACTGTCGAAATGAGTTAACAATAGGACTTATGATAAATCTAGGATGTGGTCTTCGAATATCAATTATATGGGGCAACCGCATTCACAGCATATAAGAAGAGAGGAAAAGAAAAAACTAAAATGGAAAGAACAGAGAGTAAAGAGCTAAAAGGTGGGGAGGGGGGAGGGGGGGGGAAATGGCCAGAGCCCTGGCCCGAGAAAAGGTAAAGAGAAAAGAAAACCCCTGGCCTCAAAGATACTGCCGCAAACCAGAGGGGGAATGTAGGGGCGGGAGACATCCATGTATCTCCTACTCCGCCCCCTCGCAGGGATCCCCGGGAGGTGAGGCAGACATAATATCTGAGTAAACAGTAGAGTACCTGAATATCAACCATGGTTGCCAGATAGTGCAAAATTTTTCCACCACGTCGGTGGCTTGAGTCAAGGTCTCCTCCATCTCGCAAACCTCAGAAACCCTTTTCAACCACTCAGCAGTGGAAGGAACCCTTTGTGATCTCCAGTAGAGCGGGATCAAGGACTTAGCCGCATTTAGCAGATGTCTCGTTAAGGAGTTTTTGTACCTCCTGTGAGGGGGTTAGCTCGGCAGCGGGTGTGGGTGACCCCCGGGATGGGCTCCCCACACAAAAACAGGCCCAGCAAACGGAGGTTGTGGTTTTCAAAATCAAAAAGGTGCGGTTTATTTTCTATTTACAGTGACAAAACACAGCAAAGCAAAAGAAACATAAACAAAATAAATCCTGGTCAACTTGACCTCTAACTAAACATACAGGTTTCCTAACTAACAACTGGGATCAGCCTAGTGCTGTCCTAGTCCCTAAGTCCCTGGTTTAGTAAAAGTCCAAACAAATAGCCACACAGGCTTTGCCTCACCGCACAGGGGTTCACTCTCCCTAGACAGTCCACACAGGTCTGGTTCCAGGCATGAGCTAACATCTAATGAAGCTGGGAGTTTTTATAGAGGCCTTAAACGAACTGACAGGCTTCAGCTGGCCTCATCAACTCCCTGCCTGCACGACGCCCAGCCCTCTCCCTAGAGGTATGAGTCATCCATGAGCCCACTAGCCTTAGCTGGGCTTATACAACTCTCCACCTAGTTGTATAAGTCGGCGTAAAGCCTGAATCTGGGCGAAATATATCTACCCCCCTGGATGCAACCAGGTGACTTTACCTTCCTGCTGTCACACTCCCCAAAGAGACATTCGTGATGTGGAGCAGGCAGGAGGCCGCATTCAACACGATCTTGGTTTCGGTGATCTGCGAGACCAGAAGTTTGACCCTCTCCCAGAATGGAGAAATTCGTGGGCTTTGCCACCAAATGTGGAGCAACGTACCCACTTCTTGATGGCATCTCAAGCAGGTGGCTGGTATCTGTGGGTTCCATCTATGTATCTTGGCTGGGGTATTGTACCAGTGTGTCAACAGTTTAAATGCCGTTTCCTGCGTCTTAGTACTTATAGAGCACTTATGAGTCAAAATACATGCATACCTCCATTGTTTGGGGGAAATCTCCATCTGAAGCTCCTCCGCCCATCTCGCTCTGAGTTTATCAACGGACTTGTATTTTAAATTTTGTAGCCACGAGTAATTCAATGACGTAGTTCTCACACTTGTGTCACCCAGCTGACAAATCGATCAAAGGCCTCTAGAGGTCTATGTAATTTGCTCCTGACAGACTTATTCCCCAGGTAGCTACGTAGTTGGAGATACTCCCAAAGGGTCATGTGTGGGAGTTGTGCATCAGTTTTAAGTACCGTCCAGTCTTTCACAGCTCCCCCCGTAATGCAGTCGCCTACCAACAGAGGTTGAGGGCGAGTCTTGGATTGGTAATGTGGGTTGTTTAGACCTGGGACGAAGTCGGGGTTATCTTTCAGTGGCGTCAGGGGACTAGGTTGTGAGGAAAAGGAAAGGTGTTTGGTCAGATTGTAGAAGAGTCTTAGCGTGCTACCAGTAAGGGCGTGATGTTTGACACTGCTCGGTAAGCTATTCCAAGGGATCCATGGGGCAAATTTAAGGGGAACGGGGGATAATGCTTCCTCTAGAGAGACCCAATCTTTAGCTGCCCCTATGACAATGACAATCGACGACTCTAGTCAAGTGAGTGGCTTGGTAGTAGGACCTAAAGTCTGGTATTCCCATTCCACCCTGAACTTTAGGCTTCATCAGGTATGAGAACCTAATCCTGGGCTTTTGCGAGTTCCATAGAAATCTTAGGAGAACGCTCCTGAGTGTAGTGAAAAAGGAAGCAGGTATCTGAAGTGGGATGGCATGCAAGAGGTAAGGCAGTCTGGGGAGGATAGTCATCTTGATTATGGCCGCACGACCAAACCAAGAGAAGTAACCCGATTGCCATCTAAGTAAGTCTTCTCTAACTTTCTTAAGGAACTCCGGGAAATTACAACCAAACATGTCTCCTAATCTAGGCGTGAGCCAAATTCCCAAATATTTCAGGGCCTTCGGTTCCCATCTGAAGGGGGAAGCAGCCACCACCCGATTCAGCAATCGCTCAGGAAGTGAGACATTCAGGGCTTCCGACTTAGAGTAATTTATCTTAAGATTTGAAACGTAGCTATAATTGGCAAACTCCTGCATCAGATTTGGCAAGGAGATTATAGGGTTAGATAAAAAGAAAAGCAAATCATCCGCGTAGGCGGCCACTTTGTACTCTTTAGTCGACACTCTGAAGCCCTGGATGTCTGTATTGGCTCTAACCATTCTAAGAAAGGGCTCAAGGGATAAAATGAACAGTAGAGGGGACAGGGGACATCCCTGTCTTGTGCCATTAGTTATCAGAACATTATCTGAAAAGGTACCATTGATTTTTAATCGAGCCGATGGGGATTGGTATAGAGCAGAGATCCTGGCTAGCATATGTGGCCCCAGTCCTATCTTCGTGCAAGTGGCTAGCATAAAGTCCCAGGCCACGCGGTCGAAGGCCTTCTCCGCATCCGTGGACAGGAGAAGGCCCTCTATCTTCCCAGCATAAGCCGCATTAGACAATAGCATTGCCTTGATCACATTGTCTTTAGCCTCTCGGCCAGGCATGAAACCCACCTGATCCGGGTCGATAAGATTCGACAACATGGGACTTAATCTGGAGGCCAGAATCTTTGCGTACAATTTGACGTCTAGGTTTAGTAGTGAAATCGGGCGGTAGCTGGAGCACTCCGCTGGGTCTTTGCCCAGTTTGTGGATCACTGTGATATAAGCCGAAAGAAAGTCTGGGGTGACCCGTCTGGGAGCAGACAATGAGTTCAACGCAGCTGTAAGTGGTGCTACTATAAGCTGAGAGAAAGTCTTATAATAGATAGAGGTGTAGCCATCAGGGCCAGGACTTTTACCCGGTTTCAGCTGCTTAATGGCGAGTTCAACCTCTGAGGACGAGAGTGGCTCCTCCAAAAGTGCAATGTCCGAGTCAGAAAGAGCAGGCATTCCACTTTTAGTTAAATATTCCTCCACCATCTGAGCCCTATCACTCCCCGGAGTCCCTCCTTTGTGTTGAGGTGGTAGGTTATACAACTTTGTGTAAAAATCATGAAAATGTTGTGCTATCGCTTCCGTGGCCACATCCAGCTTACCATCATGTCTCCTGATGCCCGAAATTAGGTTTCTAGCATTCTGTTCTCTCAGTGCCCTCGCGAGGAGCTTACCAGGTTTGTTCCCAAACTCATAATAGATTTTCTTTTTGAAAAATAAAAGACGCCTTGATCTAGTATCAAAGAGCTGTTGGAGGTCTTTCCTGAGATCTAGAAGCTCAGTCGCCGTGTTCGTGCTAAGAGACTGTTTATGGAGGTTTTCTAATTGTTTGATTTTACTCGTTATGGTGACTATTTGTCCCTCCCTTTCCCTTTTCCGGATTGCTCCCATTCTGATAAGTTCCCCTCTCAGGGTACATTTGTGAGCCTCCCAGACCACTAGTGGATCCATACCTGGGGTTGAGTTCCGCAGGAAGAAGTCCTTGATTGAGGAGGTCAAGGTCACTAGTAAGTCAGGGTCTGTTAGTAAGGACGCATTCAGACGCCACGACTGGGAGTGTGAGGGGGGGGGGGGGGTAAGTACATTCAAGGTCAATGAGATTGGCGCATGGTCAGAGAAAGACTTGAAGCCTATATGTGTCTCTGAGACTCGGGTTAAATCCCGTTGGGATATGAGGAGGTAGTCAATGCGGGAGTGTCTGTTGTGTGGAGGTGAGAAGAACGTGAAGTCTTTATCTTCAGGATGATCAAACTGCCACGTGTCAATAAGTTGTAAGCTTTGGAGTAAGGTCTTGATCCTTTTAAGGATCCTGTAAGTAATGCAGGTTTTCCCATTAGAGGTGTCAACGGACGGATTGAGAGGGACATTGAAGTCGCCCCCCAGGATCAAGCAACCCGATGTAAATCCCAGGAGCTCTTGCACTATATGTTGGCAGAAGGTCACATGGGACCTATTCGGGAAATAAACATTGGCCAGTGTCAGAGGTGTGTTGTTGTATAGGCCCTTCAGAAAAACAAATCTACCCTTGGGATCTATTAGCTTCTCCTGCAAGGCAAAAGGGGCGTTTTTGCTAACCAGGGTGGTAACACCTTTTGCCTTGGAGTCGTCATTGGTGGCATGATATGCTTCTGTAAAAAAGGCGTTTGTCAGACTGGGGACATGATGCGTTCTAAAGTGGGTTTCCTGTAAAAACACAAAGTGTGGTCTACATTTCGTGAGCTCCCGTAATAGCGTGGAGCGTCTCTCGGGAATATTCATACCTTTAACATTGTGTGAAATCACGAGCGGACCTCGGCCGAGGTCGGAGTAGGCCATGTTGAAGGATCAGAGCGAGACGAGCCGGAGTACGCCTAAAAGACAAAACTGTCACAGTATAGTCAACAGCAGTACCCCAGAGTAAACCAAAGGCCAAATATATTCTAAACCTAAAAAAGTATAAGAAAGAGAGGAAAGAGGGAGATAAGAGAAATGGGAGATGACAGAGAGAATCAGAGAATTCCCTGATCAGGCAGAACACACTGTCCTGAATAAGGAGTAAATTAGTGTGTCCAGGTCTGAACTGGCAGTCCCGGACACACTTGGTGGGGAGAGCGGGAGGCGCCCAACCACGAGGGCCTGGACCGGACTGGACAACAACCGTCGACCACCCCAATCCAGAAAAAGAAAAGATGTAAACGTAACACACAGCAAGGTACAGAAAAACAAATAAATGCAGTGCAACATGACACACACACACAGCCTGCATGGAAAACAACAAACTGAAATATGCTGGCTCGAACCTGAGCTCAGAACACAACATATCCACCCAACCCAGAAAGAGAGTGCACAACTTAATCAGTGGGCATTAAACATCTCAGGAGAGTTGATCAGTGGTAGCCAGGGGTCGCCCCCTCCCTATCTAAACATAAAGAGAAGTAGGCCCCTACCCGAATCCAGTCCCCCCAGTAACCCCAGGTGGTCTCACTGAAGCTTAATATCAAAAAAGAGTTCAACGTCAGGTGCATCCGGGTGTGAGGACCGGCAATTAAGAGCCCACATTATAGTCGGCAACCTGGGGAAGGATGAGGGGACAGCACCAAAGACAATATCCCGGAAGGGGGGTGGGGGAGGCGGAAAAAGGGGGGGGTAGGAATGAAGGGGGGAATGAAGGGAGGGGGGAGGTGGGGGGGCAAGGAGGAGAGGGTGAGGGGGGGGTGTGAAGAGGGGGGGGGAGAGGAGGAGAGGGAGGATGGGTAGGAGGGGAGAGGGAGGGAGGGTATGAGGGGAGAGGAGGGGTATGGTAGGGGGGAGGGAGGGAGGGGGGAAGGAGGAGGGGGTGATGGAGGAGGGGGGAGGGGGGTACGAGACCCCCGGGCACCACTACAAGGCACATGAAGTTGTCCGCTCCCAAGTTAGCTGAATCTAGTCAATCCAACATTCAAGCCCGGGCGAGAGCATAACTGGAATCTGTCTCAGAAATGAGTGAACTGGGAAAAATGAACATCAAACGGAGCAGAGAGGGACTCGAAGGTCCTGGTTTATGCTTCCACTTGTTCTCTGCGAACATCCCTCGACGATCTAGGTGTTCCAGCCAAGGAGCCCCCGGGGCGATACGGCTTCTGCTTCTTAAAGAGCCTCTTGTCTGGAGTAGAGTGAGGAGATCTTGAGGGTGATCTGTCACGGGGTGGATCCTGGAATTCTGCATACCAATCGGGCAAGGAGATTGGATCCAATCCCAAAGCTGCGCATAAGTCAGGTAACTCATCTGGTTCGCGCAAAACGTGCTGGATTCCATTGAAATAGACTGTTAAGGCGAATGGGAACTTCCAGGTGTATTTCAAATCGCACTCCCGTAATTTCTCCAGCAGAGGGCGCAAAGCTCTTCTGTTTCGCAGGGTGATCTGCGAGAGATCCTGAAACAATAAGATGTGGGCCCCATTAAACACAATCTGTTCAGTTCTCCTGGCCTTGCGCATAATCTCCTCCTTCAGAGTGAAACTCCGAAGGCAGCAAACAATGTCACGGGGAGGCGCAGAGTCCGGGCCCTTAGGTCTAAGTGCTCTGTGAGCTCTTATGAATTCAATCTCTGTTTCTTCCTGCCGTTCAAGCACGCTATTGAATACTCTCTGTAGAGCAGGGATGATTTGGGGGGGTTCCACCGACTCTGGGATCCCTCTCACACGGACATTATTTCTCCTCCCCCTATTATCCAAGTCTTCCAAATGTCTGTTTATTTCAATAAAGTGGTGATTGTGGGATATATTAATCTTCTCTAGCCGGCGAATCGCCTTGTCCCTGTGCTTCCCTGCAGACTCTGCCGCCGCCATTTTCTCATTCAGGGACAACAGGTTCGATTTCAAGTCCGTAATGGCGGCGGAGAACGTGGACTTAATGTCAGCCGCGATCACGGACATTGCTGCGAGCGTGACGGGTTGATCGGGGAGTGCTGAGCCCCTACCTGTGTCCTCAGGAGCAGACTGGGTGTCCTCGCTGTACTCCTCCTCGAGTTGGTCCGGCGCCATTTTAGGTTTCCCCACGTTGTGGCTGCGGGTCCCTGTTTGAGCTTTAAACAGATCCGGGATGTTCCTCGAGGTGGACCCTCGCCTCGAGCGTGAGTTCGGGGTGTTGTATAGCCGCTTGCCCGGCATCTGAGGTCGTTGGGTCGGGCGGATTAGCAGATGCAGGCTGCGTGTGTGCCGGAGCTCTCCTACTGTGCGACCATGTTCGTTGCGCGCCAAGCCACGCCCCTATTCGATTTTTCTTATAACAAAAAGTAGAAAATATCATTTTTTTTCAAAATTTTCGGTCTTTTTCTGTTTATATCGCAAAAAAATAAATAATAAAAAAATAAAAAAATCGCAGAGGCAATCAAATACCATTAAAAGAAAGCTCTATTTGTGGGAAAAAAAGGACGCAAATTTTGTTTCAGTACAACATTGCATGTCTGCACAATTTACAGTTAAAGCAGCGCAGTGCAAAATTCTGAAAACAGCTTTGGTCCTTTAGCTACAAAACGGTCCGGGGCTTAAGTGGTTAATTGGCAACTAATCGATTATGAAAATAGTTCACAACCATTTTCATAATCGATTAATCGGCCAGCCGATTAGTTGGCCTGCATACAGAATGCATTATTTGTTTACATATCAGGAAATACAGTGCAGAACACATACAGTTCAGTACACCATTCATACAGGTCAGTTAGTGCCTGAGAACTTGTGAATATGAATGTGTGAGGAGCAATGCCTCATGGGACATGTAGTCTTGGGCAGGAAAAGAGTGCTTCTAAAGTCAGAAGTTTTTTTACCTTGCTATTGGGGCACTCTGAAGGCAGGAGGAGCCAGAAGCGTCGGTGGGGGACCCCAGAAGAGGAAAATCAGGGCTGCTCTGTGCAAAACCATTACACAGAGAAGGGAAGTATAACATGTTTGTTGTTTAACAAAAAACAAAAAAATTACTTTAACCACTTGTCCCCCGCCCACTGTCAATTGACGGCGGGCGGAGGATACTCTCGTTCTGGGAGGACGTCATATGACGTCCTCCCTTTAAAAGAGCTAGGAGGCGCCCGCCGCGTTCACAAGGCCCCGGCGGACGCGATTGCCCGGGAAACGAGCAGGAAAGTGGATCTCTGTGTGTAAACACAGAGATCCACGTCCTGTGAGGGAGAGGGGACCGATGGTGTGTCCCTTGTACATAGGGACAACCATCGGTCACCTCCCCCAGTCAGTCCCCTCCCCCCACAGTAAGAACACATTGAGGGAACATATTTAACCCCTTCCCGCCCCCTAGTGGTTAACCCCTTCCCTGCCAATCACATTTATACAGTAATCAATGCATTTTTATAGCAGGGATCGCTGTATAAACGTGAATGGTCCCAAAAATGTGTCAAAAGTGTCCGATGTGTCCGCCGCAATATCGCAGTCACAATAAAAAATCGCAGATCGCCGCCATTACTAATAAAAAAATAAAAATGCTATAAATCTATCCCCTATTTTGTAGACGCTATAACTTTTGCGCAAACCAATCAATACGCGCTTATTGCGATTTTTTTTTTTTTTTTACCAAAAATATGTAGAAGAATACGTATCGGCCTAAACTGAGGAAAATGTTATTAAAAAAAAAAAAAATGGGTATTTATTATAGCAAAAAGTAAAAAATAGTGTTTTTTTTCCAAACTGGACGCTCTTCTTTTGTTTATAGCGCAAAAAATAAAAACCGCAGAGGTGATCAAATACCACCAAAAGAAAGCTATTTGTGGGAAAAAAAGGACACAAATTTCGTTTGGGAGCCACATCGCACGACCGCGCAATTGTCATTCAAAGTGTGACAGCGCTGAAAGCTGAAAAATGGCTTGGGCAGGAAGGGGGTTTTCGTGCACAGTAGAGAAGTGGTTAAAGAATGTGTGCAGGGAAGATCAACATCTGAACCCAGAGAAGGTGGAGTCTTATAGACTGGAGGTAATATAAAGGCATTACAATTACATTTAAAGTAAACTTTTATCAGTATTGTACATTATATTTAAAATAATTATATCCATGAGTTAAAAAAAAAAAAAAAAGGCATGCTGCTGATACTACTACTACTACTACACGTCTTAGACCTGGTTAACACCTATGCGTTTTTTGGTGCTTTTTGCAGAAATGCACTACAGTTTATTTAACATGGTTTCCTATGGGACACATTCACATCTATGCTTTTTTCAGCCGCTGCATATTTGAAAGGGTCAGGAACTTTTTCCAATGCAAAACTGTGATTTTTTGGTTCAATATACTTCAACGGAGAAGCTGCAGAAAAGCATGTAGTGCCTTTTTGCAGGAATTTGCGTTTTTTAATCTGCCCAACAATTTTTGGAAAAAAAACCCCCAAAAACGCTGAAAAATTACGTGTGCAAAAACGCACAGCAAAAAGCACTGAAGAAACGGATAAAGAGACTGCACAGGTGTGAACCAAGCCTTATGCTGGCCATACACTTATCTATTTTCGGACGAGAATATTCCTGTGAAAAACTTTGTACATTCGCTGAATTTCAATTGCTTTTAACATCCAGTTTTAGGCTGGGTTCACACTGCTGCGAATTCAAAATCGCGTGATTTCGTGCCTGCGATTTTGCCACGATTCGTGGCCGCGATTTCAGGGAATGCCAGTCTATAGAGCCGAATTCGCATCGCACACGGATCAAACTCGCACAGGACCCTTTTTTCCCGCAGCTTCGATTCACAACACATTGATGTGAACGGCACTAATGTAAAACAATGTTATTTAAATGACTTGCGAATTTGAGCCATCGCAATGGCTCAAATTCGCAAAAGAATTCGCAGCAGTGTGAACCCAGCCCTAAAATGATTGTAATTTCTGAACGAAAACCACATACACTGTCTGATAATTCCTTTGACCAAGACGTTTTCTGTTCTTTCGAATTTTCCTGTCACTGTGGTAGAAAACGAGCGTCCATTTGACACTACTTACGATTAGATAATCGAATGAACGTTCTTAAAATTGCATTCTTTTTGTATGGCCAGCATATAATATATTACAGTTCTGTCTGAAAATCGGCAAAACCGTCTTTAATTTTTTTCTTTAACCACTTAAGCCCCGGACCATTTGGTAGCTAGAGGACCAGAGGTGAATTCAGAATTTTGCACTGCGCTGCTTTAACTGTAAATTGTGCGGACATGCAATGTTGTACCCAAACGAAATTTGCGTCCTTTTCTTCCCACAAATAGAGCTTTCTTTTAATGGTATTTGATTGCCTCTGCGATTTTTATTTTTTGCGATATAAACGGAAAAAGACCGAAAATTTTGAAAAAAAATGATATTTTCTACTTTTTGTTATAAGAAAAATCAAATAAACTCAATTGTAGTCATACATTTAGGCCAAAATGTATTCAGCCACATGTTTTTAGTAAAATAAATGTCAATAAGCGTATATTTATTGGTTTGCGCAAAAGTTATAGAGTTTACAAACTAGGGTACATTTTCTGAAATTTACACAGCTTTAAATTTATGACTGCCTATCTCATTTCTTGAGGTGCTAAAATGACAGGGCAGTACAAAACCCCCCCAAATGACCCCATTTTGGAAAGTAGACACCCCAAGGAAATTGCTGAGAGGCCTGTTGAGCCCATTGAATATATATTTTTTTGTCCCAAGTGATTGAATAATGACAAAAAAATTACAAAAAGTTGTCACTAAATGATATATTGCTCACACATGCCATGGTTATATGTGGAATTACACCCCAAAATAAATTTTTCTGCTTCTCCTGAGTACGGGGATACCACATGTGTGGGACTTTTTAGGAGCCTAGCCGCGTACAGGACCCCGAAAACCAAGCACCGCCTTCAGGATTTCTAAGCACAAATTTTTGATTTCACTACCTATCACAGTTTCGAAGGCCATAAAATGCCAAAATAGCACAAAACCCCCCCAAATGACCCCATTTTGGAATATAGACACCCCAAGCTATTTGCTGAGAGGCATGGCGAGTATTTTACAGCTCTCATTTGTTTTTGAAAATGAAGAAAATGAAGAAAGAAAATATATATATATATATATTTTTTTCAATTTTCAAAACTTTGTGACAAAAAGCGAGATCTGCAAAATACTCACAATACCTCTTAGCAAATAGCTTGGGGTGTCTACTTTCCAAAATGGGGTCATTTGGGGGGGTTTTGTGCCATCTGGGCATTCCATGGCCTCCGAAACTGTGATAGGCAGTGAGAAGTGAAATTTACACCCTTAGAAAGCCTGCTTGGTGCTTGGTTTTTGGGGTCCCGTACGCGGCTAGGCTCCCAAAAAGTCTCACACATGTGGTATCCCCGTACTCAGGAGAAGCAACAAAATGTATTTTGGGGTGTAATTCCACATATGCCCATGGCATGTTTGAGCAATATATCATTTAGTGACAACTTTGTGCAAAAAAAATTAAAAAATTGACGTTTTTCCGCAACTTGTGTCAACATATAAAATATTCCATGGACTCGACATGCTTCTCAGTATATAGCTTGGGGTGTCTACTTTCCAAAATGGGGTCATTTGGGGGGGTTTTGAACTGTTCTGCATTTTATACACAACATTAGGAAGCTTACATCCACTCTTCTAACCACTTGAAGACAAAGCCCTTTTTGACACTTTTTGTTTACATGAAAACATTTTTTTTTTTGCAAGAAAATTATGTTGAACCCCCAAACATTATATATATATTTTAAAGCAAATGCCCTACAGATTAAAATGGTGGGTGTTGCATTTTTTTTCTACACAGTATTTGCGCAGTGACTTTTCAAACACATTTTTTGGGTTAAAAAATACACTTTTTTTAATTTTAATGCACTAAAACACACTATATTGCCCAAATGTTTGATGAAATAAAAAAGATGATCTTAGGCCGAGTACATAGATACCAAACACGACATGCTTTAAAATTTCGCACAAACGCGCATTGGCGACAAACTACATACATTTTTAAAAGCCTTTAAAAGCCTTTACAGGTTACCCCAGTAGATTTACAGAGGAGGTCTACTGCTAAAATGACTGCCCTCGATCTGACCTTCGCGGTGATACCTCACATGCATGGTGCAATTGCTGTTTACATATGACGCCAGACAGACGCTTGCGTTCGCCATTGGGCAAGAGCAGGGCAGGACAGGGGTGCTTTTTTTTTTTTTATTATTAATTTTGCTTTTTTATTTTATTTTTAAATTGTTCCTTCCAAGTATTTTTTTTTTTAATCATTTTTATTGTTATCTCAGGGAATGTAAATATCCCCTATGATAGCAATAGGTAGTGACAGGTACTCTTTTTTTGAAAAAACTGGGGTCTTCTAGACCCTAGATTTTTCCTCTGCCCTCAAAGCATCTGACCACACCAAGATCGGTGTGATAAAATGCTTTCCCAATGGCGCTTTTTATATCCGGGGGGGGGGGCATTCCCTCCCACTGCTTGTAAAAGCAGTCCAGAGGCTAATTAGCCACTAGGATTGCTTTTACATGAAAGCCGGCTGCTGGCTGAAAAGAATGATACCAAGATGATACCTAAACCCGCAGGCATCATTCTGGTATAAACATTCAAAGTCCAGCAACATACCAGTACGTTGCTGGTCCTTGTTGGACATGTATTGTAATCTTTTTTTTTCATGCAGCCAGTTGGCTGAACGAAAAAAGAGATTGATCGGTGGGTATGCCCACCATTAGAATACCGCCCTTCATCCACCCACTTCCAATGATGGGCATACACGCACCATTTATATATGCCGAAGCATGGGGGCATCCTCCCGCAAAAAAGTTATGCCGCACACACATGGTCGGACTTTTCCACGGGCAAGCCTCCGTCGGAATTTCGACCGTATGTACGCGGCATTAGGAGCAAAATCGCTCCCCGCTCCTGCTGCCCCAATGTTTCAGCATATTTGCTTTTTTTTTTTAACTGTGGTGGTGAAATCACCTCCTACAGCACTGGAGTCGCATGGATCAGGCCTGTCTCTGCGAACGCTGCAGTTATGTGTGTTTTTGTTTTGTAAGTGACAGTGATCGATCGATACTGCACTTGGGTGGCCTGAGCTGGACTGAGGGGCAAAACGCAGGTGCCAGCAGGTATCTGGGCTGATCCCGCTAACACTGCGTTTTTGGGAACCCTATACTGCTGGGGACGCTAGTATAGATCTGATCAGATACTATACCACTAAGGGGGGTGTATGCTTCACGCGTGGGTGTTAGCGTTACTGGCACTAACCTGACGCTGCCTGGGGTGTGACGCAGACCCTCTCTGACGCTAAAACCTAATTGATATCACCCGCCTTGCGATCAGGGGGTTAAACCTTTATTGGGTTATATACGGCGGGTGCCCTAACACTATAAAAAGCAAACCAACTAACCAGCGTCACCCGTAACACTTATATGGTGATCACTGGTGAAAGGGTTAACTAGGGGCAATCAGGGGGTTAAAACCTTTATTAGATAATATATGGGGGTACCTGACGCTATAAAAACCTGTGGCGAACCTAAAAAAAATTACTGGCTACCGATCTGCATCACCGACACTAAGACAGCGATCAGAAAAACGATCACTTAGCGACAGTGGTGATGGGGGTGAAAGGGTTACCCGGGGGGGCGATCAAGGGGGTTAAACCTTTATTAGATAATATATTGGGGTACCTGACGCTATAAAAACATGCAGCGAACCTAAAAAAAAATACTGGCTACCGATCTGCATCACCGACACTAAGACAGCGTTTAGAAAAACGATCGCTTAGCGACAGTGGTGATAGGGGGTGAAAGGGTTACCTGGGGGGCGATCAAGGGGGTTAAACCTTTATTAGATAATATATTGGAGTACCTGACGCTATAAAAACCTGCGGCGAACCTAAAAAAAATTACCGGCTACCGATCTGCATCACCGACACTAAGACAGCGTTTAGAAAAACGATCGCTTAGCGACAGTGGTGATAGGGGGTGAAAGGGTTACCTGGGGGGCGATCAAGGGGGTTAAACCTTTATTAGATAATATATTGGGGTACCTGACGCTATAAAAACATGCGGCGAACGTAAAAAAAATTACTGGCTGCCGATCGGCATCACTGACGCTAAGACAGCGATCAGAAAAATGATCGCTTAGCGACAGTGGTGATAGGGGGTGAAAGGGTTATCTGGGGGGTGATCAGGGGGTTAAACCTTTATTAGGGGGGGTTAGGGGGCTACACTGGACCTAAAACTGAATGTACTGACACTTTTACAGTCACAAATGTCACTGATTGCAGTGATCACTAAATAAATGGTCACTGCAATCAGTGACACTGACTGGGGGGTGATCTGAGGTGTCTGGGGGGTGCGATTTATGTCCCTATGTGTCCTGGTGTCAGTGTAGTGTTGTGTGCACTGACCTGATGTCTTCTCTTGTACGGCGCTCTGTATATGTGAGCGCCGCACCAGAGATGACATCACTTCCTCCTGCTTCCTCTGTCTGACACAGACAGAGGGGGCATTTCCATTCGCCGGGAGCGATCGCGAGGGGGTGGCCGGAAACTAATGACTGCCCCCTCATCCCGGAACGCTCCCGGACACTTAGCCACCGCTCACTGTATAGGAAGGGGGTCCGATTGGACCCCCCAAACTATACAAAGGCAATCACGTATGCTCTACGTGATTGTACCTGTCGGTGCCATTCTGCCGACGTATATATACAGTGAGCGGTCGTTAAGTGGTTAAGGAACAACAAACATAGTGAAAGCTAGTTTGCGTGTTTAGCACGACAGAGAATTGGTGAGCAGCCGAGTTGCTACTGGAGATGATGAGTGGCCGATTTGAGCCACTTGCAGAAATGCTTGCAGCGATTGCAATTAAGCAGCTTTATTGGAAAGATGAAAACAAAGTTAGCGGAAATTTTGAGTATGTAGGAATGACCGTGCGCAACATTGTACATGCAGATGGAGTGAGATGTAAATGTTTATGCTTGATAACGGACATAAGGCCAGGGATCTGAATCGTAAGTACCACTTTATTCATATCACTGATGCGAATAGTTTGAATCGGGCTGAGGTGTGAGCACCGGTGGGGTTTGGTTTGTAAAGGATCTTAAACGTTGAGCCGGCGCTGCGACTGGACTCGGATTGGTCGGTGAAGTTTGTATTGCCGAAGATCCGAACCGTTGCGCCCATGATGCGACTAGATTTGGATCGGCTGTAGATGTAAGGTGACGAGGGAGCTCATGTTCCGGATCCGAGTCGTTGCACTGACGATATGACTAGACTCAGATCGGCTTATGGTGTTAGTGGTTGAAGGGGTTTGTGATTGCTGAGGATCCGAATCATGGGGCCGACGTTGCGACTAGATTCAGATCGGCTGTTGGTAAGTGCTTGGTATACACACACACACATATACATATATATATATATATATATATATATATATTTTATATAGTTTTTTTTTTTTTGGAGTTGTAGAGGGTCAGTTAGTTAAAGTGAGCGTTTTTGTTTTTGTTTTGTTTTTTTGGGGAAATGACGTCCAACCTGGTGCAGGGTAGAGCTACTTGACTGACCTGGAGGAGAAATGACAGGTGATGAGGGGTTTGCCTAGCTGATTTGAACACAACAGACTGCATCTGTTTTAGTGCCTTTTACAAGTAAGTGCACGTTTTTTTTTTGTTAAATGTCCTTTTATATGCAGAGAACACTATGGTCTTCCTTTCTTTTATATACATACCTCATTGGAGTCATTTGTGATCCGGTCCGTCTGCTGTTGTCATCCAACCATCCCGGAGCTGCAATACATGCCTGAGACGTATATACCCATATGGGAAGGTATCTGTGTCCCTCTATAACCAAAGGGTCCACTTTGGGAGGTGAGCGGCCATTCTTAGCTGGTGGAGGTCTCTCACTGTGTTCACATCATCATCTGCATGCTTCCGGTTCCATAAATCACTCTAGAAGATCACTGGGATTGTCTTTTGATTTATGGACTTGTTCAGTGCTGCACTGCCTTTTTATATAAGTGAGCGGATCGGATGGTGGAGCGTGTCGGAGAAATGAGTGACAAAAATGTCCCATGACAGAGGCATGAATCAGTGCGCCCCAGGTGCATGTACTGAAATGAGGCCAACAACAACTGGGGCACGCTTAAGACGAGCCTGCACACGAGAATGCAAGTGGATTCGAATCAGATGCGTGATAGTGAAACGAGTGACAGAAACTTCCCATGACAGAGGCATGAATCGGTGCAGCACTGTGCGACTAACAGCAAGCAAACTCTGGAGCATGTACTGAAATGAGGCCAGCAACTGGGGCACGTTTGGGACAAATCTGCACATAAGAATGCACGTGGTTTCAACTCAGATGCGTGATGGTGACATGAATGACAGAATTCTCCCATGATCTAGGCACGAGTCGGTGCGCCGCATGTGCGGCTGACAACGAGCGGACTCTGGAGCATGTACTGAAATGAGGCCAGCAACTGGGGCCCACCGGGAAAAATTGGTGCATTGTGGATGCGACTTGGATTCGTATCAGAGTGATGCAGAGGAAATCACCATCGATGCAAGACGAATCAGTAGCTATGTGCAGGGTTTCATAAGGAGAGAGAGAAGGGTGCGAGATGTGACAAATGAAATTACTATCAGTGTAATGAGATGACAAAACTAGCGGGGACGAACCGGTGAGTCGCTGATGCGACTAGATTCGACCGGAGGGTAATGCTAAGTGAGATAACTGTAATGATAGACAGTGCTTTTCAAAGTGACATGGGCCTACTACTTGGCGTGAAACGACAAGGTACGAGAAGAAAAGAAAAAAAAAAGCACGAAACTAAACTGATTAAAACAGCTCTGCGTTTGTGTTCACGAATTGCACGACAAGACCGTGGTCTTGCATGAGGCTGAAATAAGGCTGCATATGGAGACTTGACTAATGACTCGCAAGTTCCACAGCGGGGTTTTGATGACATGGTTTATCTGGAAAACAATGCGTGAAGCAAAGAAATTGTACGAATCCTACCTACGACAGTTTGAAAACTTGATGTACGAAAGGCATGGTGGGTTTCCAAGACATCAAAAGAGTGTGGTGTTACGCAGTGCATGACGCACAAAAAAATACTTTGGTTTGGTAAACGAGTGAGAGAATAACGTGTACAGATGATACGCAAGTTCCGCTGCGGGAACAAAAACACACGGCATGAAGGCAAACAACAAATGGCAACGGTGGAAAGTATGCAATGTATGTGACCCAAATCAGTTTGTAAATATACGAATCCGATACGAATCGGTAGTGAGGAGTATTGAATTAATGTAATATGAATTGGTTGTATAGTGTATACCGCCCCTTACTCTAAAAATGAAAACCAACCAATCACCCCTCCCCCCAGGCTAACCAAGTGCAGAGAAGGCACCAGGTGGGACTAATCAGAGTCTCCCTTTTTTTTTTTTCAAATGGAAGAGACGGCAACCTTATGGACAGTGAATCTTTATGTCCAATTAAACCTACGGCGAGTGATATCGGACAACGACCGACAGCGACTCGGCGGTTTGGATTTATAAATGAATCGTATGTTTGTCAGACAACAACTCAGAAGCAGACTTTTTAAGAAAGGAATGCAGGACCTAAAGCATTACTAATTGCAAGATTGCACATGATGCGAAAGTTTCTAAAAGTACCTGCGATAGTGAGCGGGAACCGCCGACGAAGACCAGGAACGAAGAAGCCGAAATGCCCTTCGATCGAAACGCCAGGACTCACAAACATGAGGTGAGCTGGTAAGAGTCGGTCCAGTGACGTGTAGTATCGCTCACAGGAAACCGACGAACACTGCAGGTGAGTGGGCTGGTTAAATAGCCCCCCGGGCTCCTCCCATAACATATACAAGGGTTTACTTCCTCTTTAAGGGTGCTTAAGGCAAGTTTTTGATCCACACTTAAAAACAGCAGGATCCTGGAAACTGAATATGTCCATGGACGCCACCCCATCTCCTCACACAGAGATGTAGGTATTCCACGTACGATGATAGATTTTTCGAGAAGATGACTTCCGTACCCTCAGCATGGTGGAAATTACTGAATCCAACAGGCCTCGGTCCCTTAGTACCTGACTTTCAACAGCCATGCCGTTAAAGCCAGCGACTGTAAAGCAGTATGAAGTATAGGACCTTGTGAAAGAAGGTCCTCTCGCATCGGCAGTCGCCAAGGAACATCCGCCACCAGGCATACTAAATCGGCGTATCAGGGACGCCAAGGCCAATCTGGGGCAATTCGAATCACCGGAAATCCCTCTGTCTCCACTCTGCGGAGCAGACGAGGAAGAAGTTTCAGCGGGGGGAAGGCATAAATTAGTGGATACAGTCCCCATGGTGCCACCAACGCGTCTGTCGCGTCCGCCCAGGGATCTTTGGACGTGGCCACAAACCTCAATACCTTCCGATTGAGTCGAGAAGCCAGGAGATCCACGTCTGGCGTGCCCCATCTCATGCAAAGGAGTCTAAACACATCCGGGTGTAGCGACCATTCTCCTTGGTCCAGCATCTGGCGACTTAGGTAGTCCGCTTGCCAGTTTTCTACGCCCACTGCAGGATATGAGCGACCTTCAATGCTGCAGCCGAGCTTCTTGTTCCTCCTTGATGGTTGACATACGCCAACGCCAATCCTGACTGGACGTCCCTGCAGCCTCTGTGACCATGTGGAGAGGCACTGCCTGATCGCCCAAAGTTCCAGCACATTGATCGGCAGGCGGGATTCTTCCTGCATCCAGCGAACCTGTGTCGACTGTACTCCCCAAACTCCCCCCCAACCAGGCAGGCTTGCGTCCGTCGTGATCACCGTCCAGTGAAAAGGAAGGAACGTCTTTCCGGACTGAAGGGCCGGAGATCTCAGTCACCAGACCAGGGAAGCTCTGACTAACTGGCTCATCCGGATTTGACCATCCAGGGACAATGGAGACTTGTCCCATTTGGACAGGATCTCCTTCTGCAAGACTCGAGCGTGGAATTGAACATACGGTACCACCTCTAAGGAGGCTACAATGAGACCCAGGATTCGCATGCAAAAGCGCAGCGACGACCACCTGCGGGATGCCAACAGCTTCACCACAGCCCGAAGAGTCTGCAACTTTTCCAAAGGGAGAAAAACTCTCGCCTCTGAGGAGTCCAGAATCAAGCCCAGGTATTCCAGGCGCTGAGTCGGCACCAACACCGACTTCTGGAGGTTCAGTAACCAACCAAACTCTCGAAGGGTCCGACTGGCTATAGCAGGGTTCGCACGGTCATTAAATTCCTGGAAAAGTCATGGGATTTTGACATGGCACTTTCCAGGCCTGGAAAAGTTTTGGAAAATGACTGAACCCCACTAAGTTTTGGAAAAGTCATGGAATATTGAGTAGTCATGCAAGTAGTCGTGCAACTGATCGTAAGCGATCCGTGATCCGAACGGCGCAATCCGCGGAGCGCTCCGAAGCCTCGGCCATTAGGAAAGGCCGCGGCTTTGGCCTAGCTCCGGAGCGGTGGCCATCTTGGAACACCCGGCGGTGGCGGCCTCAGTGAGCTGCGCGCTGACGTCATCACCTTCTCATTAAAATAAGACCGCGGAGAGGGGGCAGAGAAACATCATGGTGCCAAGTATCAGCACTGGAAGCAGGGAAGTGTCAGGAAGTGTCGGACTGTATGTCATACTATGAACTGTTATAAAAGGAGGAGACTGAGACAGAGGAGAGGGGGAAAAAAAAAGCATCATTGGTGTTACTATCATCTCAGTGCCTAATCACTCATCCGCTCATTTGAATTGAACTTTAAATTGCAGCGTGGGGGTAACACCGTTTCAGCTAAAGTTAGTGTGTTAGTGTAGCAATGCCAGGGAAATGCAGCTTTAAAAATTTATGGCTTCATGATGAAAAGTATGAGAGGTGGCTGGAGAAAGATCAGGACCCGGGACGTGCTAAATGTACAGTGTGTCATAAAACGTTTGACATTTCGAACATGGGAGAGGCAGCGCTGTCTAGCCACGCTAAAGGAGCAAAACACCAGTCTGCAGCTGCGTGCTCGACAACTTCAAATCCGATCGCTGGCTTTTTCACCCGTGTGCCTGAAGTGACACCGGCTCCCAGCTGCGGCAGCGGTGCTTCCATCTCATCCACTGTAAAACAAGGGACCATTTTGAGTCAATCTGTATCCAGAAACGAAACCCTAACTGCAGAGGTACTGTGGGCGCTAAAGGTGGCTAATTCGCACTATTCGTACAAGTCTTGTGAAGACACAGGCCAGCTTTTTCAGACTATGTTCCCAGACAGCAAGATAGCGGCCAGCTTTGCATGCGGCGAACGCAAGTGCTCATATTTATGCACTTTTGGACTGGCTCCTTATTTTAAGAAACAGACTTTGGCAGATGTATCGAAACAAAGCGTCTATGTTATGCTCTTTGATGAAAGCCTTAATCACTATTTACAGTCTAAACAGTTAGACATGCATGTCAGGCTATGGAATGGGTCCGAGGTGAAAACTACATACATCGGCTCAGAGTTCATGGGCCATTCATCAGCTCAAGACATCGCTGAAAAAATGAATAACTTGCTCTCAGAGATCGGAATCAAGAATCTTGTCCAGATTTCAATGGACGGACCGCACGTCAACTGGAAGGTATTCGAAATACTCCAGAAACAAGTGCAGGAAGATGCAGGAAAGTCCCTAATTAACATTGGTTCGTGCGGGTTGCACATACTGCACAATGCGTTCAGAGATGGATGTAAATCCACCGGATGGGAAGTTGAACACGGACTCTGTAGCTTGTATTGGCTGTTCCATGATTGCCCTGCACGTCACGAGGATTTTATGACAGTAACTGGTTGTAAAACTCCCATGCTTAAATTTTGTAAGCACCGGTGGATTGAGAATGTCAACGTTTCAGAAAGAGGATTGCAACTCTGGCCACACGTCAAACAATACATTGAGATGGTAGAGAGAGGGAAACTACCCAATCCAAAAGTAAAGTCATTTGAAGAGGTGAAGATGCGCTGTGCTGATCCTCTCTTCCCAGTGAAAGTGGGAATATTCAACAGCATTGCGAGAGAAGTCGACCCCTTCCTCACCATGTATCAGTCTGACCAACCAATGCTGCCGTTTCTCTCCGGTGATATGTACAAACTGATTAAAGGTAAGGATAAACAAAAATTGTGTGATTGCTAATAATGTTTATTAATATAATTATATACACTGCAGTGCATTACAATTTGGCTTGTAAATTAGAAAAAAGCACTTAATTTTACTTTTTCATAGGTATCATGGGACGATTTCTAATGGAAAAGCATCTGGAAGAGGCCACATCCACTCTAAAGCTCCTCCATGTCCCTTATCAAGACAACAGTCTGCACAAGGACAGTTCAAAGATTGACGTTGGGTTTGCAGCAGAAACCACCCTGACCCAACTCAAGTCTTCCAAAAAAATTTCAGATAGGCAGAGACTAGAGATTAAGATGGACTGCAAGAAATTCTTGATCACACTCCTTGACAAGTTGCTGAAAAAGGCTCCAGTGCATCACATGTTAGTCAGAAGCATGCAGTGCCTTGACCCGAGACGCATGGCTGGAAGTAAGGAACTCTGCGTAACTCAAATGAGAAGGATGTTGCACATACTTGTTGAGGCTAAACATGTTAATGAGGCAGTGTGCGATGCTATCCTTAGAGAGTTTAGAGAGTTTTGTGATTTGGCTGCTCTTCAGGTTAAGTTCAGGGAATTTGACCCCAAAACTGCTCGAGTTGACACCCTGCTGTATGAGACAATGGGAACAAAACCATCAGTTTCCAGAGTGTGGAATGTGGTGAAACTTCTTCTTGTCTTATCACATGGTCAGGCAAGCGTCGAAAGAGGTTTTTCAATCAACAAAGAAGTAATAGTTGAGAATCAGAGGGAAAGATCTCTGGTGGCTCAGAGGCTCATTGTTGACCATGTCAGATCTGTAGGGGGCGTAACCAAGGTTGAAATCACAAAGGAGCTGCTCCTTTCAGCTGCAGGAGCCAGGCAGAAGTACTATGGGTACCTGGATGAAGAGAAGAGAAAGAAAGAACAACAAGCTGTTGACTTAAAGAGGAAGGCTTTCACAGATGAGCTGGAAGATTTGAAAAAAAAGAGGGCTAGGATGGAGGCGGACATTTGTGCTCTCGAGAAATCGGCGGATGAATATGCTGAAAAGGCTGAATCTTCAGGCAATCTGACCTTTATCAGCAAATCCAACAGTTTCCGCCGTACTGCAAAAGAAAAGAAAGAATCTCTGCTCAAAATTGAAAAACAGATTGATGAGAAGCTTTCAGAAATGAAAAAATAAATGGTGTTGATTGTTTTTGGGCAATGTTTAAGTTAACTTGTTAAAGACTGTTATCAGGTCAATTTATGGCACTTTAAGTTCAGAACAGTGTTGCTGGACACTTTTTTTTTATTATTTTTTAGTTGCTTCCCCTTGATTTATGTTATATCTCCCGTGGATTACGTTAATCCATTTCTAAGCGGTTCTCAGGGTTTGATGTATTATGTTATGAAACGTTGTTATTGTGCAAGCGTTATTTAAATAAATATTTCATATTCCACTGTACACTACAAAGCTTGTCATTTTATATTAGTAAAAATATGCTGGGTGTGACATGGATTTTCTTCTTATTTAACATGTATACATAGACATTTCATGAAACATTAGGTCATGAATATTTACGTGAAGTCATGGAAAAGTCATGGAAAAGTCATGGAATTTTATTGGTAAAAATGTGTATGAACCCTGCTATAGCCACATCTTCCTCCATTTCTGAGTCTGAAGCAGCTCTCAGAAGGGGGTCGTCCAGGTAGCCCACGATAGCGATTTCTCGCTGTCTCAGCAGAGCCAGAATCGGGGCGAGCACCTTGGTGAAAACACATGGTGCCGACGCCAGGCCAAAAGGGAGAGCTACAAATTGGTAGTGATCGTCCCCGACCGCAAAGCGCAGAAATCTCTGATGCCTGACGTATATGGGGACATGCAAGTATGCGTCCTTGATGTCCAAGGACGCCAGAAAATCTCCCGGATGGAGTGCAGCGACCACAGAGCGAAATGATTCCATCCTGAACCTTTGTACCTTTACAAAGGTGTTGAGGGCCTTGAGGTCCAGGATTGGACGGACCCTGTCCTTTTTTGGGACTACAAACAGATTAGAATCCCTGAAACCTTTCCGGCGGCGGCACAGGTACTATTACAGCAGGTCCCGCACTGCCCCAAACAGGGCGTTCCGACTTGGTGGACAAGAAAGAAACTATCTTGTACCCTGATGAAACCACCTCGCAAACCCACTGGTCGGAAAGCAGGGAGACCCACCGAGCTACAAACTCGCGAAGGCGACCCCCCCCCCACCCGAGAGTCGGGCGGGGGCAAACCTTTATGCTGTCACAGATTTGTTCGCAGGCTTGTTTGGCTTGCGAAACCAGGGATGCTTTTGTCCCTCAGCTGGCCCCTTGTCGGCCTGGGAACGCTTACCTGCGGGCCCGGACTGACAAAAAAATGCTTCTGAGCGGAAAAGGAGGGCCCTGGCCTACGGCGCGGCTCCTTACCTTTTCTGGATTGTGGGAGCAGCGTACTCTTACCCCCAGTGACATTCTTAATAATGTCATCCAGCGAGGCACCAAATAGCCTCTCTCCCTGGAAGGGCAAATCGGCCAGAGCCTTCTTGGACCAGCATTTTAGCCAAATCAGGCGACGTAGCACCACAACAGATAATGAGGCTCTGGAAAGCAAGGGAGCTGTATCTAAGGCCGCATCACAGACATACTTAAGGCCATGCACCAACTGGTCGGCCAGTTCCACGCAGACAGGGGAAGCCTGTTGCTCTACCAATTTGTGGTGCAACCATTTTGCCCATTCTGTAAGTGTCTGTGACACCAGGGCCGTGGCCAGCACTGGCCGCAAAGCTGACCCCACCACCGGTCTGCAGGCTCCGCCAAAATGGCCGCCGAGCATTGCTGAGGTTAAAAGAAAAAGGCAGCGAACACGCTGGGCCTCTGAGCGGAGGCCCCCCACATGGCAGACCAGACAACACCCCACAACGGAGAGCGAACCCAGGACACCCAGCGCAGCCCCCCGCCAGGATCCGGAGCCCCCCCGGAGGACCCCCGGGTCAGGTACACAGCAGGCCCAGCCACCACAGATGCATGGGGAGGAGAAAAGGGACAGGGAGAGAATAAAGGGAGAGTGAGAGACCCCCTAGTCGACCTCCCCAGGAAAGCCCAGCTGTTCCATCCTGCCGAAACAGGTGGAACCCTACTTACCCGTCCTGCGGGGACTGCTGGACGCATTCCAGACAGACCCATCACCCAAGCAGTACGGAGTGGCTGTCGGCCACGGTCCACTGTGACTCGGACAGCAGTAGCCTGGTCATATGTGTGCCCCGGAGCATATAGTTCACCGGCCACCCCTGGAGCAAACGGGGTATGTCGTGGCCGACCCAGCGCGTAGCTAAAGGTCTGCTCACGTTCGATGGCCGGACTGGGGAGACTACAAGGATCTATATTATTCAGCCTGTCACCCAGCCGGCAGTTGATAGTAGATCTCAGGATCAAAAAGTAGAAAAAAACAAAGTAGAAAAAAAATAAAAATCTCCAGGACCAATGGTCCCAACCGGGAGCAAAGTCTTTCTCCTATGCTAGGCAGATAAAAACTGAGCTGCTAGATGCAGGGTGAGGGGTTATGGCCAGAGGGACTGCCCCCTGGGTGGTACTGTTCAGCTTTGCTGTTACATGTTTTTAACTGTTAACATGTCTGCCTAGTCTTCTCCTGATAGACGGCATATAAACCCGAATTTCAAGAATAAAAGGAGCTGTGTCCGTCCATGGACGAAAGAGATTTTATTTATTTTTTTACTCTCTGCTATAAAACATAGCCAATAAAAAAATCGAATTTCTTTATATATTTAGGGCAATATGTACGGAGATTTTTTTTTTACCCCCAAAAATGTAGCAATAAGCGTACATTAATTGGTTTGTGCAAAAGTTATAGCGTCTACAAACTATGGGATATTTTTATTTATTATTTTTACTAGTAAAAGCGGTGATCATCGACCTATAGCATGACTGCTTTATTGCAGCGGACATTCTGACACTAACTGAAACTTTTTGGGGACCAGTGACAGTAATACAGTGATCAGTGCTAAAACATATATGCACTGTCACTGTACTAATGACACTGGCTGGGAAGGGGTTAACATCAGGGACAATCAAAGGTTTAACTGTGTGCCTAGCATTTGTTTTAGTACAGTGTGGGAGGTGCTTTTACTAGAGAAAGACATGGATCCATGTCCTTGCTTTGCAGAGACACAGGACCCATGGCTTCCATCCTGTCAGAATGGCAAGCTGCCTTATTTACATAGGTAGACCCCTGTTCTGCCTCTCTGCTGGATCATCGGCGGGTGCCGGCGGACATCTAGTCAGTGGTACCCTCTGCTCGGCTCCTGCAATTCCTAAATATCTATATGCAGTGGTAAATATAAATAACCAACTACAGCAAAACCTTGGATTGCAAGCATAATTTGTTCCAGAAACATGCTTGTAATCCAAAGCACTTGTATATCAAAGCGAATTTTCCCATAAGATATAATGAAAACTCAGATGATTTGTTCTACAACCATTTATTCATAGGTCCTTCAGTTTATAGTCCATATAAAAAGATTATAGCAATGTGACCAGGTTGTGCAACCATAAAATGTCCATCCACAAATGGAAGCCTCCACAAGGGATTAGAAGCAAAATCCATCAGGAGCTACAGAGTATAAAAGGGAAGAGAGGCGCCTCCAAGTGTAGTAATATGGTTATATTTAATGAAGGTACAACATTAAGCAACTCGCATGGTTGATGATTAAAAGAGGCACATCCAAATATGCAGGCATCCGGGGTAAAGCTGTCCACTTGGCCCATTCTCCACACCGCCGGCTCTCACCGCTGTCAGTCTGCAATCATGACCGGAAAGACTACCCTGCAGTAGAGCGATCTGAAAGCGAAGCTTGAACTGATCATAGAGTGGAAGGGATGATGTCGCTGGTGGTGTGGAGGATGGTCTATATCAGGGGTACTGAATTAAAATTCACAGGGGTCCGGTCGGAAAAATTTTGTTCCAGCGGAGGTCCGAATGCCATATTGGTGCTATGACTCCACATGATGTCCTCCACTTCACAGCGCCCCCCCCCCCACCACCACCACACACATGCACACACCTTTACGATCCACACACACACACATCACAATTTGTGCTTTTTTTCTTTCAACTTTATTGAAATGTCAAAATACATTTAATTCATTTTTATGCACCACAGCTCAGTTGCGGTGCATAGAAACAGTATGCATTTTGCACCACACTGCTCAGTACGCAGGGGCGCTGTTTCAGCGTGAACAGGACACATAGAAAACAATTGTTTTCTATTGCCCTTGCAGAGACATGTGTTTTGCTAGTGCAGAAATTAGACCCCCTTTTACATCAGTGTCTTCAGTCCCCCACTTCACATCACAGCCCACCCTTTACATCAGTGTCCTCAGCCCCCACTTACGTCACATCCCCCCTGCCTCATCACAAACCCCCCATCACAGACTGACCGCCCAAATCACAGACTGACCCCCCATCACAGTCCCCTCATCACAGACTGACCCCCCATCACAGTCCCCTCATCACAGACTGACCCCCCATCACAGTCCCCTCATCACAGACTGACCCCCCATCACAGTCCCCTCATCACAGACTGACCCCCCATCACAGTCCCCTCATCACAGACTGACCCCCCATCACAAACTGACCCCCCCATCACAGTCCCTTCATCGCAGACTGACCCCCCATCACAGACTCCTCATTACAGACTGACCCCCCATCACAGACTCCTCATTACAGACTGACCCCCCATCACAGACCCCTCATTACAGACTGACCCCCCATCACAGTCCCCTCATCGAGGACTGACCCCCCATCACAGTCCCCTCATCAGACTGACCCCCCATCACAGACCCCTTATTACAGACTGACCCCCCATCACAGTCCCCTCATTACAGACTGACCCCCCATCACAGACCCCTCATCACAGACTGACCCCCCATCACAAACTGACCCCCCCATCACAGTCCCTTCATCGCAGACTGACCCCCCCATCACAGACTCCTCATTACAGACTGACCCCCCATCACAGACCCCTCATTACAGACTGACCCCCCATCACAGTCCCCTCATCGAGGACTGACCCCCCCATCACAGTCCCCTCAGACTGACCCCCCATCACAGACCCCTTATTACAGACTGACCCCCCATCACAGACCCCTCATTACAGACTGACCCCCCATCACAGACCCCTCATCACAGACTGACCCCCCATCACAGACCCCTCATCACAGACTGACCCCCCATCACAGACCCCTCATCACAGACTGACCCCCCATCACAGACCTCTCTCGATATCAAAAACCACTGTCCTTTACAGCACAGCACTCCTCCCCTCCCCACAAAACCCTACCTTTTTCACACAGGACATGAAGCGTGGGCGCTCTGGACAATGGGCGGGACTTTTCACGTTAAAAGTGAGTGATTTATTGCTGGGACCGCCCCGCTGCCTAGCAACCAATCACCCACTTTTTAACTTAAAAGCCCCGCCCTTTGTCCAGAGCGGCCGCGCTTCATGTTTTGTGTGATTTTAGACAGGCAGTATGGGGAGGGGCAGTGCAGGGATATTAAAGAAGGCACGGACCCGCCGCGCCTGTCATGCTGTGTATATAGCAGCATCGGCAGCGGCAGGCGGGCGAGCCGGGTGAGCCGGCGACAGGGAGAGGACGCTACTTGGCGAGGCTGCGGTCCGGACAGAATGGCCACTGGGGCCGGATCCGGCCCGCGGTCCGCCATTTAGTGACGCCCGGTCTATATGGACAGCTTTACCCCAGATGCCTGCATACTTAGATGTGCCTCTTTTAATCATCAACCATGTGAGTTGCTAAATGTTGTACCTTCATTAAATGTAACCATATTGCTACACTTAGAGGTGCCTCTCTTCTCTTTCATACTCAGTTGTGACATGACGCTACTTGTATATCAAGACATTGCTTGTATATCAAGTCAAAATGTATTAAAAAAATTAGCTTGTCTTGCAAAACGCTCTCAAATCAAGGTTTTACTGTATATGATTAGAAAGCAAAATCTCTAATCTACTCTGATGCCTAGTACACACGACCGTTTTTCCCGACAGGAAAAAACCCAACATTTTTCCGGACGGGATTCCTGTCAAGCCTGCTTTGCATACACACATTCATGCCAAATACCAGCCATCCAAAGCGCTGTGATGTACAACACTTACGACGGGACTATAAAGGGGAAGTTCCATTCAAACTGCGCCACCCTTTGGGCTGCTTTTGCTGATCTCGTGTTAGTAAAAGTTTGGTGAGAGACGATTCGCGCTTTTCAGTCTTCGTGCTTTCCAGATTGTTTTCTGCGGTTCAGTTTGTGCTTGTGGTTTCATATCTGTCTTTCAGTGCGTATAGTGAGTTTGTATCTGTTTTTTCAGTGCGTTCTTGTCCGCTCGTTTCTGATTTTCAAGTCGTTCTTCATAGGCCTTACTGTTCTTCAGTGCGTTATGTAAGTTCGCTTTGACCAGATGACCGTTTTCTAGCCATGTTGCGGGTACGTACCCGTCGTAGAGTTTGTGCTGTGCTGAGACTTGGTTTGGGTGTTTATGCTTTAACCCAAGTCCAGTCCATGAACAGGGTGGTGAGGAGTTCATGGACCAAGAATTGGTTGCTCCAGCGTGACCAGTTCTGTCACATGCCTCTGCCGCGGGAGATCCAGGAGAATAACCCTGATGACTTCAAGAATTATCTCCGGATGACGGACCCCATTTTTCACCGTCTGTTGGCTTTGGTGTCTCCCTATATCACGAGGCAGGACACCGTCATGCATGAAGCTATCACTGCCGAGCAGAGGCTAGTTGCCACGTTACGCTACCTGGCGATTGGGAGAAGCCTGTAGGGCCTCAAGTTCTCAACAGGCATCCCCCCCAGGCTCCGGGGATCATTATACCAGAGACCTGTTCTGCCATCATCCAAGTTCTGCAGGAGGACTATATTAAGGTAATTTTTCTCCTTTAACATAAAATTCTATGTAATTCATGTATGCTAATGTATTTTATTTCTTTCCTCCTTCCCTAATTATCATGATTGTAATATGCTGTGAATGTCCCCTTTGTCCCCATGCATGCTGTAAGCATTTATTGCTCCTTTTTTTTGGCCTACATGCATATTTCCTATCACTAACCTCTCCAGCATGCTATCCTGGGCTCATACACACCTAGCCTAGTCACTTACCAATGTATTTTGTCAGCTCCATTGTAATGCTTTACCCTAAACACCCCTTAAAATGTCTCCAAATGTTTTTTTGATCATTAAATTCACACAGAGTGCCTGTGCCTTTTTTTTTTTTTTGAGGACCCCAAACTCATCTAGAACCCCCCCCCCCTCAAATTTTTACAATGGTCCATCAGAGGGGGTGAGGAATCTGATAAGTGAAAATTATATTTTTGTCTTTAACCACTTAAGCCCCGCACCATTTTGCAGCTAAAGTACCAGGCCACTTTTTGCTATAATAAATATCCCCAAAAAATATATACATTTTTTTTTTCCTCAGTTTAAGCCAATTCTACATATTTTGGGTAAAAAAAAAATCGCAATAAGCGTTTACTGACAAAAGTTATAGCGTTTACAAAATAGGGGATAGTTTTAATGATATTTTTCAGTGACTGCGACATTATGGCGAACACATCGGACACTTTTGACATATTTTTGGGACCATTGTCATTTTCACAGCGATCAGTGCTATAAAAATGCACTGGTTACTGTGAAAATTACACTGGCAGTGAAGGGGTTAACCACTAGGTGGCGCTGTAGGGGTTAAGTGTTCCCTGCATAGTGTTTCTTACTGTAGGGGGGTGGGCTCTGTGTCACATGTCACAGATCTCTGCTCCGAGTACACGGAGCCGAGATCAGTGTCATTGTCACTAGTCAGAGCAGGGAGATGCTTGTTTACACAAGCATCTCCCCGCTCTATTACTCCGTGAGACGATCGCGGGGATCCCCGCGGCGAACTAGTCCGCGGGACCCACGGTCCGACTCACGGGAATGGCGGCAGGGTCCTGAGCGCGGCGGTGGCGGCGAGCGCGACCACACGGCAGGCATTTAAAGGGCCATGTACAGGTACGTTATTATGCCTGTCCGTGCCATTCTGCCAACGTAAATGTACAGTGGCTGGTCCTTAAGTGGTTAAATACTCCTTAAAATAATTGTTATACAGATTTTGGCCAAGAATGTTTTTTAATAATCTGCTTGCAATGTTATGTTCAAAAGTACTAATATATTATTTTTATCTTTCACTCCACAGTTTCCTTCAACGCCACAGGAATGGCATACTGTGGCATCCCAGTTTGCCCAGCGGTGGGACTTTCCCAACTGCGGAGGGGCAATGGATGAGAAGCACGTCCGCATCGTTCCACCACCCATTCGGGGTCTTAATACTATGATTACAAGGGGTTCCACAGTATAGTGATAATGTCGGTGGTGTCGGCGACATATGAATTTCTGTATGTGGACATGGGGGGAAAATGGCCGGATGTCGGATGGTGGAGTCTTTTCCCAGACGGATTTCTCCCGACGTCTACGGAGTGGTGACCTGGCATTGCCACCTGCGTTAGACAACGTGGAGGGACTGCCATTTGTCTTCATGGCAGATGAAGCCTTTGGACTTTCCAACCATCTGATGAGGCCATTGCCCCAGAGGACCATCACCCCTAAAAGGAGGGTGTTCAATTACCGGCTGGCCAGAGCCAGAAGAGTGATCGAGAATGTGTTTGGCATCATGGCCAGCCGGTTCCGCCTATTTCAGACCTCCATAAATCTGGCGAAGTATAAACTTAATCATGTCGTTATGGCGTGCTGTGTGCTGCACAACTTTTTGAGGAATCATTCTCCTAATTACCTTGCATCAGTTGGGCCTGAGGCCGCACTTCTGGACCAAATCCACGTTCCGTCCCTGGAAGCTGTCCCTACTGGCTTTCCCCCCCAAAGCGCCCGTGATGTGCGGCAAAGCTATGTTAACTATTTTATGGGTAGGGGGGCAATTGCTATGCCAGAAGAATCTTGATTATTCCTAAAATAATAAAAAAATCACATTTTGTCCTGAAAACATCTTGAATTTGTGTTATTGCTTGTGTTTCTTTTATTTAGCTGTCTCCTAGGTTCTCCTAGTGCACTTGTAGTGCCAAGTGGATTTTCCTTTAGTAAAGAACCCCTATTGACACTGTAAACAACAAATTAATAAAACATTTTTTATTGACCATAGAAAGAAGAAGCCACACATTGTAGATTTTCAACATTTTACTACGTGCACATTCACATGTGCGTTTAGAAAAATATATTTTTAATATATACAACTGTTTATTTATGTTAAAGTTTTTGGGGCTTTTGTTTGCATTAACAGGCATAAAACATACAAAACTCTGGAACTTACAAAGTTCAACGTACAAAATGTGAAGGCAATATCAG
The DNA here is from genome assembly GCA_029206835.1 of Rana muscosa. Lineage (NCBI taxonomy): Eukaryota > Metazoa > Chordata > Amphibia > Anura > Ranidae > Rana > Rana muscosa. The sequence continues at coordinate 469,832,089 of CM055117.1, forward strand.
ACATTCTAGAAAAGGGATCTTCAAACTACGGCCCTCCAGCTGTTGCAAAACTACACATCCCATGAGGCATTCTAAAACTCTGACATTCACAGACATGACTAGGCGTGATGGGAATTGTAGTTCCTGAACAACTGGAGGGCCATAGCTTGAAGACCCCTGTTCTAGAAAGTCAACAAGGTGTTGATGTTTCCTTCATTATATGGGGTGATGTCACCCCTGTACAAACCAAATTTAGAAGATGCACACAAATACGGATGTGAAATGTGGATTTGCTTCCTGATCCCATGCCTAATGTCAACATGTACTATCTGCCATCATGGGGGATCAATGGACGTGTTTTGGGGGTGCAACCCCTTCCTCTCACCTACTTGGGTTGTGAGGAAGGGATTGCACCCCCAAAACACGTACATTGATATCCCCTGATGGCAGATATTCTTCGTCATGTTGTCTAGTTCTTGACTACACGCCATGATTTCCTGGATTAAAATTTGTGCACTAGCACTTGAGAAACAAGGAGTTTCTTGTTCACCAACATGTTCATCACCTAAAAAAATCAAATACAAATGGTATTATAAAGATGCAGGCCTACATCTCTTACCTGAAGCTGGGGTGACAGACACTGACCTGTTGTGGTGACAATTTCCACCATGTCACCCACCTCTCCTTCCTCCACCTCTCCTTCCTCCACCTCTTCATCTTGTTGGTGTTCTCTCTGGTCCCCTTCTTTGAGGTGTGGGGTTCCTGGTGTCCTTTGAGTGGTGACCTCCGAGTCTTTGCTCCCCTATGAGAATGTAAAAACATTTAGCACACAGATTTTTGAGGCCAGAAAGAGGAATATGAAACATTGCTTGGAAGTGGGGTACAATTGTCTGTTCCAAGCTGAAGACATGATAATTTCCCAGAATACTTTCCTTTTGGGGCCATGTTTCACACATGGAGACCCCCCAAATATCCACTGGAGCACCTATGTGGGACACCCTAAAAAGGTTGTTCTGGTGTCCCTCACTATAGTGCTCCTGAGTCCAGATGTGTAAACAGCTGCTGAGTATCCTCTCCTTTACACTGAATCAAATTTGCATTTCATTCTAGTTACAAACACATCTAGGCAACAATGTACTAAACTTCTTTTCAGACCAATTGACATTACCAAAAGTAGTTAACCCTGTATCTGCAACAACATTGTATTAGTAGTGGCCTAGCGATGTTGACTCCGACTGGTTTTCAACTGTACAACAGAAAAGTAAAGCACATGGAGCCACATGCAAGTAATAATTAATAATCTGAACACAGGACAAATACTTAACTTTTTTTGAGCATTCTCTTTATCCTTATATACTGATCCTGCTCCCTCAGTTTCAGGTCTGACCAGCGTTTCCTCAGCTGCTCCTTGGATAGTCGTGCCCCAAAAGTCCGGTGCAGACTCCTCACAACTTTCTTCATAATCTTTGCCTTTCTCAAATTAGGGTGGGTATCCGGCCCATGCTTTCCATCATAATCCGTCTGCTTCAAGATGTCCACCATTTCCGCCATCTCTGCAAAGGACATATTTAAGGCCTTTATCTCGTCCTTAATCGTGACGTTTCTGGCTCTGGGCTTCTCTCGTGGTTAGTGGAATTATCAGACACCTGCTGTGACTCCGCCATGTCGTCTCCCACTGCGCACCGAAAGAGAAGGGGCGTGGAATATTCAAGAAAGAAAGTCATGGGCGGACGACGTATGCAGAGTTTCACGCACGCGCAGTGTGTATAAAGCTAACACGCATGTGTCGTAACTACGTTCTGTGTGCGGAGGAAGGAGTAAGCGCCAAACGTGAGAGCGAAGGTAACATTTTAACTTGGGTCATCAGTGGCCTATACTGCTTTGATATTGTGGCCTATATATGGGGATAAAGATTAGTAGAGTCTGGACTGACATTAGAATTTTTGTCTTGTCTTTCACAGAAAATATGAATATATTTAAGGATCCAGACTTCATGTGTGAGTTTCTGGACAGGTACAGAGAGCTGCCTGCTCTTTGGGAAACTAAAAGTTCAAAAAAAAAAAAAAAAAAAGAAGGATCAAGGAAGGCAGCGCTGGAGATCATGCTCCAATTTGTGCAGACACAGGTCCCCAGTGCAACCCTTCATGAAGTGGACACTAAAATTGCGACCTTGAGGGGCACATACAGGAAGTATCGCAATAAGGTCCTGGAGTCACAGAGGTCAGGAGCAGCAGCAGCGGATGTATATGTGCCTACTCTGTGGTACTACAACAAATTGGAATTTCTGAACGACCATCTGGAAGAGAGGCCATCACTTTCTAACCTTCCCTCCAGCCTAGATGAGCCTTCAGAGGATCAACCTTATCTCCTGGAAGAACCGGATGTGGACTTCTTTAGCCTGGTATAGTATTTTACTAAATCTTTCTTGTCCTAAAATGAATGATGTGAAATAGATGTTAATATATTGAGAATAAAACTGTTTTACATATCAATAGACAGTAGTGGGCAAAAATTATTGTGACAAGAATGAAAACTTCTGGGGTCAGAATGATAGTCTTTTCTATTTATTAACATTCAATTTGCAACAGTCATGAGATGAAAACTGTGTGTGATTGATGAAACAATAAATAAAACTAGGTCCCTTTTTTATACACAGGAAGAGCTCAGCCAGGACGAGGGGCTGGAAATTGGCAGCCAGGAGGAGGCAGGGCCCAGTGTCAGCCAGGGCCCAGTGTCAGCCAGGAGGAGGCAGGGCCCAGTGTCAGCCAGGAGGAGGCAGGGCCCAGTGTCAGCCAGGAGGAGGAAAGGCCCAGTGGCAGACAGGAGGTGGCCGGGACCAGTGGCAGACAGGAGGTGGCCGGGACCAGTGGCAGAACAAGGTCTCAGATGCCTCCAATCCGCCTTCCAAAAAGAAGGGCCAAGAGGGGTAGGTACTAGGGCTGGGGAAAAAATCGATTTAAATCTTGAATCGAGTTGAGAGGTCAAATCTATTCAAAATTTCAGATCGATATATTTTTTTTTTTCACCAGAACCGGCGCTGACACCGCACCTGTCCTGAGGAGCTGCGGGCAGGAGTTTTTAGGTGAGGTCGCGGCTTCGGCCTAGTCCGCGAGGGGCCGAAGCCGCAGCCTCGCCTAAAAACTCCTGCCTGCAGCTCCCCAAGACCGGCGTTGTGTCCTGAGGAGGTGCGGGCAGGAGTTTTTAGGCGAGGCCGCAGCTTCGGCCTAGTCCGCGAGGCCGGACTCCGCGGACTAGACCGAAGCCGCAGCCTCGCCTAAAACTCCTGCCTGCAGCTCCCCAAGACCGGCGCTAACACAATGCCGGTCCTGAGGAGCTGCGGGCAGGAGTTTTTAGGCGAGGCCGCGGCTTCGGCCTAGTCTGCGAGGCCGGAAGCCGCGGACTAGGCCGAAGCTGTGGCCTCGCCTAAAAACTCCTGCCCGCAGCTCCTCAGGAAAGGCGCGGTGTCCATCAAAAAAAAAAAAAAACCTGATTAGAATTGTAAATCACGTTTGTTTTTGTTTTTTTGAGAAAATCTCCCAGCTCTAGTAGGTACACAGAGGAGGATGCACTTTTGCTCATTAGGGAGGCTACTTTGGTCCTCAGAGACCCCCTACCACTGAAGAGGGCTATGGCCCCCTAATGGCAGCCAAGATGAAGAGGATGGAGATGGGCCAACGCCTCCTCTGTGAGAATATCGTATGTTAAGCCATAAACAGGGGTTTGATGGGCCAACTTACCCGATATACTGACCTTGCGGCCCTCCTCCTCCTTCTGCCACAAACCCACCTCCAGAGGCACAGGCTCCGAGGATGCGTTCAAGGAAGGCTACAGGGAAGGCTAGAATGAAGGCTGCAGAGAAGGCTGCAAAGAAGGCTACAGGGAAGGTTACAAGGAAGACAAGAAAGTGATGGCCTTGCGTCCAGTATGGTCTGACAGAAGGCACAGGCTGTTGTAGTACCACAGACTGGGGACATATATGTAATCTGCTGCTGTTCCTGACCTCTGGGAGTCCAGGATCAGATTGTGACACCAACTGTATGTGCTTGTCAAGGTCCCAATTTTAGTTTCCTATTTGATGTGTGCCCTGGGGTACAAAGGCTGCACAAATTGCAGCAGGCTCTCCAGCGTTACCTTCATATTTATTTTCTTATATACCAAAATAAATGGATATTTTATTTTTACAGTTAATACTTGCCTATGTGTTTTCCTTCAAATATGACAGTTTGTTTGTGAGAAGGAAGGTACATTTCAAAAATACAATGTATTAATAACAAGGGACACCTATGCCGAAATTGCACTGAACAAAAGGATTATCACACCAACCAACCTCCTTGAGGGTAAAAAATACAAGATAATAATAATGTTGTGGTAACTTGACACACAAAACTAATAAAAATATATATGGAGATCAGTAGAAATATTTTTTTAAATAATACACAACAATGCAGATCTTGATTAAAATGTTATAAAATATAAACTTAAAAAACAAAAAAAACATTATTATGGAGATCTGGCTTGCAAATAAAAATAGATTATTCATGAGATCACGATAAATAATAAAGAAACAAGTTTGTCAGAACTCTGTGTGAATATCAGCAGCAAAACAACTTCAATATTGTCGCATTCTAACGAAGAAAAGAATGCGCTGCATTTAAACAATGCAATAATGTTCTGCGTGCCGAATGTGCTATCTCCATTACGAACGCTAGTTTTACCCTAAACAGTGCTCCCGTCTCATACTTGATTCTGAGCATGCACGTTTTTTTCCCTCTGAAAAAGCATACACACGACCGGTTTTCCCGATGAAAACAAGTTGTCGTCGTGTCCCTAACCCCCCCCCCCCCCCCCCCCCCCGCAGTTTTCCTGCCGGGAAAACTGTGATTGAGCATACACACAGCCGTTTTTACTGGCGAAAAACTATCATGGCAGTTTTCCTGCCGGGAAAACCGGTCGTGTGTACGAGGCATCAGAATAACAAACAGAAGAGATTATACTGTATATATTATTAGAGGTTAAATCTGGGAATTATCATCAGACTCGGAGATCAAATGTTTTATTTAACCACTTAACGACCGCTCACTGTATATATACTTCGGCAGAATGGCACCGACAGGCACAATCACGTAGAGTGTACGTGATTGCCTTTGTACAGTTGGGGGGTCCAATCGGACCCCCCTTCTATACAGTGAGCGGTGGCTTAGTGTCTGGGAGCGTTCCGGGATGAGGGGGCAGCCATTCGTTTCTGGCCACCCCCTCGCGATCGCTCCCGGCGAATAGAAATGCCCCCTCTGTCTGTGTCAGACAGAGGGAGCAGGAGGAAGTGATGTCATCTCTGGTGCGGCGCTCAAATATACCGAGCGCCGTACAAGAGAAGATATCAGGTCAGTGCACACAACACTACACTGACACCAGGACACATAGGGACATAAATCGCCCCCCCAGACACCCCAGATCACCCCCCCAGCCCCCAGTCACAGTGTCACTGATTGCAGTGACCATTTATTTAGTGATCACTGCAATCAGTGACATTTGTGACTGTAAAAGTGTCACCAAAGTTTAGTCTTAGGTCCAGTGTAGCCCCCTAACCCCCCCTAATAAAGGTTTAACCCCCTGATCACCCCCCAGTTGACCCTTTCACCGCCTATCACCACTGTCGCTTAGCGATCATTTTTCTGATCGCTGTCTTAGCGTCAGTGATGCCGATCGGCAGCCAGTCATTTTTTTTAGTTTCGCCGCAGGTTTTTATAGCGTCAGGTACCCCAATATATTATCCAATAAAGGTTTAACCCCCTTGATCGCCCCCCAGGTAACCCTTTCACCCCCTATCACCACTATCACTAAGCGATCGTTTTTCTAAAGGCTGTCTTAGTGTCTGTGATGCAGATCGGTAGCCGGTAATTTTTTTTAGGTTCGCCGCAGGTTTTTATAGCGTCAGGTACCCCAATATATTATCTAATAAAGGTTTAACCCCCTTGATCGCCCCCCAGGTAACCCTTTCACCCCCTATCACCACTGTCGCTAAGCAATTGTTTTTCTAAACGCTGTCTTAGTGTCTGTGATGCAGATCGGTAGCCGGTAATTTTTTTTTAGGTTCGCCGCAGGTTTTTATAGCGTCAGGTACCCCAATATATTATCTAATAAAGGTTTAACCCCCTTGATCGCCCCCCAGGTAACCCTTTCACCCCCTATCACCACTGTCGCTAAGCAATTGTTTTTCTAAACGCTGTCTTAGTGTCGGTGATGCAGATCGTAGCCAGTATTTTTTTTTAGGTTCGCCGCATGTTTTTATAGCGCCAGGTACCCCAATATATTATCTAATAAAGGTTTAACCCCCTTGATCGTCCCCCCAGGTAACCCTTTCACCCCCATCACCACTGTCGCTAAGCAATCGTTTTTCTAAACGCTGTCTTAGTGTCGGTGATGCAGATCGGTAGCTGGTAATTTTTTTTAGGTTCGCCGCAGGTTTTTATAGCGTCAGGTACCCCCATATATTATCTAATAAAGGTTTTAACCCCCTGATTGCCCCTAGTTAACCCTTTCACCAGTGATCACCATATAAGTGTTACGGGTGACGCTGGTTAGTTAGTTTGCTTTTTATAGTGTCAGGGCACCCGCCGTGTATATAACCCAATAAAGGTTTAACCCCCTGATCGCCCGGCGGGTGATATCAATTAGGTTTTAGCGTCAGAGAGGGTCTGAGTCACACCCCAGGCAGCGCCAGGTTAGTGCCAGTAACGCTAACACCCACGCGTGAAGCATACACCCCCCTTAGTGGTATAGTATCTGAACAGATCAATATCTGATCTGATCAGATCTATACTAGCGTCCCCAGCAGTTTAGGGTTCCCAAAAACGCAGTGTTAGCGCGATCAGCCCAGATACCTGCTAGCACCTGCGTTTTGCCCCTCCGTCCAGCCCAGGCCACCCAAGTGCAGTATCGATCGATCACTGTCACTTACAAAACAAAAACACACATAACTGCAGCGTTCGCAGACAGGCCTGATCCCTGCGACTCCAGTGCTGTAGGAGGTGATTTCACCACCACAGTTAAAAAAAAAAAAGCAAATATGCCGAAGCATTGGGGCAGCAGGGGCGGAGGAGCGATTTTGCTCCTAATGCCGTGTACATACGGTCGAAATTCGGACGGAGGCTTGCCCGTGGAAAAGTCCGACCATGTGTGTGCGGCATAACTTTTTTGTGGGAGGATGCCCCCATGCTTCGGCATATATAAATGGTGCGTGTATGCCCATCATTGGAAGTGGGTGGATGAAGGGCGGTATTCTAATGGTGGGCATACCCACCGATCAATCTCTTTTTTCGTTCAGCCAACTGGCTGCATGAAATAAAAAGATTACAATACATGTCCAACAAGGACCAGCAACGTACTGGTATGTTGCTGGACTTTGAATGTTTATACCAGAATGATGCCTGCGGGTTTAGGTATCATCTTGGTATCATTCTTTTCAGCCTGCGGCCGGCTTTCATGTAAAAGCAATCCTAGCGGCTAATTAGCCTCTGGACTGCTTTTACAAGCAGTGGGAGGGAATGCCCCCCCCCGGATATAAAAAGCGCCATTGGGAAAGCATTTTATCACACCGATCTTGGTGTGGTCAGATGCTTTGAGGGCAGAGGAAAAATCTAGGGTCTAGAAGACCCCAGTTTTTTCAAAAAAAGAGTACCTGTCACTACCTATTGCTATCATAGGGGATATTTACATTCCCTGAGATAACAATAAAAATGATAAAAAAAAAAAATACTTGGAAGGAACAATTTAAAAATAAAATAAAAAAGCAAAATTAATAAAAAAAAAAAAAAAGCACCCCTGTCCTGCCCTGCTCTTGCCCAATGGCGAACGCAAGCGTCGGTCTGGCGTCATATGTAAACAGCAATTGCACCATGCATGTGAGGTATCACCGCGAAGGTCAGATCGAGGGCAATCATTTTAGCAGTAGACCTCCTCTGTAAATCTACTGGGGTAACCTGTAAAGGCTTTTAAAGGCTTTTAAAAATGTATGTAGTTTGTCGCCAATGCGCGTTTGTGCGAAATTTTAAACCATGTCGTGTTTGGTATCTATGTACTCGGCCTAAGATCATCTTTTTTATTTCATCAAACATTTGGGCAATATAGTGTGTTTTAGTGCATTAAAATTAAAAAAAGTGTATTTTTTAACCCAAAAAAATGCGTTTGAAAAATCGCTGCGCAAATACTGTGTAGAAAAAAAAAATGCAACACCCACCATTTTAATCTGTAGGGCCTTTGCTTTAAAAATATATATATAATGTTTGGGGGTTCAACATAATTTTCTTGCAAAAAAAAAAAATGTTTTCATGTAAACAAAAAGTGTCAAAGGGGTTTGTCTTCAAGTGGTTAGAAGAGTGGATGTAAGCTTCCTAATGTTGTGTATAAAATGCCAGAACAGTTCAAAACCCCCCCAAATGACCCCATTTTGGAAAGTAGACACCCCAAGCTATATACTGAGAGGCATGTCGAGTCCATGGAATATTTTATATGTTGACACAAGTTGCGGAAAAACGACAATTTTTTTTTTTTTGCACAAAGTTGTCACTAAATGATATATTGCTCAAACATGCCATGGGCATATGTGGAATTACACCCCAAAATACATTCTGTTGCTTCTCCTGAGTACGGGGATACCACATGTGTGAGACTTTTTGGGAGCCTAGCCATGTACGTGACCCCAAAAACCAAGCACCGCCTTCAGGCTTTCTAAGGGTGTAAATTTTTGATTTCACTTCTCACTGCCTATCACAGTTTCGGAGGCCATGGAATGCCCAGATAGCACAAAACCCCCCCAAATGACCCCATTTTGGAAAGTAGACACCCCAAGCTATTTGCTGAGCGGTATTGTGAGTATTTTGCAGATCTCGCTTTTTGTCACAAAGTTTTGAAAATTGAAAAAAAATAAAAATATATATATATATTTTCTTTCTTCATTTTCAAAAACAAATGAGAGCTGTAAAATACTCGCCATTCCTCTCAGCAAATAGCTTGGGGTGTCTATATTCCAAAATGGGGTCATTTGGGGGGGTTTTGTGCGATTTTGGCATTTTATGGCCTTCGAAACTGTGATAGGTAGTGAGGAGTGAAATCAAAAATTTGTGCCTAGAAATCCTGAAGGCGGGTGCTTGGTTTTCGGGGTCCCGTACGCGGCTAGGCTCCTAAAAAGTCCCACACATGTGGTATCCCCGTACTCAGGAGAAGCAGAAAAATTTATTTTGGGGTGTAATTCCACATATAACCATGGCATGTGTGAGCAATATATCATTTAGTGACAACTTTTTTATTTATTTTTTGTCATTATTCAATCACTCAATGGGCTGTTGATGAGGGGGGGGGGGTTTCTTGGCTCCCGGAATGACACTACACATGTATCCACGATCTCCCTGCTCTCTCGATCCACCAGTTAATGAAAGTACCGTCACGGCACATATGAACAGCAAGGCATTGGCCAATTTCCTGACGGGCCCCCTCCCCTCCCCCTCTCCCCCCCCCCCCCCCGTTGTTGTGTCCCCATGAACAATGTTTTTCAAAAAATCCCCCCTTTCCCCTCCCCTCACGGTTGATTTCTATTTATTAAATTTTTCTTGTACAGTCAGTACCAATAGAATTGCTTTAATAGGTGCGAATGGGTGTATGAATGATCCAATTATCCAGCAGGTACCGTAATTAGGAACACATGTTGGCCAAACTATATCTGGACAGACACCATGCTTATGCGCATGCTCCGATGAAACCTTAATGAAGGTGAAACATGTCAGCAAGTCAAGCAATTTCTTGCTACACTCCGTGTAGCGTGTAAACAGGGGTGTCTAACCCACTGGACTAACCACCCCCACCAGCCGCTATGATCTACAAACATGCCGGGTTGACCTGATGACAGCGTTGTGGCGTATCTACATCGATATACCACCCATGTGGACAGACTTTCTATTTCGTGTGCACTTGTTGGGATGACCCCTCCCGGACTTGATGAATGGAACTCAACTCATTCCAGGTGATACCAGTAGAAGAATAGACCACCAGCAGCCGACCAACACATCATGAAATGGTGAGTGAGTGTCTTCCATACATGAACTTTCTGGCCGCTTCTAATGGATGTTGGATTCATCCCACAGATACCATTGGTGAGGGACAGGTGTTGACTATTCACCCGACCCTAGTCCCCCCACTTCTTTGAAGCGTGACTCAGCCTACCTCCAGTTCTGTGACACCCTCACCCCATTACCCAGTGTTCAACTATATCGGCTGGTCTATGGCTATTCAGCAAAGTCACCTGCCAACTTTCTTATCACAAACCATTTCATGCATGGATTGAATACTGTCCATTTATCAGTGAGACATATACAAACCCATGAGTCCTTGCGACTATTCCAATATCGATATTCTGCACATGATCAGCAGCGGTTGTGTATGTGTGTGGTGTGTATGGTCGCACGGGTGGCCACCCCTGTTTCACTGTTCTTCCCTTTTGACTAGTCTCATTTTATTATAGTTGTTTTTGATGTTGTGTGCAATCATCATGTATATTCATTAAATTGTTTTCTTCATTTCCAAAATTGCGGTTTACTTATATTTAGTATGCATAATTACCTGAGCCTTTTTGAAGAATACTGTCTGTGGGGGAATTTTGGATTTTCCATATCCGGTTTCTCCCTCTTCTTTCTCCTGTTTTTTGCATTTATTTACAACAAGCATTTACAAAACTCTACCATGTTTACTGCTCAGGTTTTCTAGTTGGTATTCTTTGTTTATAGTCGCTTGGGTCTGGCAAGCTCAAAGGAACATAACTCCTTTATCTTATTCATGTTTACTCTTCCACCAAATCTATTGAGAAATGAATGTAAAGAAATATGTAACATGTCAGACAACTAAACAATTGATGCTTAGGTTTTTCTCAGGTGCTGAAAAGTGAAATTACCCACCAATTTCTAGGAAGATTTATGGTCACTAAATGGCAGTATTAGTACTATGAGGTAGTCTTTATGCTCTTTTTTTTTTAATTAATATTTTGTAGAATACAGTGGGAGTAAAACCTCCCTCTGGAGTAGCAGTGAGACTTCAGGAAAAAGGTAGTTTGAAAAACCATAGTGGGGAATCTCACTGTGAAAATCACCACGATGTAAAAGAAGCTTGTGGACGATTTTGTATTTACCAAAACCTGTAAAATAATTTTTTCTGACTTTCTGTTTACTTTTAATTCAATAGAGAATTATTATTCGAAATTAGAAGACTACCAACATAAAACTAAAGAAATCACCCAGCAACTAGAAGATGCTAATATGTTGTTACAGAATACTAAGGTAAAGATGTCACAATCCATTACATTTGTTATTCTTTTTGAAGCTGTTGAAAACATTTAATTACAAAACATTGTTCCTAAAGGTCTAATTAAAATTGAGCACTTGGTCACTCAGTTTGCTATATGCCAGGCAGAAATTGGCGATCTTCTAGACTGAGTAACATCTTTCTTCCCCCTGCTTGTCTGTTTTTCTTAAAGTATATGTCAACCTTTACAACCCATTCAGTTTAAAATAGAAATGCAAAACAAAGTTTAAAATAGAAAAGTCAAATATATATATATATATATATATATATATATATATATATATATATATATAAGTGGTTTTGTGGTCTGACTACCCTTACCTTTACAACGCACCTCATCCCAAATTTATAACAAAATGTGAGAGAGAAGAGTGGAGGGGACTATAACGGTGCTAATATTTTGATGTCTGAACAACAGTGGAGGACTCAATTACCATATGGTAAAAAAATATATATTTTTATTAAACAATTCATACAAAAATATTGTTATAAAAATATATGAGAGATATCACAAGTTTCACAGTAGTGCATGTTAATACACGGTGGTTAAATTGTTTGACTGGGGAGAACATACATAGTCCCAACATGTTTCGCACGTCGGAGCTTCGTCAGGGGAAGTATGTCTCAGATACCCGAGTGGATGAAAATAGCTAGTAATGTAAACAAGAGAGAGACTAATTAACATTTCATCAATTAATACTGAAGAATTTTGAAGATCGGTCTGTAAACAAGTCCACAGTAGACATAGAATTCGTGACTTACCACCAAACAGCCCTAGATGAACAGAAAGGGGCGAAGGCAAGAGTACCCCCCACACACAGAAGGGGAAGAGAGGATGTCTCTCCCTGGGTGGTGGGTAGAACAGAACTCCGAGCAAACAAGCCCTCACACTGATCACTCATATGACCTGGCCAAAAAACATATATATAAAAAAAAAAGGAAACCCAAAAGTTTCAGTCAGAAGGGGGTCAAAAGAAACCACCATGATTAAATGAGTAAATAAAGAGCGTACTTAGTATTGTATGTAACAGATCATAGCCACAATTGGACTATTTGTCCAGTTGGCTGGATCAATTATGTAACGATTTGAATCATAATCAGATTTAATGTTAATATGTACTCACTTAAAATCAAGGTTTTTGAAAAGACTTCCAAAATAAATAGGGAGACGCCTGTTAATGTGAAATCCACAAAAGAACATATATCCAAAGAAGGCAGATTTGTAGAATAAAGACCTTCAAGGATTTCAGTCCAATAGTGGAGAGAGTCCAAATGATAGAATTATTCTAAATAAACAAGATATATATGCACTAGTTATTAACTCAGAAAGAAGCAAAGGAAAAAAGCAGTGAAACAAGGAAAACTGAGAAACTTGAATAAAGATTGTTTCATTAAATATGTGAAAGTTAAAAACGGAATTGTATTATAGTCTAAATTTCAGAAAGTCAAGGATCAGATCCAACCAGATTGGAATTGTGATATAGGGTATAGACTTAAAATTAGAAATAAATAAAAAGTGAGTAATGGTATAGAACCAAACAGCAGGTGAATAGTGTTGAAATTGGAATGATAAGAACTGATGGCAGTTTACAATGTAGATAATGCTAAAAAGTGTTTCCATAGATTTAGAATCCATACATTAAAGTTCAAGAAAGAAATGACAAAGAGGTGTCTACCTGGATATCAATCAAAATGGACCGATAAGCCGAAAGACAAAGGATATAATTTATGAACTAGGTGGTAAAGATGCCGACTTATGAGTGATCACCACTCAGCCGGCGTCTGACATCACCGGCGGAGTGCGGACGTGACAACATCCGTGCGCATGCGCCCAGAGTCCCAAAGCAGCGTCAAAACTACAGGGTCCAGAAGGCCAAGCGTCCGGGGGGAGGGAACTAGGTCTTACGCGATGAAAAAATTAGGAACAAAGAGTATTCCTATTGCGTTGAAGCTGGATCTTTGGTAAAGAACCAGATAGAGTAGTGGCGGAGCATGGTAGAATGGTTAAACCAAGGGGAATAGTGGGGAAGCATGGTTGCAGCGGAACGCTTGTTGGGCAGAACCGGCAAAAAAAAAAAATATATATATATATATATATATTACACACACACACACACACAGTTTCTCACAAAAGTGACGTCCCCTCAAAATAACTTAACACACACCCATTAATGTGCAAGCCGCTGGCAACAAAAGTGAGTACACCCCTAGGTGAAAATGTCCAAATTGGGTCCAATTAGCCATTTTCCCTCTGTGTCTTGTGAATCGTTAGTGTTACAAGGTTCTCAGATGTGAATGGGGAGCACGTGTGGTAAATTTGGTGTTATCGCTCACTCTCTCATACTGGTCACTGAAAGTTCAACATGGCACCTCATGGCAAGGAACTATCTGAGGATCTAAAAAAAAAAGAAGTGTTGCTCTACATAAAGATGGCCTAGGCTATAGGAAGATTGCCAAGACCCTAAAACTGTGCTGCAGCAAGTTGGCCAAGACCATACAGAAGTTTAACAGCACAGGTTCCACTCAGAACAGGCCTCGCCATGGTCGACCAAAGAAGTTGAGTTCACGTGCTCATCGTCATATCCAGAGGTTGTCTTTGGGAAATAGATGTATGAGTGCTGCCAGTATTGCTGCAGAGGTTGAAGGGCTGGGGGGTCAGCCTGTCAATGCGCAGACCATATGCCTCACACTGCATCAAATTGGTCTACATGGCTGTCATCCCAGAAGGAAGCCTCTTCTAAAGACAATGCACAAGAAAGTCTGCAAACAGTTTTCTGTAGACAAGCAGACTAAGGACATTGATTACTGTCCTGTGGTCTGATAAGACCAAGATAAACTTATTTGGTTCATATGGTATCAAGCGGGTGTGGCGGCAACCAGGTGAGGAGTACAAAGACAAGTTTGTCTTGCCTACAGTCAAGCATGGTGGTGGGAGTGTCATGGTCTGGGGCTGCATGAGTGCTGTGGAGCTACAGTTCATTGAGGGAACCATGAATGCCAACATGTACTGTGACATACTGAAGCAGAGCATGATCCCCTCCCTTCGGAGACTGGGCCACAGGGCAGTATTCAACATGATCACGACCCCAAACACACCTCCAAGACGACCACTGCCTTGCTAAAGAAGCTGAGGGTAAAGATGATGGACTGGCCAAGCATGTCTCCAGACCTAAACCCTATTGAGCATCTTTTGGGCATCCTCAAATGGACGGTGGAGGAGCGCAAAGTCTCTAACATCCACTAGCCCTGTGATGTTGTCATTGAGGAGTGGAAGTGGACTCCAGTGGCAACCTGTGAAGCTCTGGTGAACTCCATGCCCAAGAGGGCTAAGGCAGTGCTGGAAAACAATGGTGGCCACACAAAAAATTGACACTTTGGGCCAAATTTTAACATTTTTACTTAGGGGTGTACTCACTTTTGTCGCCAGTGGTTTTAGACATTAATGGCTGCGTTGAGTTATTTTAACCACTTCAATACCAGGCACTTGCGCACCTTCCTGCCCAAGCCAATTTTCAGCTTTCAGTGCTGTCGCAATTTGAATGACAATTGCGCGGTCATGCTACACTGTACCCAAATAATTTTTTGATCATTTTGTTCCCACAAATAGAGCTTTCTTTTGGTGGTATTTGATCACCTCTGCGATTTTTTTTTTTTGTGCAACGAATAAAAAAAGACCGAAAATTTTGAAAAAAAATATGTTTTTATTTGTTTCTGTTAATTTTTTTTGTAAATAAATAAGTTTTCTTCTTCAATGATGGGCACTGATATGGCTGCACTGACGGGCACTGATAAGACGGCACCGATGAGGTGGCACCAATGAGGTGGCACTGATAAGCACTGATGATGGGCACTAATAGGTGGCCCTGATGGGCACTGGTATGTGGCACTGATAGGCACTCATAGGCGGCACTGATGGGCACCCATAGGCAGCACTGATGGGCACCCATAGGCGGCACTGATGGGTAAATATGGGTGGCACTGATGGGTGGCACAGATGGGCACTGGGCACTGATAGGTGGGCACTGATGGGCACGATGGTCACTGATAGGTGGCACTGAGGGACACTGATGAGTGGCACTGGTTACTTTGGTGGGGGATATTTCTGGGCATCACTGTGTTTTTATGAACTACTATGGTGCCAGTCAGTGCCCATTTGTGGGCACTGATTGGCCATGGGGGATGTACCTGGCCATCCACATGTTGGGGGCTTCCCTGGTGGTACTGGAGGCTTCCCTGGTGGTCTGAGGGGGGGGGCTGCGCTGATGAACAATCAGCAAGAACCCCCCCGTCAGGAGAGCCGCCGATCGGCTCTCCTCTACTCGCGTCTATCAGACGCGAGTGAGAAAGAGCTGATCAACAGCTCTTCCTTTTTACATCGTGATCAGCCGTGATTGGACGCGGCTAATCACGTGGTAAAGAGCCTCCCCTGGAGGCTCTTTACCGAGATCGGTGTTGCGGTGTGTCAGACTGACACACTGCTCCACTGATCGCTGCGATGCACGCCCCCTCGGGCGCGCGGCGGCTGTTATCCTGCAGGACGTCCAGTCAGGATAACGAAACCACTTCCCGGACGTCAATTGACCAGGCGGGAAGTGGTTAAGGAGACAGCAAATTTGCACTGTTATACAAGCTGTACACTCACTACTTTACATTGTAGCAGTGTCATTTCTTTAGTGTTGTCACATGAAAAGATATAATAAAATCTTTACAAAAAGAGGGGTGTACTCACTTTTGTGAGATGCTGTATATTGTAAGGGGTTAGCTCAATGGGGATCACCTTCCCTGGGGAAAAAGGAAGTCCAAACAGCAGGTTTTTCTTAAAATCTGACTTGTAGCCAGTTTTATTTAACCAATTCAGCCCTGAGCCTCTTTCTGAAATTTGGTGTTTAAAAGTTAAAAGTTATTTTTTTTTGCTCGAAAATTACTTAGAACCCCCAAACATTATATATATATATATATATATATATATATATGTATATATAAAAAATTTCTAACACCCTAGAGAATAAAATGACGGTCGTTGCAATACTTTCTGTCACACCGTATTTGCGCAGCGGTCTTACAAGAACACCTTTTTGGGAAAAAAAATACACTTTTTTGAATTAAATATTAAGACAACAGTAAAGTTAGCCCAATTTTATTTTATATTGTGAAAGATAATGTTATGCCACGCCCGCTCGTGGAATAGCGACAAACTTTTAGCCTTAAAAATCTCCATATGTGACGTTTAACAAATTCTACAGGTTGCATGTTTTGAGGTACAGAGGAGGTCTAGGGCTAGAATTATTGTTGTCGTTTTAATGATCGCGGCGATACCTCACATGTGTGGTTTGAACATCGTTTTCATATACGGGCGCTGCTCACGCATTGTTCGCTTCTGCACGCTTTTCTTATTTATTTTACCTTTTATTTTTACACTCTTTAAGGGCTATGGGCGAAAGTGACATTTTTACGTTACTTATGCCCTGCAATGGTATGGAGACGGGTGTGGGGCCATCTTCTCCTCACTCATCTCCATACCACACAAGAGACAGGACGCATTCGCCTCCACCGCTACTGGCTGGTCCGGTAAGCCACAGAGGGCATGGGAGGGGGGGGGGGGCCCTGTCCCACCACCGATAAAAGTGATCTTGCGGCGAATCCGCCGCAGAGACAGCTTTTATCTGAAAGCGGACCGCCTGCTGAAGAAGAGGATACCGGAGTTATGGTAGCTAGCTGCTGCCATAACAACGATTTACGTTGGTATTTTGAAGAGGGATAACAACTGCGGGTGGTCCGTAAGTGGTTAAAAGGTTGCGTGAAAATCAAATAAACAAAACAGAAAATATATCTTTGCCATCCAGGCACTAACTAGACATATCAGGTTCCTAACTCACAGGTGAAGGGTTTCTCCCAGTCACCCACAAAACAAAGATAATGCAAACCTTTTTCTTTCCCTCACAAAGAAAACTTACCATGAGTAGCTCTCTCAGGTTTTGGCTTCCTGAGCCCCAGGCCAAGCGCAATCTTTTGCTCCAGTCCTGCTTGATTTATACCACCTGCTGTAGGACACAAGAGGACCGTAAAATCTGGTCCGGAACCAACTCTAGTTCCCTGCAATTGAACGGCTGCAAGGTGAAACATAACGTCCATCGTTCACTTCGCCTTTCATATCGTCAAATATATATATATATATATATATATATATATATATATACTGTATTATTGTTATTTTTTTTAAATACCTTGTCACATGACTTCTGTTTCCAGCTGCATAAGAGGCTTAGAGACGTTGGGGTGGGGACTCCTTTTGATTATGGTGGGAAAAGTGGGGGGGGGCAGAGCACAGATATGGTCCAGTGTAAAATGCAGAGACAAAAATACCATGTAACGAGCTGGGGGGGGGGGGGGTTGCATCTGCAGGAGGCAGAGAAACAGTCTAGCACCGATATTCCCAGTGAAAAGCCACGCAGGAGGGCTTGTCAGCACAAGTCTGACCACTGGAGGTTGCGCTCCCAAGTAGAATACAAAGAAGCAAATTGAACATGCTGGGATGGATGTGCTTCCACGCCCTGGCGGCGAGCCTATGCCCACTGTCACAGGGAAGGGGGGATCAGGGGTAGAGGAGGCAGGAGCTGGAACATGTTACATGTTCTACCCCAATATATGGGTGGAACATGTAATATGTTCCATAGGTGAACTTAGCCTTTAAATCTTTGATCAAAGGTGTATCGACATCTCAAATGAACTGTTATTCTCACCAACTTACAGAAGTAACAAGTGTGCCTGGCTTATTCTGTTACCCACCAATAAGAGGATTATTCTTTATTTTTAGGGCAGAGCCCTGTAAATCATTATTCTAATACAGGTTTTATATAGTGCCAACGGTTTGCACAGCGCTTTACAACATGAGGGCAGACAGTACAACTACAACACAATTCAGTACAGGAGGAATCAGAGGGCCCTGCTCTTTAGAGCTTACAATCTAAAAGGGAGGGTCAAGTGATACAAAGGGTAATAACTGTGGGGATAAGCTGATGGAGAAAGTGAAATTTCACTTGTTCGGTGAAGGGGGGATATACTTCTGAAAAGCAGGGTTTTCTGGGATCACCTAAAAGTGGGCAGAATACAAGATAGTCGGGCAGATTGGGGTAGGGAGTTCAATAGTATGGGAAAGGCTCAGTTTGGTTAGTATTTGGAGACTAGGTTAGTGATGTAGCTGGGGGCAGAGTTGTGGATGGCTTTGTAACTTATTAATGGTATTTTAAATTTAATTTGTTGTGTGAGTGGAAGCCAATGGAGGGATTGGCAGAGAGGGGTAGAAGACACTGAACAGTTGGTAAGGTGGATGAGTCTGTCAGCAGCATTCACGATGGACTGAAGGGGGATAGCTTATGTAAAGGTAATCCAATGAGAAGGGAGATGCAGTAGTCAAGGTGAGAGATAACTATGGAGTGAATAAGAAGCTTAGTGGTGTCATTGGTTAGGAAGTGGTGTATTTTGGAGATGTTGCAGAGGTTCAGACAGCAAGCTTTAGACAGTGATTGGATGTGGGGTCGAAAGGATTGTTCAGAGTCTAGCATAACACCTAGCACCCTGGTATGCGGGAATGGGTTGATAATTGCGCCATCGATCTTGACAGATAAGTCAGGGGAAGAGGAACGAGGGAAGGAAATATTATGAGCTCAGTTTTGGATAGATTGAGTTTTAGGAAGTGTTGTGATATGTCTGTCACTACATTAATGATGTGTGAAGAGACCGATGTTGAGGGGTAGAGAGATAGATTTGGGTGTCGTTAGCATAGAAATGGTATTGGAAGCCATGGGAGGCTATCAACTGACCCAGGAAGGAGGTGTAGATCGAGAATAGAAGAGGTCCACGAACAGAACCTTGGGGGACCCCGATGGAAAAAGGAAGAGTAGAGGAGGAAGTAGAGTTGTAAGTGACACTGGAGGTGCGGTTGGATAGGTAGGATGAGAACCAACAGTCACATAGACCAAAGGAGTAAAGTTTTTTGAGGAGAAGAGTGTGGTCAACCGTACAGAATAGTGTCCATTGGTTTTAACTGTTTGGTTTTAACATTTTTATTAATATATATACATTTTTTTACTAGTAATGGCAGCGATCAGCGATTTTTATTGTGACTGCAACATTATGGCCGACACATCGGACACTTTTGGCGCTATTTTGGGACCATTTACATTTACAGCGATCAGTGCTATAAAAATGCACTGATTATTTTGTAAATG
Source organism: Rana muscosa (assembly GCA_029206835.1). Lineage (NCBI taxonomy): Eukaryota > Metazoa > Chordata > Amphibia > Anura > Ranidae > Rana > Rana muscosa. Next base: position 469,851,642 of record CM055117.1, read on the forward strand.
TGACTGGCAGTGAAGGGATTAACCAGTTGGGGGCAGGAAGGGATTTGTCCTAGGGATGTGTTCTAACTGTAGGGGGGGATGGGCTACGTGTGACATGACATTGATCACCGCTCCCGATCACAGGGAGCGGTGATCAGTGTCCTGTCACTAGGTAGAACGGGGAAATGCTTATTTACATTACATTGAGTCCGCGGGACCCGCAGTCAGACTCACGGAGCTCCCGGGCCTTAAAGGCAACGTGTGTATATATACACACATCGATCTGCCCAGCTGTGCCATTCTGCTGACATATATATTCGTGCAACGGTCGGCAAGGGGTTAAAAAATGCATTAATCGGGCTGCATTGAGGAAAATAATCAGGATGCATTGATCAGGCTGCATTGAGGACTTTATTTGGGCTGCACTGAGGACATTAATCAGGCTGCAGATGGACATTGATGGGCACTGACCCTTAATTTGCTTCAAAGTTGTTTATTTTAAAAATATATTTTTTTCCTGAAACTTCCCTCTTAAAATTAGGGTGCGTGTTATATGCCGGAGCGTGTTATACGCCAATAAATACGTTATACAGATCTTTCTTACACAGGTTATTCAGCATAGTTAGGAAGATGAAGGGACATTTTAAAGATTACTTTGGTTTATCCTGGAATTCTACTTTTAAACCCAATGAGCAAGTATAACCATTGAGGTTATGGTTAGAAAAGTCTAAAGGAATCAAAAAAGCCCTCCAACCAAAAGTGCATGCAGCATAATAGTTCCTTCTCAGAAGGTATTTACGTGGCTCTTTCTTTAACATATCTAAAAAATAGGAGGATTATTTTTCCTTTAAGGACATTGCCATGCAAATACCATATTTATTGGCGTATAACACGCACCCCAATTTTAGGAGGGAAGTTTTGGGGAAAAAACGTACATTTTAGATAAAGAACTTTGAAGCAAAATTAGGGTCACAGCTCATCAATGCACCCTGCTCAGTGCCCATCTGCGGCCTATACATTGACCAACAATGCAGCCTGTTCAGTGCCCATCTGCAGTCTCACCTTTCCCATAATTGCAGCCTCGCCAGTGTCAGATTTTCTCTGCTGTCTCCGGGGGAAGAGGAGGAGGAGTGAGCGCCGCTGAATTTACTTACAAAAGGTTATATAAGGGAAATCAAAAGAAAAAAACCCTAAAGAAAAGACGGCTACTTAGGCTGCAGAAGGCAATAATGGGTCGTTAATGAAATATAGTCAAATTTATTTAGTCAAAAATACACAAGATAAAAATTACTCAAAAGTTTAGAGCAGTGAAAAACTAATCTTAACTGTTTAAGTCAACTGAGCACCACTAGGATAGAGTCCAAATGTGGTGCACAGACAAAAAACATACAGACAAGTGGGAACAAATAACAAAAACATAAAACACAGATAGTCCGGTCGCCTAAGTAACCACACATGCATAGGTACCCAGCGGAAAAACTTCCGCTAGTGTGATGTAGATAATAAAATATACAATAAATATTGAGGTAGAGTTATAAGGAGAAAATGGGGCAACTGTGTGTTGCTCTAATGCAAAGGATGGATTCCAACCTGGGAATCAGCATGTCCTGCCTAAGTTTCCATAGTGCATCTACTATAAGGAACCTGGGAATCAGACACTTGCATAGTCCAGTTCATTGATGGATACTGCAGATCGTTATTAATGTATTGCTGCACCTGGTGCTGATCTTCAATTTTTCATGGCCACATTCGGAAACATATGGAAGCACCATGCAAGGTACTCAGAGATACTCTGCAATGTTTTCATGCGGAATAGCTGGGTCTGTATTATAACCGGCACTCCTACAGCTCTCCACGTCCCAGCTATATGGGGGATCGTATAGGCGGTGTCACAGGGCTGTGATGACTGCTGAATTTACATAGAGTCGCAATCTCCTGTGTACCCGGCGCTCCGTCACTCACAGCCACGCCTCCTGACCCTGCTCATATCAGCTGCGCTGATAGACAGAACAGTGGCCCAATGCGGGGCCAGGAGGTGTAGCTGTGCGTGACGGAGCGCCGGGTACACAGGAGATCGCGGCTCTATGTAATTCAGCCGCGCTCGCTCCTCTTCTCTCAAACAGCAGGGATCGGCGTATAACACGCACCCACAATTTTCCCCTGATTTTAAGGGGGAAAAAGTGAGTGTTATAGGCCGATAAATACAATATTCCTTTAAACCCCAGTGGCCAAATGAACATCCAAATCTGCTGGTGCATTTTGCTATTACATCGTAATGACGATGACCTTTCAAAAAGACTCTCACTGGAGGTGAAAAGAGTGCCAGGACTTTTTATCTTCAAGTCAATTACCCTAGTAACACTCCTAAGCTTGGATCTTTATTTCTGTAGCCTAATCCTTTACAATAGCTGTTACTGCTGAGATGTGGTAAGAAAAAAAATAGTTGTATTTTTTTATTGCCCGTAGTTAATTTCTCCTTCTTGTGACTGTTTATAAATAATAGGATCCATTATGGGACACAGCTTGGTAGTAATAAACTAGGGTTATAGTACCACCTAGAGGTGAAATGAACACTAGGCAATAAAAAACTGAAGGCCAGCCCCACTGAGGCTATAACCACTGCCACAAAGCACCTGCTCAGTCGTATCAAGCAGTCCTAATGCCTTGTACACACGTGCGGAATTTCCGACGGAGTTCCGACGGAATTCCGCTCAAGCTGTCTTGCATACACACGGTCACACTAAAATCTGACCGTCAAGAACGTGGTGACGTAATACACTACGACGAGCCGAGAAAATTAAGTTCTATGCTTCCGAGCATGCGTTGAATTGTTTCTGAGCATGCGTGGTTTTCAGTCCGTCAGAATTGCATCCAGACGAACGGAAATTCAGTTCATCTATCTAATTCCGTTGGAAATTCCAATGGAAAAAGTCAGATGGGGCATACACACGGTCAGAATATCCGATGAAAAAGTTCCGTCTGACTTTTTCCATCGGAAATTCCGAGCGTGTGTATGCGGCATTAGAGAGAACAGTAGCATATGAGGGGGTAGAGCTGTGTCGTTCAACGGTCTCAGAGAAAAGGATTTTTTTTTTTAAATCAGATAATCTTCATTGAAAATTAAAGCGGCCTAAAAATGGAGGCCAAAAATACAACAGCAGAGAGTAAAAAGCACAAAAGAAAGAGAAAACTGTGATACAAATTGTCTCCACAAGACAGTGATGCTCAAGGTACAGTATTGAAAAGTGTCATACATACATCAGATGCTCTCAGGAGTGAAGGCACCTGTATTGGATACAGATGCTTGGTCAAGAGGGTATCATTTCAAATAAATATAAACCCACCAAATATCAAATTGTTGTGCGAATTTATGTGAGTATAACTGGAGAACCAGACCTGTACCTCTGGGAATGAGCTTGTCCTGCCCTGACCCCCAGTCTCCTGGGACAGCGCTGCCAGCATTCTCTACAGTTAAGTAAAAAAATAAATCACTGTCAGCCCCTTCCACACTGCTCCTCCTGTGTCACTCCTATTGCAAAACGAAGCTTCCATATACCTCAATAGCTCAGTTTTTTTCACTGACCTAGTCACATGACTGCTCTCCTCTGATGTTACACAGATGGTCATGTGACCGCTCTCCTCCTCCAATCAAAGCTACACTCGGAGGAGGAGAGCAGCCAGAAAAAACAAAGCTATAGAGATGTTTACAAGCTTCGGTTTTACAAGGACACTGACACAGGACGAGCGGTGTAGGGGCTGGCAAGTGACTTTTTTTTCCTCAACTTCAGACTATACAGGGAGCGCTTTTCCAGGGCCAGGGGAGGCGGGACGGCCAGCCTGACACCCCCCTATTGGGTGGCTCCTGGGGCGGACCGCCCGATCCCCACCCCCTGTTGGTAGAACATGATATCGGCGTATAACACGTTTTTTCAGGGAAAAAAGTGCATGTTATACGCCGATAAATACGATAGTTACAGTTAGGTTGAAAAAAGACACAAGTCCAACCTGTGTGTGATTATATGTCAATATTACCTTGTATATCCCTGTATGTTGTGGTCGTCAGGTGTTTTTCTAATAGTTTCTTGAAACCATCGATGCCCACCCGCTGAGACCATTCCACATCCTTGCCGCTCTTAGGCTTCGTACACACGACCGATTTTCTCGGCAAGAACCAGCAAGAAACTTGCTGGCACAGAGGTCTTGCCGAGTAAATCGGTCGTGTGTACGCTGCTATCGGGTTTCTCGTCGAGAAAACCGACAAGAAACCTCGACGAGAAAATAGAGAACCTGCTCTCTATTTTCTCGTCGAGATTCTCCTCGGCATGTTTCTCGACGAGAAAAGTGAGTGTGTGTACACTTACCTGTCCTCCCGGAAGCCCGCGCATGTTCAAAATGAATTTGACGCATGCGCGGTAGCTTCCTAGGCATACGTAGGGTATACCAAGATGGCGGCAACGGCATCGAATGTGACGAGCGCATGCTCGACGTAGTCGATGACGTCACCGCGTACGCTCCTTTCAAAGAACCGCGGGTTCTTTGAAACGAGCGTGTGTACACTCGGCCGGGACAAGTTTCTTGTCCAAGAATCTCGTCGAAAAAAACGACATGTTTTTTTCAACGAGAATCTCGGCCGTGTGTACGAGGCCTGACAGTAAAGAACCCTCTACGTAGTTTAAGGTTAAACCTCTTTTCTTCTAATTTTAATGAGTGGCCACGTGTCTTGTTAAACTCCCTTTCGTGAATTTTTTTTATCCCTATTGTGGGGTCACCAGTATGGTATTTGTAAATTGAAATCATATCCCCTCTCAAGCGTCTCTTCTCCAGAGAGAATAAGTTCAGTGCTCGCATCATAACTAATATCCTCCAGACCCTTTGTTGCCCTTCTTTGTACTCTCTCTATTTCAAGTACATCCTTCCTGAGGACTGATGCCCAGAACTGGACAGCACACTCTAGGTGCGGCCGGACCAGAGTCTTGTAGAGCGGAAGAATTATTGTTTTATTTCTGGAGTTAATCCCCTTTTTAATGCATGCCAATATTCTGTTTGCTTTGTTAGCAGCTTGGCATTGCATGCCAACATTGGTAAGCTGCAATATTTGAAAAAAATTTGGAACCTATTTGTACACTACAGGACACAGGACCTGTGTTAATAGACCATGGGTTAAATGCAGGCTACACATGATTGGACAATGGCTTTGAACCTATCTGAATGTACGGGAGAGTGAAAGAGTTAACTTGTGCACATGTGCAGATCTGTGCTCAGTGCATGGTGGGATCTATGATCTCCCACTGGGAGTGAGGTGGCAGGGAAGCTGGGCTGGTGGAGGGGGATACCAGCTCTGTGGTGCCCCCTCAAAATGCTTCATTCAGGAAGATAAAGTTTACAGTGTCACGGGAGAAGAGTGTCTCACAATAAAGAGCTTCAGGTTTTATGTGCAGCTGTGAAAAGTGAACAGCTCGCTTTTAAGTATGGTGTTAAAGTGCCCTGTCATTCATGATGCCGTGTTTACTACGGTGTGATTTGTCATAGCGATCACATGGTACAAGGGTCAATCACAGCGGCTCTGTACCAGCATCACAGTGGTAAACAAGGTTTCATGAATGAAACCCTTATGCCCTGTACACACTGTGGCAGAGCGTCCCAGAGAGAGCCTGGGAAAATCCTGTTCGGGGTTTATACATCTCCCAGGCTCCTCTCATATACATTCAAGGATCTCTGAGCCAGGATCCACTTCAAATGTTGGTTCTCTCCCCCAGGTTAATTAACAGCTCACCTGAGCAGACAGCCTTTACTCTGCCTGGGAAACACAGACAACGCTGGTCTGTGAGAGCAAGAAGGTTGGTAAAACGTATCAATCAGTTGATGTGGAAGCTAGCAAGCGGTAGGCTTGTTCAGCCTGGTAGTGAGGGCTTGTAAATACCGTATAGTTAGAGCCGAGACACGGCTAGGCTTTTGTTTAGCTATTTTTTCTTCTGTTTGTTTTTGCACACTGTACAGCACCTATCATTGACTTTGTATATAGCACCAATAAATAACACTGTGTTTTCACTGATCCAATGGACTTGGTATCTGTGCCTGCTCATCCCAGGGAGCTTTTGTACCTACTACCTGTCCCCCAGGTTACAATACGATCGGATTTCCGATGGAATAAAATCCGATGGAATTTTCCGTCGGAATTCCGATGAAGCTGACTTCCATCAGTCTTGCATACACACCATCAGACAAAATTCCCACCGTCCAAAACGCGGTTCCACACAGACGCTCAGAATTTCCTATCGTTTTTTTTTCCATCAGAAAAATTTAAAACATGTTCTATTTTTTTTACACCGATGGAACAAAGTCAGATGGGGCCCACACACGATCGTTTTATCCGATGAAAAAAGTCAGATCGTGTGTACAGGGCATAAGACAGTTTTAGAGATTGCTTATTATAGTGATCATCACTGTAATAAGCCATCAAAGTGTAAAAAAAAAAAAAAAAAATCACCTCCTCCCAGAGTAGAACACTAGACTGCTCTTCTGACAATATTTAAAAAAAAATACTTGTGAATTAAAAAAAATAAAATACTTGTGAATTAAAAAAAAAAGAAAGATGACAATTTTTTTTACATAGGTAACCGAGTCAGTGTTTCTAATCATCGCCGTACCAGTCACGATGTCCATGATTACTGCCACACCAGACATATTGTCTCTAAATACCGCCACACCAGTTAGTGTCCTGATCACCGCCACACCAGTCCAATTGCCCCTGATCATTGCTACACCAGTGCCAGTGTCCGCGATCACTGCCATACCAGTCATTTTATCCCTAATTACTGCCACACCAGTTGTAGTGTCCCTGATCACTGCCACACCAGGTACAGTGTCGCTATTCACTTCCATACCAGCTACAGTGTTTCTGATCACTGCCACACTAGTCAAAGTATCACTATAAGTACTTCAGCACATGCAATGCTCTCTGAAGAGCGATCCGTATTAGGATGGCTGTTCAGAGAACATTCAAAAAACAAAAAAAAACCCTTGGAGGTGGGACTTTAACAGTGACTGAAAACACACAAGAGTATGTCAAAAATATAAATTTAATAAATGAGTACAAAAATACAAAGACAGTCTGAATAAAAAACATACATGAAATATGTACAAATCCAGAGAGCTACATAAATTGATAAGGAGAAAATTTGACATTTATGGTCAGACCCGACAGCTGTTTCGGTAAACCCTTCTTCAGGGGATTTGTAGACATAAAAGTCAGGAATTGTCTATGGAGAAACAGGTTCTGTTAAATATATAATCATAATACGAATTGATATTTTATTATATACATGTACAAAAAATAAATAAAAATAAAAATAATTTACAACAAGTAGATGTTTGCTTACATAGATTTCCAAAATTAGTTTGACATTCCATGCGTCAACTGGTCACATGCATTTTTGATGTTGTGAACATGGGGCGAAAAAAGATAATGCACCCCAAGAATGGGGGCTCCAATATTGAGAGAGTCCAGAGGACTTCAACGGGGGTCCCCAGATGATGACAGGCAGCAGACCTGAGGGAGACTCTATATGTATTGATGAGTCAGTATTCTAAAAGACATTGAAAGGGGGGAGAGACAAAGGAGAGGGGGCAAATTAGCAAGCCCCTAATAATATATCTAAACCCCTATCTTAGCCCAGACTGAAGTCAGGTATAAAAATATCCAGTTTATATAAAAACAAATAACCTACCAGTATCATAGAACATCTCCAAGTCACTAAGTAAAAGAGGAGATTTGGAACAACTTCACAGACAGAGGAAGTCCTCAGTTAAAGAAAAATGCATCAATTATGCACTGCTATAACAGTGAAGCGACTGTATGAAAAGTTCCAATCTTCCCGTTCAAAAAAGAGAGTATCTAAAAAAATATATAATGAAAATAAAGAAGAGATGAGTACGATCGTGGGGTATAGGATATCAAAGATACATAATATTATCCTATACTGCCCTAGAAGGCTGTGTCTCAACAAAACGTAAAGAATACCTGTGTGGATCCTCAGTGTCCAAGCAGCTGCCGTGTCAAATGCCTCGTGTGGACCAATACTGGTCATCGAGGGCTTTAAATGGCGTCGAATCAATGGACGCACATGCGTGAAAGAACACAGTTAGACGCAAAAACTTAATGACGTCATTATGCCAAGCGTCACATAGATATGACGCACTCCGGAACAAAACAGGAAGAGGCAATGGATCGTGGGCGGAAGTAAGCTTATATAGAAAGGGTATTGATTATCTAGAAAATGTGCCTAAAAAACCCCCGCAAACATGGTATAAAATACGAGCTGACTTGGTTGCCAAGAATCTAAACAGGCAAAAAGGAGAGAAAGGGGAAATACTAATTGGTAAAGATTGTGTATGTACATATTCAGTTGGATCGCCGTACATAAATGGTATAATTCCTGTATTTATTGGCGTATAACACTCACTTTTTTACCTGGAAAATAGAGGGTAAACTGTGCCTGCGTGTTATACGCAGAGTCATTGTTATACGCCGATAAATACGGTAATTCTGACTTTAAAGCTGCAGTTTAATCTGCTTATATGTTTCCTCTTTTCTCTCATCAACATGCTAATGAATAATAAATATATACCGTATTTATCGGCGTATAACACGCACTTTTTTCCCCTTAAAATCAGGGGGAAATCGTGGGTGCGTGTTATACGCCGATACTCCGCCGATTCCCCTGCTGTAACGAGCGAGAGGAGCGAGCGGAGCCGAAGCCGAAGTACACTCGGCTTTACTCGGCTCCTCTCGCAGTCCCGCCCATCTCTGACTGCGCCGCTGACATAGAGAAAGCGAGTGTACTTCGGCTAGTCTCGGCTCCTCTCGTAGTCCTGCCCCTGACTGTGAGCAGAGCCGAGTCTAGCCGAAGTACACTCGGCTTTCTCTGTCACCGGCGCAGTCAGTGGAGATGGGCGGGACTGCGAGAGGAGCCAAGTCTAGCCGAAGTACACTCGGCCCCGCTCGCTCCTCTCCACAGAAATCGGCGCCAAATTTAAAAAACGCCAAGACTGACAAGGCTGCAAAGGCACTGGGCAAGGCTGCAGATGGACAGATGGACACTGGGCAAGGCTGCAGATGGACAGATGGACACTGGGCAAGGCTGCAGATGGACAGATGGACACTGGGCAAGGCTGCAGATGGACAGATGGTCAATGGGCAAGGCTGCAGATGGACAGATGAACACTGGGCAAGGCTGCAGATGGACAGATGGACACTGGGCAAGGCTGCAGATGGACAGATGAACACTGGGCAAGGCTGCAGATGGAAAGATGGACACTGGGCAAGGCTGCATATGGACACTGGGCAAGGCTGCAGATGGACAGATGGACACTGGGCAAGGCGACAGATGGACACTGGGCAAGGCTGCAGATGGACAGATGGACACTGGGCAAGGCTGCAGATGGACACTGGGCAAGGCTGCAGATGGACAGATGGACACTGGGCAAGGCTGCAGATGGACAGAGGGACACTGGGCAAGGCTGCAGATGGACACTGGGCAAGGCTGCATGCTGCATTTAAATGTAAGTTTTTTTTCCTTGAATTTCCCTCCTAAAAGTTTTTTTCCTTAAAATTCCCTCCTAAACTTGGGGTGCGTGTTATACGCCGGCGCGTGTTATACGCCGATAAATACGGTAAATACAATCTGTGTCATAAACAAGGACCATATTATGATCAAGAGTGACAACCATTGATAATTCAATTAACGGGGGGGGGGGGACACTATATGCATGGAATATAGCCTGCACTGATATGTCCCACCAAACAAGATAAACCATAGTTTTATGTATCAGCTATTAAATGTGTCAGCAGGAGTATATACATATATGAAGTGCCCTATATGTGATCCCTCCCTATGTTCAAAGAATTATTGGGACAAAATCAAAATGACCAAGTCCGCAAAAAATAAAATAGAAATAAATAAGCACGATCCAAAAATTATATGTGTCACCATCCGGGGGCCCCCCGCGCGTTAAATGCCAGCCACCATCCCATAGTGATGGCAGCTGGCCGATAACGCGCGCCGACGCATTAATGCAAATGAATGCAAAAAAGAGGGGGGAAAAAAGGGATATGTCCAAAGGCCAAAAAGGATTGGTCATCAGGACACCTCACTCCCTGCATGCGCCGTGTGAAGGACAGAGGACCAATCAAGAGCCCAGAAGAACAAATGAATATGAGGCGAAAACGCATAAAATGAAGAAAAAAAAACACATTCAAATCAAGCCAAAAATTATTGTGTGTGTATATATATATATATATATATATATATATATATATATATATACAAAACAAAATTCTATATATACATGTGATTTATCACTTATATACTAATGAGAAGACCTCGTATAGAAAGACCTTAGAAAGCAAATTCAAATAAGAAGGACATTTGTTCATATACATGAAGAGAAGGAAAGGGGGGGGAGGGGAAAAAAAGGAAAAAGGAGGGGTTCAAAAGTGGACAATTATATAAAATACAAAGCCAAAAAGGATCCCATAAATTGGGTATTAAGCATAGAAAGAATAAATTACCTATCATTTAACCACTTAACGACCGCCCACTGTATATATACGTCGGCAGAATGGCACAGACAGGCACAATCACGTACCTGTACGTGCCTGCCTTCGTATGGGTGGGGAGTTCGATCGGACCCTTCTCCGGTACAGTGAGCGGCCGGGATCGCTTCGGGAGCGATCCGTGATGAGGGGGCCGCCATTCGATTCTGGCCACCCCCTTGCGATCGCTCCCGGCGAATGAAAAGCTTCCTCTGCCTGTGTAATGTTTACACAGGCAGGAGGAAGTGATGTCATCTCTCATGCGGCGCTCACATATACCGAGCGCCGCATGAGAGAAGACATCAGGTTAGTGCACTAAACAGCACACTGACACCAGGACACATAGGCACACGATCGTCCCCCCAGACACCCCCAGATCACCCCCCAGTCACAGTGTCACTGATTGCAGTGACCATTTATTTACTGATCACTGCAATCAGTGACATTTGTGACTGTAAAAGTGTCAGGTTTAGGTCCAGTGTAGCCCCCTAACCCCCCCCTAATAAAGGTTTAACCCCCTGATCGCCCCCCAGGTAACCCTTTTACCGCTGTCACTAAACAATCGTTTTTCTGATCGCTGTCTAGGTGTCTGTGATGCCGATCGGTAGCCAGTTATTTTTTTTAGGTTCGCCGCAGGTTTTTATAGCGTCGGGTACCCCCATATATTACCTAATAAAGGTTTAACCCCTTGATCGCCCCCCCCCAGGTAACCCTTTCACCCCCTTTTGCCAGTGTCGCTAACCGATCGTTTTTCTGATTGCTGTCTTAGTGTTGGTGATGCCGATAGGTAGCCAGTTATTTTTTTTAGGTTCGCCGCAGGTTTTTATAGCGTCAGGTACCCCCATATATTACCTAATAAAGGTTTAACCCCTTGATCGCCCCCCCAGCTAACCCTTTCACCCCCTTTTGCCAGTGTCACCAAGCGATCGTTTTTCTGATCGCTGTCTTAGTGTCGGTGATGCCGATAGGTAGCCAGTTATTTTTTTTAGGTTTGCCGCAGGTTTTTATAGCGTCAGGTACCCCCATATATTACCTAATAACGTTTTAACCCCTTGATCGCCCCCCAGCTAACCCTTTCACCCCCTTTTGCCAGTGTCACCAAGCGATCGTTTTTCTGATCGCTGTCTTAGTGTCGGTGATGCCGATAGGTAGCCAGTTATTTTTTTTAGGTTCGCCGCAGGTTTTTGCCCCTAATTAACCCTTTCACCAGTGATCACCGTATAAGTGTTACTGGTGACACTGGTTAGCCAGTTAGTTATTTTGTTATTTAGGTTCCCCGTCAGGTTTTTATATAGCGTCAGGTACCCCCTGATTGCCCCTAGTTAACCCTTTCACCAGTGATCACCATATAAGTGTTACGGGTGACGCTGGTTAGTTAGTTTGCTTTTTATAGTGTCAGGGCACTATATAACCCAATAAAGGTTTAACCCCCTCATTGCCCAGCGGATGATATCAATTAGGTTTTAGTGTCAGAGAGGGTCTGCGTTGCCCCAGGCAGCGTCAGGTTAGTGCCAGGAACGCTAACACCCACGCGTGAAGCATACACCTCCCTTAGTGGTATAGTATCTGAACAGATCAATATCTGATCAGATCTATACTAGCGTCCCCAGCAGTTTAGGGTTCCGAAAAACGCTATGTTAGTGGGATCAGCCCAGATACCTGCTAGCACCTGCGTTTTGCCCCTCCGACCAGCCCAGGCTAGCCAAGTGCAGTATCGATCGATCACTGTCACTTACAAAACACAACACACATAACTGCAGCGTTCGCAGAGACAGGCCTGATCCCTGCGACTCCAGTGCTGTAGGAGGTGATTTCACCACCACAGTTAAAAAAAAAAGAGCATATATGCCGAAGCAGGGGGGCAGCAGGGGCGGAGGAGCAATTTTGCTCCTAATGCCGCTTACATACGGTCAAAATTCCGACGGAGGCTTGCCGTGGAAAAGTCTGACCATGTGTACGCGGCATAACTTTTGCGGGAGGATGCCCCCATGCTTCGGCATATATAAATGGTGCATGTATGCCCATCATTAGAAGTGGGTGGATGAAGGGCGGTATTCTAATGGTGGGCATACCCACCGATCAATCTCTTTTTTTCGTTCAGCCAACAGGCTGCATGAAAAAAAAGATTACAATACATGTCCAACAAGGACCAGCAACTTACTGGTATGTTGCTGGACTTTGGTTATACCAGATTGATGCCTGCGGGTTTAGGTATCATCTTGGTATCATTCTTTTCAGCCAGCGGCCGACTTTCATGTAAAAGCAATCCTAGCCGTGGGAGGGAATGTCCCCCCCCCGGATATAAAAAGCGCCATTGGGAAATTGGGAAAGCATTTTATCAAACCGATCTTGGTGTGGTCAGATGCTTTGAGGGCAGAGGAAAGATCTAGGGTCCAATAGACCCCAGTTTTTTCAAAATAAGAGTACCTGTCACTACCTATTGCTATCATAGGGGATATTTACATTCCCTGAGATAACAATAAAAATGATAAAAAAAAAAAAATATGGAAAGAACAGTTTAAAAATAAAATAAAAAAGCAAAATTAATAATAAAAAAAAAAGCACCCCTGTCCCGCCCTGCTCTTGCGCAATGGCGAACGCAAGCGTCGGTCTGGCGTCATATGTAAACATACCCCAGACGATGCAAGGTTTTGCGAAACGCGTCGGGAGACTCCATTGCTGCCATTGAGTGTCTTTGCAAAGCGCTATATTCATGGATTGGATGTAAGTGTATCTGCCTATATTCATTAAAATTCCTTTGCGGTATTACGCTATGTGCCTTCTCCCTTCTTTTTCCACATGAACTTTATGTGAGCCAAGTCAATACTCCTATTGGCTTGAATTTCCGGTGTTTTTTCCTGAGTTTGAACCTTGGATACAAGGGTGCATTGTGCCGGCCTGGTTTCCATATGTATGGACATATACATATTCAGCCTGTCTGACCCCTTACACATACGTGCATTGGGTCCATTACATCTGGTAAGCCTCCCTTTCACGTGGTGGTGGTTACGTTACAAGTCACTTTTTTACTTTGGAAGATTCACCTTTACAATTTGGGACTGATTCAAACTGGAACTGATTCGAATTTATGTTTCTCACATCCTTTGGAGTTTCATATACATTTGGACTTATACTTAATTATTTGTGATTTAGTTTAATTTCGAGCACTTGGGTGTTTTATATTGTTATACGCATAGCGATGCATTTTTGTATATTGTCATATGTAAACAGCAATTGCATCATGCATGTGAGGTATCACCGCGAAGGTCAGATCGAGGGCAGTCATTTTAGCAGTAGACCTCCTCTGTAAATCTAACGTGGTACCCTGTAAAGGCTTTTAAAGGCTTTTAAAAATGTATGTAGTTTGTCGCCACTGCAAATTTTAAAGCATATCGTGTTTGGTATCTATGTACTCGGCCTAAGATCATCTTTTTTATTTAATCAAACATTTGGGCAATATAGTGTGTTTTGGTGCATTAAAATTAAAAAAAAGTGTATTTTTTCCCAAAAAAATGCGTTTGAAAAATCACTGCGCAAATACTGTGTGGAAAAAAAAAATGCAACACCCACCATTTTAATCTGTAGGGCCTTTGCTTTAAAAAAATATATAATGTTTGGGGGTTCAACATAATTTTCTTGCAAAAAAAAAAAAAATGTTTTCATGTAAACAAAGTGTCAAGAAGGGCTTTGTCTTCAAGTGGTTAGAAGAGTGGATGATGTGTGACATAAGCTTCCTAATGTTGTGTATAAAATGCCAGAACAGTTCAAAATCCCCCCAAATTACCCCATTTTGGAAAGTAGACACCCCAAGCTATATACTGAGAGGCATGTCGAGTCCATGGAATATTTTATATGTTGACACAAGTTGCGGAAAAAAGACAATTTTTTTTTTTTTTTTTGCACAAAGTTGTCACTAAATGATATATTGCTCAAACATGCCATGGGCATATGTGGAATTACACCCCAAAATACATTCTGTTGCTTCTCCTGAGTACGGGGATACCACATGTGTGAGACTTTTTGGGAGCCTAGCCGCGTACGGGACCCCAAAACCAAGCACCGCCTTCAGGCTTTCTAAGGGTGTAAATTTTTTATTTCACTTCTCACTGCCTATCACAGTTTCGGAGGCCATGGAATTCCCAGATGGCACAAAACCCCCCCAAATTACCCCATTTTGGAAAATAGACACCCCAAGCTATTTGCTGAGAGGTATTGTGAGTATTTTGCAGATCTCGCTTTTTGTCACAAAGTTTTGAAAATTAAAAAAATAAATAAAAAAAAAATCTTTTATTTCTTCATTTTCAAAAACAAATGAGAGCTGTAAAATACTCAACATGCCTCTCAGCAAATAGCTTGGGGTGTCTACTTTCCAAAATGGGGTCATTTGGGGGGGGTTTTGTGCTATTTTGGCATTTTATGGCCTTCGAAACTGTGATAGGTAGTGAGGAGTGAAATCAAAAATTTGTGCCCTTAGAAATCCTTAAGGCGGTGCTTGGTTTTCGGGGTCCCGTACGCGGCTAGGCTCCTAAAAAGTCCCACACATGTGGTATCCCCGTACTCAGGAGAAGCAGCAAAATGTATTTTGGGGTGCAATTTCACATATAACCATGGCATGTGTGAGCAATATATCATTTAGTGACAACTTTTTGTAATTTTTTTTTTTTTTTGTCATTATTCAATCACTTGGGACAAAAAAATAAATACATATTCAATGGGCTCAACATGCCTCTCAGCAATTTCCTTGGGGTGTCTACTTTCCAAAATGGGGTCATTTGGGGGGGGGGGGGGTTGTACTGCCCTGCCATTTTAGCACCTCAAGAAATGAGATAGGCAGTCATAAATTAAAAGCTGTGTAAATTCCAGAAAATGTACCCTAGTTTGTAGACGCTATAACTTTTGCGCAAACCAATAAATATACGCTTATTGACATTTTTTTTACTAAAGACGTGGCTGAATACATTTTGGCCTAAATGTATGACTAAAATTTAGTTTATTCGATTTTTCTTATAACAAAAAGTAGAAAAAATCATTTTTTTTCAAAACTTTTAGTCTTTTTCCATTTATATCGCAAAAAAAAAAAAAAAATCGCAGAGGCAATCAAATACCATTAAAAGAAAGCTCTATTTGTGGGAAGAAAAGGACGCAAATTTCGTTTGGGTACAACATTGCATGTCCGCACAATTTCCAGTTAAAGCAGCGCAGCGCCAAATTGTGAAATCACCTCTGGTCATTAAGCTGCGTAATGGTCCGGGGCTTAAGTGGTTAATTAAATGACCATACATTACTGACAGTGTTATGTCATATTGCATATATTTCTACTCTTCCCAACCGCCAGAGGAAAAGCCCTCAAGAAACGGACGATAACTTATGAGTTTGTTCAACCATGGTGGTGTGGTGGCATTTAGAATGAAAATCCATCTAGTCTCTCTTTGTAAGAGTCCTGTTCCAGTCACCCCCTCTATTGCTGGGATGTATCCTATCTAAAATTAAAAATTTAACTCTAGGGATTCTACTATTGTGGGTATCTCTGATGTGTCGTCGCAGAGGGAGATCTGGGTCGCATTTCTTCATACACGTATTGTGCCTAGCCGCTCTTTTAACGAATGGCTGTTTGGTTTTGCCAATGTAGAATGATCCACATTGTCATGAGAGTAGATAGACAACTCCTTCCGTTTTACAATTGGCAAAATGAGTAGCTTTGAAGATTTTTCCATTTGGTAATGTTGCGTCATTATCAATATTCATATACTGGCATAAGCTACAACCTCCGCATCGATATGTGCCAGGTCGTTTACAGGGATCAGCACGGAATTCACCCGTGTATTCACTTTGTATTAGGTTGTCCTTCATAGAGTTGGCCTTACGGTAAGTGATTAAGGGTTGAACTGGCACAAATGGAGCCAATGACGGATCAATCCTCAAGAGATGCCAATATTTGGAGACAATTCTCCTAATCTGCTCACTTTGTCTACTGAATTTTGTAATACGTATAGTGCTCGAATCAGAATTGTCAAGACCAATAGTGGGTTGTTTTGTTTTTTTTTTGTTCAGAGAACATTGGGGAGGCATTGTATCGCCGCCTCGCCACCTGCTTTAACCCCTTGGACACGGCACAAGCACCCCCAATGACTTAAATGGGTCACGATCAGCAGATAGATAAGATAAGAAAATTAATCTTTTAAGCCCTGTACACACGATCGGATTTCCGATGGAATCAAATCCGATATATTTTTCCATCGGAATTCCGATGAAGCTGACTTCCATCAGTCTTGCCTACACACCATCAGACAAAATTCCGACTGTCCAAAACGCTGTGACGTACAACACGTACGACGGCACTATAAATGGGAAGTTCAAATCCAATGGCGCCACCCTTTGGGCTGCTTTTGCTGATTTCGTGTTACCGCGTGTTAGTAAAAATTTGGTGTTAGCCGATTCGCGCTTTTCAGTCTCCGTGCTTTTCAGTCCGTTACAGCATGACGAATGTGCTATCTCCATTACGAACGCTAGTTTTACCAGAACGAGCGCTCCTGTCTCCTAATTCAGTCTGAGCATGCGTGGGTTTTTTCTCCGATGGAGTTCCACACAGATGATCAGCATTTGCTATCGTTTTTTTCCCATCGGAAAAATTTAAAACATGTTCTATTTTTTTTCACCGATGGAAAAAAGTCCGATGGGGCCCACACACGATCGGTTTGGCTGATGAAAACAGTCCATCGGACTGTTTTCATCTGTAAAAATGATCGTGTGTACAGGGCTTTAGGCTTCATGCACATGGAATGTTTTTACAACCACTCCTGAATGATTTAACTTGACAGATAGTAACCCACGGTTTTCTGCGTTTACATGCCGCATTTAGCGTAATTTTGGCGTGTTTGCGTTTAGAAGCATTTTTTTTTTTTTAAATAGTCAAAAATTCAAAATGCCTGTAAACGAAACGCGACTAAACGCAAGTTACCATGTTTAGAAGCGCTTGAAATGCCTCTAAACTCAGCTTCTGAACGCATTTTTTTGCATTCTATAAAAAGCCTCTAAACTCAACTGCCTAGAAACAACTATAAATAACCCTGTGTACATGTACTGATAAGATAACATAGAGGAGAGTTCAGGGGCAGCTGAAAAAAATGCCCAACTGCTCCTAAATGTCCGTTTAGCAGCAGCAGTGTACATGAGGCTTTTGCCACTGAAATCCCTACACCAAGAACTGTTGTGCTTTCCCGTCAACACTGAAAATTATTCTACTAGGGCCAGTAAAGTTTCTATGAAGATAGGGAAAGTGCTTATCAATCTCAGTTGACATGGCTACTAATATTTTATCACCAACATAATATTCTTAGGGCCCATTCACACCAGAAACTGCCTATAATGTTTTTGACTGCATGTTTACATGCATTTAAAGCATGCGTTTTCTTTGATTCGTTTAGCAATGCGTTTGTAGTGCATTTTTTTAGAAATTTTTTGGCCTCGGCCTTCTTGGCTTAAAGGTGCAGCGCAGTGCGTTTCCTGCATTTGGGGTACAGAAAAATGCAACATTCTCTACTTTCTCCAACTGCGCTGAACTGCACTGCAATGATGTAAACTATACCCATAGGATTACCTTGATTTTTGGCTGTCTATGCAATTGGAATGCACTTCAAAATGCATCCAACTGCAGCCAGCTGCATTCGGTGTTTAGGGGTCCTTAACCACTTGCCGCCCGCCATATAACAAAATTACGTCAGCAAAGTGGTTGTGTTATCCTGACTGGACGTCATATGACGTGGTCAGGATAACAAGCCGCTGCGCCCCCCCCGGGGGCGCGCATTGTGGCGATCATTGTTGCGGTGTGTCAGTCTGACACAACGCAATTCCGATCTGGGTAAAGAATCTCTGACAGAGACTCTTTACCATGTGGTCAGCTGTGTCCAATCACAGCTGATCACGATGTAAACAGGAAGAGCCGTTGATCAGCTTTTTTTCACTTGCGTCTGACAGACACGAGTAGAGGAGAGATCGGCTGCTCCTCTGGCGGGGACAGGGGGTCTGCACTGATTGTTTAGCAGCGCAGCCCCCCTGTGTATGCCCACCCAGGACCACCAGGGATGGCCACCACTGATGACCACCAGGTATGGCATGCCTGGTGGCCATGGGTGGCAATGTGTGCTATCAGTGCCCATCCATACCATTAGTGCCCGCCTATCAGTGCCCATCAATGCCGCCTATCAGTGTCCATCAGTGCCACCCATAAGTACCCATGAGTCCAGCCTTTCAGTGCCCATCTGTGCCACCTATGAGTGGCCATCAGTGCTGCATATCAGTGCCACCTATCGGTGCCCATCATCAGTGCCACCTCATCCGTGCCTATCAGTGCCCGGTAGTGCAGCCTCCTCAGTGCCAACCAGTGATGGAGAAAAAAATTACTTTTTTTTACTTGTTTAGCAACAAATAAAAACCCCAGTAGTGATCAAATACCACCAAAAGAAAGCTCTATTTGTGGGAACAAAATGAAAAGAATTTTGTATGGGTACAGTGGTGCATGACCACGCAATTGTAATTTAAACAGCGACAGCGCTGAAAGCTGAAAATGATCTTGGGCAGGAAGGGTGGAAAGTGCCCAGTATTGAAGTGGTTAAAGTAGAACTAAAGGCAAAGCTTTTTTTTAAAAATGTTTGGTAGAGTAAGGGAGGGTTATATGCCATGTCAGTTTTTTTTCATCTTTGTCCCATAGTGTGCCATTGCTTCGTCACATATGGCGACCCATCACATTTGGCTACCCGCTGGAGTGCGCATGCGCGACGCCGCCATATGCGTTCCAACACTGTTACGACAAAAGAGCACAGTAAAACCGTGATGGGTAGCCGAATGTGACGAAACCCCGCCATCTTGCTACACTCCGCACTCCTCCACACTAAGGATACAGTGAGAAGGGGACAAGCGGACATCTTTGTACACGCCCCGGAGTTTTACATTTTACACTTATTTATAACAGTAAACTGAGGTTATATAGTGAAATACAGTACTTAGAACTCCATTTGACTGTTTACATGTTGAATTTTAAAAGCAGCCGACTTCTGTCAGATAAGCAAACCTGTTGCTTTTAAAATTCAACATCTAATCAGTGAGATGGAGTTCTGAGTACTGTATTTCACTCTATAACCTCAGTTTACTGTTATAAATAAGTGTGAAATGTAAAACTCCGGGGGGGTGTACAAAGATGTCCGCTTGACCCCTTCTCACTGTATCCTTAGTGTGGAGGAGTGCGGAGTGTAGCAAGATGGCGGTGTTTCGTCACATTTGGCTAGCCATCACGGTTTTACTGTGCTCTTTTGTCGTAAAAGTGTTGGAACGCATATGGCGGCGTCGCGCATGCGCACTCCAGCGGGTAGCCAAATGTGATAGGTCGCAATATGTGACGAAGCACCATAGCCAAATCAGGAAGCGAGAGGAAATCCCTCCAAAGTGAGAGAATCACTGCATGTCACCATGGTCACCAGAACTAGTGTACCCATTAAAAAAATTCCCTCTATTACTGTTTTGGTGTCAGCCCAAAATTTGGCATTTTCTTTTATTTTCACTTTTGAGGATTACAGTGAACAGGACAAATAGAGAGGGTGACTATCCCTAACAGGGGCACAGACAGCAATAACTGACAGGTGTTCTAATCTCTCTCCACTCTGCAAAATAGAAAAGAGGCTTTGCTTTTAGTTACACTTTAACCACTTCCATACCGGGTCATTGTAAAATTACGCCGGCAGGAAACCTCTCCCCTTGGGTGGACGTTGTATAACGTTCTGGGTTTGTGGGGGGATATCTGAATGATGCCTGCAGCTAGAGGCATCATTCAGATATCATTCTCTTCTGTCGGCGATTCTGCGCACCATAAGAACGATCATAGCGGTGGTTCCGCCGCTAGATCGTTCTTATAGGCGGTGGGAGGGGACTTCCCGCCGCCATCCGGTGCTTCTCCGTGCTATCGGGGGCCCGGAGAAAGAATCGTCCGGCACCAGTGGTCACATGACGAGCATAGAGATGACTGGTGACCAGATGGTCACCAGTCATCTCTATGACCGTCGGAGGCCCGGGCGCGATGTGATGACGTCACGCCCGGGTTCCCAAAGGTAAACAAAGCCGTGATTGCGGCTGAAAGCATGAAATCTGTGATTTATTTTTCCCCATCTCATGCTTTCCAGCCTGGAGGAGAGATGTGGGGCCTTATTGACCCCGCATCTCTCCATAAAGAGGACCTGTCGCACACATTCCTATTACAAGGGATGTTTGCATTCCTTGTAATAGGAATAAAAGTGATAAAAAAAAAAAGAAAAATGTAAAATAAAGTGTAAAAATAAAAAAAATTAAGTAAAATAAAAAATAATTTTTATTTTATTTTTTAAAACGCCCCTGTCCCCAATAGCTCGCGCTCAGAAGCGAACGCACACGCAAGTCCCACCCACATATGTAAACGCTGTTCAAACCACATTTGTGAGGTATCGCCGCGTGCTTTAGAGCGCGTGCAACAATTCTAGCACTAGACCTCCTCTGTAACTCTAACCTGGTAACCTGTAAAAAATTTCAAAGCGTCGCCTATGGAGATTTTTAAGTACCGAAGTTTGGCACCATTCCATGAGTGTGATCGCAATTTTACATGTTAGGTATCTATTTACTCGGCGTAACATAATCTTTCATATTTTACAAAAAAATTGGGTTAACTTTACTGTTTTGTTATTTTTTAATTTATGAAACCATTTTTTTCCCCCCAAAAAAGGCGCTTGAAAAATTATTGCGCAAATACCGTGCAAGATAAAAAGTTGCAACGACCGTCATTTTATTCCCTAGGGTGTCTGCTAAAAAAACATATAATGTTTGGGGGTTCTGAGTAATTTTCTAGCAAAAGAATGATGATTTGTACATGTAGGAGAGAAGTGCCAGAATAGGCCCGGTATGGAAGTGGTATAAAAAGCCCTGTATTGAAGTGGTTAAACAGGAAGCTTGACAAAGTTCATACAGATTCAGGTCCACCAAGAGCTAACTTTGTGTAATTAGGAAACTGTTTTCCTTTTATGCTCATTCATTGTAATAGCACCAAAGCTGGTGAAGTGGTAAGCAAATTAAGAAAGCATATCGCAGTGCTTTATTTATACGCTGTTTTTTTTTGTTTTTTTTTTGTGTAAAGCAACCGTTTCGCTGAGGTAAGGCCATACTGCTTCATTATAAATGTAGCACTAAGTCATGTACTTATTATGCTTACACTTAATTACTAGTGAATACTAGGCACCAGATATAATACTAAACTAGAACTCATTACCTACCAAAGAAAGCACCGATAACGTTTCAGATTTTACAGAAGCTTTTATAATATAAACACATTTTAAAAAGTTTAAAATTTTTGCTTAACCACTTAACGACCGCTCACTGTATATATACGTCGGCAGAATGGCACCGACAGGCACAATCACGTAGAGTGTACGTGATCGCCTTTGTACAGTTGGGGGGTCCGATCGGACCCCCCTCCTATACAGTGAGCGGCCGTTAATCGTTGGGGAGCGATCAGAGATGAGGGGGTGACCATTCGATTTCGGCCACCCCCTCGCGATCGCTCCCGGCCAATGAAAATGCTTCCTCCGCCATGTGATGTAAACACAGGCAGGAGGAAGTGATGTCATCTCCCTCGCGGCGGTCTTTTCGATTCCGGCGCCGAGGAGAGAGGAAGCAGGTTAGTGCACCAACAGTCCACTGACACGTAGGTACACATAGGCACACATTTCACCCCCCAGTCACCCCCAGATCACCCCCCAGCCCCCAATCACAGTGTCACTGATTGCAGTGATCATTTATTTTACTGATCACTGCTTTTAGTGTCATCTGTGATAGTAAAAAGTTGCAGGGCAGTTAGGTTTAGGCCCCTTTAGGTCCAGGGTAGCCCCCTAACCCCCCCTAATAAAGGTTTAACCCCTTGATCGCCCCCCAGGTAACCCTTTCACCCCCTAACGCCAGCGTCACTAAGCGATCGTATTTTCGATCGCTGTATTTAGTGCCGGTGGTGCCCTAGATAGCCAGTTATTTATTTTTAGTTTCGCCGCAGGTTTTTAGAGCGTCAGGTACCCCCATATATTATTTTAACCCCCTGATTGCCCCTAGAGTTAACCCTTTCACCAGTGATCACCGTATAAGCGTCACTGGTGACACTGGTTACCCAGTTAATTATTTAGTTATTTAGGTAACCCGTCAGGTTTTTATATAGCGTCGGGTACCCCCATATTTAACCTAATAAAGGTTTTAACCCCCTGATTGCCCCTAGTTAACCCTTTCACCAGTGATCACCATATAAAGGTTACGGGTGACACTGGTTGGTTAGTTTGCTTTTTATAGCATCAGGGCACCCGCCGTATATAACCCAATAAAGGTTTAACCCCCTGATCGCCCGGCGGGTGAGATCAATTAGGTTTTAGCGCCAGAGAGGGTCTGCGTCGCCCCAGGCAGCGTTAGGTTAGTGCCAGTAACGCTAACACCCACGCGCAAAGCATACACCTCCCTTAGTGGTATAGTATCTGATCAGATCTATACTAGCGTCCCCAGCGGTTTAGGGTTCCCAAAAACGCAGTGTTAGCGGGATCAGCCCAGATACCTGCTAGTACCTGCGTTTAGCCCCTCCGCCCAGCCCAGCCCACCCAAGTGCAGTGCAGTATCGATCGATCACTGTCACTTACCAAACACAACACACATAACTGCAGCGTTCGCAGAGACAGTCCCGATCCCTGCGACCGCTAACAGTTTTTTTTGTAGCGTTTGATATATTTGCTGACGACAGTCGGGTGCTTTTTTTCCTGTGAATCTTACTAGTGTACCCCTAAATTTAGAGCCCAAAATGGCAAGTCGAAGGTACACTAGTAAAGAGGCCTACGAGATTCTGAGCATGACAGATAGTGAAGAGGAGGTCACGTATCTGTCAGATTCAGGCTCAGAATATCTTCCCGTAGAAGACAGTGACGTCAGCGGCCCCACGTCAGATAGCTCTGACGACGAAGTTGAGGTCCCTGCTAAGGTCAGGCGTACCCGATCCCGATCTTCTGAGGTTGTTGAGGAGCAAGAACCGCAGGGCTCTCGTATCATGGAGCAGAGTAGTACAAGCGCCGCTATTCCTTCTGGTGAATTGGCAAGCACCAGCGGTCTAGTACAGGATGGGCGTACATCCAGCACTGCAGTATCACTTGGTGACGTGGCGAGTCCCATAAGTGCAGTTCAAGCTGGCGAGGTGGCAAGCACAAGTAGTGTCCCGCTGCCACCAAGAAGACAAAGGCAGGCCCGTCGTACCCATAGTGCTCTTCCTGCAGAATTCGCCTATCCTGATTGGGTCCCCACCACTTCTGCAGAACCCGTACTTCCCCCATTCACTGCCCAACCCGGTATTCAGGTGGAAACAGCTGATTTTATGCCAATCGATTATTATTCGCTGTTTTTCACGGAAGAGCTCTATAGATCTATTGTGGACCAGAGTAATTTATATGCTGGTCAATTCATCGCCGCTAATCCCCAGTTGCCTTCCATTGCCAAAGATTGGAAACCAATTACGGTTTCCGAATTTAAGACCTTTCTGGGCCTTTCCCTCAACATGGGCACACATAAATTCCCGTCATTGCGTGCTTATTGGTCCACGCACCCAATTGACCACATGCCCGTGTTCTCTGCCTCCATGCCCAGGAAACGATACGAGCAGATTTTGCGGTTCATGCACTTCAACGACAATGAACTTTGTCGTCCACGTGGGGACCCTGAATACGACCGGCTCTATAAAATTCGGCCCCTCATAAACCACTTCAACGAACGATTTGCAGCCTTGTTTATTCCCGATCAAGCTGTCTGCGTTGATGAGTCCCTGATTAAATTTTCTGGCTGCTTGGCTTTCAAGCAGTACCTTCCCAGCAAGCGTGCCAGATACGGGGTCAAGCTCTATAAGTGCTGTGACAGGGCAACAGGCTATGTATGGAGCTTTATGGTTTATGAGGGAAAAGATAGTCAGGTTGAGCCGGTCAACTGCCCGTATTACATAGGGAGCGCTGGCAAGATAGTGTGGAACTTGGTGTCACCCTTATTCGGAAAGGGGTACCACTTGTATGTGGACAATTATTACACGAGCGTGCCACTGTTTAGTCACTTGTTTGATCATCGGATTGGAGCATGTGGCACCGTGCGACCTAATCGCCGGGGCTTTCCCCAGCGGCTTGTAGATGCCCGTCTTAGGCTGGGGGAGAGAGCCTGCGTAAAGTGTAATAACTTGCTCGCTATGAAGTGGAGGGACAATAAGAATGTTTTCCTTCTTACCTCCCTTCATGCAGACACGACAGTCCAAATTCGTACGGCGACTGGTGTTGTGGAGAAACCCCTCTGTGTCCACGAATATAACAAAAATATGGGAGGGGTGGACCTCAACGACCAGTTGATGGCGCCGTATCTAATTGACCGTAAGGCGAGACGCTGGTACAAAAAAGTGTCTCTATCCTTATTCCAATTGGCTTTGCTGAACGCTCATGTGCTATACAGAGCTTCAGGCGGGACTTTATCTCTTCTAAAATTCCAGAATGAGATAGTCACAGAACTCCTGTATCCAGGCGGTTCTGCACCTCACCATCCCCTACCAAATGCAGTAAGCCGGCTGCATGAGAGGCATTATACGCATCTCCTCCCGAGTACCCCTACCCAACGAGCCCCCCAAAAAAGATGTCGTGTCTGTAGCAAGCGCGGATTTAGGCGTGACACCCGTTATTATTGTCCACTCTGTCCTGACAAACCTGGTCTTTGCCTTGGTGAATGTTTTGAACGCTACCACTCAAAAGTGAAGTTTTAGCGTAGGGTACAGCATTTCACAGACTAGGACACACTTACACAGGGTCTCCCAAGATGCCATTACATTTTGAGAGACCCGAACCATTACAGTTGTTAAAGTTTAAAAAAAAAAGTGTAAAAAAGAAAAAGAAAAACGTAAAAAACAAAACACAAAAAAAATATAAAAGAAAAAAACCAAAAATAGTTGTCGTTTTATTGTTCTCTCTCTATTTTCTCTCTATTGTTCTGCTCTTTTTTACTGTATTCCATTCTGCAATGTTTTATCATGCTTGCTTTTCAGGTATGTAATTTTTTGTTTTCAGGTGCGCCATTCAACTGCAGCGCGGAATTATTTATCTTGACAGCAACAGCGTTTGCTCCCACGATACATAAAGCCGTGACTCCAGTGCTGTAGGAGGTGATTTCACCACCACAGTTAAAAAAAAAGAGCATATATGCCGAAGCATGGGGTCAGCAGGGGCGGAGGAGCGATTTTGCTCCTAATGCCGCGTATATACGGTCGAAATTCCGACGGAGGCTTGCCCGTGGAAAAGTTTGACCGTGTGTACGCGGCATAACCTTTTATGCCGCGTACATACGGTCGAAATTCCGACGAAGGCTTGCCCGTGGAAAAGTCCGACCGTGTGTATGCGGCATAACTTTTTTGCGGGAGGATGCCCCCATGCTTCGGCATATATATATTTTAGCCACAGGTTGCGTTAAAAAAATGTTCTATTTTTTACTAGGTTTTGTTTTGGTATTTGCTTTGCAGGTATGGTATGGTAAGGTCTTACTGTTGTACTGTAATGTTACTTTGTTTTAATGTTAACCATCATTTGCTTAGCAGGTACGCCATTCAGTTGCATCGCAGATTTATTTATCTTGACAGCAACAGCGTTTGCTCCCACGATACATAAAGCCGTGACTCCAACGCTGTAGGAGGTGATTTCACCACCACAGTTTAAAAAAGAGCATATATGCCGAAGCATGGGGTCAGCAGGGGCGGAGGAGCGATTTTGCTCCTAATGCCGCGTATATACGGTCGAAATTCCGACGGAGGCTTGCCCGTGGAAAAGTTTGACCGTGTGTACGCGGCATAACCTTTTATGCCGCGTACATACGGTCGAAATTCCGACGAAGGCTTGCCCGTGGAAAAGTCCGACCGTGTGTACGCGGCATAACTTTTTTGCGGGAGGATGCCCCCATGCTTCGGCATATATGCCCATCATTAGAAGTGGGTGGATGAAGGGAGGTATTCTAATGGTGGGCATACCCACCGATCAATCTCTTTTTTTCGTTCAGCCAACAGGCTGCATGAAAAAAAAGATTACAATACATGTCCAACAAGGACCAGCAACGTACTGGTATGCTGCTGGACTTTGAATGTTTATACCAGAATGATGCCTCCAGGTTTAGGTATCATCTTGGTATCATTCTTTTCAGCCAGTGGCCGGCTTTCATGTAAAAGCAATTCTAGCAGATAATTAGCCTCTAGACTGCTTTTACAAGCAGTGGAAGGGAATGCCCCCCCCCCCGGATATAAACAGCGCCATTGGGAAATTGGGAAAGCATTTTATCACACCGATCTTGGTGTGGTCAGATGCTTTGAGGGCAGAGGAAAGATCTAGGGTCTAACCCCCATTTTTTTTCAAAAAAAGAGTACCTGTCACTACTTATTGCTATCATAGGGGATATTTACATTCCCTGAGATAACAATAAAAATGATAAAAAAAAAAAATATGGAAGGAACAGTTTAAAAATAAAATAAAAAAGCAAAATAAATAATAATAAAAAAAAAAAAAAGCACCGCTGTCCCCCCCTGCTCTTGCGCAAAGGTGAACGCAAGCGTCGGTCTAGCGTCATATGTAAACAGCAATTGCATCATGCATGTGAGGTATCACCGCGAAGGTCAGATCGAGGGCAGTAATTTTAGCAGTAGACCTCTTCTGTAAATCTAACGTGGTAACCTGTAAAGGCTTTTAAATGCTTTTAAAAATGAATGTAGTTTCTCGCCGCTGCGCGTTTGTGCGCAATTTTAAAGCATGTCGTGTTTGGTATCCATGTACTCGGCCTAAGATCATCTTTTTTATTTCATCAAACATTTGGGCAATATAGTGTTTTTTAGTGCATTAAAAATAAAAAAAGTATGTTTTTCCCCCAAAAAATGCGTTTGAAAAATCACTGCGCAAATACTGTGTGGAAAAAAAATGCAACACCCACTATTTTAATCTGTAGGGCCTTTGCTTTAAAAAAATATATAATGTTTGGGGGTTCAACATAATTTTCTTGCAAAAAAAAAATGTTTTCATGTAAACAAAAAGTGTCAGAAAGGGCTTTGTCTTCAAGTGGTTAGAAGAGTGGATGATGTGTGACATAAGCTTCCTAATGTTGTGCATAAAATGCCAGGACAGTTCAAAACCCCCCCAAATGACCCCATTTTGGAAAGTAGACACCTCAAGCTATTTGCTGAGAGGCATGTTGAGCCCATTGAATATTTTTTTTTTTTGTCCCAAGTGATTGAATAATGACAAAAAGAAAAAAAAAAAAATGTACAAAAAGTTGTCACTAAATTATATATTGCTCAAACATGCCATGGTTATATGTGGAATTGCACCCCAAAATACATTCTGTTGCTTCTCCTGAGTACGGGGATACCACATGTGTGAGACATTTTGGGAGCCTAGCCGCGTACAGGACCCCGAAAACCAAGCACCGCCTTCAGGATTTCTATGGGTGTAAATTTTTGATTTCACTCCTCACTGCCTATCACAGTTTCGGAGGCCATGGAATGCCCAGATGGCACAAAACCCCCCCAAATGACCCAATTTTGGAAAGTAGACACCCCAAGCTATTTGCTGAGAGGTATGTTGAGTATTTTGCAGATCTCGCTTTTTGTCACAATGTTTTAAAAATTGAAAAAAGAAAAAAAAAATATGTCTTTCTTCATTTTCAAAAACAAATGAGAGCTGTAAAATACTTACCATGCCTCTCAGCAAATAGCTTGGGGTGTCTACTTTCCAAAATGGGGTCATTTGTGGGGGTTTTGGGCTATCTTGGCATTTTATGGCCTTCAAAACTGTGATAGGTAGTGAGGAGTGAAATCAAAAATTTGTGCCCTTAGAAATCCTGAAGGCGGTGCTTGGTTTTCGGGGGCCCGTACGCGGCTAGGCTCTCAAAAAGTCCCACACATGTGGTATCCCCGTACTCAGGAGAAGCAGACAAATTTATTTTGGGGTGCAACTCCGCATATAACCATGGCATGTTTGAGCAGTATATCATTTAGTGACAACTTTTTGTACATTTTTTTTTTTTTGTCATTATTCAATCACTTGGGACAAAAAAAAAATATTCAATGGGCTCAACATGCCTCTCAGCAATTTTCTTGGGGTGTCTACTTTCCAAAATGGGGTCATTTTGGGGGGTTTTGTGCTATCTTGGCATTTTATGGCCTTCAAAACTGTGATAGGTAGTGAGGAGTGAAATCAAAAATTTATGCCCTTAGAAACCTTGAAGGCGGTGCTTGAGTTTTGGGGTCCCGTACGCGGCTAGGCTCCCAAAAAGTCCCACACATGTGGTATCCCCGTACTCAGGAGAAGCAGCAGAATGTATTTTGGGGTGTAATTTCACATATGCCCATGGCATGTGTGAGCAATATATCATTTAGTGACAACTTTGTGCAAAAAAAACAAAGTTTGTCATATTCCCGCAACTTGTGGCAAAATATAAAATATTCCATGGACTGAACATGCCTCTCAGTAAATAGCTTGGGG
Source organism: Rana muscosa (assembly GCA_029206835.1). NCBI lineage: Eukaryota > Metazoa > Chordata > Amphibia > Anura > Ranidae > Rana > Rana muscosa. The sequence goes on from CM055117.1 coordinate 469,880,781, forward strand.
TGTCTATTTTCCAAAATGGGGTAATTTGGGGGGGTTTTGTGCTATTTTGGCATTTTATGGCCTTCGAATCTGTGATAGGTAGTGAGGAGTGAAATCAAAAATTTACGCCCTTAGAAATCCTGAAGGCGGTGCTTGGTTTTTGGGGCCCCGTACCCGGCTAGGCTCCCAAAAATTCCCACACATGTGGTATCCCCGTACTCAGGAGAAGCAGCAGAATGTATTTTGGGGTGCAATTCCACATATAACCATGGCATGTGTGAGCAATATATCATTTAGTGACAATTTTTTGTACATTTTTTCTTTTTTTTTTCTTTTTATCATTATTCAATCATTTGGGACAAAAAAAAAAAAATTCAATGGGCTCAACATGCCTCTCAGCAAATAGCTTGGGGTGTCTACTTTCCAAAATGGGGTCATTTGGGGGGGATTTGTGCCATCTTGGCCTTTTATGGCCTTCAAAACTGTGATAGGTAGTGAGGAGTGAAATCAAAAATTTATGCCCTTAGAAATCCTGAAGGTGGTGCTTGGTTTTTGGGGTCCTGTATGCGACTAGGCTCCAAAAAAGTCCCACACATGTGGTATCCCCGTACTCAGGAGAAGCAGCAGAATGTATTTTGGGGTGTAATTTCACATATGCCCATGGCATGTGTGAGCAATATATCATTTAGTGACAACTTTGTGCAAAAAAAACAAAGTGTCATATTCCCGCAACTTGTGGCAAAATATAAAATATTCCATGGACTAATAATGCCTCTCAGTAAATAGCTTGGGGTGTCTACTTTCCAAAATGGGGTCATTTGGGGGGGGGGGTTTGTGCTATTTTGGCATTTTATGGCCTTCGAAACTGTGATAGGTAGTGAGGAGTGAAATCAAAAATTTGCGCCCTTAGAAATCCTGAAGGCGGTGCTTGGTTTCCGGGGTCCCGTGCGTGGCTAGGCTCCTAAAAAGTCCCACACATGTGGTATCCCCGTACTCAGGAGAAGCAGCAGAATGTATTTTGGGGTGCAATTCCACATATAACCATGGCATGTGTGAGCAATATATCATTTAGTGACAACTTTTTGTAATTTTTTATTTTTTTTTGTCATTATTCAATCACTTGGGACAAAAAATAAAAATATTCAATGGGCTCAACATGCCTCTCAGCAATTTCCTTGGGGTGTCTACTTTCCAAAATGGGGTCATTTTGGGGGGTTTTGTACTGCCCTGCCATTTTAGCACCTCAAGAAATGAGATAGGCAGTCATAAATTTAAAGCTGTGTAAATTCCAGAAAATGTACCCTAGTTTGTAGACGCTATAACTTTTGCGCAAACCAATAAATATACGCTTATTGTCATTTTTTTTACTAAAGACATGTGGCTGAATACATTTTGGCCTAAATGTATGACTACAATTGAGTTTATTCGATTTTTCTTATAACAAAAAGTAGAAAATATCATTTTTTTTCAAAATTTTCGGTCTTTTTCTGTTTATATCGCAAAAAATAAAAATCGCAGAGGCAATCAAATACCATTAAAAGAAAGCTCTATTTGTGGGAAAAAAAGGATGCAAATTTCGTTTGGGTACAACATTGCATGTCCGCACAATTTACAGTTAAAGCAGCACAGTGCAAAATTCTGAATTCACCTCTGGTCCTTTAGCTACCAAATGGTCCGGGGCTTAAGTGGTTAAATAGACATGACATACAGTATGTCTATGCTGCAGAGACCACTTTATGCAGCTTAATCTTCATCATATATAACATCCCCAGAAAAAAAATAAAGTAATGTACACATTTTGAAGAATACTGACACATTTCAATATCAACTTACTAAAATTGTGAGCTTTTGTTGAAAAACACAACAACTAAAAGGAATGTTTAGTTTATTGGGTTGTACCTCACTTAATATATGCTGAAAAACCAAGCAATTTTGGAAGTATAACCATTTTTGGTTACTTGGTCTTGACATCATTCAGTGTGATGTTACATTTTCCATGTCTGGCTGGGTTCACACTTGTGCAAATTGGATGCATTTTCCTCGCATCCAATTCGCATGAAAGGAGATTGTGACTGGTTCTCAATAGAGCCTGTTCACATACCTTTGGGGCAGCCGCCGTCTGCATTGGAAAAGGGTCCTGTGCATCTTTGGCTCGGTTTCAGGTCCGAATTCAGGCAAAAATTTGGATCTGATTCGCACCTGAATATGTGTACAGGGATGCACCGGACCCCCCCTGCTTGGACCTGTGGCCTCATCAGTGTGAAATCAACCTCATACTTAACATTTGTTTATTTTAATATTGAATCTATCAGAGATAAGGGGAGAAAATGTATTTAGAAGGGTAGGGGTTCTGTGCCATCTGGTAATGATTTTGAAGCCACATTCTTGAGTGGCCACATTTAGAGATCCTTTATGTGCGTACATGTAGATTTTTCCCCAGTTTTCCTTTGTTAGGTTAATATCCAGATCCCTTTCCCAAGTCTGACATGACATGCTGGAAAAGTCTGTCTTTCCCTCAAAAAGCGAGTTGTAAAGGGTTGAGATGATATGTCTATGTTGGTTTTTTTTGTACATCGGTCTTCTAGCGTCGTAAGGGGTTTTGTCCAGGATTGGGCCATCTCGCTTCTAGTCAAAAAGTGTCTAATTTGAATATAGTTTCATTGTGGGATTAGGAATGGTTTAATGGCCTTGTTTAAGTCGTCTCTAGATAAGTTTCCCATTCTTAAAAAAATGTTGGTCAGGATTTCTTTGTGTGGCCAGCAGTGTGTTAGAAATTTTTTCTCTAGACCTGGGGGGAAATCTGGGTTGTTTCTCAGTGGTGTGAGAGGGCTGAGCCAAGGAGATGTGTTGTTGATTTTGAAGGTGCTATGAAAGATTTCTAGTGTAGGACCTATAAGAGGGTGCGATTTGATAGATTTTGAATGATGTTTAGGATGAATCCATGGTAGAGACTTTATCTCTTGGGGGTGCTGTGTTTGTTCTAATGACACCCAGTCCTTAACTGTTTGATGGATCTTCCAGTCTACTATTCGTGTTAAGAGAGCTGCTTGATGATATTTCCTTAGGTCAGGTAGCGCTATTCCCCCTTTATTTTTGGGTACGTTTAATCTGGTAAATTTGATTCTAGGAGGTTTGCCCCTCCAGATAAAGGTAGAACATGCTTTGCGGAAGGAGGCAAAGAATGATGAAGGCAATCTAATGGGTATTGTTTGCATGACATATAAGAATCGGGGTAAAATTGTCATCTATTTTGTTTAAATTTTATATAATCTTTATTTATTTTCTTAAAATTTGTAAAAAAAAAAAACATACATAGTTAAACATATATATCCAACAGACCAGAATAAAAACAACCATTTTTCACAGCTTGTTATTGCACTCTTTTACCTCCCTGTTTTCCTTAATCATCCCCCCCCCCTCCCCTTATACCTCGTCCCTATCTGTGTTACTGGGCTTCCTTCTCTTCATTATTTACTTTATTTCTATAGGTTCCTTGTTCCTTCCCTTTTTGAATTTTACATGGGGTATCCCATCTTCTCTAACCATGGCTTCCAAAGATTTCTAAATTCCTTAAGATTTCTTCTCGGTTTGTACACTACCTTCTCCTTCCATATAGTTTGTAAATACCTTGATCCACTCTCTTACTGAAGGGGGTCTCTCTGCTTGCCATCTGTGCGCTATTAATTTTCTTGCCTGAAAGAGGCACCTCATCGCTACCTTAGTTGTACAGGTCGCGCCACCTATTCTCTCCCCCAAACCCAAGATGCACAGTCTGGGGTCCATTTCCAAGTTAATATTATATATGGTGTTTATAGTATCTAGGATCTCTGACCGATATCTGAAAAGTTTCGGACACCTCCATATCATATGTAGCAAATCCCCAGTAGGGATGAGCTTTGTGTTCGAGTCGGCGAACAGCGATCAATTTGAGGTGTTCGCGGCAAATTCGAAAAGCCGCGGAACACCGTTAACAGTCTATGGGAGAAATCAAAAGTGATAATTTTAAAGGTTAATATGCAAGTCATTGTCATAAAAAGTGTTTGGGGACCTGGGTCCTGCCCCAGGGGACATGTATCAATGCAAAACAAAGTTTTAAAAACGGCTGTTTTTTTGGGAGCAGTGATTTTAATAATGCTTAAAGTGAAATATTCCTTCAAATTTCATACCTGGGGGGTGTCTAAAGTATGCCTGTAAAGTCGCGCATGTTTCCCGTGTTTAGAATTGTCCCTGCACAAAATGTAATTTCTGAAGGAAAAAGTCATTTAAAACCACTCGCGGCTATAATGAATTGTCGGCTCCCCGGCAATACAGATCCTGTAGTAGTTATATTTTGTCTACTTCATTATGTATGTTTCTAATGTATTTATATTTATATCCATGTCTAGTACTGTACAAGTTTCTTCTCATACCCGTATGTCCCCTGATGAAGCTAGAATTGCGAAACATGTCGGGACGTCACGAGTAATTCTGTACTTTCCAAACCAGCTTCACTTCCTTTTTTTGACCATCTAGCTGCTTGTTTATTGTCTTTCATCAGTAACCACCTGTATGTGGTTTTACATGTACCTTTTTAAAGTGAATCCAATTAAAATATTTAATACTTTTTATCCTAAGTGTATTTGAATTTCTTACTACTACAAACAGCACCGTGAAAATCCCCTTCTTTCCCTTTGTTATTATGTCTACACAGATCAAAGTCATTGAAAAAAACAACAAGGGTCCCCCCCACAGTCCATTACCAGGCCCTTTGAGTCTGGTATGAATATTAAGGGGAACCCCAAACCAAAAAAAAAACTCGGGGGTCCCACCAAATTCCATATCAGGCCCTTCAGGTTTGTTATGGATATTAGGGGGAACCCTGCAGCAATTTTTTTTTTAAATGGTGTGGAGTCCCACCCAAAAATCCATACCAGACCCTTATGGGAACCCCGCACCAAAATAAAAAAAATGGCGTGGGGTCCCCCCAAAAATCGATACCAGACCCTTATCCGAGCACGCAGGCCGCAGGAAAAGAGGGGGGGCGAGAGAGCGCCCCCCCTCCTGAACCGTACCAGGTCACATGCCCTCAACATAGAGAGGCTGTCCCCATGTTGATGAGGACAAGGGCCTCATCCCCACAACCCTTGCCTGGTGGTTGTGGGTCTGCGGGCGGGGGGCTTATCGAAATCTGGAAGCCCCCTTTAACAAAGGGGAACTCCAGATCCCGCCCCCCCATGTGAATTGGTAACGGGGTACATTGTACCCCTACCATTTCACAAAGAAAGTGTAAAAATTTGTACAAAAACACACAGACACAGTTGGACAAGTCCTTTATTTTAAAATTAAATAAATAAATAAGTAATTTCCAGCGATGTAATCCTGTCTCCCCGATGTCAAACGATGATCCATTCTCCAGTGACGCTGCAGTCTCTCCTCTCCAGCAGGAACGAAACCCCCATGACGCGTAAGAGGGGGCGGGGTCATCCGTCCTTATCATAGGGAACCCCCGGGGTTCCCTATGATAAGGACGGATGACCCCGCCCCCTCTTACGCGTCATAGGGGTTTCGTTCCTGCTGCCTCCCTATGATAAGGACGGATGACCCCGCCCCCTCTTACGCTTCATGGGGGTTTCGTTTCTGCTGGAGAGGGGAGACTGCAGCATCGCTGGAGAATGAATCATCGCTGGACATCGACAGGATTACATAGCTGGAATTATTATTTTATTTTTTTTAAATAAAGGACTTGTCCAACTGTGTCTGTGTGTTTTACAAATTTCTACACTTTCTTTGTGAAATGGTAGGAGTACAATGTACCCCGTTAGCAATTCACATGGGGGGGGCAGGATCTGGAGTTCCCCTTTGTTAAAGGGGGCTTCCAGATTTCGATAAGCCCGCCGACCCCCACAACCACCGGCAAGGGTTGTGGGGATGAGGCCCTTGTCCTCATCAACATGGGGACATCCTCCCCATATTTAGGGCATGTGGCCTGGTACGGTTCAGGAGGGGGCGCTCTTTTGTCCCCCCTCTTTTCCTGCGGCCTGCCAGGCTGCGTGCTCGGATAAGGGTCTGATAACGATTTTTGGGGGGACCCCACGCCATTTTTTTTTTTTTGGGTGCGGGGTTACCCTTAATATCCATACCAGACCTGAAGGCTCTAGTGTGGATTTTTGGGGGGGACCCCACGCCATTTTTTTTTTGGTGCGGGATTCCCCTTAAGATCCATTCCAAACCTGAAGGGCCCGAAATGGAATTTGGGGGGACCCCCACATGTTTTTTGGTTCGGGGTTCCCCTTAATATTCATACCAGACCCAAAGGGCCTAGTAATGGACTGTGGGGGGGGGGGCCCTGCCGGTTTTTTCAATGGCTTTGATCTGTATTGCCGGGGAGCCGACAATTCATTATAGCCGCGAGTGGTTTTATATGTTTTTTAATGAAACATGCGCGACTTTACTTTACAGGCATACTTTAGACACCCCCCAGGTACGAAATTTAAAGGAATATTTCACTTTAAGCATTATTAAAATCACTGCTCCCGAAAAAACGCCAGTTTTTAAAACTTTTTTTTGCATTGATACATGTCCCCTGGGGCAGGACCCGGGTCCCCCAACCCTTTTTATGACAATAACTTGCATATTAGCCTTTAAAATCAGCACTTTTGATTTTTCATGTTCGTGTCCCATAGACTTTAACGGTGTTCACGTGTTCGAACAAATTTTTTGCCTGTTCGCATGTTCTGGTGCGAACCGAACAGGGGGGTGTTCGGCTCATCCCTAATCCCCAGTGCCCTGGCATCTTGGACACCTATCATTTGCTCTCCACCCGAATTTGAACAGTCTTTTAGGTGTATAATATGTCCTGTGTAATAACATTAAAAATTAGACCTTCTGTGCGGGTGATACCGATACCAGGTGTCCTCCCTCTAAAATTTTCTTCCATTGCCCCTCCTATATGGTCCCTAGATCCTCTTCCCATTTCCTCCTGCATTTGAGCTGTTCAGGGCCCTCGATACTTCCTCTGGATATATGTGTGTAAATTTCAGATATAAATATCCCTGTCCTACTCTGACCATCTATTCTTTGAAAGATAGGGGTATTACACCAAATCGGGCTTTGTCTCTCGAACTGGGTATTTAGAGCATGTCTAATTTGTAGGTATCTATAAAATGTATGTTTGGGTAAATCATATTCCTCTCTCAAAGCTGTAAATGTTTTTAACGTTCTTCCATCGTACAGCTGGGCCGTCTATCTATCCCTTTGCTTCCCACTCCTTAATCTTCCCTATCGTCTCCAATTAGGTTCCTGTTATCCCATAGGGCAGTATAAACTGTCACACCGCCTTGTCCCCTTAATGACTTTACTGCTTTCCATACTTTTATGGCAAGCCTTACAGTGGGGGTTTTGTTAACAAATGAGTTCGCCTCCACTGCTGTCCTGTGGGGAGCCCCTGATATCATTAATCCCCCGTTTGTACCCCCTCATACATCTTTACTCACTCCTATGTGCTGCAGTTTGGCTGCCAAAAAGTAGCTCCGTGGGTGCGGCACCGCCATGCCCCCATGACTTATTGATAACTGTATGTTTTGTAGACTTATCCTGGCCTGACCTCCTTTCCATATAAGAAGGAATGATGAATGCGATTTTTTGAGGGTGCAAGAAAACAAATATCAAATAGCTTAATATATAAAAATATTTTTATTTTGATAACAAAATAAAAAATATAGATAAAAATAGTTTATATGTCTGTTTTTTCTCTGTTATTCTATTTTTAGAATACTTGTACTACTAATTGGACAGTTTCCCCTTTGAAGAAGCCCGATCTATGGGCGAAAAATGTCGGGAATGTTTATCCACTCTACTGTCCTGTAACACTGTATCGTTTAGTACTTGTACTCTCCATGAACTATTTTTATCTATATTTTTTATTTTGTTATCAAAATAATTTTTTTTTATATATAAGCTATTTGATATTTGTTTTCTTGCACCCTCAAAAAATCCCATTCATCATTCCTTCTTTCAACTACAGTAAATTGGGGATTTTGGTGCTAAAAATTTCCTAGTTACCCACGGTCCAAAACCAATCTCCTTTCCATATATGTTCTCTAAATAGGGTGTCAATTTTTTTAAACCATTTTTTATGGATCCATATCAGGGAGTTATGCAATAAGTATAATAGTTGTGGCATCCATAGCATTTTAATCAGGTTGCATCTCCCTGCAACCGATAGTGGGAGAAGCCGCCAGATTGCATTTTTTTTTTAATTTAGCCAGAAGGGGGACTATATTGTTGTTTATGTATTTATTTGGATCTCTCATTATGTATATACCCAGGTATTTTATTATCTCAACTACCTCCAAATGGGGAATTTATGCTAAGATCTGGTTCCCAATGGGGTCCACCGGCATGAGTGCTGATTTCTCCCAGTTTATAACCAATCCTGAGAGTCTTCCAAATTCTCTAAAAATACTCATCACCTGCCTAAGGGATTGCCCTGTATCCCCCAGGAAGAGGAGAACGTTGTCCGCATATAATGCGATTCTCTCCTCGCCCGTTGCTCTCACAAACCCTTCCATATTTGTATTTGATCTTATTGCAATAACAAGTGGCTCCATAGCCAATGCGAAGAGCAGGGGTGACAATGGACACCCCTGTCTGGTAGAGCTGGGCGATTTAAAAAAAATCAGCGATTTAAAAAAAAAAAAACTTGATTAACGATTCGAATCCAAGTTTTTTTTTTTTGGATGACACCGCGCCGGTCCTGAGGAACTGCAGCGCAGGAGTTTTTAGGCGAGGCCGCGGCGTCCGGCCTCGTGGACTAGGCCGAAGCCGTGGCCTCGCCTAAACTCCTGCATGCAGCTCCTCAGGACCGGCGCGGTGTCAGCGACTTCCAATGCGGGAGGACCTTCTCTTGCAAGGTCCCATTCTTCATCCTGCTTTACAGTCGCTGGCTTTAATGGCATGGCTATTGAAAGCCAGGTACTAAGGGACCGAGGCCTGTCGCATTCGGTCATTTCAACCATGTTGAGGGCACGGAAGTCTTCTTCTAGGAAGATCTACCATCGCACGTGGAGAGCCTACATCTCTATGTGTGAGGAGATGGAGTGACGTCCACAAGCTTATTCACTTTCCAGGATTCTGCTGTTTTTACAGCGCAAAGTAGATCAGAAACTTGCCTTAAGCACCATCAAGGGGCAAATTTCAGCCTTAGCTGTTTTCTTTCAGCGACCCCTGGCGGCTCATTCACTGGTGAGTACGTTTGTGCAAGGGGTCCGACATGTGGTTCCTCCGTTCGGCCACCACTACCTCCGTGGGATTTGAATCTGGTGCTCTCGGCGCTTCAGAAACCTCCTTTTGAGAACATCAGGGAAATTCCTCTTTTGACGCTCTCTCAGAAGGTGGCCTTCCTGGTTGCAATCACATCTGTCAGGAGGATTTCTGAATTGGCGGCCTTGTCTTGCAAGTCCCCATATTTGGTCCTCCATAAGGATAAAGCGGTGCTTCGCCCGCGGCCTTCCTTCCTTCCGAAGGTGGTTTCGGCCTTTCACCTGAATGAGGACATTGTACTTCCATCCTTGTGTCCTCGGCCATCGCATTCCAAGGAGGTTGCGTTACATTCTTTAGACGTGGTAGGTGCCTTGTGGGTGTTCCTGTCTGCTACGACTCCGTTCCGGAGGTCTCACTCACTGTTTGTGTCAGTGTCTGGTCCCCAAAAGGGCCTGACGGCTTCGTCGGCCACCATTTCTCGGTGGATCAGGCAGACTGTCATTCAGGCCTATGCCCTTAAGGGGCGGGCGCCTCCCTTTCCTGTGACGGCGCATTCGACCAGGGCTATTGGTGCCTCTTGGGCTTTCCAACATCAAGCGTCTGTATCACAAGCGTGTAAGGCGGCAACCTGGTCGTCCGTTCACACTTTCTCAAAATTTTACAAAGTTGATGTGAGTGCATCTTCGGATGGTAGCTTCGGCCGCAAAGTTTTGCAGGCGGCTGTTTGAGGTTGCAACTCCTCCGGTGAGGAGCTCTGCTTGTTTGGAGTGAAATTGGTTTTTTGATTGCTATTCCCACCCCTCGTTTTTTTGACACTGCTTTGGGACATCCCAACTGTCAAGAATTAAGGAGCTGTGTCCGTCCATAGACGAAAAGAGGAAATCCTTTTCTCTGTCGTCCATGGACGGACACAGCACCCACCCCTCCTTTTTAAGTTTGTACTGCTTTTTACGAACTGAGCTGACTGCAGGGCGGAGGGTTATGTCTGGAGGGACCGCCCCCTGGGTGGGGCTGTTCATCTCTGTTAAAGTAACATGTATTTAAATATCTAACATGTTCTGCCTAGTCCTCTCCTATAGAACAGGAACATAACCCAACTGTCAAGAATTAAGGAGCTGTGATCGTCCATGGACGACAGAGAAAAGGATTTTACGGTGAGTACAAAAAATCCTATTTTTGTAGTGATTTCCCCCTACTATCACATGAATTATATCTTTATTCTGGGCTTTGTGCATTCTCTGTACCAACCCTCTTTTATATCTTAACTGCCCCCTTGCCTACCCCCCCCCCCCCCACACCTTTCTAGGTTAACCCTAGGGGCTTTTTTTGTGACCAGTGCATATAACCCCACTCTCTCCTCACCCTCTCCGGTATCACTCCTCTCCCCCTCCCTCCTCACTCCCCACCCCATCCCCCCCGCGCCATCCCCGCCTGTTACCAACAAACAAATTTTATTTTGGTGTATTCCCAACTCATTATTTGACCTTCTCTTGTTCTGTGTGTTCCCCTCCAATCCATATGCATTTTGTCCATCCCAGTGAACCCCAATGTGTCCCATTTTCAATCTAAGTGTCGCCTCATTTTATTAATAGCTGATCCTTTTTGTCCTCCAGCCATGCTGTCGCTCCCGCAGTCAAAGTCAAAGAAAAAAGTCTCTCCTAGTGCTACCACTCGTAGCCGAGCTGGATAAAGTAGTGCATATGTAACATTACATTTTTTAAGTCTGTGTTTAATTTCCATGAAGTCGGCCCTGCGCTTCTGCAGGTTGGGCGAGAAATCGGGATACAACGAGATCTTAACGCCTTTGTAACACATGTTCCCTATCTCTCCTGCTTTCCGCAACAAAATTACTTTATCTTTATAATTTAGGAATTTCAGTAACATTGACCTAGGGCAGGGATATGCAATTAGCAGACCTCCAGCTGTTGCCAAACTACAAGTCCCATGAGGCATAGCGAGACTCTGACAGCAGCAAGCATGACACCCAGAGGCAGAGGCATGATGGGACTTGTAGTTTTGCAACAGCTGGAGGTCCGCTAATTGCATATCCATGACCTAGGGCAGGGATAAGCAATTAGCGGACCTCCAGCTGTTGCAAAACTACAAGTCCCATCATGCCTCTGCCTCTTGGTGTCATGCTCGTGGCTGCCAGAGTCTTGCTATGCCTCATGGGATTTGTAGTTCTGCAACAGCTGGAGGTCCGCTAATTGCATATCCCTGACCTAGGGTATCCTCCTGAAGGTTGGGGCCTAAAAGGGACTCTGTGCGCTCTTTCAATTGAGAACTGCTGTGAAAAAGTCTCTCTTCCAAATAACTCAATAAACCAATTCTCCAAGAATTCTGTCGGATTGGACCCCTCACTCTTTTCAGGGAGTCCCACCAATCTCACATTGTCCTTGCGGAGTCTATTTTCCATTTCATTCATTTTATCAGCAAACCTGTTCATTTGCTCTTTCAGTGTTTTAACTTCCTGTTTTACTGGATATAGCTCATCCTCTATTTGGCTTATCCTCCCTTCCGCTGCTGTTTTTCTCTCAACCATTTTTTGTAGTTCATGCCATACTAGAGACAGTTCCTCTTTAAAGCAGAGGTCCACCCTGAAAAAAATGTAACATTAAAAATCCTAAAAAAAAAAAAAATTTATAGAAAAAAAATATATTTTATACTCACCCTAAATACCTGTTGCTATGCGGAAGTCCCCTAATCTGCCTCTAATGTTCCTCTTCTCGTCCGCGGTGGGTCTCCTTCCGCTTCCTCTTCTTGTGAATGGGGCGCGCTGCCTTCTGGGAACTGTGTGTATCCCAGGAGGCAAGCCGCCCATTCCACTTACGGCTTCACTGCCTGTTTCCCTTACTCGGGATGGAGGAGTCGGGACCTGCCTGCAGCGATCGATCGCCGTGGCGGAACCGACATCGTGGGCGAGTAGGACAGGTAAGTGTCCTTATTTAAAGTCAGCAGCTACACTGTTAGTAGCTGCTGACTTTTTTTTTTTTTTTGGCTGCACCTCCGCTTTAATGTCTTTCATTTGGCCACATAATTCCCCTAGTGTCTGTATGCAGGAGGTAACCGCCGTCAGTACATTGTTAATGTCGTGGCTCTGTCTGCTGGGGGTATTGATGCTGGAGTTATCTCATCCCCCTTTACTGTAGCTTTTTCTACTGCTCCCGTGATTTTATTACCTACAATTTTACCTGCTACTGTTGCTGTCTGTCCTTGGCTCTTCCTGTCTGCTGACATTTTTACTTGGGACTGCTGCCCCCCCCTTTGGTTGGAGTATGATCCGGGGTGTGAGCCTGCTTTTCCAGTTTGGCTGCTGCTACTGCGGCCTGGTTCCCCTTATCCTTTTCCTTTGCAGAGCGTAGTGATTGCGGCTCCACATTCTCCTGGCATGCTCATCCCCTCTTCTTACTGACATAGTGACTTTTCTCTTTCGTTCATTGACGGACAAAGCACTTAATCTTAACCTTAGGGTTATATTGCCACCTTCAGGAGAGGACTAGGCAGAACATGTTAAAAAATCAGCAAAACTGCACAGTACCGCGGTCCCACTGGCTATAACCCCTCACAGTGCATGCAGCAGCTCAGTTTTTTCTGCCTAGTGTAGGAGAAGGACCTGGCTCTTGATTCCTGTGATCTACTATCAACAGCCGGGCTGGGTGACAGGCTGGATAATACAGATCCTGGTAGTCTCCCCAGCCCGGCCATCGAGCGTGAGCAGGCCTTAGCTACCCGCTGGGTCGGCCACGACATATCCCGTCTGATCTAGAGGTGGCCGGTGAGCTATATGCTCCGGGCCACACATATGACCGGGCTACTGCTGTCCGTGTCACAGTGTGTCGTGGCTGACAGCCACCCCGTACCGCTCGGGTGATGGGTCTGTCGGGAATGCGTCCAGCAGTCCTCACAGGAGGGGTAAGTATGGTTCCACCTGTCTCGGCAGGACGGAGCAGCTGGGCATTCCCTGGGAGGTCGAATTGGGGTCTCTAATTCTCCTCTTCTTCTCGTCCTGTCGTTTTCCCTCCTCCCCAAGCTTGGGTCGCTGCGCAATGACCGGGGGTCTTCCGGGGAGCTCTGTGTCCGGCAAGGGGGCTGCACTGGGGGCTGGAGTCCGCGGTTCTCTTCCCTGTTTTTTGGGGTGTTTTGGTGTGCACATTGTGGGAGTCCACCGCGCGGACGGGCAGCGTGGTCACGCCATTTTCCTGTAGTTTTAGTCAGGAAGTTTGGCGGCCATTTTCCTGTAGCTTTAGTCAGAAAGGTCCGGCGGCCATTTTCCTGTAGCTTTAGTCAGAAAGGTCCGGCGGCCATTTTCCTGTAGCTTTAGTCGGGAGGTCCGGCGGCCATCTTTTCGGAGCCCTAAGGCGTTTTCTTGCTGAGGCCGCTGGCGGCCATTTTCTTGTAGCCTCAGATTGTTTTTTGGCCTCTAGCGCTGGTTATCCTTCTGGAACGGCGCGAATTGCACAGAACACCTCGTGAGGGAGAGCGGACGGCATAGCACAGTACAGCACAGCGCAGTACCTGAGACGGGGTGGTGAGTCCTGCGGGGGGCCCCTCAGTCTGTGGCAGCTAGGAGGGTGGACTTTTGTTGTAACTGGCCTGCGGTCCCTAGCGGGTGTCAGGCGAGTATGGGTCAGCATGGCTTTAGAAGCTGGCGCTTCTTCCCCAGACATACATGTGGTGGCAACCGGTTCACCTGCACCTGCAGTGCCTGTGGACGCTTTGTCGGCGGTCCTGGAGTCCTTTGTTGCCAGGGTGGAAGCGACGTGCGGCCGCAAGGGGGGTAAAAAACGCCCCCCGCCCCCTCCGTCTTCTGGGGAAAGCTCTGATTCAGACTCAGGCCTTGCTGTGGCAAACGACACCTGTTCTGACGTTTCAGAGGATGCGGACCAGGACCATTCGGACAGTGAGGATGACTTCGTGTCCGGGTCAGCGCAGGAAAGGGCTAAGGTGTTTCCCTACCTAACTTACTTTGATAAGTTTATTTACAAAGAATGGGAAAGCCCGCAGTGGGCCTTTTCGGTCCCAAAACGCATGGCGGTGCGTTACCCCTTTGAGAAGAATTTCCTGAAAAAATGGACATCTCCACCGATTGTGGACCCCCCGGTATCCAGGTTAAATAAGGTAACCACGATTCCGGTGGAGGGGACCCCTGCCTTTAAGGACCCTGCCGATAGGAGGGCCGAAGCAGTTGCCGGGTCGATGTTTTACGGTGGTGGGGTCAGCATTGCGGCCAGTGTTGGCCACGGCCCTGGTGTCCCAGACACTTACTGAATGGGCAAAATTGTTGCACCGTGAGTTGCAAAAGCAACAGTCTTCCCCGGTCTGCGTAGAACTGGCAGACCAGTTGGTGCATGGCCTTAAGTATGTCTGCGATATGGCCCCCTTGCTTTTTAGAGCCTCAGTATCGGCTGTGGTGCTACGGTGCCTGATTTTGTTAAAGTGCTGGTCTGCAGACCAGGCATCTAAGAAGGCTCTGGTGGATTTGCTCTTCCAGGGAGAGAGGCTTTTTGGAGCCTCGCTGGATGACATTATTAAAAATTTTACTGGGGGCAATACCGCGTACACACGATCACTTTTCTCGTCGGGAAAAATTAATTTTTTTTCACTTGGACGCGAAAAACGGCCGTGTGTAGGCTTTCCAGCATTTTTCCCGACGAGAAAAACGACAAGAATCACGACGAAAAAAATTAGAACATGCTCTAATTTTTCTCGTCGCAAATCGCGGAATTTTTTTCCGCTGCAGTTTTCCCATAGGGAAACACTGCTAGGGAGCCTACACATGGCCGGTTTTCTCGACCAAGAGAAAACCTGTCATGAAAACCGGCCATGTGTAGGGGACCAAGCCGGTCTTTGTATTTCCCGTCGGGTTTCACGGTGGTGTTTTCACCGCCGTGAAACTCGATCGTGTGTACACGGCATTAGAGTACGTTGCTCCCACAATCCAGGAAAGGTAAGGAGCCTCGCCGTAGGCCAGGACCTTCCTTTTCCGCTCAGAAGCGTTTTTTCCTCCGCCCAGGGTGACAGGTAAGCGTCCCCAGACCGACAAGGCCTCCACTGAGGGACAGAAGCGTCCCTGGTTTCGCAAGCCAAACAAGCCTGCGAACAAATCTGAGACAGCATGAAGGTTTGCCCCCACCCGACTTTCGGGTGGGGGGGTCGCCTTTGGGAGTTTGCAGCTCAATGGACCTCCCTGCTTTCCGACCAGTGGGTCTGCAAAGTGGTTTAGTCTGGTTACAAGATAGTTTCTTTCTTGTCCACCATACAGGTTTTTTCCCTCAAACCTTCATCTTCTTCCAGCTCACCGGAAGGCCTTGTTGGGGGCAGTGCAGGACCTGTTGCTGCACGGGGTGATAGTGCCGGTACCGCCGCAGGAAAGGAATTTTACTCAAATTTGTTTGTAGTCCTAAAGAAGGAAGGGGTCTGTCCGATTCTGGACCTCAAGGCCCTCAACAGATTTGTGAAGGTGAAAAAATTCAGGATGGAATAAGTTCGCTCTGTGGTCGCTGCACTCCATCCGGGGGAAGTCTGTGTTAGTACCGACTCAACGCCTGGAATACCTGGGCTTCTGGACTCCTTAGTGGCGAGGGTCTTTCTCCCTTCAGACAAGCTGCAGACTCTTCAAGCTGCGGTGAAGCTGTTGACGTCCCGCAAGTGGTTGTCGCTGCGTTTTTGCATGCGAGTCCTGGGTCTTATGGTGGCCACTTTCGAGGCGGTACCATATGCTCAATTCCACACGCGAGTCTTGCAAAAGGAAATTCTGTCCAAATGGGAAAAGTCTCCGTTGTCTCTGGATTGTCAGATTCAGGTGAGCCACCTAGTCAGGGAATCCCTGGTCTGGTGGCTGAGGTCTCTGGCCCTTCAGTCCAGGAAGTCGTTCCTTCCTTTTCATTGGACGGTGATCACGACGGACGCCAGCCTGACCGGTTGGGGTGGAGTTTGGGGCGTACAGTCGGCACAGGGTCGCTGGACGCAGGAAGAATCCTGCCTGACGATCAACGTGCTGGAACTTCGGGCGATCAGGTGGTGCCTCTCCACATGGTCACAGAGGCTGCAGGGCCACCCTGTCAGGATCCAGTTGGACAATCCCATGCGGTGGCATATGTCAACTATCAAGGAGGAACAAGGAGTTCGGCTGCAGCATTGGAGGTCGCTCACATCCTGCGGTGGGCAGAGCGGCGCGTGCCGGCTTTATCGGCCGTGTACATTCCGGGCGTAGAAAACTGGCAAGCAGACTACCTAAGTCGCCAGATGCTGGACCAAGGGGAATGGTCGCTACATCCGGAGGTCTTTCGACTCCTTTGCCTGAGATGGGGCACACCAGATGTGGATCTCCTGGCCTCTCGACTCAATCGGAAGGTACTGAGGTTCGTGGCCAGGTCCAAGGACCCATGGTGGATGCGGCAGACACGGTGGCTCCATGGGGGCATTATCGACTGATTTATGCCTTCCCCCTGATAAAACTTCTACCTCGTCTGCTTGAGTGGAGACCGAGGGGATTCCGGTGATTCTAATTGCCCCAGATTGGCCTCGGCGTCCCTGGTAAAGTCAGGTGCTAAGGTACGAGGTCTGTCGGACTCGGTCATCGCCACTATGATGACGGCGCAGAAGTCATCTTCTCTGAAGATTTATCATCGCACATGGAAGGCCTACATCTCTTTGTGTGAGGATGGGGTGGCGTCCGCGTACGTATTCGGTTTCCAGGATCCTGCTGTTTTTACAGTGGGTTGTGGATCAAAAATTTGCCTTAAGCACAATTAAGGGGCACATATCAGCCTTGGCTGTCTTTTTTCAGCGACCCTTGGCGGCTCATTCTTTGGTGAGTACGTTTGTGCAAGGGGTTCGACATGTGGCCCCTCCGGTTCGGCCACCGCTGCCTCCGTGGGATTTGAATCTGGTGCTCTCGGTTCTTCAGAAACCGCCGTTTGAAAACATTAGGGAGATCCCCTTATTGAAACTCTCTCAGAAGGTAGCCTTTCTGGTGGCTATTACATCTGCCAGGAGGGTTTCTGAGTTGGCGGCCTTGTCTTGCAAGTCTTCCTACTTGATCCTCCACAAGGATAAGGCGGTGCTACGCCCGCAGGCCTTCTTTTCTTCTTAAGGTTGTTTCCGCATTTCATCTAAATGAGGACATTGTGCTTCCATTCTTGTGTCCTCGGCCGTCGCATCCTAAGGAGGTTGCTTTACATTCCTTGGACGTGGTCCGGGCTCTGCGAGTGTATCTGTCTTCTACGGCTCCGTTTCGGAGATCAGATTCACTGTTTGTGTCGGTAACTGGTCCGAAGAGGGGCCTGGCGGTCTCGTCGGCCACCATTTCTCGGTGGTTCAGACAGATCGTGATCCAGGCTTATGCCTTAAAAGGGCGGACGCCTCCCTTTCCTGTCATGGCACATTCGACCAGGGCTTTCCGACATCAAGCGTCCGTTTCCCAGGTTTGTAAGGCGGCGACCTGGTCGTCCGTTCACACTTTCACTAAATTTTACAAGTTTGACGTGAGTCCGTCTTCGGATGCTTTCTTTGGCCGCAAAGTTTTGCAGGCGGCTGTTTAAGATTGCAACTCCTTCGTTGAGGAGCTCTGGTTGTTATGGGTGGAGTTTGTTTGCTTGCTGTTTCCACCCCTCGTTTTTTTGACACTGCTTGGGGACGTCCCTAAGGTCAAGATCAAACGCTGTGTCCATCAATGAACGAAAGAAAAAATAGGATTTTTGTACTCACCGTGAAATCCTTTTCTCTGAAGTTCATTGACGGACACTGCACCCACCCCTCCTTTTTTCTGTTTGTACTGCTTTTTGACGAACTGAGCTGCTAGATGCAGTGTGAGGGGTTATAGCCAGTGGGACCGCCCCCTGGGCGGTACTGTGCAGTTTTGCTGTTTTTTTTTAACAAGTATTGCCTAGTCCTCTCCTGAAGGTGGCGATATAACCCTAAGGTCAAGATTAAGTGCTGTGTTCGTCAATGAACTTCAGAGAAAAGGATTTTACGGTGAGTACAAAAATCCTATGAGACCGAGATCAGCCCAGGACAAAAATGGTACGGAATATTCAGGGGCTATAAAGGTGTAATTAAAGAGATACTAACAGGGATACAAACAGCGGCCCACTCTATTATTCAGCACATCCAATCTGTCCTGCTACAATTGCTCAACAGCTCTCCTTGTACCCACAATTTATGCGGCATAGATAATTCCACTGTTCTGCCATTTAGATGTAAAAAGTTAATAGTCAACAGCAAATCGTATTTTGTAAAAGGTTTAAGAGGAAAAAAAAGTTAATAGTCAGCATCAAACTCGTTTTTATGGAAAATTTAAGTGGAAAAGTCAATGGTCTGCAGCAATCTGTGTTATATTAAACATCCTCTTTGGGCTTAGGACTGGTAGCTAGTGCTATTCCCCTTTTACTCATATGTCCCCTAAGATCTCACAGGGGTTCCTTCCATCCGGGACACTGAGCTCAAGCAAATAGTTCTAATTGCACCTTCTTAGCGCAATCTTTTTCTCAGCGTGCCTCTTCTCCTCTTTTTGCTTCTTTTACTCCTTTTAACTCCTGTATGTGAACCATGTGCAAAATGACATATGCAGTGTACCATCTACCAGTCCTTTTTACTCACGTAACCTCACAGACTCCAACGAAACTTCTCTTTTCCAGGATACCGGGCGTACAGCACAGCTTAGTCAAAGCACGGAACTTAGTCAGGAGTAGTCTGTGTGGATGGGATGGGATGGATCAGTCCGGGATCACTGCGGTCACAGCTGTGAAGCCCACAGCAATTTTGCAATCAGCTTCACTGGCGTTTCCAGGTATTCCACGGCTCCGTTCCACTCTGTGGTCTCACGCCGCGCTGGTCCCTCAGCTACCGACCCTCGTTTCCGCCCTTCATAGCCGCCCGAGACTCTCCACGAACAGCAGACTCGGGTGACCGAGTGAGTGGCAGGTAAGAGCGGCCGCAGCTTGCGATGCGGGCAGCGGTGCGGGCACCTAGTTTCCCCTGCCAAACACAGTCCACGGAGCACATAGGGATGGGAGGAGATACACATGCTCCTCTCACTCCTCACTCCACACCTCCATCCGGTCACGCCCCCGTCATGTGTCCAAAAAATTGTCATCTTAATTAGGGAGGCTCTCCCAAACCAAGATACATTTAAATAATTCCATCTCTTTAAATCGTCATGTGTTTCTTTTAGTATGGGTATGTAATTTAGTTTAAAGGGGTCGTTTAAATTTGAGGGGATTTCAATTTCTAGATATGTTATATTTTGTTTGGCCCAAGCAAATGGATTTTTTTTTTAAATAATTCTACTGAACTTGAAGAGACTGTGATGTTAACGGCGTTGGATTTTGAGTGATTGATTTTTAGATTTGATAGTAGGTTGAAGTGCTCCTGGTCTTGAAGGTTGGGTAAGGAGATGTGGGGTTCTGAGAGAAAGAGAAGCATGTCGTCGGCAAAAGCTGCAATTTTATATGTATTATTTTGGAACTCTATCCCCTTAATGTCTCGGTTGGCTCTGATTCTGTTTAATAATGGTTCTAGAGTTAGAGCAAATAATAGTGGAGATAAGTGGCAGCTCTGTCTAGTGCCGTTCTGTAAGTTGAAGGCGTTCGACAGGTGGCCATTGATGCAGACTCGTGCTGTTGGGTTAGAATATAGTGCTTTGATGTAAGATCTCATTTGAGGCAAAATGCCTGTGTGTTTCAAAACTGTGTCAATGAAGTCCCAGGCCACTCTGTCGAACGCCTTCTTGGCGTCCAGGGAGAGAAAGAATCCTTGTTTCTTTTTGGATGTTAACCAATGACTTATGTTTAATGCTTTGATTGTGTTATCACGTCCCTCTCTACCTGGGATAAATCCCACTTGGTCTAGCGCTATAAGGGAGGTTAATAAGGGTAAATACAAACAATTCCGCGCTGCCTAGTGGTATAGCAGCTCACACAACCAGTTGAACAGTGGTAAAGGACAAAACGAAACAAAAATGTGTAGCGCTAAATTAGATAAGAACTGCACTATGACAAGTGTAGTATATAACAGTGATATAAAACAATTGAAAAAACATCTAATAACAATTATATCAAAATATACAAATAGTCCACCCTGATATAAACTATTCCATAGTAAAAAAGTTCAAATAATCTACAATAATGTGAACCATATACAAAATAACCCTAAAAGAACAAATAGGGAGTTCATGTGTGCATATAAATAAATGCTTGATGAAATAAAATGGTAAATGATAATCCAAGGAATGGTGCTCCCAACAAAAACTTGACGTGAAGTGACCACCACCAATCGATTGTAAAAAGGCTTACCAGAGAAAGTGGACCCCAAAAACGTACGTTCAGAGGGTCAACCAAGCATGGCCCCAGATGATGCATTTGGATGCAAAACGCGTCGGGAGACCCTACTGTTGCCATTTTTGATCATTTGATAAGCGCTGTTACACCCTTCTAAATGTAAGTGTTCTTACCTACATTAAAATACCTTTACATACAGTATCACACTATGTGCCTTCTCTTTCCTTTCACTTTTTCGTTATTCATCGGTTAACACTGCCTGGCCTGTATTGAGCAATGTTCACAAGCTTCATCGCACGTTTGGACACGAATGACAATCTGGTTTCCATCTTGGATTGAGGCTTGAAGTTTCCGTTTGAATTGCGGTTGAGGATTCACTGTCTACAGTGGCTTACCCATGCTTGGTTGACCCTCTGAACGTACGTTTTTGGGGTCCACTTTCTCTGGTAAGCCTTTTTACAATCGATTGGTGGTGGTCACTTCACGTCAAGTTTTTGTTGGGAGCACCATTCCTTGGATTATCATTTACCATTTTATTTCATCAAGCATTTATTTATATGCACACATTAACTCCCTATTTGTTCTTTTAGGGTTTTTTTGTATATGGTTCACATTATTGTAAATTATTTGAACTTTTTTACTATGGAATAGTTTTTATCACGGTGGACTATTTGTATATTTTGATATAATTGTTATTAGATGTTTTTTCGATTGTTTTATATCACTGTTATATACTACACTTGTCATAGTGCAGTTCTTATCTAATTTAGCGCTACACATTTTTGTTTCGTTAGATTAATAAGGGTAGAATTCTATTAGCTAATATTTTAGCATATATCTTCACATCTACGTTTATTAAAGAAATTGGTCTGTAATTGGTAACCTGAGTTGTATCCTTGCCTTCTTTCGGTATCACAGTGATGTGTGCTTCTAATAATTGTTTTGGGGGTTGTTGTTCAGAGTGTAGTAACTTAAAGGTTTTCAAAAATCTTGGCTTCAGTATGTCGGTGAATGTCTTGTAATATTGTATGGGTAATCCATCTGGACCTGGGGCTTTGCCTATTTTCATCTCTTTTATTGCTTTGTCAAATTCTGGGCCTGAGATGGGGGCTTCAAGTTCTTGGGCTGTGTTTTCTGCTTTTTGGGGTGGGCTATATTTCTCTAGGAATTCTTGGATGAGTTTTGCTCTTTTGTCTGAGTTATGAGGGTATTTGGGATTGGATGGAATGTTATACAAGGTTTGGTAAAAGAGTTAAAACTGTTTAGCAATCTCCTCATTCGAAGACTGTGGTTTTATGCAATCGTGAGGAAGGCTCGATGCTACATGCATGGTGGTCTTGCCCCTTAATTCAAATTTTCTGGAAATCAGTACACAAAACTATTATCTCAATCACTTCACTTAAGTTTTAATCCAGCACAATACCTCCTACACTTCAACTCTCTCCCCAGAAAACAATACCTTAAGTGACTATCTATGTTCATGATTAACGCAGCACGACACTGTATCCCCTACCATTGGCGTTCGAACACCATTCCATCAAAAGCTGAATGGTTCAGGAGGATAAACAGCATTGAAAAAATAGAAGAACTCATAAGTATATCTCAGGAGAAAATAACAAAATTTTCAGCAACAAGGCATAACTGGATAGATTTCAATAACTCTCAGACCTATAAAACAATCAAGTAATAAAAGAATTAATTTCTAAGAAGTAAAGCCCATAGGAATGTTGGAAAAACTATTAGAATAAAAATCCCAGTCCTGTAATTATACAACCCCCCCCCCCTCCTTTTTTTTTTTTTTTTCTTTATCCTTCCTCCCTGCTCCCCCTCATTACCTAAAATGATTATATTCACTTCAATAATTATCATATCCATATAAAAATTTTGAAATATTTGTTAAGTACTTACAGAAACGAATGGTTTTATTCATAGCCGTATTGATACTATATCTTACTGTAAAGTGTAATATAACTCAATTTTTATTGTAAACATGTTCAGATGTTTATTCTTTTACTACACTGTATTGTGTTTTTATATTCACCCAATAAAATGTTGTGAAAAAAAAATATTGAATTGTATATTTGCTAAAAACTTTCTTTTTGTGTAGGATGCACTGAGCATTAAAGAAAATCTGTTACACAATGCAGAAACAAAGCTGGTTGAAGTTTCCAAAGAAAGAGAAATAAGAGAAAAAGAACTTGAGGAAACACAGGCTCAGCATGCCTTGCAGTTTTCTGTTCTTCAATCTGACGTTCAAACTTTAAAAGAGATGCTTGTATCTGAACGAACTAAGTATGTGCTTTCAATCGAGAGTTATTTTGTAGTTGCTAACATGTATTAAAGTAGATCTATAGGCAAACTTTTTTTTTCATTTTGGATAGCGTAGAGATGGATTAGAACCCCTGTCAGTTTCTTTTTTTTCTGCTTTATGTGTCCCATTGGGGAGATTTACCTTTACTTCCTGTCCCATAGCTAAAACAGGAAGTATAAGGAAATCCCTGCAAATCAAGGCAATCTTTTGGGGACCCCCAGGTCACCAGAACTAGTGTTCTTATTGGTAGATACCCCTTCTATTACCTTTCAGGGGACAAGCAAAAATTTGGGATTTCCTTCTACTTTCACTTTGAATTATAATGGTAAACAGGAGAAAGAGTGGGGGAATCTCCTCAACGGGGGCACAGTCAGCAATAAAAACTGACAAGTGTTCAAATCCAACTCCACTCTGTCCAAAACGGAAAAAAAAAGTTTTGCCTTTAGTTGTACTTTAAATATCATCGTAGGAAACCCCTGTGCAATGTATTAACAGAGTGAGATATGTGCTAACCTCCTTTGTTGCAGAGCTTTATTGCCTTTCAAAATTTTAATGCAAGCAGAGCTGCTTTAATACAGAAAAATAATTTATATTTTTCTATTGTCCATTGAGGGACACAGTTTGGTAATAAAGAATCAAAGGCTATACTGCGGCCAACAGGAGAAATTTACATTGGGCACATAGAAAATTATAGGTCAGCCCCCCTTGGAGCTTTAACACCTTCCACCTGTTTAGGTTTGCTTAGTGTCCCCAGACAAATAGATACTTTCTGCTATACTTTTTCTTGAATTGAAAGATTTTTTCTTCTATCAACAGCTGATGTTAGATTCAGATTCACGTATTTGAAATTCCTTGAAGCCTCTCCAGTTAGCCAACAAGTGCAGGTTTTCCCATATGACTAAGTATACCGGTGTTCTCTCTATTACAGTTCTGTGCTTTCCTGCAGTGAAACCCCTGTGTGTTTTGGTTAGTACAGGACTTTAAGATCAAGCCCATACACCTTGGAATTCCTTGCTAAGTATTGAGGTCAGAGTTATGGCATGTTTACACGGTCTCCATCTCTGAAGGCTCATTTCAATGAGTGGCTGCAGCAGGCTTTTACAGGCTGTCCTCGGGTTACAAGCATCTGACTTATAAATGGATGGAGACAACAGGAAGTGAGAGGAAATCTACCCCTCGGAAGGGAATTTCACTCCTGTAAGACTTATGGTAAAAAGGTGCCTCCACTGAAGCTTTATCACAATCCTTGTCTCCACAACAACCCAACATTTTCAAAATCCAATTGTCATAGGGACAGAAAGGGAGGTGAAATCTTCTGGACAGGGGTACAGACAGAAAAGCAAACATTACAGGGGTGTTAACCCTTCCCTATGCTATCCAAAAAACGTAAAAATTATTGTTTTGGCTTGAGATACACTTAAAAAATGTACCTGTTTCGACTTAAATTCAAATTCAACTTAAAAACAAGCCTACAGACCCTATCTTGTTTGTAACCCGGGGACTGCCTGTAGGCCCTGTGGTGTGCTGTAGTATGTGTGGGAAACTCCCTTTGTGGTATGCTAGCTGAAGAGGCTACCAGAGGTTTGACTTCATTCCTCTTCCTGTTTAACAGTAGAAGATTTTTCTTTATCTCCAGTTATGTAAGAATATAAGTCTCAGCTGTTGCAAATCATAGTTCCTCTTGATTGCAGGGCCTTAATGCACCTACTGCCATCTCCAACAGACACCAAAAAAAACTCTTATCTCTGAGAGAATACGTTGTTGGACTCCGATTCCCTAGAGATTGATTTAGATCAACACCTTCTTATCCTGCGTCAAAACGTTCCTTTCGTTCTTCCAAGTCAGGTTGCGCAGGGCCCACATGTGTTATTCTCCTCCCTCAGGCTCAGGTGGTTCTAAACATTTTTGGCAATCCAAAAATGTAAACCTGCAGATAAATCAGCCACCACATGAAGGTCCACTCCAACTAGCTTTATCAGAGATTGGGAATGTGTGATGGCCTTTGCGAAGGTTTGGGAAGCTTGCAAAACCAATGCATGGGTATGGAAGAGGTTACAAAATAGTTTTGCCTTCATCCTTCTTTGTTTCTTAGTTTTATGTGTTTCTTTGTTTTGGCAACGTCAGATGGACCTCCTTTCAGCCAATCACTTATTTATGACCAAGAGCATTATCATTTTTCCAACAGAAAGGTTTCAAGGTTTTTACTCAAATCTGTGTACAGTTCTGATACCCAAATGTGGTTTTCGTCCCACGTTAGTTGTAAATGCTCTTAATGCTTTTAAAAGTTTCAGATGGAATATATTCTGTCAGTTATTGCCTCCCTTTTTTTAGGAGACTTCTTGGCATCCATTAACCACTTCCCTACCCGCCCATAGTCAAATGACGTCCACAGATGGGATCTCCCATCCTGGGTGGATGTCATATGATGTCCTGGGCTTTGTGGGGGGATATCTGAATGATGCCTGCTGTGACAGCAGACAGGTAAAATCACCAGGTTGCATCCAGGATGGTAGGTATGTATGCCCTAGATTCAGGCTTTATGCAAATTCATACCACTAGGGGGAGTGCTGGGAGTCTTGCGGGGGAAGAGTTAATGAGCCCAGCTGAATCAAGTGGCTCATTAAGGCCTCTACAAGAACTCCCAGCATGCTAAGGTAGATGCTCCATCCTGGAACCAGTTCTGTGTTGTGCAAGATTGGGGAGTGTGTTTCTGTCCTGTGCGGGGAGACAAAGCCTGTGTGGCTAAAACCTTCAAAAACAGGGAGATAGGGGCTGGGGCAGCACAAGGCTGCACCTAGTTGTCAGACAGGGAACCTACGTGTGTAGTAAGCGGTCAAGCTGACCAGGATTTCTTTTTTTATGTTTCTTTTTGTTTTGCTGTTTTTCCCCTGTAAATAGTTTAAATAAACTGTACCTTTTGTTTTTGCAACTACAAACTCTGTCTGCTGTGCCTGTTTTTGTGTGGTGAACCCATCCAGGGGGTCACACACACCCGCTGCCCAGCTAACCCCCTCACAGTTGGTGGAGAACCAGTGGCAGTTTTTTTAAGGCCAGCATGGAGGAGATATTGAAACAGCTGGCTCTAGCAAATGCCAATCAGCAGCAGACAAATGCAGGTTTGCAAAAGAGCCTTGCATCTCAACAACAGAGCTTTGCAGCCTACCAGCAAGCTTATCAACAGAGCCTTGCAGCCCAGCAGCAAGCTCACCAACAGAGTCTGGAAGCTCAGCAACAAGCCCTGCAGCAATCGGAGGCCCGTTTCATAGACCTGTTGCAGAAGCAAGAGCAGAGACTACAACAAATGGAAACAGTAATGCAGCAACGTCCGCAGACCAGTGAGGAAAGTCGTTCCACTAATACCGCGTCCTTTGGGGTGAGTCGTTTATTGACAAAAATGACTGGAGAGGATG
This sequence comes from Rana muscosa, assembly GCA_029206835.1. NCBI lineage: Eukaryota > Metazoa > Chordata > Amphibia > Anura > Ranidae > Rana > Rana muscosa. Next base: position 469,907,000 of record CM055117.1, read on the forward strand.
ATCCAGAGGTGGTTTTGACCACATTTGAAAGGACTGCTGAAAGAGAAAAGTGGCCTAAGGAGCAGTGGGCTGGACTAGTGGCTCCTCTGTTAACTGGTGAATCGCAGAAAGCTTACTATGACCTAAAGCCTGACCAAGCAAAAGACTATGTGATGCTAAAAACTGAAATATTGGCACAGCTGGGTGTCACCCTGGCTGTCCAGGCTCAGCGTGTGCATAACTGGACTTTCCGGCTTGGAAAACGCCCCAGGTCTCAAATGTATGATCTCATTCACCTGAGAAGGAAGTGGCTACAGCCAGAGACTTTGTCCGCACCGAAGATTGTGGAACGTGTTGTGATGGATCGTTTCTTGAGAGCTCTTCCTACTGCCATCCAAAAGTGGGTAAGCCATGGAGACCCAGAAACGGCCGATAATCTTGTGGATCGTGTAGAAAAGTACTTGGCTACAGAGAACCTGACTGCCTCTTCCAGAGACTCACGGACTTTCCACCCTAAGACCAGACCATCCCCAGTAGCGGGTAAGATGATTCCAAGGGGTGAGGGTGGAGAGAGTGAGAGGGTGGGAGTTCTACCCAAGGTTTGGCGAGAACAGCCTGGGAAGTCAGGGGTTCAAGAGGCAGCAAGAAGGATTGTTTGTTACCGCTGCCGACAAGAGGGACATATTGCAGCAAATTGCCCGGTTGTGGATGAACCCATGCAATGTGACTTTCCAACGGACAGACGTCAGTCGCTGTTTGCGACAGTCGCATGCACTGCCATTCGGGGAACTGAGAAACATTTATGCAAAATGTGTGTTAATGGTAGAAATGTTGTTGTATTGCTGGATTCAGGTAGCCTCGTGACACTGATAAAGGCTGAATTAGTTACTACAAAGGTTTCTGGGAATAGCAAGGTAGCGGTTATTTGTGTGCATGGGGACACCTGAGAGTATCCGGTGACTACAGTGTGTTTTGAGACCCCCAAAGGTACCCTCTCTCATCGGGTGGGATTAGTGTCTCACTTGCCTCATGATGCCATTGTGGGAAGGGATTTTCCAAAGTTCTGGGAACTATGGGATTGTCCTGAGCCCCCCACTGGTGCCCCTATATACCAGGAATGTGATAGACAGAATTCCTCAGAGAGTGGTGAGGACTCTCCAGAATTTCCCTTGTCAGTATTGGCAGGGGAGACTCGAGAAACTGGGGAGGAGCCAACATCCTCAGACGAAAACATGCCGTCTGTGGAGTTTTCTGATCTCGAGGTTCACAAGGAAAGTTTTACCACAGAACAGTTAAAAGACCCCACCCTAATAAAGGCACGGGAAAACGTAGTGGAACTAGATGGCGAGTTAGTGAACCCAGATGAGACCTGCACTTACCCATACTTCATCGTGGAAAAGGACCTACTGTATCAGGTGGCTAAAAGGGCAGAAGAAACCATTGAGCAGCTTGTGGTGCCCAAACCTTACAGGAAGTTGGTGTTAGAGTTGGCCCATGGGCACATTCTTGGAGGTCATCTGGGGACAGAAAACCAGAGAGAGAGAGTATTGCAGAGATTCTATTGGCCTGGGGTCATGAAGGAAACAGAAAATTATTGTTCCTCCTGCCCTGTGTGTCAGAGGTCGGCACCGATGCCACATTTCCGTAACCCGCTGGTACCTCTTCCCATCATTGAGGTCCCCTTTGAGAGGATCGCAATGGATTTGGTAGGTCCGATAATGAAGTCCGCTAGGGGGCACCAGTACATCTTGGTTATAATGGACTATGCCACCCGTTATCCGGAAGCGATTCCTCTCCGAAATACCTCGGCCAAAACCATAGCCAAAGAGCTATCTCTTGTTTTTAGCCGTGTGGGTATTTGTAAAGAACTGCTTACGGACCAAGGTACACCCTTTATGTCCCGGGTTATGAAAGAGCTGTGTAAGTTGTTCAAAGTGACACAATTGCGTACATCTGTGTATCACCCCCAAACAGATGGGTTGATTGAAAGATTCAACAAAACCCTAAAACAAATGTTAAAGAAAGTGGTGGATAGAGATGGAAAGGATTGGGACTGTCTAATTCCCTATTTAATGTTTGCTAGTAGGGAGGTACCCCAATCCTCTACAGGTTTCTCACCCTTTGAGTTACTTTATGGGAGACACCCCAGAGGGCTGTTGGATATCGCCAAGGAAACCTGGGAAAGTGAGAGTTCTCCCCACAGGAGTAGGATTGAGCATGTCGCCCTGATGCAAGATAGAATTGCACAGGTAATGTCAATCGTAAAGGAACATTTGGCCCAAGCGCAGTTGGCACAGCAGAGAGTGTACAACCGTGGAGCCAAGACCCGTACCTTTTCCCCGGGGGATAGGGTATTGGTACTTGTCCCTACGGTTGAAAGCAAATTCCTCGCCAAATGGCAAGGCCCCTATGAGATATTGGAAAAAGTGAGCGAAGTGAATTACAAGGTCAGACAACCAGGAAGGCGAAAGCCCGAACAGATCTATCATGTTAATCTGTTGAAAGCCTGGAGGGATAGGGAATCCATAGTCGCGGAAACGTTGTCACCAGCTCACTCTGATTGCGTGATTCCTGAGGTTGGAATAGCAGTCACCTTGTCAAACCCCCAACAACAGGAGGTTAAGGAGTTTGTGCTTCGCAACAAGAAGGTTTTCTCTGAGCTGCCGGGACAAACGTCTGGGGTAGAGCATGATATTATTACCCCACCCGGTGAAAGGGTGAAACTAAAACCCTATCGGATCCCGGAGGCCCGACGGGAGGCAATACGTGAGGAAGTACAGAAAATGCTTAAGTTAGGGGTGATAGAGGAGTCCCAAATTGATTGGTCAAGTCCCATTGTGTTAGTGCCTAAACCGGATGGGAGCTGGCGATTTTGTAACGATTTTCGGCAACTGAACAAAGTTACAAAATTTGACACCTACCCCATGCCACGTATAGATGAGTTGATCGACCGGCTGGGAACAGCCCGATACATGACAACTCTTGATCTCACAAAAGGGTATTGGCAAATTCCCCTGGCCAAGGAGAAAACCGCATTTGTAACCCCAGATGGGGCGTTCCAATATAAAAGAATGCTGTTTGGGTTACTGAATGCGCCGGCCACATTCCAGCGGAAAATGGACCAGATACTGAGGCCCCATCAGAAGTATGCTGTGGCTTACCTGGAGGATGTAATTATCTATAGCACAGATTGGGCCTCACATCTGCCAAAAGTGCAAGCAGTCCTAGACTCTATCCGGGAAGCTGGGTTTACGGCCAACCCCAAGAAGTGTACCATTGGGCAGGAGGAGGCCAAATCTCTTGGGTACACCATTGGGAGGGGAGTAATAAAACCCCCATTCAACAAAGTCGAGGCCATACAGAATTGGCCACGTCCCAACAGCAAGAAGCAGGTACGATCCTTTCTGGGAATCGCTGGTTATTATTGGTGTCACGCCGTGTCTGGGATTTGATCCCAGGGCCTGGTGTTCAGAGACTGTTTTCCTATGTCCTGAGCCACCAGTGAACTGGTTTTATGTTAGCATCGTAGTTGTTCTTTTTCACTAGTGAAATGTTTGCTCCACCCTGGGACCAGCTGTCAGCAGTCTTCTCATTAGTGTCCCTATATATTCCCACTTCCCCTTCCTGTCCGTGCCTTAGGATAGGTTCCTGTTTATGGATGCTCTTGCTTTTTGGTTTTCTACTTGGCTCGTCTTGACTACGATTCCTGGATTATCCCTTGAACCTGGTTAACCTTGCTGCCGACCCTCCCTGGCTTGTTCTGACTACGTTACCTGGATTGTCCTTTTCCCTCCTGGGATCCTGTCTTCTGCCTACTAACCGTGAGTTGTTGCTGGGGGTTGTGGTTAGGCTATCTGCACCTTCCTTTGTGGTTCCTTATTTCCTGTCTGTGGGAGATCTCAGCCGTCCCTCCACCTGACACCGGGATAACAAGACTACCGGTCAGGAAAGCGGAGGGACGGTTGTAGTTTCCTGGCAGACCTGACATTATCCTAAGGCCAGATGGACCTCAGCGAGCTGGTGCAGGCAGTCTCTCTACAGGGTCAGATGTTGTGTGAGCAGGCTAATCATGTACAGTAATTGGAGGAGAAATTGGGTGCCATCGCTACTCTGTTATCTACTTTGGCCTCGGCACATGGTACTAGTCCTGCTACACCAAAAGATCTTGAGTCTGGGGTTGGGGAACCTGTAGTTGTGTCTAAATCTGTGGGTTCACCCGCTCCAAAGATACCTCTCCCCGATAAGTATGATGGGAACCCCTTGGATTGCAGGGGATTTCTCAACCATTGCCGGTTGCATTTTAAAAATCAACCTTCTGTGTTTACCTCTACCCAAGCCAAGGTGACATTTATTATTTCCTTGCTTAAGGGTAGAGCTCTGTCCTGGGTGTCGCCTCTTCTTGAGAAAGATTCTCCTGTACTTACTGATTACCCCACGTTTATGCAAACCGTTGAGAGAATATTTGACGTTCCTGACAGAGTAAGGGCAGCTGAGGCCAGTATTCTTGACTTGCACCAGGGTAAACGCACAGTAGCATCTTATGCAATAGAATTACGCACACTTGCGGCAGATACTTCCTGGGATAATTGCGCCCTTAAGGCCGCCTTCCGCAGAGGTCTAGCGGAACGCATTAAGGACGAATTAACTTACCGTGAGATCCCAGTGGCATTGGAGGATTTCATCAGTTTGTGTATCCTCGTGGATACTCGCTTCTCTGAACGCCAGTCTGAGAGGGAGCGTCAGACAATTTTGTCCTCCAACCGCCGGGTTTGAGGAAGAACCCATGGATGTAGGGGCTGTGCGTTTGTCTGATGATGAACGTACCAAACGCAGAACTCTAGGCCTCTGTCTATTTTGTGGTAAGCCGGGTCACTTCCTGCATTCTTGTCCGATGCGACTGAAAAAACTCCCGGGCTTAATGGGAGATCAAGGAGCCCCATTAGGCCACACTGTTTTGAAACCTCCTCTAGAGAGATTAGTAGTACCCGTATTATTATCTTGGAACAATAAGAGCTACTCCACCGTTGCCTTTGTTGATTCTGGTGCAGGTGGGGTATTTCTCGATGCAACGCTGGTTAAGAGTCTTCAGATTCCGACGGTTCCGAAAGATCCACCTCTGTGTGTAACTACTCTTGGCGGAGAACCTCTTGGTGATGGACTTATCTCTCTAGAGACCAAGCCCCTTTCCGTTCTAGTGGGGGCTCTGCATTCTGAAGAGCTATCATTTAATGTCATCCCGTCTCCTAAGTATCCTGTAATTCTTGGGTTCCCTTGGTTATGTAAACATAATCCATCTATTGACTGGTCCTCTGGTCAAATTTCTGCCTGGAGCACCTTTTGTCATGTTCACTGTATCCAAAAGTTTATACGTAATAAAGTGTCCATTCTTGGGGTCTCTATTGTCCCTGAACTACCGGAGGCTTATGCCGGGTTTGCTGACGTATTTTCTGAAAAAGAAGCAGAGGGCCTCCCTCCACACCGCCCGTATGACTGTGCTATTGACTTGCTTCCCGGTTCTCCTCTTCCTAAGGGGAGAACCTATCCTCTTAACCTTGCGGAAACCAAGGCTATGGAGGAATACATTGAAGACAGCCTAAAAAAGGGTTTCATCCGGCCTTCCTCCTCTCCTGTGGGAGCAGGCTTCTTTTTCGTGGAGAAAAAAGATGGAGGACTTAGACCCTGCGTTGACTACAGATCCCTCAACCGTATTACTGTAAAAAATCGGTATCCGTTGCCCTTAATTACTGAGCTGTTTGACCGTGTCCAGGGGTCAAAGATCTTTACCAAATTGGATCTTCGGTCTGCATATAACCTCATTAGAATTAAAGCAGGAGATGAATGGAAGACAGCTTTTAATACCAGAAGGGGGCATTATGAGTGTCTTGTGATGCCTTTTGGGCTTTGCAATGCTCCCGCGGTATTTCAAGAGTTTGTGAGTGATATTTTCAGGGATCTACTTGACTCTTTTGTTGTTGTCTATTTAGATGATATACTCATTCACTCTAAAGACTTAAAGCTTCACCGTGGCCATGTTTGCACTGTTCTCCAACGTTTAAGAGATCATAAGCTGTACGCCAAACCTTCCAAGTGCTCTTTTGAACAATCGGAAATACCTTTCTTAGGTTATATAATTTCATCTAATGGATTCCAGATGGACTCCAAGAAACTCGATGCTATCTTACAATGGCCTAGACCTTCTACCTTAAAGGAAATACAGCGTTTTATTGGATTTTGTAACTACTACCGCAAATTCATCAAGAATTTCTCCAAAATTTTGGCTCCCATCACCGTCCTCACATAAAAAGGGACCAAATGCTCTCAGTGGCCTCCTGAAGCTCTGGAGGCTTTCGACCTTCTAAAATCTGCTTTTTGCTCTGCTCCTGTTCTTCGCCATCCTCAGCCTTCGGCTCAATATTTCTTGGAAGTTGATGCCTCCGAAGTAGGGGCCGGAGCAGTATTATCCCAACGAGAACCCACTTCTAACAAGTTGCATCCGGTTGCCTTTTTCTCCAAGAAGTTCTCTGCTGCAGAACAAAAATATGACATAGGGAATAGAGAACTTTTAGCTATAAAATTAGCATTTTCCGAATGGAGACATCTTTTAGAAGGTACGGAACTTCCTGTTGTGGTTCAAACTGACCATAAGAACCTAATCTACTTAGAGAAGGCCCAAAGACTGAATCCCAGACAAGCCCGCTGGGCGTTATTCTTCACCCGATTCAACTTTGTAGTGACGTACATTCCTGGCACCAAGAACACCAAGGCCGATGCCCTGTCTCGGCAATTCCCTTGTGAGAATCTGCAAATACCTCCTGATCATATTATTCCTCCGGAACGAATTATTGCACAACTGGATACTGCTTTACAAAGGAACTTGTTGGCCGCACAGTCTCGGGCACCTTCTAATCTCTCAGTTCCACCCAATACCTTGTTTGTTCCCCTAGAATTACGAAAAGAAGTGTTACAGTGGGCCCATGGCCAGATGGTATCCGGACACCCTGGTATCAACCAAACCTTCCTACGTTTGAAGTCCCTGGTTTGGTGGCCTACTCTAAAAAAGGATGTTATAGCCTTTGTTAGAGCCTGTTCGGTTTGTGCTGCCATCAAAATGCATCGTTCTGTTCCACAAGGTCTACTTCAACCGTTACCTGTTCCTCGTGCTCCCTGGACTCATATCAGCATGGATTTTATCGTGGACTTGCCCACCTCCAGTGGAAATACCGTAATTTGGGTGATAGTGGACCGATTTTCAAAGTTGGCCCACTTCATTCCCATGCCCGCACTACCTTCTGCCCCAAGCCTGGCTTTATCCTTTATTGAGAATGTCATCCGCTTACACGGCATCCCTGTTGATATTGTTAGCGATAGAGGCCCTCAATTCATATCCTCGTTCTGGAGGGCCATTTGCAAACATCTGGGGATCAAGAATTCCCTGTCCTCTGGATACCATCCTCAATCTAATGGCCAGACAGAGAGGGTCAATCAAGATTTGGAGATCTACCTACGAGCTTATATCAATGCTGAACATGACAACTGGAGCGAGATGTTACCTCTAGCAGAACTAGCACACAATTCGCAGTGGCACTCTTCCCTTAGATGTTCCCCTTTCCAAGCTGCCTTTGGGTATCAACCCAGGGTTCTCCCCTTCCAGTCTTCCTTGGTGGAGGTACCTGCGGCAGCCAACATGGTATCAAGATTGACTACGCACTGGAGAAACATAAGAAAGGTTCTGCTTCAGTCTGTACATAGATACAAGGGGTATGCAGATCGTCACAGAAAACCTGCACCCCGCTATCGTCTTAATCAGCTGGTTTGGTTGTCCATCAAGAACATGAAACTGCGACAACCTCCCTCCAAGTTAGGTCTTAGATTTATAGGACCTTTTCGCATTCTCTGTCAGGTCAACCCTGTGGCTTATAAACTACGCTTGCCCCCTCATCTTCGTATTCCCAATACATTTCATGTATCTTTGCTTAAGCCCTTTGTCAAGAATAGATTCTCTCTCACCTCTAGACGTCCCTCTCCAGTCTCTGTGGATGACCATCAAGAGTATGAAGTTAGCAAAATTCTGGATTCCCGACATAGGGGTAAACAATTACAATATCTGGTGGACTGGAAGGGCTACTCCGTTGCAGAGAGGACTTGGGTGCCAGCTCGTGATGTTCATGCCCCACGGCTGGTCAAGTCCTTCCACGACAGGCACCCATCCAAACCCAAATGGGTTTGGGGGCATCTTTGTGTGGGGGGTACTGTCACGCCGTGTCTGGGATTTGATCCCAGGGCCTGGTGTTCAGAGACTGTTTTCCTATGTCCTGAGCCACCAGTGAACTGGTTTTATGTTAGCATCATAGTTGTTCTTTTTCACTAGTGGGGATGTTTGCTCCACCCTGGGACCAGCTGTCAGCAGTCTTCTCATTAGTGTCCCTATATATTCCCACTTCCCCTTCCTGTCCGTGCCTTAGGATAGGTTCCTGTTTATGGATACTCTTGCTTTTTGGTTTTCTACTTGGCTCGTCTTGACTACGATTCCTGGATTATCCCTTGAACCTGGTTAACCTTGCTGCCGACCCTCCCTGGCTTGTTCTGACTACGTTACCTGGATTGTCCTTTTCCCTCCTGGGATCCTGTCTTCTGCCTACTAACCGTGAGTTGTTGCTGGGGGTTGTGGTTAGGCTATCTGCACCTTCCTTTGTGGTTCCTTATTTCCTGTCTGTGGGAGATCTCAGCCGTCCCTCCACCTGACACCGGGATAACAAGACTACCGGTCAGGAAAGCGGAGGGACGGTTGTAGTTTCCTGGCAGACCTGACAATTGGCGATTCATTCCCCACTTTGCTTCTCAGGCTGTGCCCCTAACCAACCTGACAAAAGGGAAAGAGTCGGTCATGGTTAAATGGACCCCAGAGGCTGAGGCAGCATTCCAATTCTTAAAAAAAGCCTTGTGTAGCCAGCCAGTGTTGTACTCACCAGACTTCTCTAGGGACTTTGCTGTACAAAGTGATGCATCAGACGTTGGGTTAGGAGCAGTATTGTCCCAGGTCTGGAACGGGGAAGAACACCCAGTCATTTACCTCAGCAGGAAATTCAAGTCCCATGAGGTAAATTATGCCACGATTGAGAAGGAGTGTTTAGCGGTGAAGTGGGCTCTAGATTCTCTTCGGTACTATCTGCTAGGTAGGCACTTTGACATGATTACTGATCACGCTCCTTTAAAGTGGATGGCTCAAAACAAAGAGACAAATAGAAGAGTGAATAGGTGGTTCCTGGCCCTACAGGAATTCAACTTTACGGTAAAGCATCGCTCTGGCGTTCAAATGGGGAATGTGGATGCTTTGTCTCGAGTACATGCATGCCTGATTGCTTGTGTTCCAACCCAAGGTTAAAACAAGAGGGAGGGGCATGTGACAGCAGACAGGTAAAATCACCAGGTTGCATCCAGGATGGTAGGTATGTATGCCCTAGATTCAGGCTTTATGCAAATTCATACCACTAGGAGTGCTGGGAGTCTTGCGGGGGAAGAGTTAATGAGCCCAGCTGAATCAAGTGGCTCATTAAGGCCTCTACAAGAACTCCCAGCATGCTAAGGTAGATGCTCCATCCTGGAACCAGTTCTGTGTTGTGCAAGACTGGGGAGTGTGTTTCTGTCCTGTGCGGTGAGACAAAGCCTGTGTGGCTAAAACCTTCAAAAACAGGGAGAAAGGGGCTGGGGCAGCACAAGGCTGCACCTAGTTGTCAGACAGGGAACCTACGTGTGTAGTAAGCGGTCAAGCTGAACAGGATTTCTTTTTTTATGTTTCTTTTTGTTTTGCTGTTTTTCCCCTGTAAATAGTTTAAATAAACCGTACCTTTTGTTTTTGCAACTACAAACTCTGTCTGCTGTGCCTGTTTTTGTGTGGTGAACCCATCCAGGGGGTCACACACACCCGCTGCCGAGCTAACCCCCTCACACTGCAGCTAGAGGCATCATTCAGATATCCTTCTATTCTGCCGGCGATTCTGCGCACAATAAGAACGATCATAGCGGCAGTTCCGCCGCTTGATCGTTCTTATAGGCGGCGGGAGGGGACATCCCCCCCCCCCCTCCCGCCACCATCCGGTGCTTCTACCACTCCCGTGCCATCGGGGGCCCGGAGAATGAATCGTCCAGCACCGGATAGGAAGCATAGAGATGACTGGTGACCAGATGGTCACCAGTCATCTCTATGACCGTCGAAGGCCCGGGCGCGATGTAATGACGTCACGCCCGGGTTCTCAAAAGTAAACAAAGCCACCATTGCGGCTAGTAAGCATGAGATCGGTGAATTTTTTTTCACAATCTCATGCTTTCCAGCCTGGAGGAGAGATGTGGAGTCTTATTGACCCCGCATCTCTCCATAAAGAGGACCTGTCACACACCATTCTCTACCTGACCTACGGCGGCACTTTCAGGAACTGCCGTTTGATCTCCCCCTCTCAAAAGGAGATGCCATCTTCAACTGCTCGTCCGAGGTCTTCTCAGCCACTTCGCAGGCCTTCTCAGATGTCTCAACAAGGCTCTCAAGCCCCTCGCTCCCTCCAAGCCCAACGCTTCCAGGATGTGTCCAATGGCTGATAGCTGACAAGGTTCGCCTGGGGAAACCCTAGATTCCCTTGCTGCCCACTCCACTTTGAGCCCGATACCCCAATCAGCCTGATGACTCTCACCGTGGGCCCTGATCCACACTACATTACTGACCTCATTCAGCTTTGGCCCAAACGACTTTGGTACTTTAGTTTGTACCTCTCATGTACAATGAGTCACTCTCTGGAACCGGCCCCCCTCATTTTATTTTACTTTACTCCCTGAAGGTCTTTTGCCCTGGGCTGCCCCAATTGTGAGATGGCAGCGCTGGGTCCTGGAAACCTGAAACTCTAATTGTGCTACTTGACGTTTGAAGTACCACGACCCCCAACCCCCCCTTTTTTTTCTTCCTGATTGTGTATACTCTTTATACGTTTTCACTGGTGAGAGTATTCTGATGCTTAATTGGGAGGGCCTTCTTATGATGGGGGGGATATCCTCATCTGGTTTTTGGGAAGTCCCCGCCCACAGTGGGCTACGAGTTGGGCCCCTCAACATTTACAGTTGAGGATCGGTAAACCCGGGCTTCAGAGTTCAATGCTATATTTGACTCATAGTATTCCTTTGTGAGATATGATTGTACGTGGGTGCCCGGGGTGCTGGTGACCGGCTTCAGTATAACAGTTATGTTTAGGTTCTTTATCGTTTCAGTTGTGCCTTTGAATGTTTTTTTAATGTGTTCTGTGCCTAATTTTCTTTTAAATAACGATGATGATCCTACTATAGAAAAATTCCGAGTGGTTCTGTCGGGCCACTGTTCCCCTAGTTGTGCTGGAACTTGGTCTGGGCGATTGTCCTGACCAATCTCTAAAATATCTCAAGAGGCAACAGATCGATATAGCATGCCTGCAAGAGACACATTTTCAACTGCCTCTTGTCCTAAATATTTTGACGCTCAATATCCTTAGGTTTTCTTGGCCAATGCCCCGACCAAGCACCCCGCTCATTGCCTTCCGCAAGTCAGTTCCTTTCAGTTGCACTAAACAGATTGCAGATCCAGACGGTAGGTATTTATTATTGCAAGGTACTAACCAAGATACGGAAAATACTATTATGACTTATTATGCTCCAAACTCTGCCCCAGGACCTCTTTTGACCCAAATCTGCAGTCTGCTAGCATTCCATCAAAATGGTACTCTCCTTCTAGTGGGAGACTCTATTTTGGCTTTGAACCCTTTTCTGGACAAAAATCCCTCAGAACGTGTGGCCCCCTCCCCTGACGCCAATAAATTTGTTCGGTCTCTGCAAATCCATGATCTGGTCGACCTCTGGAGGGAATTTCATCCCCTGGGTAGAGACAATACACATTACTCGCATCCCCATCATTCTCATTCTAGAATAGACCATGTGTTTATGCTGAGGAAACATCTCCCCCTTGTGGTTTCTACTTCCATCCTTGCCACCCCATGGTCAGATCATGATCCTGTTTTGGTGGTTTGTGGCTCCATTCTTGATAAACCTCAACACTCACCCTGGGCGATGAATGATTCGCTCTTATCCCTCAACGAGGTCTAGGCTGGAATTGTGAAAGCCTCTGCGGACTATTTCCGCATTAATGCAGGTTCGGTCTCATCTCCTGTAAATCTCTGAGGGGCATACAAGGCGGTTCTTAGGGGACACATCATACAGCTGGCTTTGAAACATATAAAAGGGAACGCTGTTTAAAACAGCGAGACTTGAAGACCCGCCTAGAAGTACATTCAAATGAGTTTAAACAATCTCCCACCTCTGCTAAACGTAAACTCTTGGATCAGGGCCGCTCATAGTTGGACCTCTGTCTCACTGATAGCGGTGAGCGTGTCTTACGCTGGTCTCGTCAGAAGTGGTACGCTAAAACAAACAAACCGAACCAAATGTTGGCCAACAGACTCCGCACTTTTACTCCTAAGCTCACCCCTATCACATTGCGTGCTCAACATAATGAGTAACCCAGTGAAGGTCTTGGAGGAATTCCATTACCGTCTTACCAAATTGTACTCGGCTCCTGATCGGTTGGGTAGTCAGAGCGCCAACAATTTCCTTAATAATCTCTTGCTCACTACGCTGACTGAGGCTCATATGGCCCGGGACATTCAGGTTTTGGAAGTCCTTCAATGCATTGAAAGGACTGAAAGTAGGTAAAAGACCTGGACCTGACGGCTACACAGCACTTTACTATAGGAAGTTAGCTGACATTATAGCTCCACATCTGACAGCCATGTATAATTCTGTCAAAGAAGACCAATCTTTTACCTCAGATCTTTTGACTGCTAATATCGTGATGATCCCCAAACCTGATCGCGACCACTCCTCCCGGGATAATTTTAGACCCATTTCTCTTATTAACGTAGACATGAAAATTCAGACAAATTCTGGCCAACCGTTTGAACTCTTTTCTTCCTCGCTTAATCAAAAAGGACCACATTGGTTTTGTATCTCAGAGGCAGGTTGGGGACGCTATTCGAAGAATACTGCAACTACAACATATAGCCCACAGCCGCTCGTTGGAATCTAAGCTTTTGTCTCTGGATGTGAATAAGGCTTTTGGCCCTTCTAGGCAAACCTATTGCCGAATTGCTACGACCGGAAAGGCAACTGGCACAACATCTTTTTACTGCAACTAAGCTGACAATTGCTATGGCATGGAAAACCCCTATGCTCAGTTTTGAGGCGGTCAAGAATCGTATGAACGATGTCATGGTGAATGAGAAATTGACAGCCATTTTTTTAGACACGCATGACAAGTTTCTTATGCCGCGTACACACGATCGTTTTTAATGTCATTTTCAAAAACAACGTTTTTCTCGACGTGATTTTTCTTGTTTCCTGTCAAGCCTGTCTTGCATACACACGTTCATAAAAAAAAACGCTCGAGCAAAGCGCAGTGACGTACGACAGCACTATAAAGGGGAAGTTCCGTTTGAATGGCGCCACCCTTTATGTTAGTAAAGTTTGTTGCGCGACGATTCACGCTTTTCAGCCTCGTGCTTTTCAGTCCGTTACAGCGTGACGAATGTGCTATCTCCATTACGAGCTCTAGTTTTACCAGAACGAGCGCTCCCATCTCATACTTGTCTCTGAGCATGCGCCTTTTTTTTTCCCCTTGTAAAAGCATACACACTACCGTTTTTCACGTCGTTAAAAAAAAACGACGTGAAAAAATAGAGCAGGTCCCCAATTTTTTTTAGGCCATTTTTCACGTCGTTAAAAATGCTCTGGAGCCTACACACGATCGTTTTTAATGCCCGATTTAAAAAATTGCATTTTTAACGACGTGAAAAACGATCGTGTGTACGCGGCATTAGAGTTTGGCAGCCTTGGATTATGTATACTCAGCCTTCCCGATTCGACAGTACGCTCCTTTCGATTTAAAGCTCCTCTGGCTCGCACCCCGTGGACTCTCTTCTTCTTCTTCTCCTTCTCCTCCTCCTTCTCAGACTCTTTTTCTTCTCCTTATTGGTTGCTTCATTCTTTTCAGTTCATAATGCTTAAAGTACTAATTGCATATGCCTGTCAGGCAGACAGGGATAGTCCTGATCAGATTGGTTATACTTCATAACTTTGGATTTTCAATATTTGCTCTTTTGTTTAAAAAAATAAAATTAATCCACATTGACAAGGAGACCTTTGATCAAAATTCTTATATGGCTATGCTGGGTTCCACATGTGGACACTTTTGTTTACAGACGCCTTATGCTCCTTGAGACGTCTTAGAACGCCTCTCCTGAACTTATACAGGCAGTCCCCAAGTTACAAACGGGCTAGGGACTGTAGGTTTGTACTTAAGTTGAATATGTTCGTAAGTCGGAACAGCATGCAACGTAGTTTTCCGATGTTCTGACGAAAGTGCCCACCGTCAAAGTGGACACGCATGCGCAGAACGGCAGAGACGTCGTTTTCCGATGTTCTGTCGAAAGTGCCCGCCATCAAAAAGTGGCCACGGATGCGCAGAACGGCAGAGATATCACAGCGCCTCCCGTTCGTAAGTAGGAATCGTTTACAAGTCGGATGTACGTAACTCGGGGACTGCCTGTAATCCTTTTTTCCCTGCTTATCCCATGGAGCATTGAGGTTAGCGCCAACATATTCCTAATGTTCATGTCCCTTTCTTTTCATTTCCCATATGTATTTTATTTTTCTGTTTTGTCCTTTGTTTGTTGCATTATGTAACCATCTACATGTTGACCTGATATGTTGGATTACATGCTGATAAATCTTTGTGAAAGAAAGCAGACCTCCCTGTCCTTGGATTCTATCAGACGGACCTTGAGGGACTTGATCCTGAACATGGAAAAGTCATCTCTTATCCCGCCATTGTTTGGAGCACTTGGGTCTTTTGGTTACCTTTCAGACCAAGGTTTTCCTGCCGCAGAAGACATTAGAAAAACTGCAGAATCAGGTTCTGCAACTTTAGTCCCAACATCGGTCTTCCCTGCTGAGCTGCATGTGAGTACTGGGATTGATGGTATCCAACTTTTTAAAAGTGGTTCCATTTGCCCAATTCTACTGCAGAACTCTGCAACCTATATCCCCATGGCATGGGACAAATACAGTCTTTCTCTGGACAAAATGATCCAGTTACATCCTTGAACAATGATGTCTCATGGCTTCTGTTTCTGGTGTTTATGTAATGGGCAGATTTTTTCTTCCTCTACACTGGAAGAGTGTCATGGGGTGGCTGGAGTTCTGCACCATCTGTCTGTTCGGGATTGTTGGTTTCAGAAAGAATTGAAGCTTCCAATCAACCTGCTGAAGTTACTGGCAACTCATCTATCATTGCTTCACTGGACCACCCTCTGGCCAGTCATCTGGTCAGAATACAACTTGGAGGGCACCAGAAGTTTTGTGGCAGCATTAATTGTAGAATCTCTCCTGTCCAATCAAGCCATAGATTACACAATTTTCTTTCCTTCCACCTGTCAAAGTCAGTCAGTATTGATGGAGGAATCCCTCCCGCAGCACTATTGTGTTCTGCTGGCGGGAAGGAACACAATAAACACTGCTAGCAGCTATAGCCGCTGGCAGTGATCGCATGCAAAAATCTGACATGCTTGTTGTACTGAAGTTGATCGATAGATCCGCTTCAGTACAACCAGCCTGCCCATAGATGTATTTAATTTCAACCGGTTCCTGCTAAACTGGCAGAGATTCAATCCATGTATGGCCAGCTTTAGGTGGTAAACTGGCAGACAGACAATGTTTGGACCCGGTATGACAAATAAAAAAACACGTTTTTACACTGAATACTAGAATTACATGTATTAGCCGCATACAGTTATCTCCATATAAAGTTATCTCTATAATTGTTTCCCGTATAGATGAATATTGTAGTACATTTTTTAGATTTCAGTTTGCTTGCCTACAGTTAAAAAAACTGAAAAACCTGTTGTCCTTTCAGATTAGAAGAAAAAGTCAGTGAATTGGCAAGTGCAGCTCTGGAAACACAAAAGAAGTCTCTTCAACTTGGTAAAATGAATTTCAGCATTGTTAGATATAATTCACTGAAATTTTTCAACAAAATTGATATAGAATAATATACTAAACACACAACGTTTCTGTATCAGTTTCAATGTTTTGATATCTGCAGTTTCAGTAGATTCAAACAATAACCAGGCAGTCTGTGCAGTACAAGTCCTCGTTCACACAGGCACTGAGGCCAGTACACTTGTGAACAGGCTGTTTGTGTCCCTAGCCAGCAATGCTACGCACAGGCTGCCCATTCAGTCTCTCATGGCACAGCGGCTGCACGTACACACCTCATCCTAATGCGATAGGCATGCAGGTGTGTAGTCTCAAACACTCTGGGGGTTATTTACGAAAGGCAAATCCACTTTGCACTGCAAGTGCAGTCGCTGTAGATCTGAGGGTAAGATCTGAAACGAGGGGAAGCACTGCTGATTTGATCATCCAATCATGTGCAAGCCAAAATTATGTTTTTTATTGTCTTTGCATGTCCCCCTCAGATCTACAGCGACTGCACATCCAAGTGCACTCGTAGTGCAAAGTGGATTTGCCTTTCGTAAATAACCCCCACTGACTGTATTTGGGGCCGAACCCCTAAATGGGTTGTCTGCAAGCAGCACCTGCCAGCTAGGCACTCATAAACAAATAGCCTGTTCATAGTGTATACGCCGCCTATAGGTGAATGGACACTGGTACACTCAAAGACAAGAAGTCCCCCTCTATATAACCCCTCCCATACAGGGAGTACCTCAGTTATTGGAGCCAAGCAATATACCTATATCCCAACAAGAGGGGAGGGACTTCTGTGTCCCGTGATGTACTCCAAGAAAAAGATTTTACAGGTAAGCTGTTATAAAAATCCTATTTTCTTTATCATACATCACGGGACACAGAGCAGCCATAGTAATAACTATGTGGGATGTCCCAAAGCAATGCCTTCTGAGGGGAGGGAGACACAGAACATAAAAGCAGGCTGCCATCAGACACGAGGACCTATACTGCTGCCTGCAGCACACTACGCCAAAAGGCGGCATCCTCTTGCCATTTTACATCCATTTGATAGAATTTAGTAAATGTATATACTGATGACCAAGTTGCGGCCTTGCAAATCATAGAAGCCTGGTGATGGTCGAGATCTGACCCTTGATCATACTCAAGGCTAGCTTAATTTCTACCCCCAACTGTAGGAAGGCAATAATTCTGCTTATGGCATACTTCCGGGGATGCCATCTTTTGGTTTCACACCAGGAAACATAGGCCCTCCAGGCCCTTATAATAAATGGTCCTGGAAGCCGGCTTCCTCGCATTAATCATGGTAGTTACCACTGAACCTGAAATCCCTGATTCTTCTGAATGTGGACTTCAATAGCCAAGTCGTTAAATTTAGCGATTGTAAGGCAGGATGGAACACCAGCCCTTGCGAAAGCAGGTCTGGACGACATGGTAGAATCCATGGATCCCCTACTGTCATCCTTACCATTGCTGCATACCAGGATATTCTGGGCCACGTCGGGGCTACTAGAAATACCGGCTTCTTCCCCCCTTTGATCCTGCAAAGAAAGCCGCGGTAGCAGCTGAACTGGAGGGAAGGTATAAATCAGTGAAAACTGATCCCACGGGATCACTAACGCATCCGTCCCATATGCGAGTGGATCCCTTGTTCTTGATACAAAGCTGTCCAACTTCTCGTTGAACCTGGACGCCAATAGATCTATGACCGGGGTGCCCCATCTTTGGCATATGGCCAGAAAAATTTTGGGCTGTAGAGCCCATTCTCCCGGAAATAGTTGTTGACGGCTCAAAAAATCCGCCTGCCAATTCTCCACCCCTGGAATGCAGACTGCCTATATGCAAGGTACACGCTCCTCTGCCCAGGCCAGAAAGTGATTCACCACCTTCTGGGCTGTACAACTTCTGGTGCCGCCTTGGTAATTGATATAGGCCACTGCCGTGGCATTGTCGGATTGTATCCTGATGGGACAACCTCGCAACCTGAACATCCAGGCCAAAAGAGCCAGACGTGCCGACCGAATCTCTAGGATGTTGATGGGCAAGGTCCTATCAGACTGACCAC
This sequence comes from Rana muscosa, assembly GCA_029206835.1. Classification (NCBI taxonomy): domain Eukaryota; kingdom Metazoa; phylum Chordata; class Amphibia; order Anura; family Ranidae; genus Rana; species Rana muscosa. The sequence continues at coordinate 469,925,094 of CM055117.1, forward strand.
CTCCCTTGGACCGTGGTCTCTTCCGGGACTGCACCCCAGCCCAAAAGGCTGGCATCCATTGTTACAACCTTCCAGGCACCCGGCATGAAGGATTTTCCCTTCTGCTAATTTTTGGTTATCAACCACCAGCTTAGACTCTGGCGCACCCTTGGGGCCAGATACATTGGGTAATCCAGGGCTTGGGACTTTTTTTTCCAGGCAGACAGAATACTGTTTTCAACAGTCTTGAATCGAACTGGGCATAGGGAACTACTTCGAATGAAGCCACCATCTTCCCTAGCAACCTCATGCAAAGGCGAATGGAATGACCCTTCCTTGCCCCGACCACCTGGACCAGCTCCCATATAGCGTTGACTTTTGTCTGAGGCAGAAACACCCTTTTCTGGGCTGTGTCTATAACCAGACCTAAATACTCCAGCCTCCTTACTGGTCGCAAGGATGATTTCTCTAGGTTGGGAATCCAACCCAGATGTTCCAGATACTTGATCGTGCTTGATACATTTTGGTTTGATCGTGCCACCGACTGATCTACTAGAAACAGGTTGTCCAGGTATGCCATTACTGCTATACCTTGGGCCCTTTATCTCGCCAAAGGCAGAGCCAGAATCTTTGTAAACTCCTGGAGTGCGGTGGCTAACCCGAAGGGCAAAGCCACAAACTGAAAGTGGCGGTGTTCTACCGCGAAACAAAAACTTCTGGTGAGCAGGAAAAATTGGCACATGCAGATATGCATCTTGGATGTCTATTGACGCTAGAAATTCCCCTCGTTGCAAGGACACGACTGACCGGATTGATTCCATGCGAAAGGAGTGGATGTTTAGGAACCGATTCAGATCTTTGAGATCTAGAATGGGTCTGACATCCCTATTCGGCTTTGGCACCGTGAAGAGATTTGAATAAAATCCCATGCCCTGCTCTTCCAAGGGGGTCTCTATGATTACACCCTGAGACATCAATCGGTCTAGTGCCAAGAAATAAAGACCTTCTTTTCCCTGGGTCTTTGGGGACGTTCAAGCTTACAAAACAAACCTGTGGGGATTTCTGAAATTCGAGTTTGTAGCCCTGGATTACTACAGAGATGACCCATCTGTCTTGAATCTCTTCTTGCCAAATCCCTGAAAACCTCAGAAGTCTTCCCCCCACGTGATTGAGCGGGGGTGCCCCTTCAAAAAGGAGGCAGTGGAACCCTGCTTTTTATGTTTCTTCTGGCCTTGTGGTTGGCCATGAGGTCTACCTTTGGCTCCTGACGGCGGAGGCCATCACGACGGCCTGGAGGCCGTCGCCCCTGGCACCGGAGAGGACGTACGCTTAAATGAAGGACGCTTACTCCTTCTCCTAACTGGTAGAAGGGTACTCTTACCACTTACCACATCTTTTGGATGTATTTATCCAAATCTTCCCCAAACAACCGTTCCCCATGAAAGGGAATCCCAGCTAATAGCCTTTTGCATGGCGACTCAGCTGACCAATGCTTTAGCCACATAATTCTACGCATATGTACTAACAGGAGAGCAAGGCGTGATGCCTGATGAATAGAATCTTTAATTGCATCAACCGCAAAACATAAGGCTCTTAATAGCTCAGCTAAGTCCTGGACCTCTTCTCCTCGAGCAGGTACCTCTTTGATAACCTGTTTAACTTGGTCCTTTAGGGACTGACAAATGCCTATTGCTGCTATTGCAGGTTGTGCTACTGCACCTGCTACAGAGAATAGAGGCCCTAAGCAAAGACTCCAGCTTCTTATCGGCTGGATCCTTAAACACTTGGACATTGTCCACCGGACAAGTTAAACTTCTATTCACAGAGAAGATAGCAGTGTCTACTGCTGGCAAACTCCACTTTCTAGTAATTTTTTTTTCCATAGGGTAAAGAAGAGAAAACCTCTTTGGAGGAATGAAATGCTTATCTGGGTGATCCCAGTCAGCATATATTAGCTGCTCCAGCAAAGGGTGTATAGGGAACGCATGAGGACCCTGTGGAGGCTTTCGGGAACGTATAGAAAAAAGGGGGTCTTCAGCCACCTCTGCTGGAGGCAATCTATATCCAGGACGGACCAATTCTGTAAGGGACTGAACCAGCAATCTTTGGGATTGCGAGGCTGAAAAAGGCTTTTCTAATGTCTCCTCCGAGGAGACATCCGCATGCCTTTCTTCTGGATCCCATGAGGGTAATTCAACATCTCCTGCCCATTCCTGTTCCATTACTGGAAGGACAGGAGAAGGAGACCTATTGCGTTTTCTCCCAGTCTGGGAGGAGGATGTGATCATATTAGCTATCTTTAATGCTGAAGCCAAATTGTCCTTAGTGACGTATGCAGGGGCTAAAATGTTGGAAACAGCTGCAACACCTGAGAGTCTAAATGGCTCAGACTGGCTAGCAGCTTCAGATCTTTCAGGGGAGGATGGTACTGTGGAGGCATGACTAGGATCCTCAGACCCTGACCGCGGCGCTCTTGCACTCCCCTCTGCTGTATTTCCACCCCTCCTTCGGAAAGACATAGTCCTATGCACAAAAAAGCAGAGGTACTAACACAATGCATCCACTGCTGAGCTCTAGTCCAGCAATGAGTATTATGCCGCTATAATTGCTCAGCCTGATGCTGAGTAGACGTGCCTTAAGAATGCCTGTAACTAATCACCCACATAGCTTACTGCCCACACACACATATGCTCTGTCTTTCGCCAGCCACCAGACTGTTTCCAGACTGAAAAACGTTATAGGGTAGTGAGTCCTGCACGTGCACCGTGCTCTACGTGCACGCCGCCGCGCTTAGCCCCGCCCCCTGTGTCACCGGAACGCCCCATAACATGTAAAAGTGCTGTTTTTTCCACGCACGCGTGTATAACACGGCCCTGCGGTCGAGATGGCTGGGGGGGGGGGGGAGAGGGGCTCTAACTAGGGGGATGCCAAACCCCCCAACCCTTCTGCTGGCTGTAACAGAGCAGGGAGCAAGCTGTTCCACCTTAGACAATGATGAAAAAACGGAGGTACCCCCTGTATGGGAGGGGTTATATAGAGGGGGACTTCCTGTCTGAGTGTACCTGTGTCCATTCACCTATAGGTGGCATATTACCCACATAGTTATTACTATGGCTGCTCTGTGTCCCGTGATGTACGATACAGAAATGGGTGCAATAGTCATTACTTTGGAAGGTGAGTTTATGTAGTAAAGGAGACTGGCATGGTTTAAAAGGACTCTGGAATGTTATTGATTGGGTCAGCCTTTCTCAACCTTTTTAACATTGAGGATCCCTTGAAATACCGATCTGGCTTCAGGGAACCCCTGCTAATAATAATTATATTTCATCTCACATTACATTTGTGTGATGGTCAGTGGGAAGAATGCTCCTTGCACTTGTGGTCATTGGGAAGAATCTCCCCATCACAGATGGCTAAAAAGATCATTGGTGTCAGTGGTTATTAATCTGAGAGGCAGAAATCGCTTATTGCTGAAGGAAAATTGTGTAACCTGTGAAGGAACTCTAGGGGTATATTGAACTTATTACCGTATATTGTAATTTACCATTTCTTAGATGTGATGGTTACATTTGTTTTGGTTTTCTTTCTTTTATTTTCACCACTCACTCTATTAAACAAGCTGTCCTGCCGATATAGCAGTTAGAGGATAGTGGATTGAGACAAACCATTTACCACTGACAGGGGTGCTTACAACAATCAGCTTTTATTTATTTATGTAAAATCTTTATCCCTAAGGCCTCGTACACACGACCGATTTTTCTCGTCCAAAACAGTCAAAAGTGCCGCGAGAGTTTTTTTGTCTAGAAAAACGTTCGTGTGTATGGTTTTACGACGAGAAACTTGCCGAGAATCTCAACGAGAAAATAGAGAACCTGCTCTCTATTTTCTCGTCAGGATTCCAGATTTCCTCGTCGTGTTTCTCGTCGGCCTGTTTTGTGACGAGAAAATGGTTCGTGTGTATGCTTTTACGACTCTTCCAAAAGCGCACATGCTCACAAGCAACTATGAGACGGGAGCGCATCTTCTGGTAAAACAAGCCTTCATAATGGAGAGAGCACATTCGTCACGCTCATAAATATTTCATCGTTTAAATGTTCTGCATTGAAATCTTCGTTAGAATGTTACATTAATCAAAACGAGTGACCTTCTTTTGCTGCTGATATTCACACAGAGTTGAGCCTTATTTTTAACCTTTTTCATGCTGCTCTTTATAAGATTTATGTGTATTATATCGTGCAAGTTTTTAGGAATAATTTAAATGGTTAGATTTTTCAAAATGATGTTAATTATAATTTCTCAATGTTTTGATAGCGATCTCCCATTTAATTTTGGAATCTATATTATTAAAATTTCACACCATGTTTTTGTGCTAATCAGATTTAGTTATTCTTTTGGGGGGGGGGGGGGGTGATATCTGTGCCTTTTATTGTCAGTCAAATGTATCTGCTTACTCCAAAGCTTGATTTTTTTTTATTTAAAAATACACATAGTCAAGTATGAACTTAAACAAAAAACACATTTATTCATGTTTATAAATTAAATAAAGAGAAGGCAGCGCTGGAGAAGCTGCTGCCATTTGTGCATCCCAGGGACCCCAGAGCACACAGCAACCCTGTGTGGACACTAAAATTGGGAGCTTGAGAAGGCCCACATTTCAGAACACAATCTGATGCTGGCCTCCCAGAGGTCAGGAACAGCAGCAGGTGAGATATATGTCCCAAGTGTGTGGTACTACAACAGGCTGCCTTCTGTCCGACCACAATGAAGCAAGGCCATCACTTCCTCTTCTTCCTGGCAACCTTCCCTGCAGCCTTTCCTGAAGCCTTTCCTGCAGCCTTTCCTGCAGCCTTCCTTCTTCGTTTGGCTGGAGGCTGGCCCACTGGAGGGGTACTCCTGTCAGGAGGAGGAGGTGGAGGTGTAGCAGAAGGGGGTGGGGCAGAAGGTGGAGGTGTAGCAGAAGGGGGTGGGGCAGAAGGTGGAGGTGTAGCAGAAGGGGGTGGGGCAGAAGGTGGAGGTGTAGCAGAAGGGGGTGGGGCAGAAGGTGGAGGTGTAGCAGAAGGAGGTGGGGCAGAAGAGGAAGGTGGAGGTTGAGGTTGGGTCAGTTGGGCCACCTCACATATGGTGGTATTGGGGGTAATTTGCTCCATCACCCCCTTGTTGAGCAAGGTGATGAGCAGGGGCTCGCATAGGAGGCGTTGCTCCATGCTCATCACCTTGAACTTAGCCTCCACTAGGCCGGCAATGGCCTCCTTCAGGGGATGTGGGCTCCTTGAGGGTGGCATGGGCCTCTTTAATAAGGGCCATTGCTGCCTCACTGGTGGTCCTGTCCCTCCTGCCTCTTTTGTGAAGCCGGATGGGAGGCACCTGGGATCTGGTGCTTCTCCTTTGCCCTGCCACCTCCTGTCTGCCACTGGGCCCTGCCACCTCCTGGCTGCCACTGGGCCCTGCCACCTCCTGGCTGCCACTGGGCCCTGCCACCTCCTGGCTGCCACTGGGCCCTTCCTCCTCCTGCCTGACAGTTTCCAGACCCTCCTCCTGGCTGATTTCATCCTGTGTATGAAAAAGGAACATAGTTTAATATGTTGGTTTAATCTTTGCATAAAACTTTGTAATCCTGATGGAAGCAATTAGAATGTAAATGCATAAATCCTTGCTTTAAATTTACCACTACATCAGATTGACTATTTAGCACCCAATTAAGTGCAGAATAATGTCTACAGATCCTGATTTCACTTGTGGAATACAAAATAATGTATGTTTCTCATCCTGACATATTTGGGAAACATTAATTTTATCCCAATACATTTTCAGTTACTACTATACCTGGCTCCAGATGGACAAATCAGGATCATCCAGGATGGCTGCTTCCTCTTGCTCCAGAGAAGGCTCAGGTTGGCTGCAGGGAAGTCTGGGGGGAAGAGTGGAGAGTGATGGCCTTGTCTCAATGTGGTCATCCAGGAAGGACATCCTGCTGTAGTACCACAAAATCGGGACATAAACATCATCTGCTGCTGCTCCTGACCTCTGAGAAGCCAGCACCTTAGAGCGTTCAGTCCTGTAGGTACCTCTCAAGCTCCCAATTTTAGTGTCCACTTGTTTTGCTGTGGCTGTGGGCACCTTGGTCTGCACAAATGGGAGCAGCTTCTCCAGCGCTGCTTTTCTCACCCCTTTTTTTTTTTATGGATGGGGTTTTTGGTCTCCCACAGAGCCGGCAGCTCCCTTACCCGGTCAATAAATTCCGCCAGGAACTCTTTGTCGCTAATAAAGACATTCATATTGTATCTGCAAGTAAAATAAATTATATTTAAATAATGTGAGGCAAACAGTCTAACCTCCTTCACATCCTAGTCACCATATATATCCTCCAACAATCTCAAGACAGTATAGGCCAACAATTTTTACAAGTCACAAAATCACATACCTTCGTTCGCACGTCCGTCACTTGAACTCCTCTCTCCGCACACCGAACGTACTATAGTCACATGTGTGTTTGCTATATACACACCACGCATGCGTCAAAATTCGAACACGTCGCTCCGCACACGTCGCCCGCCCATGACGTTCTAACTTACATCTTTTCCCCGCCCCTTCTCTTTCGGCGCGCAGACAGATATGGCGGAGTTACAGCAGGTGTCTGATAATTCCGCAACTAGCGAGGAGACAAGCCCGGAGACCGAGGACACGTCACGATCAAGGAGGAGATTCAAGGCATCGAATATGTCTTTGGCGGAGATGGCGGAGATGGTGGACATCTTGGTCAAGGCTGATTATGATGCCAAGCATGGGCCGTATAGCAAACCAAATAGAAGGAAGGCCAAAATCCTCACTAAAGTTGTGAAGAGTCTGAGGGCGAAGTTCGGGGTGAAACGCTCAAATGAGCAGCTCAGAAAGAGGTGGTCAGACCTCAAACTGAGGGAGCCAGACCAGTTGAGGATCATAAAGAGGATGCTCGCTAAAAGTAAGTAAAATGACGACGTTTCTGCTACAGTATTAATCTTTTTAGAAACTGACATTTTTATTTTTTTTTCTCATATTGGACTCCCTTCCAAAATGTAATATTTTGAACTAGGTTGGGCACAGTAATCGTTCGTTACGTTACCGACACTTCGTTCGGCCACTATCCGCGGTTTTGGCTTATTTAAGAGCCACAAAAGTAATTAGACATCTGCCATTTTTGATCAAGTATTGTGGATAATATTTAAGTCTAGATGATGTGTTTGTAAGGAGAATGAAATGCAAACTTTTATCAGTGTAAAGGAGAGGACACTCAGCAGCTGCTTCCACATCTGTACTTTGGAGCACTATAGTGTGGGCCAACAGACCCGCCTTTTTTGGGTGTCCCACACAGGTGCATCAGAGTTTATTTGTGGTGCCTCCATGTCCAAAAAATTACATCCAAATGTGAATACTAAACATATTTTGGGTCATAAATAATGCATTCTTCTTTAAATTCCGCACAAACACACACTTGTACCCCACTTCCAAACAATTTATCCTTTTTTTAGTTTAACAAGGAGATTTACAGTGTGATAAATAGACCTTTGGTTTTATTCTCATAGGGGAGAGAAGACTGGGAGGAGGACACTCCAGGGAGCACATGCACCCCACAACTTCCAAGCAACCCCAAACTCCCAAAGATCCACAACCGAAAGATGTGCAGGAAGTTGAGGTGGAGGAAGGAGAAGTGCAGGAAGGAGAGCTGGATGACGTTGTGGATCTGGTCACCACAACAGGTCAGTATCTGACACCACAGCTTAAGGTAAGCGAGGTAGGCCTGCAGAGTTTTATTATTTTTTTTTTTGGTTTTTAGGGGATGTAAATGTTGTGAAGGATAGCACACGGTTCTCTGCTGACAGTGCCCTCCGCCTCATCCAGCAAGTGATGGAATGTAGCACGGAACTGGACCTAATTAAACAAAGAATCCATGTGATGGAACAAACATTTAAAGACATTCTCGATGTTTTGGGGAGAATTCAATAAGCCATCCAAACACATTTGTTTTTACATGTTTGTTTTTATATATTTTTCTAATTTTTTGAGTAACAAACCAGCCAAAAATTGAATATGCACACAGTGTGTGAACATGTGCTATCTGCCATCAGGGGATATCCATGTACGTCTTTTGTGGGTGCAACCCCTTCCTCGTATCAAAAGTCGGTGAACTGAGGAAGGGGATGCACCCCCAAAACACGTCCATTGATCACCCCTGATGGCAGATAGCACATGTTGACAATAGGGATCAGGCTTGTAAACTTCCTATATGCAAAAAATTTAAAATTTGTGCATATTGAATTTTTGGCTGGGCAAGGGGTGGCAGGACCCCATATTAGGACGGGCACATAGAGACATAGTTTGTGTAAGTGAATGTCTCCGATTGCTCAGAGGTATCCAATGTTGTAATTTTAGAAATGCAAGTGATATTTTTGTGTTTTCATTAGCCAAAATTTGCCGGGTTGTGGCCAGGCCAACCCCAAAGTAAAAAAAAAAAAAAAAAAAAAAGAGAATGTGCAGAGAGTAAAATATTTGACCACAAACAACGTGTAGCTTCTTTTTATAATACTCTCTAAGCTTATTTGGTTCTTTTGTAAGGTAACATAGTGAAATTGGTTATTTACTAAAGTAAAATACACTTGCCACTACAAATGCACAAAGACAAACTAGGAGACAGGAAAGAACAAATAATTAAAGGTTTAAACAAGATTTTTATTGGGATACTTAGACATAGGCTGGCATAGGAATTGCCCCCCTACCCGTGAAATACTCCATGTATTTGTCCCGAACCACACGGGCATTTTGGGGGGGGCAAGCCAAGACGGGCAGATTCCAGGCCCGGAAGGGGATTTGCAGGGGGAAAGTCCAGCCTCTGGCAAAACTGAGGCCATATAGGAATTTGATTTTTGGCTCAGAAAGTTGTGTAGCACACAGCAGCATAACACTACATAGTTTATTTTGTAGTCCGCCAAGTGGATGGAAGTCATAAAAAGGCGGAACCGGCTGGCCATTATGCCGAAGGCATTTTCAACGACTCTTCGGGCCCTGGCCAGCCGGTAATTGAACACACTCTTCTCTGGGGTCAGGGTCCTCTGTGGAAATGGCCTCATAAGATGCCGTCCGAGTCTGAAGGCTTCATCAGCCAAGAAAACAAAGGGGAGTCCTTCAATATTCCCTGCATCCGGTGGCAATGCAAGGTCGTCACTCTGGAGACGGAGGGCAAACTCCGTCTGGATGAAGGATCCCCCATCGGACATCCGGCCATTCTTCCCTACATCAACATAGAGGAATTCATACCGTGCTGACACCACCGCCATCAGCACAATGCTATGAAACCCCTTGTAATTGTAGTAGTAGGACCCAGAACGGGGTGGCGGCACGATGCGGACGTGCTTCCCGTCTATGGCACCACCGCAGTTGGGGAAGTCCCACCGCGTGGCAAACTCCGATGCCACAGTCTGCCATTCCTGTGGCGTGGAAGGAAGCTGTGGAGTGAAACAAGATGAAATAATATTAGAAAAACAAAGGCATACATTACAAGCAAATTCAAGACCAAAAAATTAGAGACCAACATCAATCTAATTATACGTTTATTAAGGTGTGTAAAAAAAGTATAATGGAAGGCTCATTTATCATATTCATCACCCCCTCTGATGGGCCATTACTAAATTATTTTGGGGGGGGGGGGAGATGTGTTTGGCCATAGGATAGCATTGCAGTGGCGGTGCGTCCAGAGTGGGCGCTGGAGCACTGTCCCCTCTCTCCTGTGCCCATCACTCAGAACAATACATAGGTTCATGCGTTGCATGAACCTATGTATTGTCTATGCCGCACACTATTCAGGTGGATGGCCTCTTGTAAAGCGACCGACATATGAATAATTGCGGCATTTAGGGGGTTAAAATTGCAGAGCAGAAACGGGTATTAAAATAGTCTTGCAAATTACAACCTGCGGGATGTAATTGGCTTCCTCAAAGAAAAATCGGGGACGCAAGGAGGGGGGCATTCCTTGTGTAAACACTGACAGGCTGCTCTGCCAATCATGTTCACCAAGTCTGTTTAATGGTAACATGATTGGCTGATGCAACATGAAGGGAAGGAGAAGACATCAAGGACAGAAGAAGGATGGCGCTGACCACAAGAAGGTAAGTGCAGGGCTGGGGGGAAACTGGCTGCATTAGAGGGGACTAAATGGCTGCATTTGAGGGAACAAAATGGCTGCATTGGAGGGGACAACTGGGGGCGTTTATTAGGCAACAGAGCAAAAAAGGAGGAAGTTTATTTCCTAAATTGGGGTTTGAACCCCCCAACATTTGGAGCAACAGGCGCCCCTGCTGGAAAAGTTAGTGAGGGGAAATATTTAGGGAGGATAAAAAAGGGGCAATCTAAAGCTTCCAACATGCATGGGGACAAAGGGGACATTCTCAGCATATTACAATCATGGTAATTAGGGAAGGATGAAAGAAATACAATACATTAGCATACATGTAATACATAAAATGTGATGGGAGAAAACTTACCCTAATATAGTCCTCCTGCAGGACTTGTATAATGGCAGAACAGGTGTCTGGGATTATGAGGCCCAGAGCCTGGGGGGAGATGCCTGTGGTGAACTTCAAGTCCTGAAGACTTCTCTCTGTCGCCAGGTAACGCAACGTGGCGATGAGCCTCTGCTCAGCACTGATGGCTTCCCGCATAACGGTGTCCTTCCTGGTAATATAGGGGGACGCCAAAGCCAACAGTTCCTGAAAAACGGGGTCAGACATCCTCAGAAAATTCCTGTAGTCCTCAGGATTATTCTCGCCGATCTCCTGCAGCAGAGGCATGTGGCAGAATTGGTCCCGCTGGAGCAACCAATTCTTGGTCCATGAACTCCTCCTCACACCATTCATGGACTGGTCTTGGTCCAAAACAAGCAGACCAACACCAAGCGCACGCACAGCACGAACTCGACGACGAGAACGTCCAGGTGACATGGCTAGGAAACGGTCGTCTAATCAGAACGTACAGAACAGAACGCACTTTAGAACAGCAAGGCCTATGAATAACGAACTGAAAATCAGAAACGAACAGGCAAGAACGCACTGTAAAACAGATACGACCTGCCTAGACGCCCTGAAAGTCAAGATACGAACCCACAAGCACAAACTGAACGGCAGAAAACGTTCTGAAAAGTACGAAGACTGAAAAGCGCGAATCGTCTCTTCCCAAACTTTTACTTCACACGCGGTAACACGAGATCAGCAAAAGCAGCCCAAGGGGTGGCGCCAAGAAAAAAGATCTTCCCCTTTATAGTGCCGTCGTACGTGCTGGACGTGAGCGCAGAGAACCACAAGGAAATTGGGAAATGACAGTGTGTACGCATAGAAAGCTTGACGAGAAAATCGACAAGCTTAACAAGAATCTCGTAGAAAAAAAGACGTGTTTTTTACGACGAGAAAATCGGTCGTGTGTACGAGGCCTTTAGGTAAAAAAACTGTTGCTGTAACTGCTTGTAAAGTGTTAGCTGGAGTTTGGCTTCAATTTGTTAGATGCACTAGCAGATTTATATATTCTAACACCCCCCTCCCCTTAGAATGACAATGCTGCTGTCCAAAGGCATCTCTGTGCTCTGTCATCCAGAGTGTAGTCACCATATTACAGTAGATGTGTTGCTGGTCAGATCACCAAGTGAAAACAGAAGGAAAGAAACCTAAAAACATAGGATTTTTTAAAATTCTTTTCTTGGAGTACATCACGGGACACAGTGTACTTGGTGAATTATATCTCACCACCAGGTGATTGGACACTGGCACACCCTAATTATAAGTAAAGTTCCCCTCTATATTACCCCTCCCATATTGAGAGTACCTCAGTTTTGTAGCAAAGCAATAAGTATCCCAATCTTAAATATGTATATACATACCCCAAATCAGAGGGCGGGAGCTCTGTGTCCTGTGATGTACTCCAAGAAAAGGATTTTACAGGTAAGCTGTTTAAAAAATCTATTTTCTTTTTCATACATCATGGGACACAGAGCTCTGTTCTTTACTTAGTGGGATGACCCAGAGCAATGCCTAACTTTAGGGGAGGGAGACACAGACCAAAAAAAGCAGACCGCCATCGGACGCGAGGATCTTTACTGCTGCCTGCAGCACACTGTGCCCGAAGGCGGTATCCTCATGCCCCCTTACATCCACTTGATAGAATTTTGTGAACGTATGGACCAAAGACCAGGTTGCAGCCTTGCAGATCTGAGCCATAGATGCCTGGTGATGCAGTGCCCATGAAGCACTCACTGCTCTGGTCGAGTGCGCTCTCACATGAAAAGGAGAATCCTTCTTCCTCAAACCGTAAGCCTGAACAATAACTTGCCAAATCCACTTAGAAATAGTAGACTTCGACGCTGCCTGGCCCTTTCTGGGACCATCTGGCAGCACAAACAAAACATCAGTTTTCCGTATCTGAGCTGTTGCTTTCAGAAAGAACTTGATTGCTCTTACTAAATCTAGAGAATGCAATAATCTTTCTTCTGTGGAATGCGGATCTGGACAAAAGGATGGCAGGATCACATCTTGATTCAGGTGAAAACCTGAGACCACCTTAGGCAGAAAAGTTGGATGGGGTCGCAACACCCCCCTGTCTTTGTGTATAATCAAAAAGGGCTTTTTACAGGAAAAAAGTGCCAATTCCGATACCCTTCTAGCAGAGGATATAGAAACTAGAAAAAAAATTATTGTTAAGAGAACCAAAGGAACATTGCCCATTTGCTCAAAGGGTTGTCTTTGTAAAACTGACAAAACTAAATTTAAGTACCATGGACACAGGGGAGACTTAACTGGTGGCCTTAAACGCAACACCCCTTGAATAAAGGCCCGTACCAAAGAATGAGAGGCAAGCGGCCTTTGAAAAAATACTGATAAAGCTGAGACTTGACCCTCAATGGTTCTCAAGGCTAGCTTCATTTCTATCCCCATCTGTAGAAATGCAAGAACTCTACAAATGGCATATTTTTGTGGATGCCAACCCCTGGATTTACACAAGGAAACATATGCCTTCCAGATTCTGTAATAGATGAGTCTGGAGGCTGGCTTTCTAGCATTAACCAGAGTAAAGAGAACTGGACCCGAGAGTCCACGACCCTTCAAAATGAATGTAGGTTTCAACAGACAAACAGTCAAATTTAGACTCCGTAAGGGAGGGTGGAATACTGGTCCCTGCGAAAGCAGGTCTGGGCATAGTGAAAGAAGCCAGGATCTTCTGGGCCAGGCTGGGGCCACCAGAATTACTGGTTTCTTTTCCCTCCTGACCCTGCGAAGAAGCCACAGAATGAGCGGAACCAGAGGAAACGCATAGATCAGGGAAAACTGATCCCAAGGAATTACCAACGTATCTGTCCCGGATTGTAGTGGATCCCTTGTTCTTGAAACAAAATTGTCCAACTTCATGTTGAACCTGGAGGCTAGTAGATCCACATCCGGGGTACCCCACTTCTGGCATATTGCCAGAAATACGTCAGGGTGCAGAGACCACTCTCCTGGAGATAGTAACTGGCGACTCAGATAATCCGCCTGCCAATTCTCCACCCCTAGAATGAAGACCGCAGAGAGACAAGGAACATGCTCTTCTGCCCACACAAAAAATGTGGTTCACCTCTCTGGGCATCCAGACTTCTGGTGCCCCCTTGGTGATTGATATAGGCCACTGCCGTGGCATTGTCGGATTGTATCCGAACAGGACAGCCCTGTAACCTGTATGTCCAGGCCTTGAGAGCCAAATGTACTGCTCGAAGCTCCAGGATGTTGATGCGCAGGATCTCCTCCGATCTGTACCATCTCCCTTGGAGCGTAGCCCCTTCTAGGACTGCACCCCAGCCTTTAAGGCTGCCATCTGTAGTCAACACCTTCCAGGTAACTGGGGCGAAGGATTTCCCCTTCTGTAGATTCTTGGTTAGCAACCACCAACTGAGGCTTTGCCGTACTTCCGACATCAGCCGCATCGGTAAGTCCAAGGCTTGGACTCTCCTGTTCCAAGCAGACAGTATGCAGTTTTGCAATGGTCTTGAATGAGGCTACCATCTTCCCCAACAACCTCATGCAAAGGCGAATGGAAGGTTCCCTCTTTGCCTTTACCAGCCAGATCGACTTCTTCAAAGCCTTGATCTTTGGCTTGGGTAAAAATACCCTGTTTTGGGTTGTGTCTATGACCATACCCAAATACTCTAGCCTTCTTAGGGGCTGCTAAGATGATTTTTCTAAGTTGAGGACCCAGCCCAGGCACTCTAGGTATTCTACCGTCTTGAGCACATTGTGGTTTAATCGTGCAACCGACTGTTCTACCAGAAGTAGATCGTCTAGATATGCTGATATTGCAATGCCTTGCGTCCTCACAATTGCCAGGAGTGGAGCCAGAACCTTGGTGAATACCCAAGGTGCAGTAGCCAGACCAAAGGGTAGAGCCACAAACTGGAAGTGGCGCTGTTCTACCTTTTGGTGAGCGGGACAAATTGGTACATGTAGATATGCGTCTTTGATGTCTATAGACGCCAGGAACTCTCCCCCTTGTAGGGTGAAGACCACTGAGCGAATTGACTCCATACGAAAAGAACGAACGTTCAGGAACTGATTCAGATCTAGAATGGGTCTGGCATCCCTGTTTGGTTTTGGAACCGTAAAGAGATTTGAATAAAATCCCGAGCCTTGCTTCTCTGGGGCAACCTCTATGATTACCCCTTTGGGACAACAAGTAGTCGAACGCTAGGAACAAGGGCCCTCTTTCTACCGGATCCTTGGAAATGCTTGACCTTAGGAAACGGGATGGCGGAGCCCCCGAAATTCCAGTCTGTAACCCATAGACACTGTGGAGATTACCCACTTGTCCTGAATCTGTTTCTGCCAAGCTTCTGAAAATCACAGGAGTCTTCCCCCCACTCGGCCGAGCGGGGGCACCTTTTCATAAGGAGGCCTTGGGGTTCTGCTTTGCAGAACTTTGACCCCAAGATTTCTTCTGGCCCTGGGCCTTTTCTCTTGCACTTGGCTGGGGAGGCTGTCGCTACTGCCTGGAGACTGTAGCTCCTGGGGGTTGGGCAAAGAACGTTAAAAGAGGGACGTTTACTCTTTTTCTTAACTGACAAAAAAATAAGTCTTACCACTAGAAATCTTCTGGATATATTTATCTGGATCATCCCCAAATAGGCGCTCCCCATGAAAGGGGAATCCGGCCAAAAGCTTTTTGCATGGAGCTTCAGCTGACCAATGCTTTAGCCGAAGAATCCTGCGCATGTGTACCAGCAGGAGAGTAAGGCAGGATGCTTGCTAAATTGAATAACTAAAGTGGTTGTAAACCCACTTTTTCAACTTGCACCTACAGGTAAGCCTAGATTAAGGCTTACCTGTAGGTGCAAGAAATATCTCCTAAACCTACACGGTTTAGGAGATATTTACTAAAAAGACAGGCGCCGCTGTCTACGGCGCATGCGCGCCATAGACAACGGCGCATTCATGGGGTTAATCCCATTCACAAAATCGGCTACTTCCCAGCAATCGCTGGGCGTAGCCGAATGTGACGGCTCCCGCGCGCATGCGCGGAGTCACGTCTTCGCCGCTCCGGCCAATCACAGCGCCGGAGCGGCGCTGTGATTGGCTGGTGCGGCAATACCCGGAAGTAACATTCCGGCTATCGCCGCAGTGATGTCTGCGTCTGGACAGAGGGACGTGGACTGCTTCGGGGGCCCCGATCTAAGGTAAGTGGTACATAATGAGCTAGTATGCTAGTCATACTAGCTCATTATGCCTTTCTCTTGCAGGTTGGCAAAAAAAAAAGTTAGTGGGTTTACAACCACTTTAATAGCATCCACCGCAAAACATAAGGCCTTAGGTAGGTCCGCCCAATCTCTGGCCTGTTCAGCAGGGAGGATCTTAATCACCTGCTTCATCTGATCCTTTAAGAACTGACACATCCCAATTGCTGCTACTGCAGGTTGGGTAACAGCGCCAGCCATAGTAAAGGAAGATTTAAGCAGATTGTCCTGGCCTTGCCCCCCGTACTCCCGGAGTCTATGGGTAGCTATCCAGGCAGATGACCTTTTTCTGCGCACACAATAAAAGACTGCTGTTTCTTGTCTGTCTTTATTGGCAAGTTGCAGATTTTAATATATGTGTGAATGACCTACGTGATATGCAGTAAAACTGAAAACAAGAATAATATAACATTACCATACAATAGTAAACCTCATATAAAATAATAACTGAAATGACTAACTCCTTTCCCTAATAGCCTGTGGAGGACGAAGGGGAAGATTGCTTACCTCCGATGCCATGGATGGGGAGAGATGGCATCTAGGCTGCTGCCATAATCTTGAAAATGCTGATCCCTAAGGGGTTTTCACTTCCTGACTAAAGTGGATATGGTGAATTTATGTCACATCCTTTAAATGGCTAAATGGGTTTGTCACAAATTATATTAATGTTTGGCCAGTAGGTGGCGCACGCGTAACAGCTAACCTAGAACAAACATAATTTATAGCTTAATAATGCAACAACTCAATATACAAATTAAATGACAAGGTGAATTCTCTTTTTCTGAACCTCAGGAGAGAGAAAGGTATCCTGGAGACATAACACAGACTCAAGCTTTCTTTTTCGTACATCACGGGACACAGAGCGACTTAGTCATTACTAATGGGTTATATAGATTACCTTCAGGTGTTGGCACTGGCCAATTCCAAACCGGAAGTACCCTCCCCTATATAAGCCCCTCCCACCCGGGAGCACCTCAGTTTTTTGCCAGTGTCTAAGGTGTTGGCCAAAGAGTAACATGTGTTTTCACTGGGCTTGCGTACAGGTTCTTTTGGGCCTTAGTAAGCTATTCCGGATCCCACCAAAAAAGCTTCATAGCTAAACGGTCGGTACCCGGGCCTTGCAGCAGAAGAGCAAGGTTTTGCCTGTAATGCTTCTCTTAGGAGGGCTGGACCCTGGGATCCAGAGCTCTGGTCATACCCACAACCAAGATGTTGTCTGTGCAGGGTGCTATACAGGTCCAGGGGAGTGGAATCCTTGGGAACCCGGTCCCTGAAGGTTTAATTACAATGCCTGCCGTGATAGGTGAAGTTTGGACTTCTGTGGGCCAAACAAAGTCCTGCGGCGGGGATCAGGTAAGTGGGGGCCCCCAGGAACTTGGTTCTATTGGGGGACCCCCAAGCCTAATTTGTCTTTCTGTCTGTTACCTAACGGTATTCCCGCTAAATATCTGTGTTTGCCTGTAACTACTGAAAATGTAAAATTTTAATAGTAGTCAAGAAAAAAATAAAAAAAAAGGGACCGCGGTACCTGTGTTAAACCACTAGAGGCCGCTGTAGTCCATTTTTCTTGTCATGTGGATCTTTGGTTTTCTCAAGTCAAAAGATCCAGGCAGCTGGTAAGTTTCTCTGTGGGAATCCACTTCCTCTGCCCTGTTGCTGCGCTCATCCACCGCACAGGCCCTCCGGCAAAAAGGGCCCTGGCTCCTAGTCCCCTGTTTGATTTCGAAAAGGGCGCCAATGGCGCGCGCGGGCGCGTGCACGCGCCTCCTATGAAAAAAAGGGGCGGGGCGGGTGGATGACGCTCGATGCGCGGCGCTTCTGCGCATGTGCGGGCGTCCCAGCATGGTTAAAAGACACAGTACAAGTGTCAGCTGGATGCAAACAGAGCTAGCAACAAACAGTGGCACACAGAGGCGGTTGATGCAGGCATCCCCATAGAAAGGCACTTTAGTGGACACCAGCTGGTATATAGCAGCACCTGTGTTAGACTATTACCAGCAAAATTGGTGTATGACGACGGGAATACCTCAGCTTTGTGCTTAAAGGATATGTCGTCCAGACGCTCCGGAAATAGATCTTCCAGGAAGCCAAAGGGGTCTCCATCGGGCTCTGAGGATATTGGGCATGCTTGTACTGCACCAATCTCCCCTGAGAATTCAGAGGTCAGTAGCCGTAGAAACCCCGCAGGAATGCCTGGTGCTGCGGCTGTCCCCAGTCCACCTGCTCCTGTATATATAACAGAGGAGGTTTTATCCTCAACTCTGGGAGGATTGGAAGAGAGATTAACAGCATTGATCGCTGCTTCCCTGTCTCAGGAAAAGCGCGTCCGATCTCCGTCTCCTCCTTCAGAGTGCCTGTTAGTGGAGGAACAGCCCCACACAGAGATCGACCTACCTGAAGGGGATCAGGATGAGGTTGATTCAGTTATGGAGGAATCAACAGTGGAAGAACCTTTCTCAGCATCTCAGGCTGAAAGATTATGGGTTCAGTCTCTGACTAATATGGTCCGATCAGCATTTAAAATGCCTCTGGCGGAACCACCATCCACTACGGTTTCCTCGCTGGGGTCGCTAAAAGCTCCCCAGGCTGTCTGTTCCTTCCCAATCCACCCTTTATTAGAAGGGCTTATTTACCAGGATTGGGAGCATCCTGATAAAATATTTGCTCCCCCCAAGAGATTTCCGGTGATCTATCCCATGGAGGATAAGTTCATAAAAAAATGGAGGGTCCCTACAGTGGACGCAGCCATCTCTTCTGTGAACAAATCACTGACCTGTCCAGTAGATAATGTTCCAATGTTCAAAGACCCAATAGATAAAAAATTGGAGTCTTTACTAAAATCTGCTTTCTCTACAGCAAGCATGGTGACACAACCTGCGGTAGCAGCGATTGGAGTCTGCCAAGCAGTGAAAGATCAGTTGAAACAAGTCTTAAGGGACTTACCAGATCAGCAGGCTCTTGCCCTAGCTGACCTGCCTAGAGCCTTGTGTTTTGCGGTGGACGCCATAAAGGATACAATCCAACAGGCCTCCCGCTTTACGCTGTCTATAGTACATATGCGTAGGCTTCTGTGGCTCAAAAACTGGTCTGCTGAAGCTCCCTGTAAAAAACTGCTGGTTAGCTTCCCATTTCATGGAGAACGCTTATTTGGAGAAGATCTGGACAAATATATCCAGAAAATTTCTGCCGGTAAAAGTTCACTCTTACCGGTTAAGAACAAGGGTAGAAGTCCTTCTTTTAAGAGGCCTACTTCTCCAGTCCCGGGCACATCGGCTGTGAAGCAGTTCCGACGGCCTCCGCGGTCAAATTCAGGGGGCAGAAATCAGGGACAATCACAGGGTAACAAGAAGCCCTGGATCAAGAGAGGTACAAAACCTCCCCCCAAGGCATGAAGCGTTGCCCCCACTCAATCGGGTGGGGGGAAGACTTCAGTTGTTCACAGAGACCTGGCGGGACACCATCAGAGACAGATGGGTGCTCTCCGCAGTAAGTCTGGGATACAAGCTGGAGTTAAAAGGCACTCCTCCTGCCCAATTTATGAGGTCAAACGTGCCAAGAGATCCCCAAAAGAGAGGATCCCTCCTTCTGGCACTAGAACAACTATTGCTCCAAGGTGTAATCATGAAGGTTCCCCTGGAAGAAAGCGGATTCGGGTTTTACTCGAACCTTTTCACAGTCCCCAAACCAAATGGGGACGTGAGGCCCATATTAAATCTAAAAGGGCTAAACAAGTTCCTAAATATCAGGACTTTTCGGATGGAGTCGATCCGATCGGTGGCCACCGCCCTACAAGGGCAGGAATGGTTAGCCTCGATCGACATAAAGGATGCTTATCTGCATATTCCCATCTTTCCGGCCCACCAGAAATTTCTACGCTTTGCAGTAGAAGGGCGCCATTTTCAGTTCAGAGCCTTACCTTTCGGTCTGGCCACAGCACCACGAGTGTTCACAAAAATTCTGGCCCCATTATTGGCCAATCTAAGAACACAGGGTGTAACGATAATGGCATATCTAGACGACCTGCTACTAATAGACCACTCAGTGGAAAAGCTGGAAGTAGCTATTCACAAGACAATCAAGTATCTGGAATATCACGGTTGGATTATCAACCGGGACAAGTCAGCTCTAAGACCAGTCAAAAGTCTGGAATACTTAGGGCTAAGGCTGGATTCAAATCAGAGAAAGATTTTCTTACCTCCAGGGAAGGTGTCGTCTTTAAAAGATTTGACCCACTTAGTGGGTACAAAAAGAAAACCATCCATACGCCTCTGCATGAGGCTGCTGGGAAAGATGGTGGCTTCATTCGAAGCGGTACCCTACGGTCAATTCCATTCAAGGCATTTGCAAAGGGCCATACTGTCAGCCTGGAACAAAAAAGTTCAGGCTTTAGACTTACCAATGTCCCTGTCCCCTTCCGTTCGCAAGAGCCTCCATTGGTGGTTGGTGCCCCAGAATCTGGAAAGAGGGAAACCCTTCAGTCCGGTTTCTTGGAAGGTGGTCACTACAGATGCCAGCCTCATAGGCTGGGGGGCAGTACTGGAGCAATGGTCTCTCCAGGGCAAGTGGTCAGAAGCAGAAAAGGCCCTGCCCATCAATCTCTTAGAGATACGAGCAGCCCGGTATGCCCTAGTAGCATGGACATCCAAACTCCAAGGGTCCCCTGTCAGAATTCAATCAGACAATGCCACGGCAGTGGCATATATCAATCACCAGGGTGGCACCAAGAGTCGTGCAGCCCAGAGGGAAGCAAATTGCATCCTGGAGTGGGCAGAAAGATATGTCCCAGCCATATCCGCGGTTTTCATCCCAGGAGTGGAAAATTGGAGAGCGGACTTTCTAAGTCGCCAACAATTATGCCCGGGGGAATGGTCTCTTCACCCCGAGGTTTTCCAGGCAATATGTCAGCGGTGGGGAACACCGGATGTAGATCTGCTAGCATCCAGATTCAACGCAAAGGTGGACAGATTTGTGTCTCGCACAAGGGATCCCCTAGCTTGCGGCTCGGATGCCCTAGTGTTCCCTTGGGATCAGTTCAAGCTGATATATGCATTCCCACCGCCACAATTGTTACCGCGATTACTCCGCAGAATCAGGGTAGAAAAGAAACCAGTGATTCTGGTGGCTCCAGCGTGGCCCCGAAGGGCATGGTACGCAGAGATTGTAAAAATGTCAGTGAGGAGTCCTTGGACCCTCCCACATCGTCCGGACCTGCTGTCGCAGGGACCGATATACCACCCTTCCTTACCAGCCCTAGGTTTGACGGCCTGGCTATTGAAGCCCACATTCTGAAAAAGAGAGGGCTCTCTAATTCTGTGGTATCTACCATGATCAATGCCAGGAAGCCGGTATCCAGGCAGATCTATTATAGGATCTGGAAAGCGTACATTACGTGGTGTGAGGCCAAATAATGGCATCCACGTAAGTACGTGATAGGGAGGATTTTGGACTTCCTACAGTGGGCTGTAGATAGGAAGCTGGCCTTGAGTACTATCAAGGGTCAGATTTCGGCCTTGTCAATATTTTTTCAAAGGCCCTTGGCTTCGCATTCACTAGTCAAAGCCTTTATACAAGGAGTGATGCGTATTAGCCCTCCGGTTAGTATTCCCATATGTCCTTGGGACTTAAACCTGGTTCTGTCGGTTCTACAGAAACAACCGTTTGAACCATTGCAACACATTTCCTTGGTTCTTCTCACCAGGAAATTGATTTTCTTAGTAGCCGTTTGTTCGGCTAAAAGAGTATCGTAACTAGCCGCCTTGTCCTGTAAGGAGCCATATCTGGTTGTCCATAAGGACAGAGTAGTATTACGTCCTCATCCAGCCTTTCTTCCTAAGGTGGTATCGAGGTTTCATTTGAACCAAGATGTGGTTCTTCCTTTTTTCCCCAAACCTAGCTCGGTAGAGGAAAAGTTATTACATTCTTTGGATGTAGTAAGAGCAGTTAAAGCTTATCTGAAAACCACTGCTCAGATTCGTAGAACGGATTCTTTGTTTGTTCTGCCGGAAGGCCCCAGAAAGGGTCAGGCAGCATCAAAATCTACTTTAGCCAAGTGGATTCGACAGGTCATAATACAAGCCTATGGCTTGAGAAGTAGACCGCCTCCGTTCAAAGTTAGGGCGCACTCCACGAGAGCAGTTGGAACTTCATGGGCAGTGCATCACCAGGCCTCCCTGGCTCAAGTATGTAAGGCCGCAACATGGTCTTCGGTACACACGTTTACTAGATTCTACCAGGTAGACGTTAGAAGTCAGGAGGATGTCGCCTTTGGGCGCAGTGTGTTGCAGGCCGCAAAAGATCCTCATGCCTGATGGCGCCCAGCTTATTTATCCCTCCCCTCATTTGGCATTGCTTTGGGACGTCCCATTAGTAATGACTAAGTCGCTCTGTGTCCCGTGATGTACGAAAAAGAAAAAGGGATTTTTATAACAGCTTACCTGTAAAATCCTTTTCTTGGAGTACATCACGGGACACAGAGCTCCCACCCCTCTTTTTGGGACACTTATTGCTTGGCTACAAAACTGAGGTGCTCCCGGGTGGGAGGGGCTTATATAGGGGAGGGTACTTCCGGTTTGGAATTGGCCAGTGCCAACACCTGAAGGTAATCTATATAACCCATTAGTAATGACTAAGTCGCTCTGTGTCCCGTGATGTACTCCAAGAAAAGGATTTTACAGGTAAGCTGTTATAAAAATCCCTTTTTTTTCTCAGTTGGATCTCTAAATACCTGAGCATTGTCCACAGGACAGGTCAGATTTTTATTCACAAAAGAAATGGCTGCATCTATTGCCTGCACACTTCATTTCTTGGTGAATTTCTCCTCTATTGGGTAAAGAAGGGAAAACTTATTCGGAGGAGAAAACAGCTTATGTTGGTGATCCCAGTCAGCATACATAAGCTTTTTCAGTAACGGATGGACCGGGAAGGTATATGCAGCCTACAGGGACCTTAGAAAGCTCCATTTGTGGGAAAAAAAGGGCATAAATTTTGTTTGGGTACAGCGTCGCACGACCGTGCAATTGTCAGTTAAAGCAACGCAGTGCCATATCGCAAAAGATGGCCTGGTCATGAAGGGTGTGAAACCTTCCTGAAGGGGCTGAAGTAGTTAAGTCAGCTAAATGCATTCCAGGAGCATAAAAACAAAGGCATGGGAAGTCTTAGGCCTCATTCACACAAGGCGGATCTGTTTCAGCGGAGTCCGCCAGCTCAGCAGGAGATCTCTCCGTTGATCTCCGCAGTGTCGGCGGATGACAGGTTCGTCTCTGCTCACTTAGCGGGAAGGGGCTTGTCAGAGCGCTGCTGATTCCTATGGAGAGATCGGATGAAAACGGACAGCATGTTAGTTTTCATCCGATCCACCCAGATGGATGGCAAACGTATCGCCATATGTCTGATTTTAGCGTATCGGATGGCAGACGGGTGTCAGCGGACACATCTCAGTACTGCATATCAGTGCCTCCTCATCAGTGTCGCCTCATCAGTGCCCATGAGTGCCAACCCCACCAGTGCCTATCAGTGCTGCCTTATCAGCGCACATCAGTGAAGGAGAAAAATTACTTACAAAATTTACTGACAGAAACTAAGAAAAAATAATTTTTTCAACATTTTCTAGCTTTTTTTCTTTTTTTTTTTGTAAAAAATAAAAATCCCAGCAGTGATTAAATACCACCAAAAGAAAGCTCTATTTGTGTGAAGAAAAAGATAAAAAAAAGTAATTTGGGTACAGTGTTGCATGACCGCGTAATTGTCATTCAAAATGTGACAGCGCTGAAAGCTGAAAAATGGCTTGGGCAGGAAGTGTGTGAAAGTGCCCAGTATTGAGGTGGTTAAAGAAAACAAACGGCAAGACTTTGCAGAACCTTCGCGGAGGCACTAGGAATGTATTTATCTGATTTAAGCTGAAAGTTCAGTTGGGCTTTAATGAACACAACATAAGTTATGATTCATGTGTACCTGGTCAAATGGGTGGCAACTAGAAGAAAGTATAGATTTTTTTTTTTTATATATATAAATAAAACACAGATATACAATCCTAACAGGAAATCACCTCCTTAGCTCTATAGATGGGGTGGCCATCATTCTTATACCTCTTCTGATTGTGCTAACTGTAGATGCTGAGATAAAGCAAAGAGAGCTGTTAGAACATATTTACATTACACAAACACAAACAATAGTTATATTAAAGAACTTGGTGATAGCCAGGTAACATTGATCATTAGATACTCATGTAACCTGAGGTTTTTCTTTGTAGCTTCCACTAGGCCTCCCTATTGGCTGTACTGTAAATGGTTACGACTTTATAACTCCCATTGTTCTTGTGATGTTGTTTCTGTTTGCAGGTTATTCTTAATAACAAATTTGAAAAAATATATTTTGTTTTATCAATTTTGATTTATTTTTAGAGGAAATTACAAAGGCAAATGAGAATGCTAAGAATGAAAATAAACAACTTAGATGTGATTTGGTAAGTTAATAGCAATAAGAATTGGATTATAATTTCATGAAGTATCCTTAATTATAAATTTCAGTACTTGAACATTTCCTTTTTAACAGTTCTGATCTATTCTTGTTATTATATGGAAAAATGTAGCTTGATAAATACAGGCTAGATCCACAGCATTTAAATATCCACAATATAAATTCACATTGGAACTTATTTCCTACAGGAGTAAATTCCAGTTTCTAATTACTTCAGTAGTCATATGAATTTAGAAGAAGAAAACTAAATTTGCATAACTGGTAACTGTGCCCTGCAAGTACCGGCTGTCAGTACAGGGTTAGGAAGGAGAGGAATGGTTGGAGGAGCTTTGCCTCATACAAGAGGAGGAGGGAAGGCGATGAGGAGGAGGAGCTGTGTCTGCTATGCAGAGGGTGGAGGGAGAGGAGGAGGAGCTGTGCTTGCCACAGAGATAGAGTGGGGGCAAAGTGGAGGAGGTAGGGGGTGAGCTGCCTCCAGGGCCGCCATCAGGGGGGTACAGCCGATACAACTGTAAGGGGCCCCGGGGTCCGAGAGGCCTGTCCGGGCCAGAAGAAGGCTAGATGGGTGAAGGGGAGCAGTGCTGTGCACTATAGAAACAACCTTGCAGCTTCTGCTGCTCTGTGTCATTCAGCTCAGACATCAAGCTCTTTACTGCCACCTCTGGCTACTATGTGCATGTGCATCCTGTCATGGATATGCAGTAATGTTTGTCCGTCAGCTTACCTTCCTCCTAGCCTTCTAGCCATGTGTTCACCTTAGAGGCCAGACACTCTCACATGGCTGCTTTTATAATCTCTCCTCCAAGCATGGCTCCACCCCAGGCCCTATCAGAGAACTCTATATTAACCTGTGCACTGCAAGTCTGCCTTGCTGATCAACGTTGTTAAGCATTGTGTGTTTGAGTTCCTGCTTGCCGTGTGCTACGTCTGTCTCTGTGTTACCGATCTTGGCTTGTTCTCGACTATCCCTGTCTGCTTGTGACCTTGACCTTTAGCATGTCCTTTGTTTATCCTTGTCTGCTTGTCGCCCTGACCTTGGCTTCACCCCTCACTATCTCTAGTATCCTGAGCTGCTGCTTCCCCTCTATCCTCTATACCCTACGGAGCGTGAGCTAGGAGACTCTGGGGGCCGCGACCTGGATCCAGTTGCAGCTCAGTTCATCCTCACCGCTAGAGGCTCTGGTGAACACCTGCTGGATCTTAGACACCTCCCCCTGGGGAATCTTGGGCTCTAGCTCCCTGTGGGATCCCTGTTTGTGCTCCAGTGGACCTGCCTTCCTAGCCACCCAGTGTTCCATCCGCAGCAGTCAGCCATAGGGTTACACTACCTTGTGGTGCACTCCTGACCCCAAGGGTGTGCATCTGTCGTCTGGCCTCAGGTGACCTGACATCCCTCGTGTGAGCTGCCTGTATTGTGTTCCCCTGTGTCAGCAACATGTCAGCTTTGTAAAAACAAGCTGGGACTAGGTAGGAAGATTTATTTTACAAGTAGGGGCTGTGAAGGAAAGAGCGGGGGGCTGTTTGTGTTTAGGGAGGGGTCAGAGGCTTGTGTGTTTACAGATTTGTGTATGTGTGGGGCTGACATATATATTATATACAGGTGGGGGGGGGGCTGACATATATACAGGTGTGAGGGGGGCTGACATATATACAGGTGTGAGGGGGGCTGACATATATACAGGTGAGGGGGGACTGACATATATATAGGTTTGTGTGGGGGAGGGTGACATATATACAGGACTGGGGGGGGGGCTGAGTGCGTACAGGTGAAGCCCTGGAGAATGTTGGTGAACAGGCTCGGGGGTAGCCAGACCTAAAGCTGTGTAAGGGGTCCAAAAATTTCTGATGGCTGCCTCCATCAGGTTTCTGCCAACAGGACATGAGGAACTAATTGTGCCAGCAGAGAGGTAAGTGATTGTGTGTGTTGTATGTGTATTCTGTGTGAAAGTGTGTATGCATGTGATATGTACAGTGCATCCAGAAAGTATTCACAGCGCATCACTTTTTCCACATTTTGTTATGTTACAGCCTTATTCCAAAATGGATTAACCACTTGCTTACTAGGCTCAGTTTTGAAACATTTTGAAAACAGTTAATTTTTGTCCTTCATTGATGTGCACTGATGAGGCTGCACTGATAGGCTGGACAGATGAGGCAGCACTGGTGGGTACTAAAGGTGGCACTGATGGGCACTAAGAGGGCACTAACAGAGTGGGGTCCCCCCACCCAGGTCCATACCAGGCCTTTGTCCGAGCATGCAGGTAAGCAAAGGGACGGGACAAGCGAGTGCCACCCCCCCCCCTCCTGAACCTTACCAGGCCGCATGCCCTCAACATGGGGGGAATGGGGGCGGGGGGGCTCTGCACCCCCCCCCACCCGAAAGCACCTTGCCCCCATGTTGATGGGGACAAGGGCCTCTCCCGACAACCCTTGCCCGGTGGTTGTCGGGTCTTCGGGCTGGGGGCTTATCGGAATCTGAAAGCCCTGTTTAACAAGGGCCCCCAGATCCCCCCCCCCCATGTGAATGAGTATGGGGTACATTGTACCTCTTCCCATTCACCCAAAAAAAAAGTAGTGTAGTGTTAAATACGGTAGACAGTTTTTGACAAGTCTGTTATTAAAAATATCTTCTCTTCCGCTTCTTCCTCCATCTTCTCACATGTCTTCTCCTTCTCCCCCTGCTTCTTCTTCCTTCTGTCTTCTTTGTCCGGTATTCTTCCTCTGCCGCCGCTCCCGACGCCGTCCCTCCTCCGATGCTGCGTCCCGCTGATCTGTCAGCGCCGATGTCTTTAATTTCTTAGATAACGAAGGGGGCAGGGCCATTTGTCTACGTCATACGGAGGCCCTATCCCCTTGTGATGTCACCGCCCGGGCATGATGGGTCAGTGACGTCACAAGAGGCGGGGCCACCAGATGACGTAATTCGATTGCCAAACCCCCATCGTTATTTAAGAAATGCAGGACATCTGCGCCGACAGATCAGCGGGACGCAGCACCAGAGGAGGGTCGTCGGTGGGAGTGGCGGCAGAGGAATAGGAACACAAAAGACAAAAGAAAGAAAAGTGAAAGAAGAAGCAGGGGGAGAAGACCGGAGGATGAAGATGAAGGAAGATCGGAGGAAGAAGCGGGAAGAAGATACTTTTAATAAAAGACTTGTCAAAAACTGTCTACTGTATTATGCCGCGTACACACGACCGTTTTTAATGACGAGAAAAATTCAATTTTTTAAAATGGTCATTAAAAATGATCGTGTGTGGGCTTCCGAGCATTTTTCACGATGTGAAAAATGGGCAAGAGAAAATTGGAACATGCTCTAATTTTTCTCGTCGTTTTTCACATTGTCGTTTTTCTCGTCATGAAAAAACGGCCGCGTGTAGGCTTTAACGACGTGAAAAAAAATGCGCATGCTCAGAATCAAGTATGAGATGGGAGCACTCGTTCTGGTAAAACTAGCGTTCGTAATGGAGATGTCACATTCGTCATGCTGTAACGGACTAAAAAACACAACGCAAGGTATTGCGGCTGTTTAGAGTTGCAACTCCTCTGTTGAGCTCTGTTTTGTTTGGGGTGAAGTTGTTTTAATGCTGTTCCCACCCCTCGTTTTTGACACTGCTTTGGGGCGTCCCACTTGTCAATAGGAAGCTGTGTCCGTCCATGAACAAAAGAGTAAATAGGATTTTTTACTCACCGTAAAACCCTTTTCTCTGAGTTCATGGACGGACACAGCACCCACCCCTCATTTTAAGTTTGTACTGCTTTTTGATGAACTGATCTGCGAGGTGCAGAAAGAGGGTTTATACCCAGAGGGCCTGCCCCCTGGGCGGTGCTGTAGAAGGTGTGATGTAACACTTTTTACAAGTTTTTCTGCCTAGTCACTCCTAAATAAAGGATAATACACACTTGTCAATAGGAAGCTGTGTCCGTCCATGAACTCAGAGAAAAGGATTTTACGGAGAGTAAAAAATCCTGTTTCTCTTACCGTCCATGGACTGACCCAGCATCTTCAATCTTGACAAAGTGGGTTATGTTCCTGCTCATAGGAGAAGACTAGGCAGAATTTTAGATGTTTTAACATACATTCCATTACCAGAGCTGAACAGCCCCGCCCAGGGGGCGGTCCCTCCGGACATAACCCTCCTACCTGCAGCCAGCAGCCTCAGTTTTTTCTGCCTAGCAGAGGAGAGGACGTGGCTATCTTCGGAGCCAATCTCTTGAAGAAATATATTTTTATTCCTTTTGAATTTTTATTATTTTATTTTTGAGAATTCTTCTATCAACAGTCGGATGGGCAACAGGTTGGGTAGTTGCTATCCTCGTAGTCTTCCCAGTCCGACCATCGAGCGTGCTGATCCTCGCTCAGTGTGAGATCAGTCCACGACATACCCCATGGCTCCAGGGGTGTCCGGTGAGCTTTTTGCTCCAGGGTCCACATATGTCTGAACAGTTTTGCTGTATCTTTCACAGTGGACTGGGCCTACAGCTACTCAGTACTGCACTGTGATATGCCTGTCAGGAACACACCAGTGGGTCCTAGCTGGACGGGTAAGTACTGTTTCCCCTGCCTCAGCAGGTGAGTACATGCTGTGTGTTTCTATGGTAGGGGGGTTTCCCTGTCTCCCCCTTGTTTTTACTATTCTCTGTCTCCTTGCTCTGGTGTGCGCTGACTGGGGGTGCCTGGGGGTCATTCTGTCATTCTTTTATATTGAAAATTGCATTGGCGGCCATCTTGCCGTGGCCACGCTGTGGCACACTTATCATTGCGGAGGCCATTTTCTTGAAGTCGCATGCTTTTTTTGTGCTAGTTGGCCTCTATCGCTGCCTAAGAACGGCGTGATTCTCCTCAGTCACTTCACTCACGCTGAGAGCGGGACACAGGCAGCAGAACCGAGCGGTCCTAGCCGGGTTGGTGAGTCCCCTGGGTAACCCCCCACAGTTAGTGTAGCCGGAGGGTGTACTTTTTTTCTCACATTTTGACAAAGTCTCAGAGGGTGCTGTGGTATCATGGAGTCAGTGTCACCTACTTCCCCATTCATGTCAGAGGCAACTGGCAGTGCTTCTGCACCTGCGGTCCCTATGGACCAGTTGTCGGCAGTCCTGGAATCATTTGTTGCCAGGGTGGAAGCGGCGTGCGAGCACAAGGGAGCTTTAAAGCGCCCTCTCCCCACACCATCTCCAGGGGAGTGCTCTGATTCTGATATGGGCATTGCTGCGGCACAGGACCCTAGCTCTGAATTTTTGGATATTTTTGACCAGGACATTCCTTGTGAGGAAGACTCCTTATCTGGGTCAGTACATGACAGGAAGCTTGTTAGTGAACTTATTGATGCTGTGAGGGACACTCTCAAGCTAGAGGCTGCGGCTGAAGAACCTCTGGTGGAGGCAGTCTCCTTTGGTTCATTTAAAGTTAATCCTTCTAAGAAGGTTTTTCCCTATACACCTTTCTTTGACAGATTCATAGACCAGGTTTGGAACAAACCGCAGAAGTACTTTGCGGTCTCGCATC
Source organism: Rana muscosa (assembly GCA_029206835.1). Lineage (NCBI taxonomy): Eukaryota > Metazoa > Chordata > Amphibia > Anura > Ranidae > Rana > Rana muscosa. Next base: position 469,954,820 of record CM055117.1, read on the forward strand.
GTCTGGTGGTTAGGTACCACTTTGAGGAGAGCCTGATTAAAAAATGGGCCTCTCCTCCGGTGGTCGACCCCCCCGGTTGCCCGATTGAATAAAGCCACAACTCTCCCGGTTGAGGGGACCCCTGCCTTTAAGGACTCTACTGATAGGAGGTCGGAAGTGGTGAGCAGAGCCATGTTCACCATGCTGGGATCCGTGCTACGTCCTCTTGTACCGGCGACCCTGGTGTCTCAGACACTCACGGAATGGGCGAAGATTCTGCACCAGACTGTGCAGGAACATAATCTTCCTCCGGATTGCATTACACTGGCCGACCAAATGGTACAGGGCCTGGTGTATGTGTGCGATGCCAGTATGGACGTTGCCCCCTTAATCTCTAGGGCCTCAGTGTCTGCGGTGGTTTTGCGTCGCCTGATCTGGTTAAAATGCTGGTCTGCTGACCTGGCCTCTAAGAAGCTCCTGACGGATTTGCCTTTCAAGGGCGGAAGGCTATTTGGTGCTTCCCTGGATGACATTATTAAAAATGTCACGGAGGGGAAGAGCACCCTTCTTCCTCCTCCTACTAAGGCAAAGGAGCCGCACTGTAAGCCGGGTCCTTCCTTTCCCACTCAGAAGAGGTTTTTTCGTCAGTCAGATCCCGCGGGAAAATTCTCCCGGTGTGACAAGAGTGTGGCTGGAGGACAGAAGCGTCCCTGGTTGCATAAGCCGAACAAGCCTGCCACCGCATGAAGTCTTGCCCCCGCCCGACTCTGGGGTGGGGGGACGACTTCGCAGGATGCGTACCTGCACATACCCATATGCTTTCGGCATCAGAAGTTTCTGCGATTTGCAGTTGGACGCCCACTACCAGTTTGTGGCTCTCCCCTTTGGCTTGGCATCAGCCCCCCGAGTCTTTACCAAGGTATTGGCTCCAGTTCTGGCGTTGCTGGGACAACGCGGGATCGTGATCGTAGGCTACCTAGACGATCTTCTCCTGAGAGCATCTTCCACCTCAGAATTAAAGGAGGATGTGGCGATCACCATGCAGACCCTGCAGGATTTTGGGTGGCTGTTGAACCTCAAAAAGTCAGTGCTCTTACCGAGTCAGCATTTGGAGTACCTAGGCTTACTGCTGGACTCCGTGGAAACAAGAGTTTTTCTCCCTCCAGACAAGCTACAGACTCTCAGAGCCGCGGTGAAACTTGATGAACCGCAGGTGGTCGTCGCTACGCTTTTGCATGCGAGTCCTGGGGCTCATGGTGGCCTCCTTCGAGGCAGTGCCATATGCCCAGTTTCACACCAGAGTCTTGCAGAAGTAGATCTTGACAAAATGTTACAAATCTTCGTTATCCTTGGATCGGCAGATTCAGGTGAGCCAGTCAGTCAGGGACTCCCTGCTCTGGTGGCTGAGATCCCCGGCACTTTGGTCCGGAAAGTCGTTCCTACCTCTACATTGGACAGTGATCCCAACGGACGCCAGCCTGACCGGGGAGTACAGTCGTCCCAAGGCCTCTGGTCGGAGGAGGAATCCAAGTTGCCGATCAATGTGCTCGAGCTACGTGCGATCAGGTTATGCCTCTCCACATGGTCAATGAGACTTCGAGGACGTCCGTTCTGGATCCAGTCCGACAACGCCACGGCAGTGGCATATGTCAATCATCAAGGAGGAACAAGAAGCTCGGCCACCGCACGGGAGGTCGCTCACATCCTTCAGTGAGCAGAGCAACATGTACCAGCCCTAGCGGCCATTTACATTCTGGGAGTGGAGAACTGGCAGGCGGACTACCTAAGTCGCCAGATGCTGGACCCAGGAGAATGGGCGCTGCATCCGGATGTGTTCAGGCTACTGTGCCTGCGATGGGGCACACCAGACGTGGATCTCCTGGCTTCCCGTCTCAATCGGAAGGTGCCGAGTGTCATGGATATGCATTAATGTCTGTCTGCCATCTTACCTTTCCTCCTCATGTGTTCATCTTAGAGGCCAGAACCCTTTCACCTGGCTTCCTTTATAATCTCCTCCCAGCCTGACTCCACCCCAGGCCCTATCACAGAACACTATATTAACCTGTGCACTGCAAGCCTGCTTTGCTGATCAACGTGTTTGTTAGGCATTGTGTGTTTGGGTTCCTGCCTGCCGTGTGCTACGTCTGTCTCTCTGTTACATATTTGGCTTGTCCCCGACTATCCCTGTCTGCTCGTGACCCTTGACCTTCGGCTCGTTCTTTCGTTATCCTTGTCTGCTTGTGGCCCTGGACCTTCAGCTTGTTATTCGTTTCTCTCATATCTTGTGCTGCTGCTTCCCCTCTTTTCCCCTTATCCTACGGGGCGTGAGCTAGGAGACTCCAGGGGCCGCGTCCTGGACCCAGCCTGCAGCATAACATCCTCACCACTAAAGGCTCTGGAGAAGACCTGCTGGGTCTTAGACTCCGCGCCCTGGGGAATCTTGGCTCTAGCTTCCGTTAGGATCCCGGTTGTGCTCCTCTGGTCCCGCTTTCCACAACCACCCAGTTTCCTATCCGCAGAAGTCAGCCATAGGGTTCACTACCTTGCGGTGCACTCCTGTCCCCCTACGGTGTGCATCTGTCACCTGGCCACAGGTGACCTTGACACCGAGGTTCGTGTCCAGGGCAAGAGATCCTTGGGCAGATGCGTCAGACGCGCTGGTGGCTCCGTGGGGTTAGTACCAACTGATCTATGCCTTTCCTCCACTCAAGCTACTACCACGTCTGCTCCGCAGAGTGGAGGCCGAGGGGATTCCAGTAATTCTGATTGCCCCAGATTGGCCTCAGCGTCCCTGGTACGCAGACCTAGTGCTGCACCTCGTGGCGGACGCCCCCCCTAGTGTCTGCCGTTACGAGAGGACCTTTTGTCTCAAGGTCCGAATCTCCATCCTGCTTTTACCATTGCTGGGTTTAACGGCATGGCTGTTGAGAGCCAGGTGCTATGGAACCGGGGCCTATCGGACTCTGTGATTCCAACTATGTTGAGAGCATGGAAATCTTCTTCTCGGAAGATATATCATCGTACCTGGAAGGCCTACATCTCTGTGTGAGGAGAAAGGATGGCGTCCGCGCTCCTATTCCATATCTAGGGTCCTGCTGTTTCTGCAGTGAGGAGTAGACCAGAAATTGGCTTTGAGCGCCATTAAAGGACAAATATCGGCCTTGGCTGTCGTTTTTCAGCAACCCCTGGCGTCTCACTCTCTAGTGAACACCTTTGTTCAGGGGGTTCGCCATGTACCGGTGCGTCCACCGTTACCCCCGTGGAATCTGAACCTGGTGTTGTCGGCGCTTCAAAAGCCGCCATTTGAGATTAACAGAGATTACCTTGTTGACTCTTTCCCAGAAAGTTGTCTTTCTAGTGGCCATTACATCGGCCAGGAGGGTTTCGGAACTGGCGGCCTTGTCTTGCAAGTCACCTTATCTGGTTATGCATAAGGATAAGGTGGTGTTGCGTCCGCAACCTTCTTTTCTGCCGAAGGTGGTTTCAGCGTTCCACATCAATGAAGACATTGTATTACCATCTCTGTGCCCTAAACCGACACATCCTAAGGAGGTAGCCCTCCATTCCCTGAACGTGGTCCGAGCTTTAAGGGTATATTTGCCACGGCTCCCTTTCGGAAGTCAGACTCTGTTTGTTTCGGTAGCTGGTCCGAAAAAAAGCATGGCGGTCTAGTCGGCCACCATATCCAGGTGGATCAGACAGATTGTGGTTCAGGCCTACGCCTTGAAGGGGCAGGTGCCCATTCCACCAAGGCAATTGTAACCTTTTGGGCCTTCCAACATCAAGCGTCTGTCGCTCAAGTGTGTAAAGCGACTTGGTCGTCTGTTCACACCTTTACAATTCTACAAAGTCAGTGCATCGGCTCATGCCTGTTTTGGCCGCAAAGTTTTGTGGGCGGCCGTGTAATTTGCAATTGCACTTAATTTTTTTCAGTTTTTTTTTTTTTACAAGAAACAGTTACTTTTAAGTAAATGCACTGTTGCATTGTTACCGCAAGTTCTGAGGCGGTTAGATAAGGAGGTGGCTCCCCTGTTAGGGAGCACTTTTGTTTTTGTGGGTGAAGTTTTTATGCTGTTTCCCACCCCTCGTTTTGACACTGCTTGGGGGCATCTTGATGGTCTAAAGTAAGGAGCTGTGTCAGTCAGTGAACGTAAGAGAAAATAGGATTTTTGTACTCACCGTAAAATCCTTTTCTCTGAAGTTCACTGACTGACACAGCACCCTCCCCTCCTATTTTTTACGTTATACTGCTTGTTGACGTACTGAGGCTGCAGGATGCAGGCTGGGGGGTTGTTACTGAAGGGACCGCCCCTTGGACGGAACTAGAAAGTTCTAGTTTTTTGTACACGTTAACATGTTCTGCCTAGTCCTCTCCTGAAGGTGGCGTAACAACCCGATGGTCTAAAGTAAGGAGCAGTGTCAGTCAGTGAACTACAGAGAAAAGCATTTTACAATGAGTACAAAAATCCTATTTTTTTTTAACACTACACTACTTATTTTTTAGTGAATGGGTTAGGGGCACAATGTACCCCATACTTATTCACATGGGGGGGGGGCAGGATCTGGGGGCCCCTTTATTAAAAGGTTGAAAACACAAAAAAAGGTATATAGAGAGCTCATCCAATATAAAATTTTCAGTGGTACCTATACAGGATGTAAATAATTTACTTATCTGCTACCAGATTATAAATAAAATACCTGAATATAAAGGTGTATGCCACGTGAAGAGCCTCTGAATAATTGAAAGGGAGCTTACAGATTCCGATAAGCCCCCCGCCCGCAGACCCCGACAACCACCCTGCAAGGGTTGTCGGGAAGAGGCCCTTGTCCCCATCAACATGGGGGCAAGGTGCTTTGGGGTGGGGGGCGCAGATTCCCCCCTGCCCCAAAGCACCTATCCCCCCCCATGTTGAGGGCATGCGGCCTGGTATGGTTCAGGAGGGGAGGGGGGCACTCGCTCGTCCCCTCCCTTTACTGACCTGCCGGGCTGCACTCTCAGATAAGGGGCTGGTATGGATTTTAAGGGGACCCCCAAGCCATTTTTAATGGGGAATGGGAGTCCCCTCCAAATTCAAACTAGACCCAAGGGCCCCACGCTGTTTTTTTCCACAATTTTTTTTTTTTAGCCAGCAATTGTTTGTTTTTTTTACATTCAGCGGGAAGCCAGCTGACAGCTGATGACTCATCGGTTGTTAAGGACGCGGCGGCTTGCTTCCCTACCCCCTCCCTTGCAACCAGCTATATTCAGTGTAGAAAAAAAAAACGGCAAATCGCGGCAAAATCGCGTTAAAAACGTGTGTCCAAAATCTCCGCAAGCACTGCAAGAAGCACTGCAGAAACGCTCAAAAGCAACATGCATAGATGTGAATCGAGCCTTAAGGACCATACACACAATCTGATTTTTTGAGAGAAACGGTCCCACGGACGTGTTTTATCGGACAATCCGACCGTCTGTATGCTCCAGGCAATTGTTTTCGGTTTTCAACGGACAAATGTTTGCTGTGCATGCTCTTAAACTTTCCGGCAACAAATGTCCGATGGAGGATCATCCGATCGTGTGTACACAAGTCCATCAGACTAAAGTCCAAGGTACAAACACGCATGCTCCGAACCAATGCTAAACATCAAACAACAATAGCAGAAGTTGCCCAAATGGTGGCGGTAAAGAGCTGTAAAACCACGCCATTTGGTGAATGTTGGCTGAAAAAGTTTTGCCGTGTGTATGCATACCAAGTTCACGGCCAACGTCCCTTCGGACCAAAATCCACGGAAAAGTCAGATGAAAGTCAGATCGTGTGTATGAGGCTTAAGGCTGGATTCACACCTATGTATTTTTAGTGCTTTTTGCATTTTGCAGATTTGCACTACAGAATGTGACCCATAGGAAACCATGTTAGACTGTAGTGCAAATCTGCAAAATGCAAAAAGCATTAAAAATTATTAAGTTACACTTTAAATCCGCATACACACTATTAGATTTTCTGCAGATTCTTGTCTTCAGATTTACCAAAACCATATAATATGAGATCAAACCTTAAGAGTTTCAATTTGTATGCAGTCAGACAGGCCCTTGCACTACATGGTTTTGGTAAATCTGAAGACAAAAATCTGCAGAAAATCTAATAGTGTGTATGGGGCATTAGTCTGTTTATGGTGCTCATGCAAAACAACACAATTAAATCTAATATGATTTACTACATTGTATTTTATAACAAAAAAAATAGGATTTTTATAACAGCTTACCTGTAAAATCCTTTTCTTGGAGTACATCACGGGACACAGAGCGACATAGTCATTACTAATGGGTTATATAGATACCGTCAGGTGCTGGCACTGGCAACTTCCAAAACCGGAAGTACCCTCCCCTATATAAGCCCCTCCCATCCGGGAGCACCTCAGTTTTGTAGCAAAGCAATAAGTGTCCCCAAAGAGGGGCGGGAGCTCTGTGTCCCGTGATGTACTCCAAGAAAAGGATTTTACAGGTAAGCTGTTATAAAAATCCTATTTTCTTTCTCGTACATCACGGGACACAGAGCGACATAGTCATTACTAATGGGATGTCCTAAAGCAATGCCCAATGAGGGGGGGGGATACACCATATATAAGCTGAGCGCTATCAGACATGAGGATCTTTTGCGGCCTGCAACACACTGCGCCCAAAGGCGACATCCTCCTGACTTCTAACGTCCACCTGGTAGAACCTAGTAAACGTGTGTACTGAAGACCATGTTGCGGCCTTACAGATTTGAGCCAGGGAGGCCTGGTGATGCACTGCCCATGAAGTTCCAACTGCTCTCGTGGAGTGCGCTCTAACTTTGAACGGAGGCGGTCTCCTTCTCAAGCCATAGGCTTGTATTATGACCTGTCGAATCCACTTGGCTAAAGTAGATTTTGACGCTGCCTGACCCTTTCTGGGGCCTTCCGGCAGAATAACCAAAGTATCCGTTCTGCGAATCTGAGCAGTGGCCTTTAGATAAGCTTTAACTGCTCTTACTACATCCAAAGAATGCAATAACTTTTCCTCTACCGAAGTAGGTTTGGGGAAAAAAGAAGGAAGAACCACATCTTGGTTCAAATGAAACCTCGATACCACCCTAGGAAGAAAGGCTGGATGAGGACGTAACACTACTCTATCCTTATGGATAACCAGATATGGCTCCTTACAGGACATAGCTGCTAATTCCGACACTCTTAGCCGAACAAATGGCTACTAGAAAAATCAATTTCCTGGTGAGAAGCACCAAAGAAATATGCTGTAATGGTTCAAATGGTTGTTTCTGTAGAACCGACAGAACCAAGTTTAGATCCCATGGACATATGGGAATATTAACCGGAGGACTAATACGCATCACTCCTTGTATAAAGGCTTTGACTAGTGAATGCGAAGCCAAGAGCCTTTGAAAAAATATTGACAAGGCCGAAATCTGACCCTTGATAGTACTCAAGGCAAGCTTCCTATCTACAGCCCATTGTAGGAAGTCCAGAATCCTACCTATTACGTACTTATGTGGATGCCATTTCTTGGCCTCACACCACGCGATGTACGCCTTCCAGATTCTATATTAGATCTGCCTGGATACCGGCTTCCTGGCATTGATCATGGTAGATACCACAGGATTAGAGAGCCCTCTCTTTTTTAGAATGTGGGCTTCCATAGCCAGGCCGTCAAACCTAGGGCTGGTAAAGAAGGGTGGTATATCGGTCCTTGCGAAAGCAGGTCCGGACGACGTGGGAGAGTCCAAGGACTCCCCACTGAAATTTTACAATCTCCGCGTACCACGCTCTTCGGGGCCACGCTGGAGCCACCGGAATCACTGGTTTCTTTTCTACCCTGATTCTGCGGAGTAATCGAGGTAACCATTGTGGTGGTGTGAATGCATATATCAGCTTGAACTGATCCCAAGGGAACACTAGGGCATCCGAGCCGCAAGCTAGGGGATCCCTTGTCCGAGAGACAAACCTGTCCCCCTTTGCGTTGAATCTGGATGCTAGAAGATCTACATCCGATGTTCCCCACCGCTGACATATTGTCCAGAAAACCTTGGGGTGAAGGGACCCTTCCTCTGGGCCTAATTGCTGGCGACTTAGAAAGTCCGCCTTCCAATTCTCCACTCCTGGAATGAATACCGCAGATATGGCTGGGACATATTTTTCTGCCCATTTCAGGATGTAATTTACTTCCCTCTGGGCTGCACGACTCCTGGTGCCCCCCTGATGATTGATATATGCCACTGCTGTGGCATTGTCTGATTGAATTCTGACAGGGGACCCTTGGAGTTTGGATGTCCATGCTACTAGGGCATACCGGGCTGCTCGTATCTCTAAGAGATTGATGGGCAGGGCCTTTTCTGCATCCGACCATCTGCCCTGGAGAGACTATTGCTCCAGTACTGCTCCCCAGCCTATAAGGCTGGCATCTGTAGTGACCACCTTCCAAGAAATCAGACTGAAGGATTTCCCTTTTTCCAGATTCTGGGGAACCAACCACTAACGGAGGCTCTTGCGAACGGAAGGGGACAAGGACATTGTAAGTCTAGGGCCTGAACTTTTTTGTTCCAGGCTGACAGTATGGCCCCCTGCAAATTCCTTGAATGGAATTGACCGTAGGGTACTGCTTCGAATGATGCCACCATTTTTCCCAGCAGCCTCATGCACAGGCGTATGGACGGCTGTCTTTTTTGTACCCACTAAGTGGATCAAATCTTTCAAAGACAACACCTTTCCTCGAGGCAAGAATATTTTTCTCTGGCCTGAATCCAACCTTAGCCCCAAGTATTCCAGACTTTTGACTGGTTTTTAGGGCTGACTTTTCTCGGTTGATAATCCAACCGTGAGATTCCAGATACTTGATTGTCTTGTGAACGACCACGTCTAGTTTTTTCACTGAGTGGTCTATCAGCAACAAGTCATCTAGATATGCCATTATCATTACACCTTGTGTTCTCAGATTGGCCAATAAAGGGCCAGAATTTTTGTAAACACTCGTGGTGCTGTGGCCAAACCGAAGGGTAAGGCTCTGAACTGAAAATGGCGCCCTTCTACTGCAAAGTGTAGAAACTTTTGGTAGACTGGAAAGATGGGAATGTGCAGATAAGCATCTTTGATGTCGATCGCGGCTAACCAATCCTCCCCTTATAGGGCAGTGGCCACCGATCGGATCGACTTCATCGGAAAGTCCTGATATACAGGAATTTGTATAGCCCTTTTAGAATTAATATGGGCCTCCCGTCCGCGTTTGCTTCGGGACTGTAGAGAGGTTTGAGTAAAACCCGAACCCTCATTCTTCCAGGGGAACCTCCATAATTACTCCTTGGAGCAATAGTTGTTCTAGTGCCAACAGGAGGGACTCTCTCTTCCGGGGATCCCTTGGCACGTTTGACCTCAAAAATGGGAAGGAGGAGAGTCTCTTAACTCCAATCTGTATCCTCAACATACTGCGGAGAGCACCTATCTGTCTTGATCGCGTCCCGCCAGGTCTCTTGTGAACAACTGGAGTCCTCCCCCCACCCGACTGAGTGGGGGCAACCCTTCAATGAATTTAACTTTGGGGGAGGTTTTGTACCTCCCCTGACCCAGGGTTTCTCATTACCCTGCTATTGTCCCTGTTTTTTACCCCCGGGAATTGACCGAGGAGGCCGTCGGAACTGTTACACAGCCGATGCCCCAGGGACTGGAGAAGCAGGCCTCTTAAAGAGGGACCTCTAACTCTGTTTTTAACCAGTAAGAGCGTATTTTTACCGCTGGAAATTTTCTGGATATATTTGTCCAGGTTTTCCCTGAATAAGCGTTCACCATGAAATGGGACGCTAACCAGCCATTCCTTACAGGGAGCTTCAGCAGACCAGTTTTTGAGCCATAGAAGCCTACGCATATGTACTCTAGACAAGGTAAGGCGGGAGGCCTGATGGACTGAATCCTTTATGGCGTCAACCGCAAAGCCTAAGGCTCTAGGTAGATCAGCTAGGGCAAGGCCTGCTGATCTGTCAAGTCCCTCAAGACCTGTTTTAACTGATCCTTCACTGCTTAGCAGACCCCAATAGCTGCTACTGCTGGTTGTGTCACCAAGCTTGCTGTAGAAAGAAGCAGACTTTCATAAGGACTCCAATCTTTTATCTATTGGGTTCTTGAACATTTGGACATTATCCACTGGACATGTCAGTGATTTATACATACAAGAGATGGCTGCGTCCACTGTAGGGACCTTCCATTTTTTTTTTTTTTTTGATGAACTTATCCTCCATGGGATAGACCACCGGAAATCTCTTGGGGGAATAATATTTTCTCAGGACGTTCCCAATCCTGGTAAATAAGCCCTTTCAGTAAAAGGGTGAAGTGGAAAAGAACAGACAGTCTGGGGGCTTCTAGCGACCCCAACGAGGATACAGTAGTGGTTGATGGTTCCGCAAGGTGCATTTTTAATGCCGATCGGACCATGTTAGTCAGAGACTGAACCCATAATCTTTCAGCTTGAGCTGCTGAGAAAGGTTCCTCCACTGTTGATTCCTCTAACAGAATCAACCTCATCCTGATCCCCTTCAGGCAGGTCGATCCCTGTATGGGACTGTTGCTCTGCTAACAGGCACTCTGAAGGAGGAGACGGAGATCGGCGTGCTTTCCCTGACAGGGAGGCAGCGATCAATGTTGACAGTCTCTCTCTAATCCTCCCAGAGCTGAGGAAAAAACCTCCTCTGTTACATACACAGGAGCAGGTGACTGAGGACAGCCACAGTACCAAGTACCCCTGCGGGGTCTCTATGGTCACTTACCTCTGAACTTCAGGGGAGACTGGTGCAGCAGAAGCATGCCCACCTCAGAGCCCGATGAGACCCCCTTCGCTTCCTGGAAGATTCAGTTCCGGAGCTTCTGGACGGCATATTCTTAAGCCTAAAGCTGAGGTATTCCAGCCGTAATACACCACTTTTACTGAGAATAGTCTAGCACAATTGCTGCTATATCACAGTTGGTGTCTACTAAAGTGCCTTTCTAGGGGATGCCTGCATCAACCGCCTCTGTGTGCCTTTATCTGTTGCTAGCTCTGTCTGTGCATTCAATAGCCAGCTATAATGTGCTTTAAAACACGCTGGACGCCCGCACATGCGCAGTAGCGCCGCGGCGCACACCTGAGCGTCATCCACCCGCTCCGCCCCTTTTTTCAGATCGCCTCTATGAATAGAGGCGCGTGCACGTGCCTTCGGCGCCCTTTTTTAAAAACAATAAGGAGCTAGATGGGAGCCAGGGCCCCCTTTGCCGCAGGGCCCGGGGATGGATGAGCGCAGCAACAGGGCAGAGGAGACAGCTTCCCAGCAGAGAACATACCAACTGCCTGGATTTGATTCTGGAAGAAAAAAATCCACATTACAAGAAAAAGAACCATAGCGGCCTCTAGTGTCTAACACAGGTACCGCGGTCTTACATTTTTTTTTTTTTTCTTGCCTACTATTAAAATTTTTACATTTTCTCAGTAGTAACAGGCATACACAGAATATTAGCGGGAATACCTTAGGTAACAGGCAGAAAGACAAAATAGGCTTGGGGGTCCCTCAATAGAACCAAGTTCCTGAGGGCCCCCACTTACCTTTTCCTCGCCGCAGGACTTTGTTTGGTCCACAGAAGCCCAAACTTCACCTATCACGGCAGGCATTGTAATCAAACCTTCAGGGACCGGGTTCCCAAGGATTCCACTCCCCTGGACCTGTATAGCACCCTGCACAGAAAACATCTTGGTCGTGGGTATGACCAGAGCTCTGGATCCCAGGGTCCAGCTCTCCTAAGAGAAGCATTACAGGCAAAACCTTGCTCTTCTCTGCAAGGCCCGGGTACCGACCGTTTAGCTATGAAGCTTTTTTGGTCGGATCCAGAATAGCTTACTGAGGCCCAAAAGAACCTGTACGCAAGCTCAGTGAAAAACACATGTTTCTTCTTGGCCAACACCTTAGACACTGGCAAAAAACTGAGGTGCTCCCGGATGGGAGGGGCTTATATAGGGGAGGGTACTTCCGGTTTTGGAAGTTGCCAGTGCCAGCACCTGACGGTATCTATATAACCCATTAGTAATGACTATGTCGCTCTGTGTCCCGTGATGTACGAGAAAGAAACATGAATATTTGCAGTATTTGAATACAGTTTATAAGCACTGTAAATGTTTATTTGTGCTTTTCTGTAAGATTCACGCAACGTGTATATTTAAATCCATTAGGGTGAAACCTTGCAAGTTCATAAAGAGTTGGAAAATCAGTTATCCAAAGAGAAGTCAGAAAACCAAATATTGGTGAAGAAAGAACAAGATCTAGCTGTCAGTCTGGAAAATCTTCAGGTACATTAGTGTGTAATGATTTATTTAAAGTGCATCTAAACCTACAAATGTCATTTCCTGACAGACTCCATGGCAGCCTACGTGTGGGTTAATCCCGCCCCTCATACCTCATAGGACCTTCTACCATAAATCTTTGCTCTGGGCCAGAGGCCGTGTTCCTTTTTTTGTCCTCCTCCTAGGACCAAGATATAGTCTTACCTTTTCATGAAGTTTTTCTGTAATCCAGGCCTGGCGGTGTGCACGGCGATACGTTGGTGGTTAGCGGTGATCCTCTCTGCAGTCCAGCAATCCTAGCTATTAGCAGGTGAACATGGGCGATATGATGTAATACCATGAAGAGCTTACTAACCTGGCCATTGGCAGGCAAGCGGCAATATGGCCAAATGTCCCAGCTATTAGCGGGAGGCTTTGTAAACGCCCGATCGTGCGGTGGGTCGAGCGAACAACTCCCCAGTCCCAGGTTCTGGTCCGGATCGTGCCGTGGTGGTGGTAATGTACAAAGATATTCCTTTTATATGGCAGCCGTATCTCTGTGTTTTGTGTGTCTTCTTATTTTCTATCAAGCTCCAGTGAGTGGCCACGGCGGCTGGAGCGCAGCTGCGTTCCAGCTCGCCGTTTCAGGAAGTCGCTGCGCATCCGCAAGCCGCGAACGAAGATTCTGTGCTTGGTTCGTGCAGGCGCAGTTTCGCCAAAATGGCGGCGGCGGTCGCGAATGCGATTGGCTGGCACCGGATGGCAACCGCTATGGGGCGGTGACATCGTTAACGGTGGCAGATTTAAATAGCTGTCAAAGCAGCTATTACTTGGGATGACTTGCAGGCTTATGCGGTATTTACCCAGGCACTGGGCTCTGGTTTACAAGGTAAATTGTTTGCTGCAGGCTCCCTGGGTGCTGGCTATGTTTTGTTATGTGCTCTTTCATGCCTGTTGTCACTCCTGTTTCTCATAAGGCTTTAATGATTCATTTCACTTTCAAACTGCCTTGCCATGGATCTGTCACCGCCCTCTTGTGGCCAACCCTTGCGCTGCAGGTAGGATTTATTTATTTTCTACCTGTGATGCTTGGGTTCACTCATTCAGGAGCTCTTAACCCTTTCTTTTTCACTCAGCTCTTCTAGGTCTGAACACCAAAGCACGGCAAAGACCGTCCTAGGTCTCAACGTTGTCACTCCTCTTCAAGGTCCAGGCGTCAGATCTTCCTTTAGATCTAGGTACCACAGATAGGAGTCTAAAACCACCTCTGGGCGTCACTCTCACCGCCACTCCAGCCGCTCTGTGAGGAAAGCCTGCTGGGTATGCGGGGCCCAGGTTCCTGAAGGCAAATCGCTCTGCAAGCGATGCTTTTCTAAAGTCGCATAAGAAAGAGAGGGTGGAGACCAACAAGTGGGAGCACTGGTCAGAAAGGTGGTCCATGAGTCCCTGAGTAAAGGGGATTCTGGTCATACCCACAACCCTGCTGGCGACACTATGTCAGTCCCTATTAGGGATGATCTCAAGGCTCCAGGCCCTTCACAGCCGAGCCATTCCTCAATTGAAGCCTCAGACAGTGAGGTGGAGGTAGATGACCCTGGTGCAGATTTTGAATTTGCCCTAGTACCACAGCTGGTCAAAAGCTGTCAAAGAAGCTTTGAGATGGAAGAGCCAGTGGAGGCACCCTCCAAACAGAGGAAATATTTTAAACACCTCAAAAAAGAACACCCTAATTTCTCCTTTTTGGGTGAACTCAGCGCAATAATTACCGACGAATGGGGTGGTGTTGAAAGGAAGAATTGCCTGTTAATGAAGGTATCAAAAATGTACCCATTTAAAAGCAAGGATGTAAAACACCTGGAGTCGGCTCCTCTCATTGACTCGGCCCTAATGAGGATGGTGAGGCATGTCACACTCCCATTGGAGGATACTGTTTCCTGTAGGGATTGCCTGGAGTGGAAAATTTATACAGACCTCAAGCAGATCTACATTACAGCGGGTATGACCTGCAAACCAGCTCTAGCTCTCGCAGCCCTTTCTAAAGCGATGGAAGTCTGGGCAGACGACGTAGATGCTTCTCTGAGGAGCATCTCGGAAGAACTGGCCAGGAGCTCACCTATTCATGGGCTAAGGTTGACGTTGGCTTTTCTCGTGGGGCTTCCCTAGACATAATTCGCCTGGTGGCTCGGATCATGCTGACATCTGTCACGGCTAAGCGTGCCTTGTGGCTGCGCCCATGGGTAGCTGACCCTGCCTCCAAGCAGGCATGGTGCAGGATTCTATTTGGGGGTTCGTCCCTCTTTGGGAACATATCGGACAGTGCCATCACCCGTGCCACAGGGGGCAAGTCGGGGTTCCTTCCCCAGGATCGCCGTCTGCTAAACCAGAAGAGAACACAGCCCAGGCAAAGTTCAGATCGAGCAAGGAATGCTCGCTACTATAGGCCTGGCCGTGAGTTCAAGAAGACCTGGAAGAAAAAACAGCCTTCAGGCCAGAAGTTTTCAAAAGGGGCATCTTCCGGTGGACAAGAATCCCCTAAGTCTTTATGATATTGCACCTGCCTAAAACGGAGCGAGTCGGCATCCTTGCCTCTCTCGGAAGAGAAAAAGCGAATTCTCCTGTCTCTCTTGTGGCTCAGGGTGCTGCAATTCCAGTTCCAGATGACAAAAGGTTTTAAGGGGTCTACTCGCCCCTCTTCATGGTGTTGAAGAAAAAGTCTCCTGGAGGCCAGTTATAGACCTAACCCACTTGAATTCTTTTATCTAGAAGGAGAAGTTCAAGATGGAGACACTACTCATGATCAGTCAAGCAATCCAACCAGGCGATTGGCTTGTCTCTATAGACCTGAAGGACGCCTACTTCCATGTTCCGATAGCGTCAGAATTCCAGAAATACCTTCGCTTTGCTGTCGATCAAATCCGTCTGCAGTTCACCTGTCTCCCCTTCGGGCTTACAACATCGCCTCGTGTGTTTTCAAAACTTGTTGGCTGTCGTGGCTCTGATCAGGACCAGAGGTATCCGTCTGTATCACTATCTAGACGACCTGCTGTTGTCTCGGGACAAGGAGCAGTTGCTAATCCACAGATCCCAGGTCATCTCCACTCTACTCGAGTTTGGTTGGCTTCTGAATCTGGAAAAGAGCCATCTGGATCCTACGCAGTCCCTGGTATTCCTCGGGGCACACTTCAACGCTATCAAGAGCACCATCTTGTTACCCCTGGAAAAATCCCAGTGATCCGGGACAGAGTTTGGCTTGCAATGTCGTCCTCATCTCCAAGCCTCTCAATGCCTAAAGATCATTGGCACCATGGTGGCAACAACACCCATGGTAAAGTTGGCTCAGTGGAAAATGCGGCCCTTCCAGAAGGGTTTCCTCCAGCAGTATAATCCAGGGCTTCGGGATCACTTTATCCAAATAACCTCATCCATGCGGGAGGGCTTTCCTTGGTGGCTACAACAGAGGAACCTCCTCAATTGTCACTCCATCGCACCTGTGTCTTGGGTCACCATCACTACAGATGCCAGAACAGGGGCTGACAGGAGTAGCCCAAGGCATTTGGAATTTTACCTCTCACAGGATAGTCACCAATGTTCTCGAACTCCGGGCAGCGTTCTGCGCTCTGCAGGCCTTTCACCACTTAACAGCAGGAGACTCAGTCCTCCTAAGACTGGACAACACAACGGCAGTCGCATACATCAAGAGACAGGGGGGTACTCGCAGACTCTCCCTGTCAAAGGAAATAGAGCCCATCATGATCTGGGCCCAGAAAAACCTGGCCAACCTGACAGCTGTCTATCTCCCTGGAGTCCCGAACGTTCAGGCAGATTTTCTGTTGAGAGTTTCTCTGGACAACGAGTGGACTCCCCCCCCCCCCCCCCCGAAGTCTTCAGGTGGGTCCTGTCCCTGGGAGTCATTCCGGAAGTAGACTTGTTTGCCTCCCCATGCAACTTCAGACTAGAGAGATACTACACGAGGTCTTGGTATCCCCAGGCTTTTGGGTAGATGCTCTGACAGACCATTGGCGGTTCCACAGGGCCTATGCCTTTCCCCCGGTTCCTGTCATTCTCCGTTTTTTGTCGAGGCTCAGGATGGAAGAAGCAGAGATAGTGGCAATAGTCCCGTACTGGCCAAACAAGCCATGGTTTCTACTGCTGATGCAACTCAGCTTCCGGGACCCAGTTCCTCTACCCTCCAGACCAGATCTCCTATCACAAGGGGCATTTCTACATCCATGCCCGGCCCATCTACATCTGATGATCTGGTTCTTGAGAGGGGAAGGTTGGAGGCCCTAGGCTGTCCAAGTAGGGCCATCTCCACAATATTAAATGCCAGAAGAACAGGCACCAGAGGATTTGGAAAAAGTTTTCAGACTACACCTCTTCCACTGCAGGTTCTTGCAATAACCCAAAGATACATGATATCCTGGGCTTCTTACAATCAGGATTGGATCTCTCATTGTCAGTCAGCTCGCTGCGAGTCCAAATCGCTGTAATCTCTGCCTTTTATGGGTGTTTCCTGGGCTAGACACCCTCTTACTCAGTAGTTTTTCAGAGGAGCAATAAGGCTCAGACCTCAGAGCCAAGTTTTTCTAATTGGGATCTTCCCCTTGTCCTGGATTTTTTCTTAGGTAGAGAGTTGGAACGTGAAGATCAATATTCTGTCAAATGACTCTCTCTACTAGTTGTCTTCTTGGTGGCTATAACATCGGCCAAGAGGGTCTCTGAAATCAGCTCTCAGGGATGCAAGGAGCCATTTCTAAACCTTTTAATTCCTATGTTGGGTTCAAACCCCAAAGTGGCATCTGTGTTTCATGACAATCAGGAGATTGCTCTTCCAACGTTCAGATCTACCGAGGATTCCAGTGTTTATCCCTTAGATGTTGGAAAAGCTCTGAGTCAGTATCTTGAAGCTACAGCTTCTTTCCGTCAGACCGACCACCTGCTCGTTCTTTTCACAGGAAGTATAAGGGAATGCGTGCCTCTTCCAGATCTATCGGAGCATGGATTGTTCAGGCCATTCAGTGGGCCTATAAAGCCAAGGGCTTGGCGCCTCCAGAAGCGGTGACTGCTCACTCAACTAGAAGTGTCTTCATCATGGACGGCATCACGTCACGTGCCTCCAGAAGTTATTTGCAAGGTGGCCTTGTGGTCTTCAATTAACACGTTCATGGCACACTATTGCGTAGTGGTTTACGTATCTTGTCTGTTGATGGTGCCAATTAAACCTTTTTTCTTTTGTCCAGCACTCTGCCCACCCGGGTGTGTATGGCTAGTTATTTCCCACACGTAGGCTGCCATGGAGTCTGTCAGGAAAACGGAAAATTTATATCAAATACTTACCGTAATTTTCCTTTCCTGATGGACTCCATGGCAGCAGGAGTTCCCTCCCAGTGGCTGGAGTAGGCTAAATTATGGAACACGGCCTCTGGCCCAGAGGAAAGATTTATGGGAGAAGGGTCCTATGAGGTATGAGGGGCGGGATTAACCCACACGTAGGCTGCCATGGAGTCCATCAGGAAAGGAAAATTACGGTAAGTATTTGATATAAATTTTCCGTTATATTGCAGCTTCCCAGTCCTAAGGTGAGGTTCCTTGATTACAAAAGGTATAATACCAATATGTTTTTTTAATAGGCTGGGGGAATACTAGAACCTCCGTAAGCTTGTTTTAGCTGTCTGTATACATGCAAGATTTCTCCTCTCTTCCTGTTACAGGAACAAACAAAAACTGACAGTGGTTCTTATTGTTCCTAAAGCCTTGTACACACGGTCGGACTTCCATCTGACTGAGTTGGCCGGGCACACCCATAGCATACACACCACGGGACTTTTCTGCAAACTTTCCCAAAACTTTTTGCAACATCACATGGTTTTTCTGCTCTTTACCGCCACCCTTTGGTCAACTTCTGCTATTGTTGGTTGATTTTAACATTAGTTGTTTTGTCCATCGGACAAAAGTCCTATGGTTTTCTGTACACACGGTAGGACTTTGCTCCATTGGACTTTTGTTGGGCAAAAGTTTGTCCGTTTGCAGACCCAACTTTTGTCCGATGAAAACAAAACCAAACGAAAAAAAGTTTGTCCGATGGAGCGTACACACGGTCAGATTGTTGGTCCAACTTGCTTAAAACAAAGTTTGTTGGGCAAAAGTCCGACCGTGTGTACCGGGCTTTACACTATCCATATTTGAAGAAAAAATAATGTTTTTTTTCTAGAGATACAATATAATTAATCACATTTTCTATTTGTTTTCATTGTGTATTGGGTCAAGTTAATTGTTTTTTTTTTTTTGTTTTTTTTAATAGGTCCAGTTTCATAATGTGTCAACAGAAAATACTGACTTAAAGAAGTTGGTTGGTGATTTAGAACATGTTCACAACCAGTTCATGGAGACAATTAAAAGCAAAGAAGTAAGAAAATATTATGTTATTCTTTATCTTTGCTGTGCAATTTTGGCCAATTTAGTGAGAGGTTTTACACAAAATAATTGTTTATAATATAGTTAATTATATTAAAGTGGTTGTAAAGGTTCGCATTTTTTTTTTTTTTTTAAATCGCAAACATGTCATACTTACCTCCACTGTGCAGCTCGTTTTGCACAGAGTGGCCCCCGAACAGCGTTTTCTGGGGGGCCCCTTGGCGGCTCTCTCGGCTCCTCCCCGTCTCAGATAACCCCCTCTGGGAAGCACTCTCCCAAGGGGGTTACCTTGTGGGCGTGCTCCCGAGTCCTGCATTTGGCGTCCATAACTGCCGAATACAGGACTCGGCCCTGCCCCTCGGCGCCTGCGTCATTGGATTTGATTGACAGCAGCACGAGCCAATGGCTGCACTGCTATCAATCTATCCAATGAAGAGCCAAAAAGCCCAGGCAAAGGAAGAGCGCGTTCGCAACACGGGACTTTCCAGGGCTCAGGTAAGTAAAACGGGGAGGCTGGGGGGCCGGTAATCGTCAGGTGTTTTTACCTTAATGCATAGGATGCATTAACCACTTGCCAACCGCTTCACGAACATGTATGTCGGCAGAATGGCTCGTGTTTGCAAAGCAACGTACCTGTATGTTGCTTTAAAATACCGCTGTGCGGCCGCGTGGCACGCACACCGCAAGCTCCATGACCGTGCCTGCGAGACCCACGGACTCGATGTCCGCCGGTGTCCCGCGATAGTGTCACAGAGCTGCAGAACAGGGGGATGCCTGTGTAAGCAAGGCATTTCCCTGTTTTGTCTAGTGACAGGACACTGATCTACTGCTCCCTGTCATTGGGAGCAGTGATCAATGTCGTGTCACTGGCAGCCCATCCCCCCACAGTTAGAATCACTCCCTAGGACACACTTAATCCCTTCCTCGTCCCCTAGTGGTTAACCCCTTCCCTGCCAGTGTCATTTACACAGTAAACAGTGCATTTTTATAGCACTGTATAAATGACAATGGTCCCAAAATAGAGTCAGATGTGTCCGCCATAATGTCGCAGTCACGATAAAAATCGCAGATCGCCACCATTACTAGTAAAAATAAAAATGCCATAAAACTATCCCCTATTTTGCAGACGCTATAGCTTTTGCGCAAACCAATCAATATACGCTGTGACAGCAGGAAGGTAAAGTCACCTGGTTGCATCCAGGGGGGTAGATATATTTCGCCCAGATTCAGGCTTTACGCCGACTTATACAACTAGGCGGAGAGTTGTATAAGCCCAGCTAAGGCTAGTGGGCTCATGGATGACTCATACCTCTAGGGAGAGTGCTGGGCGTCGTGCAGACAGGGAGTTGAGTAGACCAGCTGAAGCCTGTCAGTTCGTTTAAGGCCTCTATAAAAACTCCCAGATTCATTAGGTGTTTGCTCATGCCTGGAACCAGACCTGTGTGGACTGTCTAGGGAGAGTGAACCCCTGTGCGGTGAGACAAAGCCTGTGTGGCTATTTGCTTGGACATTTAAAACCAGGGACTTAGGGACTAGGACAGCACTAGGCTGATCCCAGTTGTTAGTTAGGAAACCTGTATGTTTAGTTAGAGGTCAAGTTGACCAGGATTTATTTTGTTTATGTTTCTTTTGCTTTGCTGTGTTTTGTCACTGTAAATAGAAAATAAACCGCACCTTTTTGATTTTGAAAACCACAACCTCCGTTTGCTGGGCCTGTTTTTGTGTGGGGAGCCCATCCCGGGGGTCACCCACACCCGCTGCCGAGCTAACCCCCTCACAGTTGGTGGAGAACCAGTGGCAGTTTTTTTTTAAGCCAGCATGGAGGAGATACTGAAACAGCTGGCTCTAGCAAATGCCAATCAACAGCAGACAAATGCAGGTTTGCAAAAGAGCCTTGCAGCCCAGCAGCAAGCTAATCAACAGAGCCTTGCAGCCCAGCAGCAAGCTCATCAACAGAGCCTTGCAGCCCAGCAGCAGACAAACGCAACTTTGCAACAGAGTCTGGAGGCTCAGCAACAAGCCCAGCAGCAATCTGAGGCCCGCTTCATAGACCTCTTGCAGAAGCAAGAGCAGAGACTACAACAACAGATGGAAGCAGTAATGCAGCAACGTCCGCAGACCAGTGAGGAAAGCCGTCCCACTAATACCGCGTCCTTTGGGGTCAGTCGTTTATTGACAAAAATGACTGGAGAGGATGATCCAGAGGTATTTTTGACCACATTTGAAAGGACCGCTGAAAGAGAAAAGTGGCCTGAGGAGCAGTGGGCTGGACTGGTGGCTCCTCTGTTAACTGGTGAATCGCAGAAAGCTTACTATGACCTAGAGCCTAACCAAGCAAAAGACTATGTGATGCTAAAAGCTGAAATATTGGCAAGGCTGGGTGTCACCCTGGCTGTCCGGGCTCAGCGTGTGCATAACTGGACTTTCCAGCTTGGAAAACCCCCCAGGTCTCAAATGTATGATCTCATTCACCTGAGCAGAAAGTGGCTACAGCCAGAGACTTTGTCCGCACCAAAGATTGTGGAACGTGTTGTAATGGATCGGTTTTTGAGAGCTCTTCCTACTGCCATCCAAAAGTGGGTAAGCCATGGAGACCCAGAGACGGCCGATGGTCTTGTGGATCGTGTGGAGAAATACTTGGCTACAGAGAACCTGACGGCCTCTTCCAGAGACACTCGGACTTTCCACCCTAAGACCAGACCATCCCCAGGGGCGGATAAGAGGATTCCAAGGGGTGAGGGTGGAGAGAGTGAGAGGGTGGGAGCTCTACCCCAAGTTTGGCGAGAACAGCCTGGGAAATCAGCGGCTCAAGAGGCGGCAAGAAGGATCGTTTGCTACCGCTGCCGGCAAGCGGGACATATTGCAGCCAATTGCCCGGTTGTGGAGGAACCCATGCAGTGTGACTTTCTGACGGGCAGACGTCAGTCGCTGTGTGCGACAGTCGCATGCACTGCCATTCGAGGAACTGAGAAACATTTATGCAAAATGTGTGTTAATGGTAGAAATGTTGTGGTATTGCTGGATTCAGGTAGCCTTGTGACCCTGATAAAGGCTGAGTTAGTTAAAACAGAGGTCTCTGGGAATAGCAAGGTAGCTGTTATTTGTGTGCATGGGGACACCCGAGAGTATCCAGTGACTACAGTGTGTTTCGAGACCCCCAAAGGTACCCTCTTTCATCCAGTGGGCTTAGTATCTCAGTTACCGCATGACGCCATTGTGGGAAGGGATTTTCCGAAGTTCTGGGAACTGTGGGATGATCCTGAGCCCCCCACTGGTGCCCCTATGTACCAGGAATGTGATAGCCAGAACTCCCCTGAGAGTGGTGAGGACTCTCCGGAATTTCCCTTATCAGTATTGGCAGGGGAGACTCAAGAAACTGGAGAGGAGCCCACCTCCTCAGACGAAAACCTACCGTCTGTGGAGTTTTCTGATCTTGAGGTTCACAGGGAAAACTTTGCCACAGAACAGTTGAAAGACCCCGCCCTAATAAAGGCACGGGAAAACGTAGTGAAAATAGATGGCGAGTTAGTGAACCCAGATAATACCTGCACTTACCCATACTTCAGCGTAGAGAAGGACCTACTGTATCGGGTGGCAAAAAGGGCAGAAGAAACCGTTGAGCAGCTTGTGGTGCCCAAACCTTACAGGAAGTTGGTGTTGGAGTTGGCTCATGGGCACATTCTTGGAGGTCATCTGGGGACAGAGAAAACCCGAGAGAGGGTATTACAGAGATTCTATTGGCCGGGGGTGATGAAGGACATAGAAAATTATTGTTCCTCCTGCCCTGTGTGTCAGAGGTCGGCCCCGATGCCACATTTCCGTAGCCCGCTGGTCCCTCTACCCATCATTGAGGTCCCGTTTGAGAGGATCGCCATGGATTTGGTAGGTCCTATAATCAAGTCCGCTAGGGGGCACCAGTACATATTAGTTATAATGGACTATGCCACCCGTTATCCAGAAGCGATCCCTCTCCGAAATACCTCGGCCAAAACCATAGCCAAAGAGCTATCTCTTGTGTTTAGCCGGGTGGGTATTTGTAAAGAACTGCTTACGGACCAAGGTACACCCTTTATGTCCCGGGTTATGAAGGAGCTGTGTAAATTGTTCAAAGTGACGCAATTACGTACATCTGTGTATCACCCCCAAACCGATGGGCTGGTTGAAAGATTCAACAAAACCCTAAAACAAATGTTGAAGAAAGTGGTGGATAGAGATGGAAAGGATTGGGACTGTCTACTTCCTTATCTGATGTTTGCTATTAGGAAGGTGCCCCAATCCTCTACGGGATTCTCCCCCTTTGAGTTACTGTATGGGAGACACCCAAGAGGGCTGTTGGATATTGCCAAGGAAACTTGGGAAAGTGAGAGTTCTCCCCACAGGAGTGTGATTGAGCATGTCGCCCTGATGCAAGACCGAATTGCACAGGTAATGCCCATCGTGAAGGAACATTTGGCCCAAGCGCAGTTAGCACAGCAGAGAGTGTACAACCGTGGAGCCAAGACCCGTACCTTTTCCCCGGGGGATAGGATACTGGTACTTGTCCCTACGGTTGAAAGTAAATTCCTTGCCAAATGGCAAGGCCCCTACGAGATAATGGAAAAAGTGAGCGAAGTGAATTACAAGGTCAGACAACCAGGAAGGCGAAAGCCCGAACAGATCTATCACGTTAATCTGTTGAAAGCCTGGAGAGATAGAGAGTCCCTAGTCGCAGACACTTGGTCACCAGCTCAAACTGGTTGCGTGATTCCTGAGGTTGGAATAGCAGCCACCTTGTCACAACCCCAACAACAGGAGGTTAAGGAGTTTGTGCTTCGCAACAAGGAGGTATTCTCTGAGCTGCCGGGACAAACATCTGGGGTAGAGCATGACATCATTACCCCGCCCGGTGAAAGGGTGAAGTTAAAACCCTATCGGATCCCAGAGGCCCGACGGGAGGCAATACGGGAGGAAGTACAGAAAATGCTGAACTTAGGGGTGATAGAGGAGTCCCAAAGTGATTGGTCTAGTCCCATTGTGTTGGTGCCTAAACCGGATGGGAGCTGGCGATTTTGTAACGATTTTCGTCAGTTGAACAAAGTTACAAAATTTGACACCTACCCCATGCCACGTATAGATGAGTTGATCGACCGGCTGGGAACAGCCCGATACATGACGACTCTTGACCTCACAAAAGGGTATTGGCAAATCCCCCTGGCCAAGTCGGCCAAAGAGAAAACCGCATTTGTAACCCCAGACGGGGCGTTCCAATATAAAAGAATGCCGTTCGGGTTACAGAATGCGCCGGCCACATTCCAGCGGAAAATGGACCAGATGCTGAGGCCCCATCGGAAGTATGCTGCGGCTTACCTGGATGACGTAATTGTCCATAGCACAGATTGGGCCTCACATCTGCCAAAAGTGCAAGCAGTCCTGGACTCTGTTCGGGAAGCGGGGTTTACGGCTAACCCCAAGAAGTGTACCATTGGGCAGGAAGAGGCCAAATATCTTGGGTACACCATTGGGAGGGGAGTAATAAAACCCCAACTCAACAAAGTCGAGGCCATCCAGAGTTGGCCACGTCCCAACAGCAAGAAGCAGGTACGAGCCTTTCTGGGAATCGCTGGGTATTATCGGCGATTCATTCCCCACTTTGCTTCTAAGGCTGTGCCCCTAACCAACCTGACGAAGGGGAAAGGGTCGGTCATGATTAAATGGACCCCCGAGGCTGAGGCAGCATTCCAATTCTTGAAACAAGCCTTATGTAGCCAGCCAGTGTTGTACTCACCCGACTTCTCTAAAGACTTTGTCGTACAAAGTGATGCGTCAGATGTGGGGTTAGGAGCAGTATTGTCCCAGGTCTGGAACGGGGAAGAGCACCCAGTCATTTACCTCAGCAGGAAGTTGAAGTCCCATGAGGTAAATTACGCCACCGTTGAAAAGGAGTGTTTTGCAGTGAAGTGGGCTCTAGATTCCCTTCGGTACTACCTGCTAGGTAGGCACTTTGACTTGGTTACGGATCACGCTCCGTTAAAGTGGATGGCTCAAAACAAGGAAACAAATAGAAGAGTGAATAGGTGGTTCCTGGCCCTCCAGGAATTCAACTTCACAGTAAAGCATCGCCCTGGCGTTCAAATGGGGAATGTGGATGCTTTGTCTCGAGTACATGAATGCCTGATTGCTGGTGTTCCAACCCCGAGGTTAAAACAAGAGGGGGGGGGTATGTGACAGCAGGAAGGTAAAGTCACCTGGTTGCATCCAGGGGGGTAGATATATTTCGCCCAGATTCAGGCTTTACGCCGACTTATACAACTAGGCGGAGAGTTGTATAAGCCCAGCTAAGGCTAGTGGGCTCATGGATGACTCATACCTCTAGGGAGAGTGCTGGGCGTCGTGCAGACAGGGAGTTGAGTAGACCAGCTGAAGCCTGTCAGTTCGTTTAAGGCCTCTATAAAAACTCCCAGATTCATTAGGTGTTTGCTCATGCCTGGAACCAGACCTGTGTGGACTGTCTAGGGAGAGTGAACCCCTGTGCGGTGAGACAAAGCCTGTGTGGCTATTTGCTTGGACATTTAAAACCAGGGACTTAGGGACTAGGACAGCACTAGGCTGATCCCAGTTGTTAGTTAGGAAACCTGTATGTTTAGTTAGAGGTCAAGTTGACCAGGATTTATTTTGTTTATGTTTCTTTTGCTTTGCTGTGTTTTGTCACTGTAAATAGAAAATAAACCGCACCTTTTTGATTTTGAAAACCACAACCTCCGTTTGCTGGGCCTGTTTTTGTGTGGGGAGCCCATCCCGGGGGTCACCCACACCCGCTGCCGAGCTAACCCCCTCACAACGCTTATTGCGATTTTTTTATTTATTTTTGCCAAAAATATGTAGAAGAATACATATCGGCCTAAACTGAGAAGGAAATGTATTTTTTTATATATTTTTTGGGGGATAATTATTATAGCAAAAAGTAAAAAATATTGCTTTTATTTTTCAAAATTGTCGCTATTTTTCTGTTTATAGCGAAAAAAATTAAAACCGCAGAGGTGATCAAATACCACCAAAAGAGAGCACTATTTGTGGGAAAAAAAGGATGTAAATTTTGTTTGGGTACCACGTTGCACGAGCAATTGTCAGTTAAAGCAACGCAGTGCCGAATGGCAAAAAGTGCTCTGGTCAGGAAGGGGGTAAATTCTTCTGGGGCTGAAGTGGTTAAGGTGAAAAAACATGAACCTCCTTTACAACCCCTTTAAGACCTTTTTCTTGAGATCTGCATTCACCAAAATATATGTATGTACTCTAACGAGAGAAACAGTTAACCACTTCAGCCCCCGACCATTTGGCTGCCAAATGGCCTGGCCACTTTTTGTGATTTGGCACTGTTTCGCTTTAACTGACTGTCGTGCGACATGGCTCCCAAACAAAATTGACATCCTCTTTTTATTCCCTCTGGGTTTTTTTTTTTTTTTTGTGCTCTATAAACAAAAATAGAGCGACAATTGTGAAAAAAATTCAATATTTTTTACTTTTTGCTATAATAGATATAAAATATATAAAAAAACATTTTTTTCCCTCAGTTTAGGCCGATACGTATTCTTCTGCATATTTTTGGTATAAAAAAAAATCGCAATAAGCATTTGATTGGTTTGCACAAAAGTTGTAGCATCTACAAAATAGGGGATAGTTTTATGGCAGTTTTATAAAAAACAATTTTTACTAGTAATAGCGGCGATCAGCAATTTTTATCGTGACTGCGACATTATGGCGGCCATATCGGACACTTTTGACGCTATTTTGGGACCATTCACATTTATACAGCGATCAGTGCTATAAAAATGCACTGATTACTGTATAACTGTTTACTGTATATCTGTATATTCTGATTACTGTATAAATGTGACTGGTAGTGCAGTAACCACTAGGGGGCTAAGAAGGGGTTAAGTGTGTCCTAGGGAGTTATTCTAACTGTTAGGGGGTGTGGCTATGTGTGACAAGTCACTGATCGCTGCTCCCGAGAGGGAGCATACGATCAGTGTCAGTGTCACTAGGCAAAACGGGGAGATGCTTGTTTACACTGGCCTGTCCCCATTCTGCAGCTTTGTGACCCGATCCCGGGACACCGGCGGACATCGAGTCCGCGGGTCCTGCAGGCACGGTCACAGAGCTCGCGGCAGGGGGAGAGGCCTCAAAGTGACGTAAATATACGTCACTTTGCCCAGCCGTGCCATTCTGCCGACGTATATACTCGTGAGCCAGTCCTTAACCACTTAACGACCGCTCACTGTATATGTACGTCGGCAGAATGGCATCGACAGTCACAATCACGTACAGTGTACGTGATTGCCTTTGTACAGTTGGGGGGTCCGATTGGACCCCCCTCCTATACAGTGAGCCGTCGGTATTCGTTGGGGAGCAATCCGAGATGAGGGGACGGCCGTTCGATTCCGGCCACCCCCTCGCGATCGCTCCCGGCAAATGAAAATGCTTCCTTTGTCCGTGTAATGTAAACACAGGCAGAGGAAGCAGGAGGAAGTGATGTCATCTCTCATGCGGCGCTCACATATACAGAGCGCCGTACAAGAGAAGACATCAGGTCAGTGCACAAAACACTACACTTACACCAGGACACATAGGCACACAAATCTCACCCCCCAGATCACCCCCCAGCCCCCAGTCACAGTGTCACTGATTGCAGTGACCATTTATTTACTGATCACTGCAATCAGTGACATTTGTGACTGTAAAAGTGTCACTAAAGTTAGTTTTAGGTCCAGTGTAGCCCCCTAACCCCCCCCCCTAATAAAGGTTTAACCCCCTGATCACCCCCCAGATAACCGTTTCACCCCCTATCACCACTGTCACTAAGCGATAATTTTTCTGATCGCTGTCTTAGCGTCGGTGATGCAGATCGGTAGCCAGTATTTTTTTTTAGGTTCGCCGCAGGTTTTTATAGCGTCAGGTACCCCCATATATTATCTAATAAAGGTTTAACCCCCTTGACCGCCCCCCAGGTAACACTTTCACCCCCTATCACCACTGTCGCTAAGCGATCGTTTTTCTGATCGCTGTCTTAGTGTCGGTGATACCGATCGGTAGCCAGTAATTTTTTTTAGGTTCGCCGCAGGTTTTTATAGCGTCAGGTACCCCCATATATTATCTAATAAAGGTTTAACCCCCTTGATCGCCCCCCAGGTAACCCTTTCACCCCCTATCACCACTGGCGCTAAGCAATCGTTTTTCTGATCGCTGTCTTAGTGTCGGTGATGCCGATCGGTAGCCAGTAATTTTTTTTTAGGTTCGCCGCAGGTTTTTAATTCAATCTTATTTTATTTTATGCAAGAAAAAGACAGAAAAATACATACTTTGTCTTAAACATTACAAACATTGATAGGAAACACCATCAACAGGCATCATGTGTGTCAGAACAAAGCAGGGCTAAGTTACACATAAAAGGGTTGGGCACCTGTGAAAGAGGACCCCCGTGAGATTTTTTGTGATATCAGTCCCTGTAGAAGAAAAAAAAAAGTGAGGTAAGGCAACCTTTATCTGTATTCCTGTGAAGGGGATCATAGGCCCCCCAGATGTAACACATCAGATGAGATTATACACAAATCTGTTTGGAGAATATGACGTAGGGTCACTCAATGGGTTATTGACAGTAGGTAAATCAAAGCCATGGTACGTTGTCTCACTGGATTCCTAGAGGTGTATTTAGGTGTAGAGAAAAGAAAAAGAGTCAGAGGCAGATAGGAGGGGGCAAACAGATAGGGGACAGGAATCAAAATCACTCCATCAAGGTCCTAGGGTGGCCTTGTCCAGGGCACACTCCGCCCAGGAGATAAATTCAGAGGAGTATCGGAACACGGACCACGAAGTCCATGTGAGAGAGAACTGTTCGCTTTTGCCATTTTCCTCCGCCAACAGGCGTTCGAGGTCCCTAATGCGGTCCACTTCAATAGCCCAATCCCCCAGGGAAGGCATGGTTGCCGATCTCCAATGACGGGGAATCACTACTCTGGTCGCCGCCAGAAAGTGTCGCAATACATCATTTCTGATTGATTTGAATGACCCAGGGAGTATAGACAAGAGAGCCACCTCAGGTGAAGGATGGATAGAGGTCGCCATCAGTTTGCAGTAAAGTGTGAAAATCTGCTGCCAGTACCTCCGCACAGGAGGGCATTCCCACCAGATGTGGAGCATGGTTCCCCGGGAGCTGAGACACCGCCAGCAGGTATCTGACACTTCCAGATTGAAGTGGTTAATAGATGATGGACATCTGTACCATCTCGTTATCAGTTTAAACCCCTTCTCCTGGGTCTTAGTGGCTAGGGACAATTTGTGTGTTAGGATAAAACATTTTTGCCAGTCAATAGGGGAGATAGGGTGATGTAGGTCTGTCTCCCAGGCCACCGTGTACGGTGGGAGAACAGGGGAGTAGATATCGAGCAGAAGGGAGTAAAGTTGAGATATAACATGTGTTGGAGGTTCCACCTGCATGAGCAGTTCCTCGAATCCCGTCGGTTCAGCAAGGATGTCTGTAATAGATGGGAAAGTCCGGATGTAAGAAGTAGTCTGTTGCCTCTGAAGCCACTGCATGGGGTGACGGGAGTTCGGACCGGCAGGGGTATCTGACCTTAAAGTGGGGTCTGCGCGAAGGACCTGGGCAAGTCGCCTATGATCCTCTTTTCGCCATGGTCCGAATCCTGTTACAGACATAGCTGGCGGAAAGGCCGGGGTCCCAAAGAAGGGAGTCATAGGTCCCATGTGGTTTGATAAGCCCCTTCTGGACAACATGCGATCCCAAATCTGGATCGTTTTGATGGGTAAGGTCATTAAGAGGGCCCGAACCCTCCCGGACCGTGGACAAGGTTCATGGGAGAGCGGAGAGTTCAATTGGGTTCATGTGGCTTTCCAATTGAACCCAAAGCTTGGTTGAAGAGTGGTGAAACCAATCTAGTATGCGGGTGAGCACCACTGCTTTATGGTATAGGGAGGCATCTGGGGCTCCAGCCACCCCCCCCCCCCCCCAGCCTTTGGAAGAGAAAGTGTTTCATATCGTATCCTGGGACGGGCCGCATTCCAAATAAATTTGGAGAACAGCTGGCGTATTTTCTTGAAGTACGAATTAGGTTTGTGAATAGGGATGGTCTGAAACAAATACAGGAACCTAGGGAGAACATCCATTTTCAGGGCATTCACTCTACCTAGCCATGAGAGCTGTTTGGACGCATAATTGATTAAATCTGCTTGGGTCCTAAGAAGTAGGGGGGCAAAGTCCAGGGAGAAAAGTTGGGAAGCATCCGCCGGTATTTGAATTCCGGGATACCTTATGGAGGGGGAACCAGTTTTGAAGGAGAAAGAAGATGATAGTCTTCGCAGGACCGACGTAGACAGGGATATGTTAAGGATTTCCGATTTATTGTAGTTGACCTTGAAGTTGCTAACTTCTCCAAATTTCTGAAACTCCTGTAAAACCGAGGGCAAGGATGTGTGTGGGTGTGTCACGAACAGAAGTAGATCATTGCAAAAAGGGTGAGTTTAGTATGTGTGGGCCCGACTGTTATGCCTTGGATAGAGGGATTGTTACGTAGAGCAGTAGCCAGATGTTCCATAGTGAGAACATAGAGGAGGGGGGACAGTGGGCATCCCTGTCGCATCCCGTTAGATACAGAGAAGGCTGGAGATAGCGAGCCATTTAGTCTAATCCTAGCATATGGAGAGGAGTAAAGGGACATTATTCTCGCTATCATATTAGTTCCCACGCCTATTTGTTGCAGGGATAGTCGAAGGAACTGCCAGTCTACGCGGTCGAATGCCTTCTCGGCATCGACTGTTAAGAGGCATAATGGGATATCGTGGGACCGGCATAGTTGGTTAGAAGATGGGTCTTCAGGGTATTGTCCCTAGCCTCACGGCCACTCACAAAGCCGACCTGGTCTAAGTGTATTATCCCAGGCAACAATGGTTGTAATCTATTGGCTAGGATTTTAGCAAAGACTTTCAAATCGACCCCAATCAAAGAGATCGGCCTATAGCTTGCACATAGAGTAGGGTCTTTGCCTGGCTTTGGGATTAGGGATATGTGGGCCTCCAGTGTTTGTGGAGGGAACATTGAGCCCTCCGACAAAGAGTTGAACATCTTAGTTAGAAAGGGTGTGAGGAGGGCGGCAAAAAGTTTGTAGAACTTAGGAGTGAAGCCATCTGGGCCCGGGCTCTTTCCTCTCGGCGTACCCGCTATGGCTTTGGCAACTTCGTCTTCTGTGATTGAGGTTTCCAGATCAGCAATGGCGTCATCATCCAATGTGGGAAGTGCGGTTTCCGAGACATATGACAACTGGTCTTCCACCCCGGAAGAAGGGGAACCTGTCCCTTGAGACTTAGGGATATTGTACAGGGACTGATAAAAGTCCCTGAATTCCTCAGCCATCTTAGTGGGTGAGGAGACCAATTCTCCCTGCGCCCCCCGAATATGGGGCACAAAGGCGGAAGTTGCTTTTGGGTGCAGGGAGCGAGCCAATGGCCTACCACATTTATCTCAAAACTTACGGTATATTGATGGAAAGTGAGCTTATCTGCATATGTGCGTACAGAGGCTTCATAAAGTTCTGAGTTGTGATCGCGCCCTAGAAACGTCCGCCAGCGTTGTCACTGTTGGGGACCGTTTGTGCTAAGTTTCTAAGCGTTTGATTTGCTGCCTCTATGGCGGCTGAGCGCTCCTTTTTAAGACGCGTACCCATTTGGATAAAGGTACCATGTAGAACTGCCTTTAGCGCCTCCCATTGAAAGGGCAACGATGTCGTATCCGAAGCGTGGTCCGCAAAAGAGTTAGATATTGTATCCGAAACCCTTGTCACACATTCTGGATTCGTAAGCAACGAATCGTTCAAGCGCCATGACCACTCCCTAATCGGAGTGGAGGGGAGCGAGAACGTCATGTGTATAGGAGAGTGGTCGGACCAGACCATTGGGTCTATGGTGCAGTCCGGGGACCAATCCAGACAGCTATGGTCACTCATTAGGTAGTCTATGCGACTATAGGTGTGATGAACATGGGAGAAGTGGGTATAGTTACGGGCCGTGGGGTGCAACATCCTCCAAACGTCCACTAGAC
The DNA here is from genome assembly GCA_029206835.1 of Rana muscosa. NCBI lineage: Eukaryota > Metazoa > Chordata > Amphibia > Anura > Ranidae > Rana > Rana muscosa. The sequence continues at coordinate 469,986,580 of CM055117.1, forward strand.
GCAGATCGTAAAATGCCAGTTTCAGAGCCTTCAGTTTGGGGAAGGAGATACACGATCGCGAGGTGGAGGAATCTAAAAGTGGTTCAAGAGGGGTGTTAAAATCTCCCCCCAATACGAGCTTACCCTCCGTGAATCCTGACAGAATCCTCAAGTATTGTAACGCGGCCGATACTTGGTTGATATTAGGAAGGTAAATGTTAGCTACCGTAAATTTGGTACCCCATAACACGAATTTCACAAAAACATACCTCCCCTGGGGGTCCGAGAGATGATCAAGCACCTCTATAGGGAGCGTCTTATGAAAGGCTACAGACACTCCCTTGGCTTTCTGGGTTGGGCTAGTGCTGTGGAACCACCTGTTGAAGTATATGCTGGAACAGGAAGGGGTGGAGGCAGAGTGAAAATGTGTCTCTTGGAGAAGAAGCTCATTGACTTGGCGTTTGTGCATTTGATACAGGATTTGTCCTCTTTTGGTGGCAATATTAAGCCCATTGACATTGTAGGAACAGAATTGTAGCCTAGGGTGAGAAATCACTGTGTGGGCCATGATGGAGTAAGGGGGGGGGGAGGGGGGGAGGAGAGAGAGAGAGAAAAGAAAAGGGGGAGAACACAACAAGGGAGGAAGAGAGGAGGTAGAGCGAGGTGGGGAAGAGATTGAACAGAGAGAGCACCTGGAGGAGGTGGCTCAAAAATACTAAAGTGTGCGCAAAAACGTAACACTTCGTGAAATATCACGTGGTAGGCACGAACTGTGCCAATCCTATTTAGGGGGAGAGAACGGGGTTAGAAAAGCTGAGTTGTGATCCCGACAACCTAGCAGGCATATATAACATAACTGTAAATGTAACACACCCAAGGACCGTGGCATCTAATGCTCAACTGCCTAGTCACTAAAGAGCAAAGTGTCAGACTAATACCATTGGTACGCTTGAGTATAATAAAGGGATTTTTATAACAGCTTACCTGTAAAATCCTTTTCTTGGAGTACATCACGGGACACAGAGCGACTTAGTCATTACTAATGGGTTATATAGTTTACCTTCAGGTGTTGGCACTGGCCAATTCCAAACCGGAAGTACCCTCCCCTATATAAGCCCCTCCCACCCGGGAGCACCTCAGTTTTGTAGCCAAGCAATAAGTGTCCCAAAAAGAGGGGTGGGAGCTCTGTGTCCCGTGATGTACTCCAAGAAAAGGATTTTACAGGTAAGCTGTTATAAAAATCCCTTTTTCTTTTTCGTACATCACGGGACACAGAGCGACTTAGTCATTACTAATGGGACGTCCCAAAGCAATGCCAAATGAGGGGGGGGTACATAAGCTGGGCGCCATCAGGCATGAGGATCTTTTGCGGCCTGCAACACACTGCGCCCAAAGGCGACATCCTCCTGACTTCTAACGTCTACCTGATAGAATCTAGTAAACGTGTGTACCGAAGACCATGTTGCGGCCTTACATACTTGAGCCAGGGAGGCCTGGTGATGCACTGCCCATGAAGTTCCAACCGCTCTTGTGGAGTGCGCCCTAACTTTGAACGGAGGCGGTCTCTTTCTCAAGCCATAGGCTTGTATTATGACCTGTCGAATCCACTTGGCTAAAGTAGATTTTGATGCTGCCTGACCCCTTCTGGGGCCTTCCGGCAGAACAAACAAAGAATCCGTTCTGCGAATCTGAGCAGTGGCTTTTAGATAAGCTTTAACTGCTCTTACCACATCCAAAGAATGTAATAACTTTTCCTCTACTGAGCTAGGTTTGGGGAAAAAAGAAGGAAGAACCACATCTTGGTTCAAATGAAACCTCGATACCACCTTAGGAAGAAAGGCTGGATGAGGACGTAATACTACTCTGTCCTTATGGACAACCAGATATGGCTCCTTACAGGACATAGCTGCTAATTCCGACACTCTTTTAGCCGAACAAATGGCTACTAAGAAAACCAATTTCCTGGTGAGAAGAACCAAGGAAATGTGTTGTAATGGTTCAAACGGTTGTTTCTGTAGAACCGACAGAACCAGGTTTAAGTCCCAAGGACATATGGGAATACTAACCGGAGGGCTAATACGCATCACTCCTTGTATAAAGGCTTTGACTAGTGAATGCGAAGCCAAGGGCCTTTGAAAAAATATTGACAAGGCCGAAATCTGACCCTTGATAGTACTCAAGGCCAGTTTCCTATCTACAGCCCACTGTAGGAAGTCCAGAATCCTCCCTATCATGTACTTACGTGGATGCCATTTCTTGGTCTCACACCACGTAATGTACGCTTTCCAGATCCTATAATAGATCTGCCTGGATACCGGTTTCCTGGCATTGATCATGGTAGATACCACAGAATTAGAGAGCCCTCTCTTTTTCAGAATGTGGGCTTCAATAGCCAGGCCGTCAAACCTAGGGCTGGTAAGGAAGGGTGGTATATCGGTCCCTGCGAAAGCAGGTCCGGACGAAGTGGGAGGGTCCAAGGACTCCTCACTGACATTTTTACCATCTCCGCGTACCATGCCCTTCGGGGCCACGCTGGAGCCACCAGAATCACTGGTTTCTTTTCTACCCTGATTCTGCGGAGTAATCGCGGTAACAATCGTGGCGGTGGGAATGCATATATCAGCTTGAACCGATCCCAAGGGAACACTAGGGCATCCGAGCCGCAAGCTAGGGGATCCCTTGTGCGAGACACAAACCTGTCCACCTTTGCGTTGAATCTGGATGCTAGCAGATCTACATCCGGTGTTCCCCACCGCTGGCATATTGCCTGGAAAACCTCGGGGTGAAGAGACCATTCCCCCGGGCATAATTGTTGGCGACTTAGAAAGTCCGCTCTCCAATTTTCCACTCCTGGGATGAAAACCGCAGATATGGCTGGGACATATCTTTCTGCCCACTCCAGGATGCAATTTGCTTCCTTCTGGGCTGCACGACTTTTGGTGCCACCCTGATGATTGATATATGCCACTGCCGTGGCATTGTCTGATTGAATTCTGACAGGGGACCCCTGGAGTTTGGATGTCCATGCTACTAGGGCATACCGGGCTGCTCGTATCTCTAAGAGATTGATGGGCAGGGCCTTCTCTGCTTCTGACCACCTGCCCTGGAGAGACCATTGCTCCAGCACTGCCCCCCAGCCGATGAGGCTGGCATCTGTAGTGACCACCTTCCAAGAAACCGGACTGAAGGGTTTCCCTCTTTCCAGATTCTGGGGCACCAACCACCAATGGAGGCTCTTGCGAACGGAAGGGGACAGGGACATTGGTAAGTCTAAAGCCTGAACTTTTTTGTTCCAGGCTGACAGTATGGCCCTTTGCAAATTCCTTGAATGGAATTGACCGTAGGGTACCGCTTCGAATGAAGCCACCATCTTTCCCAGCAGCCTCATGCAGAGACGTATGGATGGTTTTCTTTTTGTACCCACTAAGTGGGTCAAATTTCTTAAAGACGACACCTTCTCTGGAGGTAAGAAAATCTTTCTCTGATTTGAATCCAGCCTTAGCCCTAAGTATTCCAGACTTTTGACTGGTCTTAGAGCTGACTTGTCCCGGTTGATAATCCAACCGTGATATTCCAGATACTCGATTGTCTTGTGAATAGCTACTTCCAGCTTTTCCACTGAGTGGTCTATTAGTAGCAGGTCGTCTAGATATGCCATTATCGTTACACCCTGTGTTCTTAGATTGGCCAATAATGGGGCCAGAATTTTTGTGAACACTCGTGGTGCTGTGGCCAGACCGAAAGGTAAGGCTCTGAACTGAAAATGGCGCCCTTCTACTGCAAAGCGTAGAAATTTCTGATGGGCCGGAAAGATGGGAATATGCAGATAAGCATCCCTTATGTCGATCGAGGCTAGCCATTCCTGCCCTTGTAGGGCGGTGGCCACTGATCGGATCGACTCCATCCGAAAGGTCCTGATATTTAGGAACTTGTTTAGCCCTTTTAGATTTAATATGGGCCTCACGTCCCCATTTGGTTTGGGGACTGTGAAAAGGTTCGAGTAAAACCCGAATCCGCTTTCTTCCAGGGGAACCTGCATGATTACCCCTTGGAGCAATAGTTGTTCTAGTGCCAGAAGGAGGGATCCTCTCTTTTGGGGATCTCTTGGCACGTTTGACCTCATAAATTGGGCAGGAGGAGTGCCTTTTAACTCCAGCTTGTATCCCAGACTTACTGCGGAGAGCACCCATCTGTCTCTGATGGTGTCCCGCCAGGTCTCTGTGAACAACTGAAGTCTTCCCCCCACCCGATTGAGCGGGGGCAATACTTCATGCCTTAGGGGGAGGTTTTGTACCTCTCTTGATCCAGGGCTTCTTGTTACCCTGTGATTGTCCCTGATTTCTGCCCCCTGAATTTGACCGCGGAGGCCGTCGGAACTGCTTCACAGCCGATGTGCCCGGGACTGGAGAGGTAGGCCTCTTAAAAGAAGGACTTCTACCCTTGTTCTTAACCGGTAAGAGTGAACTTTTACCGGCAGAAATTTTCTGGATATATTTGTCCAGATCTTCTCCAAATAAGCGTTCTCCATGAAATGGGAAGCTAACCAGCAGTCTTTTACAGGGAGCTTCAGCAGACCAGTTTTTGAGCCACAAAAGCCTACGCATATGTACTATAGACAGCGTAAAGCGGGAGGCCTGTTGGATTGTATCCTTTATGGCGTCCACCGCAAAACACAAGGCTCTAGGCAGGTCAGCTAGGGCATGAGCCTGCTGATCTGGTAAGTCCCTTAAGACTTGTTTCAACTGATCTTTCACTGCTTGGCAGACTCCAATCGCTGCTACCGCAGGTTGTGTCACCATACTTGCTGTAGAGAAAGCAGATTTTAGTAAAGACTCCAATTTTTTATCTATTGGGTCTTTGAACATTGGAACATTATCTACTGGACATGTCAGTGATTTGTTAACAGAAGAGATGGCTGCGTCCACTATAGGGACCCTCCATTTTCTTATGAACTTATCCTCCATGGGATAGATCACCGGAAATCTCTTGGGGGGAGCAAATATTTTATCAGGATGCTCCCAATCCTGGTAAATAAGCCCTTCTAATAAAGGGTGGATTGGGAAGGAACAGACCGCCTGGGGAGCTTTTAGCGACCCCAGCGAGGAAACCGTAGTGGATGGTGGTTCCGCCAGAGGCATTTTAAATGCTGATCGGACCATGTTAGTCAGAGACTGAACCCATAATCTTTCAGCCTGAGAAGCTGAGAAAGGTTCTTCCACTGTTGATTCCTCTATAAGTGAATCAACCTCATCCTGATCCCCTTCAGGTAGGTCGATCTCTGTGTGGGGCTGTTCCTCCACTAACAGGCACTCTGAAGGAGGAGACGGAGATCGGACGCGCTTTTCCTGTGACAGGGAAGCAGCGATCAATGCTGTTAATCTCTCTTCCAATCCTCCCAGAGTTGAGGATAAAACCTCCTCTGTTATATATACAGGAGCAGGTGGACTGGGGACAGCCGCAGCACCAGACATTCCTGCGGGGTTTCTACGGCTACTGACCTCTGCATTCTCAGGGGAGATTGGTGCAGTGCAAGCATGCCCAATATCCTCAGAGCCCGATGGAGACCCCTTTGGCTTCCTGGAAGATTTATTTCCGGAGCGTCTGGACGACATATCCTTTAAGCACAAAGCTGAGGTATTCCCGTCGTCATACACCAATTTTTGCTGGTAATAGTCTAACACAGGTGCTGCTATATACCAGCTGGTGTCCACTAAAGTGCCTTTCTATGGGGATGCCTGCATCAACCGCCTCTGTGTGCCACTGTTTGTTGCTAGCTCTGTTTGCATGCAGCTGACACTTGTACTGTGTCTTTTAACCATGCTGGGACGCCCGCACATGCGCAGAAGCGCCGCGGCGCGCATCGAGCGTCATCCACCCGCCCCGCCCCTTTTTTTCATAGGAGGCGCGTGCACGCGCCCGCGCGCGCGCCCGTGCGCCAATGGCGCCCTTTTCGAAAACCAACAGAGGACTAGGAGCCAGGGCCCTTTTTGCCGGAGGGCCTGTGCGGTGGATGAACGCAGCAACAGGGCAGAGGAAGTGGATTCCCTCAGAGAAACTTACCAGCTGCCTGGATCTTTTGAGTTGAGAAAACCAAAGATCCACATTTACAAGAAAAATGGACTACAGCGGCCTCTAGTGGTTTAACACAGGTACCGCGGTCCCTGTTTTTTTTTTTTTTCTTGACTACTATTAAAATTTTACATTTTCAGTAGTTATAGGCAAACACAGATATTTAGCGGGAATACCGTTAGGTAACAGACAGAAAGACAAATTAGGCTTGGGGGTCCCCCAATAGAACCAAGTTCCTGAGGGCCCCCACTTACCTGATCCCCGCCGCAGGACTTTGTTTGGTCCACAGAAGTCCAAACTTCACCTATCACGGCAGGCATTGTAATTAAACCTTCAGGGACCGGGTTCCCAAGGATTCCACTCCCCTGGACCTGTATAGCACCCTGCACAGACAGCGTCTTGGTCGTGGGTATGACCAGAGCTCTGGATCCCAGGGTCCAGCCCTCCTAAGAGAAGCATTACAGGCAAAACCTTGCTCTTCTGCTGCAAGGCCCGGGTACCGACCGTTTAGCTATGAAGCTTTTTTTGGTGGGATCCGGAACAGCTTACTAAGGCCCAAAAGAACCTGTACGCAAGCCCAGTGAAAACACATGTTACTCTTTGGCCAACACCTTAGACACTGGCAAAAAACTGAGGTGCTCCCGGGTGGGAGGGGCTTATATAGGGGAGGGTACTTCCGGTTTGGAATTGGCCAGTGCCAACACCTGAAGGTAAACTATATAACCCATTAGTAATGACTAAGTCGCTCTGTGTCCCGTGATGTACGAAAAAGAAAAACAATCTAGAATTACATAGAAAAATAATATCAGTGAAGAACAAGGTGTACACAAACTGGTGACAAAATAAAGGCACAGGTATTCCCGCGTGAGCATGCGGGGATTGGAAGCACCAATTACTACGTTTATAGCAGCATTAACTATGATTGTCGTCAGCATTAACTATGATTGTAAACGCACATAAGGTGTCAGTGATAAGGTCATCCAGTCCCAAGCCCCAGGGACATAGATTCCCAGAACCTGAGGGAAGACCCGGAGGTTCCCGGACAAGCCAAAGGGCTATGTTCGGGAAACACCAAGCCAACCCGCAGAGCCAATGCCGTGAGAGAACATATCAACATCACTGGCCGCCTTTCCAGAGCCCCAGCAAGCACAACTGTACCAGCTGAGGGCAGTGAAATATTCTCCGAGCCAAGTGAGACAACTAAACCGTTAGCAGCATTTAGATAACAAAGTGAGCAAGAGTCAGTGGGGTGGAAACGCAAGTAAAACCGTGAAGACAAAACAAAACAGGGAAAACAGTAGGCAAACCTGGCCGGAGTCTCATAAAAGAACTGTATCCACCTGGTGGATAAAAGGATATAGCAGAAAGAACCATTTCAGGTCTCAGTCGACAGAGTCCGGATCAGTCTTCTGGTGACGTGGCTCGCCGTTCTCTAGGACCGGAAGGTACCGATCTAGACTGTGGGCGTCCTCGACGTTGTAGAGGAGGGCCCGGTAGCTGCTGACAGTCATCCGGGGGGTCCAACCAGTTCGGGGCGACGATAGGGTCCCGGTCCAGGAACAGGAAGAAGGCAGGAAGCTGGTCCGGGTCTGACAGGACAAATTTGTGGTTATCTTCCCGGGTCACTTTGATGCTGAAGGGTGGCCCCAAGTGTACGTGGCGCCTACTTGGCGAATCAATTCCAGCAGAGGGCGGACCACTCGCCGCATGTACAGCGTGTTGCGGGAAAGGTCCAGGTATAGGTGTATAGATGATCCGTGAAAGTCTAGTGGCCCCAGGCGCCAGGCCTTGCGCAAGATCTCTTCCTTCAGGGTATAGTAGTGCACCCGGCAGAGGACGTCACGAGGGCGGTCCCTGCGGTCGCCCCCCATGCCTCCCACTCTATGCACTCTGTCCAATTCAATGGGAGATGTAACTTCCCTGCCCAGGACCTGGTTGAGGATAGCGATGACAGTGGGTTTGAGATCGGTACCTGAGGTTGCCTCCGGGACCCCCTGCAGCCGGATGTTGTTCCTGCGGCTCCGGTTCTCACTATCTTTTATCCGGAGCTGGTGTTGCTGTAGACGGGAGAGATGAGCCGTAGATGCATTTTCAAGCGCCGTTATGCGGGCTGAGTGGTCTTCTTGGGTGGTGACCATAGCAGAAACCGCGACCTCCGACGCGGAAACCCGTTGTTTAAGGGCATTTAGTTCAACATGGAGAGAAGTTTCCATTTTGGAAGCCCAGGAATCAAAGTCAGCTCGGAAGGCAGAAAGTATGGCAGTGGATGTGGAGCCTGGGGAAAGCATCTCTGTCGAGACAGTGTCTACGCTAGAGGTAGTGGGATCCATCGGAGGAGCCGGGTGTATACCCAAGCCGGTCCCACCGGCAGAGAAAGCTGTTGCAGTCGGGGGAGGAGGTTTTGGTTTGCCTGGGGTTCGGGTTGACGAAGGTTTGTCCTTCCCTGTACGGGAGTCCTGCGAGGCTGTACGTAGCAGGTACCGTTGGATAGTACCTTGTTGCAGTTCAGCGGAGTCAGCAGAGGTAGAGCTGGAAGCCGCCATCAGCAGATTGGGCGTGATTGGTTGGGAACGCAGCCTGCGGTCGTCGGGAGAGCACAGGGCTCAGCGGTACATGTCTTCAGCCGTCCATCCTCAGCCACGCATGCCCATAGGTGGAGTGGAAGAGCAGAGAGTGCGACTCGTGCTGCAAATGGGAATAAGCGCTTGCTGTGATGCTACTGTCCTATTGGAGCAAGCGCAGGGGAGTACCGGTGTATGTGCTGCAGGACAGTGATACGGCAGCCTGGGCAGCACTGGTGGCTGAGGAGGGGGTGGATTGAGGCTAGTGGTAAGAGTCAGCACTGAGTCTGGGTGGAGCAAGATGGCCGCTACACTTCTTGCTAGTATGTGACTGGAGGATTGCGGGGAGGGCGAGATGGATGAGGTAGAGGCTCAGCTGCCCCGTAGACCAGAATAGTCGGGTCTTGATGTATAGGGCAAAGCAGTTTCAGATGGGCAAGGGGGGACCCAGCAGCACTATGGTCGGGTGTAGCAAAATGGCCGCCCCTCGAGCCTATGGAATCAGGGCTCCCACCCAGTGCTCCTATCCGTCCGCCAGCCGGGGAGGGATTAGCTTACTTCTGGTGCCTTGTACTTTGCCCCTGCCCCGCTTACCCTGTGCGAGATGGTGCTTTGTGCTGGATGCTGCGCTGGGTGTATAGGGAGCAGCAAGATGGCCGCCGACCTCCAGGGGTAGGCCGGAGCCGCGGACTTTCTTAGAGCTGGCCGCCACGGGTGTGTGAGGCCGAACGTTCCGGGATCCCTCAGGTACATATACCAGTCCAGTGTAGGCACAAGTGCAGCCGAGCCTCCCGCCGTATACCCCGCCGACCGCGGTACTTTAGGCCGGAGGATGCTGATGTTCCTGCAGGCCGCAAGATGGCGGCCAGGCTTCGGAGCCGACCACGGGCTGGGAAGAAGACCGATGGGGTTTCCCACTGGTCAGACACCTCCATCCAAGCCTGGATGGAGACGCAGGATGCCCGTGGGATATCCGTAGATCCTCCGGGAGGCGTTGGAGGCTCCGTGGGCCCCAATATGGCGTTGGGCCTGGGCTGCGTGGAGCGGACCTGGCAGGTTCTGAACGGCCGGCCTGGAGTCACAATTTAGGCCGGGTTGCAGGTAGGTGGTCCTCAGGAACAATAGGGGTAGAGTTGGAGTAATTTCCAGTGAGGTATTAGCGAGGATCGCTATAGATTAGAGGTGCAGTTGCGGAGCTCAATGTGTGCACGTCTTCCTCGGTCGGCTCCCGGACACGCCCCCTCTCGCCGCAGGTTTTTATAGCGTCAGGTACCCCCATATATTATCTAATAAAGGTTTTACCCCATAATTGCCCCTAGTTAACCCTTTCACCAGTGATCACCATATAAGTGTTACGGGTGACGCTGGTTAGTTAGTTTGCTTTTTATAGTGTCAGGGCACCCGCCGTATATATAACCCAATAAAGGTTTAACCCCCTGATCGCCCGGCGGGTGATATCAATTAGGTTTTAGCGTCAGAGAGGGTCTGCGTCACACCCCAGGCAGCGTCAGGTTAGTGCCAGTAACGCTAACACCCACGCGTGAAGCATACACCCCCCTTAGTGGTATAGTTTCTGAACAGATCAATATCTGATCTGATCAGATCTATACTAGCGTCCCCAGCAGTTTAGGGTTCCCAAAAACGCAGTGTTAGCGGGATCAGCCCAGATACCTGCTAGCACCTGCGTTTTGCCCCTCCGTCCAGCCCAGGCCACCCAAGTGCAGTATCGATCGATCACTGTCACTTGCAAAACACAACACACATAACTGCAGCGTTCGCAGAGACAGGCCTGATCCCTGCGACTCCAGTGCTGTAGGAGGTGATTTCACCACCACAGTTAAAAAAAAAAAGCATATATGCCGAAGCATTGGGGCAGCAGGGGCGGAGGAGCGATTTTGCTCCTAATGCCGCGTACATACAGTCGAAATTCCGACGGAGGCTTGCCCGTGGAAAAGTCCGACCATGTGTGTGCGGCATAACTTTTTTGCGGGAGGATGCCCCCATGCTTTGGCATATATAAATGGTGCATGTATGCCCATCATTAGAAGTGGGTGGATGAAGGGCGGTATTCTAATGGTGGGCATACCCACCGATCAATCTCTTTTTTTCGTTCAGTCAACTGGCTGCATGAAAAAAAAGATTACAATACATGTCCAACAAGGACCAGCAACGTACTGGTATGTTGCTGGACTTTGAATGTTTATACCAGAATGATGCCTGCGGGTTTAGGTATCATCTTGGTATCATTCTTTTCAGCCAGCGGCTGGCTTTCATGTAAAAGCAATCCTAGTGGCTAATTAGCCTCTGGACTGCTTTTACAAGCAGTGGGAGGGAATGTCCCCCCCCCCCCCGGATATAAAAAGCGCCATTGGGAAATTGGGAAAGCATTTTATCACACCGATCTAGGTGTGGTCAGATGCTTTGAGGGCAGAGGAAAGATCTAGGGTCTAGAAGACCCCAGTTTTTTCAAAAAAAGAGTACCTGTCACTACCTATTGCTATTGCTATCATAGGGGATATTTACATTCCCTGAGATAACAATAAAAATGATAAAAATAAAAAAAAATATGGAAGGAACAATTTAAAAATAAAATAAAAAAGCAAAATTAATAATAATAAAAAAAAAAAAGCACCCCTGTCCTGCCCTGCTCTTGCCCAATGGCGAACGCAAGCGTCGGTCTGGCGTCATATGTAAACAGCAATTGCACCATGCATGTGAGGTATCACTGCGAAGGTCAGATCGAGGGCAGTAATTTTAGCAGTAGACCTCCTCTGTAAATCTAACGGGGTAACCTGTAAAGGCTTTTAAAAATGTATGTAGTTTGTCGCCAATGCGCGTTTGTGCGAAATTTTAAAGCATGTCGTGTTTGGTATCTATGTACTCGGCCTAAGATCATCTTTTTTATTTCATCAAACATTTGGGCAATATAGTGTGTTTTAGTGCATTAAAATTAAAAAAAGTGTATTTTTTCCCCAAAAAATGCGTTTGAAAAATCGCTGCGCAAATACTGTGTAGAAAAAAAATGCAACACCCACCATTTTAATCTATAGGGCCTTTGCTTTAAAAATATATATAATGTTTGGGGGTTCAACAAAATACGTTTTCATGTAAACAAAAAGTGTCAAAAAGGGCTTTGTCTTAAAGTGGTTAGAAGAGTGGATGTAAGCTTCCTAATGTTGTGTATAAAATGCCAGAACAGTTCAAAACCCCCCCAAATGACCCCATTTTGGAAAGTAGACACCCCAAGCTATATACTGAGAGGCATGTCGAGTCCATGGAATATTTTATATGTTGACACAAGTTGCGGAAAAAAGACAATTTTTTTTTTTTTTTTTTTGCACAAAGTTGTCACTAAATGATACATTGCTCAAACATGCCATGGTTATATGTGGAATTACACCCCAAAATACATTCTGTTGCTTCTCCTGAGTACAGAGATACCACATGTGTGAGACTTTTTGGGAGCCTAGCCGCGTACGGGACCCCAAAAACCAAGCACCGCCTTCAGGCTTTCTAAGGGTGTAAATTTTTGATTTCACTTCTCACTGCCTATCACAGTTTCGGAGGCCATGGAATGCCCAGATGGCACAAACCCCCCCCAAATGACCCCATTTTGGAAAGTAGACACCCCAAGCTATTTGCTGAGAGGTATTGTGAGTATTTTGCAGATCTTGCTTTTTGTCACAAACTTTTGAAAATTGAAAAAAAAAAATATTTTCTTTCTTCATTTTCAAAAACAAATGAGAGCTGTAAAATACTCACCATGCCTCTCAGAAAATAGCTTGGGGTGTCTACTTTCCAAAATAGGGTCATTTGGGGGGGTTTTGTGCTATTTTGGCATTTTATGGCCTTCGAAACTGTGATAAGTAGTGAGGAGTGAAATCAAAAATTTGTGCCTAGAAATCCTGAAGGCGGTGCTTGGTTTTCGGGGTCCCGTACGCGGCTAGGCTCCTAAAAAGTCCCACACATGTGGTATCCCCGTTCTCAGGAGAAGCAGCAAAATGTATTTTGGGGTGTAATTCCACATATAACCATGGCATGTGTGAGCAATATATCATTTAGTGACAACTTTTTGTAATTTTTTTTTTTTTTTTGTCATTATTCAATCACTTGGGACAAAAAAAAAAATATTCAATGGGCTCAACAGGCCTCTCAGCAATTTCCTTGGGGTGTCTACTTTCTAAAATGGGGTCATTTGGGGGGGTTTTGTGCTATTTTGGCATTTTATGGCCTTCAAAACTGTGATAGGTAGTGAGGAGTGAAATCAAAAATTTGCGCCCTTAGAAATCCTGAAGGCGGTGCTTGGTTTCCGGGGGCCCGTACGCGGCTAGGCTTCCAAAAAGTCCCACACATGTGGCATCCCCGTACTCAGGAGAAGCAGCAAAATGTATTTTGGGGTGCAATTCCACATATAACCATGGCATGTGTGAGCAATATATCATTTAGTGACAACTTTTTGTAGTTTATTTTTTATTTTTTTTAGTCATTATTCAATCACTTGAGACAAAAAAAAAAAAAAATATTCAATGGGCTCAACATGCCTCTCAGCAATTTCCTTGGGATGTCTACTTTCCAAAATTCCTGAGATAGGCAGTCATAAATTAAAAGCTGTGTAAATTCCAGAAAATGTACCCTAGTTTGTAGACGCTATAACTTTTGCGCAAACCAATAAATATACGCTTATTGACATTTTTTTTACTAAAGACATGTGGCTGAATACATTTTGGCCTAAATGTATGACTAAAATTTAGTTTATTTGATTTTTCTTATAACAAAAAGTAGAGAATATAATATTTTTTTCGAAATTTTCGGTCTTTTTCCGTTTATATCGCAAAAAATAAAAATCGCAGAGGCAATCAAATACCATTAAAATAAAACTCTATTTGTGGGAAGAAAAGGACGCAAATTTTGTTTGGGTACAACATTGCATGTCCTCACAATTTACAGTTAAAGCAGCGCAGTGCAAAATTCTGAAATCACCTCTGGTCCTTTAGCTACCAAGTGGTCCGGGGCTTAAGTGGTTAAAGAACATTAGTTTCCTTTTGTGGCTGATTTTGAAATCGTGTGGCTTTGGGTAGGGTTGCACCGATGCCACTTTTTAAGACAGAATACAAGTACCGATACTTTTTTACCAATACTTTTTTTAATGTCATGTGACAGTGGCACTAATATGCAGCACTGATGACGCGTGGATTGTGTCAGTAGTTTTTTATTTTTATTTTTTCACAATTTTATTTTTTACAATTCTTTTTTATTATTTTTTACAATTTTTTTTTTTTTTTTTTTTTTTTTTTTTTTACAATGCTTTCTTTTGACGGGAGGGGGGAGTGGGTGGATGTGTCAGTGGTTTTTTTTTATTTATTTTTTTACAATTTTAACTTTATATATTTATTTAAAAAAATATATATTATTATTACCCCTGACATCTCCTTTTTGTGACAGAGAAAGTGGCTAAGGACACAGATCCCCCAGTCCCTTTCTCAGCAGCCTCAGCTCCACTGGAAAAGAATAGACTGACAAAGGCTCCCCTCCATTCATAAATTGAGACATCGTAAACACAGTTTACGATGCTCAGTTATGAATGGACAGTCAGTCATCTCTGACTCTTTCCATTCAGAAAAGGAAGGAGCCAGTAAATGACAGATTTACCGCCTCCTTCTTCCGCTCTCCATCCTGACAGATCCGGGATAGGGGGGACCGGAGGAGGACACTAAGGGGGACTGGAAAAGCACGGAGGACACGGAGGGGGACTGGAGAAGCATGGAAGAGGACACAGGAGAAGGACACAGGACAGTCAGGGATGATCGGTGCGGCAAGTTACAACCACCAATCTTGGGGGGGGGAGGAGCCGGCGGCTGCCAGCTGCTTTATTGAAATCTACACAGGGAGATCGGTGCTTGTAACTCTCCCCATCATCGCACCAATCATCTCTGGCTGCCCAAGTTTCGGGTCAAGCATTGGAGCATTTGTACGAGTTCAAGTACTCGTGTAAATGCTCGGTATTGGCACAGATACTGATACTAGTATCAGTATCGGTGCAACCCTAGTTTTGGGAGTATATAGGCACCTTTAAACTGAAGCACTATCGTTTACTTGGTGCTGGAGGCCAATGGAGGGAGAGGGCTTCCCTTGCGGCTAAGTTCCAGACCCCCCTGAGGGTGAAAACAGGAGAGGTCAGGCCCAAAGTAGCACGGGTCACCTGCTGGACTGTATGCAGGAGGTTCCAGAGTACAGCTGGTGTGCTGGCGTAGAATCAGCAGACAGGTGGCACCCGTGAGGTGTTGCAGGATTCGGATAATGCTGCGAGTGGAGCGTGGTCAGGAGGAAGCCTAGGTCATGAGCCGGGTTGGTATCAGAGTAGACGTGGTCAGTTTGATAGCTAGGATCAAACACAGGAATCAAGCAGGAGACAGGTCAAGGACAAGCCGGATCCGTAACAGGAGACACAGGAACAGGAATATCACAGGGATAACACACTGGAGGAGCCGAAGATCAGCCAGCAAATGCAGACACTAGCAGACTTCCTTATATAAGCCCATGTGACCTGCTGGTAGAGACATAGAACCTCAGCAGCTTCTCTTGTATATTGTTTCTTAGGGATCAAGTCTGTTGCGAGTATACATTTTCATGCAACATGAGCATGCATTTCTGTTACATTTAGTCTGTTAAGAAAATTATTATGTGGTGTTCCCTCATGTCCGTTGCAAGGTCAAGAATGAGATTGCATTTATTTTGTTTCATTTTCTGATCTGTTCTTCTAGGAAGAAATTGATGTCCTAAAAACACAAATAAATGCTTCAGCTGTGGATATAGATAATCTTTCTAGACAAACTGAAGAACTGAAGACCGATATAAACACAAATGAGTGAGTATGGTGTTTATCAGTAAAAGCAAAGTAAAATATAAAGCTATTTATAAAAGAAATGTAACAAAGAATGAACCCTGAGCCACAGTAAAAAATGCTACTTTGTGGTATAAAATTCCCATATATCAAGTTATAAATTAATTATAAATTGACAGAGAAAGATATATGTTAAATGCAACTAGAATAAGCATTTAAATACTCTTTTGACTTTAGAAAACTAAAGGCTCGTACACACTAAAAGAAAACAGCTGAAAATTTTCGTCCAAATAATTTTCCTACGATTTTCGTATAGTGTGTACACAACTTTCGACAGCCGATTCCGAATTTTCGCCCAAATTTTCGTTCCTCGGTTCTGATTTGCTGTGAAGCATCGAGAAAGATCGGACGAATGTTCGCCAGATTTTCTTACCCCACTTTAGATACTAGTTACAATATAGATCTGTGAAACCATTGTTTTCTCTATCCATCCAAGTTTTATCCTGAGTTGAGCCCTGATTAAGCAGTATTGGTGTTGCCCCCTAATTGGATTGGCTGTTTTTATATGACTTTTTACCAACAATTAAAATTATCTTGAACTCTTTCACACAATTTTTTTCTGGTGCTCCTTTCTGATGAAACTTGTGGCAGACATCCAGTGGGCTCTTCCAGATCTATTGGATCACCTAATTTAAGGACCGGTCTACCATCCTGCTTCATGACCCCTGAATTTAAGTGCTTGGGTATTGAAGCCCAGGTCTTGAAAGACAAGGGTCTCTCTGAGTCAGTAATTCCCATACTTTTAAAAGCTAGGAAATCTAACTCTCGACCATTGGACATGGAAGGCTTACTTCCTCTAGTGCATGCAGGAATGTTTCACTCCAGGAAATACTCCATGAAACAAATCCTGACCTTTTAGCTATTAGGCCCAAATCAACATTTGGCCCCATTCTTTTGTCAAGATAGTTGCGCAAGGTGTCTCTTGTGTGGTACCTCTTGTACAATCTCCTGTGACCCTGTGGGATCTCAGTTTGGTTCTGTTAACCCTTCAGAGGCTGCCGTTTGAACCTGTTAGGGATATTCACCTTTTCACTCTTGCTCACAAGGTTGCCTTCTTTGTCGCCATCACTGCTGCAAGATGAGTGTCTGAGAGCAGTAGGCCCTCCTTCCTTCCTAAGGTCATTTTGGTTTCTTCCATCTCTTTGTCTGCCTCCCGTACATCAGGACATTTTTCTTCACTGCCTAGATGTAGTTCATGCTCTAAAGGTTTACCACTCGTCTAATGCTAATGTTTGAATGTTAATGTCTAATGTTTGAAAGAGTGACTCACTTCTTGTCATTCTTAATGGTCCCTGTAAAGAGGAACAAGCTTCTCGCTCCGCCGTTTCTTGGTGGCTCAGACAGATCATTGTTTAGGGTTATGGTTTTAAGTTCCACCTTTTTCTGTCTAGGTGGATGTTCAGGCCTCTAGTGGTGCCAGTTTTGGACATAAGGCGCTTCACGAAGCTCCTTAAAGGAGAAGTATGGGTCTCCAGGTTATTTGAGATTCATACTTACCTCAGTGGATGGAGCATCAGACCGATGCTCCATCTGTCCCCCGCCATCTGTGCACTGAGAACCGAGCCACCGAACATCGCCGCTGGCTCGGTTCTCACAGATCCCCGAGAGGAAAGAGGCTGACTGTCAGTCAGCCTCTTTCCTCTCTGCTCCTCCACGCTCATTGGAGAGCTGAGCAGTGGAGGGGCGGGGAGAGGCTGTCTCAGCGTCTCGCTGAGACTGCCATCAATCAGGGCAGCTGGCGGATCCCGACTTGCGAAGTCGTGATGACGTGCTGCCCCGACCGATGGCAGTGACGTCAGCGGAGAGCGGACTTCAGACCGCTCTCCGCTGAAAACTGGTCACAAGAGTGCAAAACAAATTGCACTCCTGTGACCCAGAGGAGAATCCCAGACGAAAAAGCTCAGGCTGGACTTCTCCTTTAAGTTGCAGGCTACCCCCAGTTTTTATTTTTATTCTGTTTATTTGTGGGCCTGTTAATCTTTTGTTATCTGTTGCTGTCCACCCCTCAGTTGTACTTCTTTTGGACTTCCAAATTGTCTCAGATTTAGTGTGTCTTGTAGCCCTTGATAAACAATAAAAAAAATATATATATTTTTGTACTTACCATACAACTTCTGCAGGTCTCATCACTCTGTTTTTCTGATCAGCTCTTAAGCACTGCTTTTCTACTAAATTGAAACATGCTGGGAATGGGAGAGGTTATACCTGGCTGGTGATGGCTTTATATGTTTGCTGGTGTCCAAATCCTCCTGTAGGCAATATTATAAACCAGTTGTTTCAGATTAACTGAATACTGTGTCTCTTAATGAACTGTAAGAAGCAGATTTTATGGTAAGTAGAAAAATAGTGTACTCACCATAAAATGTTTAAATGGAATCCATGGGGGGGGGGGGGGGGGACAAAGCTACAAATACTGTAGCTGCTGAATTTTAATAAAGGGACTTATCGTCCAGGGATCCAGCATTGTCCTCACCTAGGCCAGTTTTTTGCTGGTATTCTGGTCCCTGGTGCCTCCATGTCTAGTGTGGGAAGGCTTCCTACTGCGCATGCACGAGTTGCGATGCTCATTGTGAATGGACCCACAGCCTCCTGGGACCTGTGATGTGTCCCAGAAGGCTGCGGGCAAAAGGAGGGGCCAACTTCCACTTGGATCCTCTAGGCCAGTGGTTCTCAACCTTCTAGTGCCGTGGCCCCTTGATAAAATTTCCCAAGTTGCGGGGACCCCTAACAGTAAAAAAAAAATTGTAGTGTGGGTTGTCAGCACGCAAGGCAAGACAAGTAATTTGCGCCCCTAACCCACGGACATTTAGTGCTCCCTGAGTTCCTTCCACTTGTACAATATTAAAATACCTTATGGTACATTTTAGTATGTACCAGTCTTTCTCTTTGTTCTCCTTTCTTTCCCTTTTATCTCTCTCTATCCTAATTTCCCCAATCCCTCTCTAAGCGTCTTTCTTGTTCTTTCTCTAATTCTTTCTCTCCTTTTTTCTTTGTTCCTCCCCCTCTATTCCTCTCTTCCATGTATTCTCTATCTTTATTCTTTCTCTTACTCCTTGGTGGGGGGGGGGGGGGATGGAACTTCCCAGGATTCGGTGACCTCTGGCAAATCATCATTCGACCCCCAGGTTGAAAACCACTGCTCTAGGCGATCTGAACATAAGTGGGAGTGGGTACCTATGAAAACCAGGTACTCGCTCCCCCGCCCCCCCCCCAAAAAATAAATAAAAATAAAGTGCCCAATAGAGGGAGGGGGAGGTCCAAAAGTGGATCTTCTGCTTTTGGGTGAATTTCCACTTTAAATCTTGGACAACATCCTGCAAACTGTCCCTGTCCTGATCCCCAAATCTTTCTTTGCCTCTCTACGCTCACTCGCTGTTAGATTTCTGTGGAACCGGGGGTTAGCTAGAGTGAGGTGTAACTTTCTCACTCGCCCAAAACTGCAGGGTGGAGCGGGCCTCCCTGACTTTGAGTCCTATTATAAGGCCGCCCACGTAGCGCGCATCCTTGAATGGTTCCCTCGTCCCTTCTTAAAGGCCTCTGTAGCCATAGAACAGGATTTAGCTCCCGTAGATCTCAGAGCATTACTATGGGGATACAAAAATGAACTCACTCGTATTCCCTCTTGCTCCCCTCTGACGTTGGCCTCTCTCAGATTGTGGTATAATAGGAGACTGAATTCCACTCTATCCTCCGAACCCTCACCATTGTCTCCCCTATTTGATAATCCTGCCTTCCCCCAGGGTGTAGGGACAACGATGATAGGCCCCTTCAAGAGGACTGACTGGCCCCAAGCGCACTCCTTTATACACCCGACACAAGGGACACCTGTGACATCAACGGGACCTTGCGATTGGCTCACTGCCCTACACGTGTCTACTTTCACAAAACATTTACATTCTTCATCCCAAATACCGTATTTATCGGCGTATAACACGCGCTGGCGTATAACACGCACCCCAAGTTTAGCAGGGAATTTTAGGGAAAAAAACTTTTAGGAGGGAAGTTTAAGAAAAATTTTTTTTACATTTAAATGCAGCCTTACCAGTGTCATTTGCAGCCTTGTCACAGTGCAGCCTTGCTAGTGTCCATTGCAGCCTTGCCCAGTGTCCAGTGCAGCCTTGCCAGTGTCCAGTGCAGCCTTGCCAGTGTCCAGTGCAGCATTGCCCAGTGTCCAGTGCAGCATTGCCCAGTGTCCAGTGCAGCATTGCCCAGTGTCCAGTGCAGCATTGCCCAGTGTCCAGTGCAGCATTGCCCAGTGTCCAGTGCAGCATTGCCCAGTGTCCAGTGCAGCATTGCCCAGTGCAGCATTGCCCAGTGTCCAGTGCAGCCTTGCCAGTGTCCAGTGCAGCCTTGCCAGTGTCCAGTGCAGCCTTGTCACATTGCAGCCTTGCCCCCCCCCCCCAGTGTTTATTGCAGCCTTGAATTTAAATTTGGCGCCGCCGAGATCGCCGCTGATACAGGGCGGAGCGGGGCGAACGCCGCTGAGAACGCAGGGACTGGGCGGAGCCGAGATACACATAGCCGAGTGTATTCGGGTGTACTCGGCTCTTCTCGGCTTCGCTCACAGTCACGCCGAGTCCTGCCCTATGATGGACATATCACAGGTCCAATGGCGGGACTGGGCGTGACTGTGAGCGGAGCCGAGAAAAGCCAAGTATAGCCGAATACACTCGGCTATGTGTATCTCGGCGGCGATCGCTCCGCTCTGCTCACAGTCAGCGGAGATCGCCGGGCATAGGTGAGTATCGGCGTATAACACGCACCCACGCTTTTCCCCTGATTTTAAGGGGAAAAAAGTGCGTGTTATACGCCGATAAATACGGTACATCGACCTAGAACTGAGTTTGAACGACTGTGTTCCCTCTCAGACGCCCAGACACCTTCTCTCGACCATATATTGCCTCTTACAAACCCTTACGCACACTGATCTACCTTCTTACACCAGGCTGTGGTCTGCAGACTTAGGTGAGGACATCCCGCAATCTGATTGGCAGACCTCGTTCCATTTTACCCATAAGTCCACGATTTCCTGTTACTCACAGGAAAAAAACTACAAGATACTGTCAAGGTGGTACAGAGACCCCTCCAGACTACATAAGATTTTTCCGTCCACCTCAGCTTCTTGTTGGCGATGTTCTGCCTCTACGGGGACCTATTTACATATCTGGTGGGAATGCGAGAGGATCCGCCCCTTCTGGAATCAGGTATTTGATTGCTATAACACACTGTACGATGAATCTTTGACTCCCTCCCCTAAGATTGCCCTTCTCTCTATACTCCCGGAATCGATTACCTCACAGAAACGGAATCTACTCCGCTTCTTCTTTATGTCATCGGCCAGACAGCTCATCCCATCCTACTGAAAAACAACCACCATTCTTCCCTTGTCACATTGAGTCTCGATTATGAACGACACTATGAGAATGGAGGAAATGCTGGCCCTTGACAACGACACCTTTGACAAATATAAATTATTGTGGCTCATCTGGCTTCGCTTCTCCTCCTCCGATACTCTCACGAATATGTTGTCTGCACCGACGTGACCATTCCTGCACGTTACATGTCACTGAGATGGGCTGGGTTTCCACTTTAGAGTCCCCCCCCACCCCACAACACCATCATCCTTCCGTGACTGTCTCCTCGGCAGCTCTTAAACTTTTCTTTACTCTCTCCCCTCTCATTTCTCTACTGTCTGTCTCTTCTCTTCCTCTTTTTCCATCTTTTCCTCCCCTTTCTGTTCTTTTCTGTCCTACCCCACTCACATCACCTGATCCACTAATCCCAAGTTTATTTTTATTTTTACTTTATCGCCCTATCCTTTCCTTTTGTTTTTACCATCCCCTCCTTATACGGTATCTGGTGGTTATAATCTTACCATGATTGACGAGGCTATTATAGCCAACTCTACCTCTTTTATTGATTTACGGTCATTGTTGTTATCACTGTTGTACGTAATTCTGTGAGTCCAGCTGTGGGCGATAGCCATCTTGCTGACTCATCACGCCAGCTTACCCGTGACTGTCTTCAGTTTGTAACCTTACATATTGTTTTATGTATACTCTGTTAAAATTTCAATAAACATATTTTCAACCCTAAATCTTGGACAACATATTACTGAACAATAAGAAGCTGCACCAGATCACATCCAACGCATGTGTAAGAGCAGGCAAGGTTTGTCTGAGCCATTGGTGAGGTGGCTCACCTAGGGGGCACCTCTGAGGCCAGGGTTTTGTCCCCAGTGCACGACTTTCGGGTCGTAATAGTGGAAACAGAGCCTAAAGGTCTGCTTTAATGAAGATTCAGCCACGCATTTTCAAACAAAGAATATCCCCTCTAGCATTTATATTGAGAGGCTGTGCAGCTTCCAGAGTCTGCACAGCACAAATCTCATGGCAATATGAACAGGTAAATTAACAGGTAAATGTTAGACTTGTGAAAGGGGTTTGGAGTTGCTGGATCTGGGGAATACCCACTCACAAAAAAAAGGGATGGAAGCATTGTGAGGTAGCTGCTGTGTTAAGTAATTGTTTTATATTTTGTTTTATTTAACAGGTTAAAATATGCAGAGCTCAAAACAGCTTATGAAAAATTAGCCAAAGAAAATGAAGCAAACAAAATGGTTGATTTAGCCGACAAGAATTTGTCAAATTCACAAAAGAATCTCAAGGTGTTTAAATGTTTTTTTTTTTTTTTTTATTGAAAAAAAGCATGTTCATTCATGAAAATGTATAAT
The DNA here is from genome assembly GCA_029206835.1 of Rana muscosa. Lineage (NCBI taxonomy): Eukaryota > Metazoa > Chordata > Amphibia > Anura > Ranidae > Rana > Rana muscosa. The sequence continues at coordinate 470,008,823 of CM055117.1, forward strand.
GTCTGCATATAACCTAGGAGCTATTTTTTCCCCCATTTATTTATAACAGCTTATACAACAACAACAATATCATTATACTTTGTGTGTGTTTTTTTGTGAGTGTATTAATGTAATTTATTTTATATATAAATATATGTTATTTTGCTAGCAAAGGACATCTATTATAAAGTGGTCTTTGGGAGTGTTATCTCCAGCTATACACGCATTCAACTGTAAAATTAACATCCATTTGATTGGACAATTTATTTTAATTTTTTTATTCTCTATTTAATACCTTGTGCACAATATATATTCCAGGGAGGGAGTATAGGTTACATAATGACTTTACAGTATTGAAAAGGAACACAAGAAAGACAGACAATATACATAGAGATGTATAGTCAGGGGATACCAAACGCTTGACCCCTTGCAGGTATCCAAGAAAATATAACAGGACGGGTATAACATTAGTAGATCTGACAAATCTCCTCCGATCTTGGAGCTACAACAGGTAAGTAGTCTGATCAGTGCAAAGTATAACTTTGAACATGTATTTAATTTTGGTTCCTATCGTATAGGGAATAAAAAACAAAGGGGAGGTGAACTCAGGAATTACAAAACCTGACACTAGTTGGGATCAGAAAGGCTGCAGTGTTATTGGGAAGGGCTAAAAATAAAAAAGGGGAGGAAGGGGAAGGGGTAGTGTTGAGTGTGGGAGAGTGAGGGGCAGAGAAGGAAAAAGCCCTCTCCCTCAGCTTCCACTCCCCTCCACAAGGAGAACAGGAGACTGTCAAGAAAAGGTATGGTAACATTCAAGGGTGAGTCCCAAACGATTACTGTACAAAGGCCACCATTTTGAAGACAGAGTCAGGGTTTTGCGAAGAGCATAGGCTGACCATGGCAGCCAGGTGTCCTTAAATGTATCCTCTCTATTATATAGCGTACTCGTTAGGCTTTCCAGATCTCTTTTTTATTTAGTGTAGTAAACTAGTGACTTAATGTTGGCGGGAAGGTCTGTTTTCAGAGATCAGGAATGAAAACTCTGGCTGCATTCAACACATGGACAGTCAGTGGGTGCTTCCATCGGTGCAAAGGCACTGCATTAAAGTGTAGCAAGTATCCCAGGAGGTCTGAACCAAGGTCCATGTCTATCAATTGGATAACTACATTCTTAACTCACATCCAGAACTAATGCAGCAAAGGGCATTGCCAAAAAAAAAAAAAATAGTGTGCCCGGCTCTTTGTGACATCTCCAACACATCTTGGAAACTTGAGGACAGAATTTATGCAATAACACAGGGACTCTGTACCATCTTGACAGTAATTTGTATCCCTGTTCTTGGAAGCGGTTTGTAATCGAAGATTTATGGACTAATCAAATAAGTCTGTCCATCTGGGCTTTCATGAGCGACACTTGTAGGTCCCCATTGTGAATATATTGAGGTTCAAAGTCTTCCGTAGGGGCATTCAACACTTTGTATATAGAAGAAAGGTGGAATACAAACTCACCCTCTTTAAATAGTCGTTCGAAGGGAGTCATTGGTTTGGTGTAGAGTCCCAGGTCTGGGATTTACTGTAAGAAATTACGCAATTGTCATACTGCCCATGAGCTGAGTGGAGGCTGTAGCATGTTGCAGATATCATGCAGTGTCATCCAGCCACACTGGGTAGTGTAATGTAAACATCTCGTTCGGCCAGTCTACTTGAGACATAACAGTTGTCCATGCCTGGTGGAAATTCAGGATTTAGAAACAGTGGCGTTAGTGGAGAGAGAGTCCTTTTAAGAGGTTTGATGAATAACTGCAGTGGTGACATCAAACAAAGGGTGTCCTTTAGGGAATCGGTAATGTTTTATTGGTACCCAGGAGAGAGCAGATAGGGCCACTGGATAGGAACTCTGTTCAATTCGAGCCCATGATTCAGACTGTGGCATTGAGCACCATGTTAGTACCTTGGACAGATGTATGGCTTTTTTGGTATTGCGCCAGATCAGGAAGGTCGCTTAACCCACTTCTTTTTATGAGGGAGAGCAAGGTGAGACTCATCCAAGCCAATTGGTCTATAATTATTGAACTGCATATGGTCAGTTAAAGGTTTTGATATGAGTTATATGAGCCCTCAGCATATCCAGCAGGGGGAGGTGAACTTTGAGAATGGAGTTCTAGGCAATAATGAAGTATGGAGAAAGAACATCTCAAAACGTTTTGTAATAGCTGAGGTTTTGTAATACCTGTTGGGGCCTGGAGCCTTACCTGATTTAGTGGAGGAGATGGAGATGTTCAGCAACTCCACTGTGATTAGGTTACACCTGTTTTAGTAGCTTGCTGAGGTAGGAAAGGCCTCCTTGATGATGCCTGATAGAAAGAAACGATCAGATCAGGTTTTTTTGGGAGAGAAGCTGTGGCCCATCACTTTTGTGGTTATACAGCCTATGATAAAATCTTTTAAAGGCTTTAGTGGACAGATTGTTTTAGAGACAAATATATCTTTATTGTTTTTCAATGTACATACAAGTATGAAATTAAAGCCATTTCAAGATGTGGAAATGTCTCAAACTCAATGTACAACCACAACGAGCAAATTACAATTTATAGCGTTTGTTAACCCAAAAAAACAAACAAACATATCCTGTTCCCTTAAAGCATGTTATACAGCACAGTGCTTGTGCTGTCATTTGGCCCCCTGTAATACCTCTCTGATCCTTCCTGGCTATACCCTCCTACTCTTCCCCTGTATGCTGACTCCGATATATCAGGGCTGCTAATCCCTGACATTGTGGTCAGCGTATGTGCCTCTGTCAGCCGCAGCCTGCTATCTGTCTCCTGTGTCCTCTCCTCAAACCTCTCCCCCCTCCCCTCTTTGACTGTCTGCTCGTGTCACCAATATTTCATATTAAAATCTCCCATCCCCTCTGTTTTATAACAATAAGTTCCCCTGTGTCTGTGTTATATAATAAATATGCTTATCTGTACCGATAACAGTGTCTTGTTGCAATCATGTGACTCCTTGGCTCTGTATCTCCCCTTATGTGGTAGTGCTTGGCCCCGCCCACTGGAACTGTCAGCCGGGCAGAGGAGAGGAGAGAGGAGGCACCTGAGCGCAGGAAGACACTGTTATCAGTACAGATAAGCATATTTATTATATAACACAGACACAGGGAAACTTATTGTTCTAAAGCCCTGTACACACGATCGGATATCCTATGGATTTTCGTCCGATGGATTCTTTTCATCAGACAAACCGATCGTGTATGGGACCCATCGGTCTTTTTTCCATCGGTTTTAAAAAATAGAACATGTTTTAAATTTTTCTGATGGATAAAAAACCGATCGAAAACTCAGATCGTCTATGGGCAAGTCCACCGGATCTAAAACCCACGCATGCTCAGAATCAAGTCGACGCATGCTCAGAAGCATTAAACTTAATTTTTCTCGGCTCATCGGAGTGTTTTACGTCACCGCGTTTGTAACGGTCGGTTTTTTGACTGATGGCGTGTGGGCAAGACTGATGGAAAACAGTTTCATCAGATATCCGATGGACAAATCCATCGGACGAAAATCCATAGGATATCCGATCGTGTGTACAGGGCTTAATACAGAGGGGATGGGAGAATTTTATAGACATTTCTTTACAACCACTTTAAACCAATTATCGTATAAGTAAAGTCTATAAAGATGTGGTCATGGTTTAAAGAAATAAGCAAATAAGTACGGTGGCATAAATGGTATATAGGTATGTGGGGAAGGGAAAAGAAGAGAGAGAGAGAGGGCGAGATGACCAGAGACGGTCAAAATAGAAGAGAGGAAGAAGAGGGGATGAAAAAAAAGAAGAGGCACAGAATCGTGATCGAAATACCTGAACTAAAAAAAAAAAATTATAGCAATAAAAAAAAAAAATAGGGAGAAAAACCGCCAAGTGAAAATACCAGAGACTACAACCCGGAGGGTCTCAAAAGGATCCATACTATTGGAGGACTTAGACGGTGCTGACACAAAACTACTGTTGGGCGGCAGCATCTCCTTAAGGGCATCTGAAGTGCAAAAGTGAAGCCAAACATACCACAATACTTAATATTTCTCAAAGGAATCAGTTTCCAACACTAACATTTCTTCCATAAGCATGATATCATTCATTGTGGAAACCCACAAGGAAATGCTTAGGTACTGATGGGAAAAGTCTGAAATAAAGTAATTTGTGAAGAGTATCTATTTTTAAAGTGTTTATGCTGCCAAACCAAGTTTAAGGAGGAGAAGCCCCAGGAGTGCAGACCTTTCCACATGTATGATAGTAAGGAGGCGCAATTGAGGGCATAAAGGTCGGAGAGATTGGAGGGGATTGTAATGCCAAGGTAGGAAATACCTTTTGGGTTTCCATTGAAAGGAAAAGTTGGACCATACAGTAGTTGGGAAATCGTAAGAGCTGGCAAGGAAATCTTTAGGGCCTCTATTTTGGACATATTCAAGTTGAAATTGCTGAGCACTCCAAATCTATGAAATTCATGTAATAAGGAAGGGAGAGAGGTATGAGGTTGTTGCATATATACTAATAAGTCACCTGAGTAGAGTGAAAGTTTATGATGTAAGGAGGGGGGTCTGGATACCAATGAGAGTCATTCTTTCATATAGCACGAGCTAGGTGTTCCATGACTATAACAAAGAATAAGGGGGAAAGAGGGCAGCCCTGCTGTGTTCTGTTTGAGATGTCAAACGGTTCAGAGGAGGTACCATTCACCGACAGTTTAGAATAAAGGGACAGGGCTTTGGTGACAAAGTGTCACGTACCTAGTAGATGAGCTCGATATGCAGAGGGAGGCCTCTCTTACACCACTCGTGGCCCCTAAAAGAGTAGACAGGAGGCGCGGGAGTGCAGAGTAGCACGAGTGCCTGGCAGGATAAACAGCTGGGAAGCAGGTCTGCAATCCCGGATGACACTGTGGCTGGAACCAGCAGACTGAAGGCAGTAGACTTGACTGGAGACTGAAGACTGGAGCAGGCTCTTGTGAGGAAGCCATGCACAGGATGAGAGGCAGGCAGGCAGAGAGATGGTTCCAAGAGCTGGAACACAGAAGGGTCAGGCAAGCCGGGTCATACACAGACAGGTAATACTGGAACAGATGCATAGGCAGGAGCAGAGTCACTGAACAAGGTCGGTAGCAGGCAGGCACGGAGGAACCAGAGGATAAGGCAGGTGCAAGGTCGTGGACAAGCCAGGGTCAGATGCAGGCGGACAGCAAGAATAGTCAAAGGCAAGCCGGGTAATCACAGGAGCAGATTCAGATAAGCAGATATCACTCAGGGAACGCTGTAGATCAGACAGCAAAGCTTCAGTGTGTTAGCTGAGTTTAAATTGCCCACCTGGCGCCGGGGATCATGCGCACGCGTGCACATGCGCGCACAGGCACCCGCAAACGCGCACCAGCTTGTAAAGAACCACTGTTCCCAGCATGCCCTTCCTGACATTGCCCCCCGCCCCCCCACAGCCCCAAGGGGCAGCCTCCGGATGCCCAACCGGACCAACTTCTCAGGATGGGACCTTTTGAAGGATTGGATCAGTCTCTTAGCGTGGATATTACCTTCAGGTTCCCACAAATTCTGTTCTCGTCCATACCCTTACCATTTGATCAAGAATTGAATTTGGTTGTTTTTCCTTCTACAATCCATGATTGCTTCCACCTCAAATTCCTCCTCCCCATCAATTACTGCGGTTTATGGAGGGCCCATATTCCGTCCTGGAAAGGAGTAAGAAAGAAGAGATACACCGAAGATACTGCTAGAGGGTCTGATTGGTCCTCTCCATCTGCCAATTTTTTTCTGTAGATAGGCTGAGGAAAAGGATAATTCAACTCCAAGGGACTCACATAATGCCTTCCAGAACCTGGAGGTGAACTGTACTCCCCTATCTGAGAAGATGTTGTCTGGACTGGCCATTCCAGGATAGCAGCAATCTTTTGGGGATTCGTCTTAATGCTTTCAATCGAGATAATCAGCCCCAGGATTTGGATACTCTGCTGTTCAAATTCGCATTTCTTGGGTTTGGCATATAAGCCGTGTTGCCGGAGTCGGCCCAACACACACTTGACATATTTGCAATGACTGTCTATGGAGGAAGAGAAGATTAGAATACCGTCCACATTGACGAACAGTTCCAGGCAAAATGTCATTGACAAAGTGTTGGAAGGTGGCAGGAGCATTGCATAACCTGAATGGCATCACCAGGTACTTAAAGTGCCTGAATCGGAAGCGAAAAGCTGTCTTCCATTCGTCACCCCTTCCCTGATGCGGACCAAGTTGTAGACCCCCCAAAGGTCTAGTTTGGTGAGGATGATTGCAGTCCTGAGTCTCTGAAAAAATTCAGGTACCAGAAGGAGAGGATAGCGATTTTTCACAGCAATCTTGTTAAGTTTGCGGTAATCGATACAAGGCTGTAGGGTGTGATCCTTTTTTTCCACAAAAACGATAGCTGATCCTGACGGAGATGTGGAAGGGCAGATGAATCCATTTTTTAGATTGTCATCAATGTACTCCTTTAGTGTACCCAGCTCTAGTTCTGTTAAAGTAAAAATTCTCCCAAAAGGCACCTCGGCTCCCGGGAGGAGCTCTATTGGACAGTCATAGACTCTGTGTCGAGGGAGTGTCTCTGCATCTTTTTTACAGAAAACATCCAAGAAATTATGGTATGCTACTGGAACTGATTGGCATACTTCAGAGCCCAGACACAGCAAGAAAGAAGAGTCACTGGTCACCTTTTGAAGCCAGTACTGCTGACAGTAAGATGAGGGAAACGTGACTTTCCTGGTGACCCAATTGATGTGTGGGTTGTGGGCCTTTAGCCAGGGCATGCCAAGGATGATTGGAAACAAGGGTGACGTGATAATATCCAGACGTAACAGTTCTTGGTGAAAATTAGCAATGGTGGCAGGTAAGGGGGCGTTTTTCCAGCGTAATGGGACCCGAATTGATGGCAGACCCATCGGCAAGATGTACAAAGAGTCCCTGGGCCTTGGGTAGTAAGGGAATCAGATGTTTAGCTGCAAAAACTGAGTCCATGAAGCAGCTACAAGTTTTATAGTCAATGATAGCGGATACCTTGATGTTCCTCCCGGGGAGCTGAAAAAGAATGGGAAGAGCAAAGTGAGACGAGGTGTTGGTCACAGCAGAAGTACAGTCAGAAGAAATTGATAGGCACTTAGGGAGCTTTACCGGTCAAATCTTACATAATGCCCCGGTTATCCACAGTACAGACACAGGTTGTTCAGACGAAGACCTTGGCGTTCTTCAGCCGTGAGTGAGGGACGTAGCAAGACCAACTGCAAAGGCTCAGGTGTGTCAAGAGCGGGTGCTGGCTGTACCAGTGGGGCAGGATTTGAGAAGCTGGGGACTCTTGGTAACATCCAGGTGGGATTAGGTTGTCCAGTGGCCCTCTGATCTGCATTCTCGCAGGCGTCGATCGATCTGTATCGCCAGATTGAGTGCATCCAGAGTTTGGGGTACCCCAACTCGGGCTAGCTCGTCCCTGAGGGGGTCTGACAGTCCCATATGAAACTGGTAGTGGAGGCTAGCATCATTCCAGTTGGTATCAGCACTCCAATGTCTGAACTCTGCAACATAGTCCTCTGCTGCTCTGGGACCTTGCTGTAAGGTATGTGGTACTTCTGCTTTCTGCTCAAGGAGGCGGCGTGCCCAGGACTAAGGAGAATGTGCGTGGTTGCAGAGCAAAGTAAAGTTTGCAGACGTTGCGGAACGCCCTGAATTTGCTGCGTAGTCCCAAGAATCTTTCAGGTGTAGGAACACAAGGGTCAGGGGGCAGCATCACTAATGCAGGTAGAGAAGGTGCACTGGCTGTGGAGGCAGAAGGATGAGGTGACCCCTGCTTTACAGCAGAAGAAGACAGAGTTTGAAGACGTTCCTCCAAACGGGTATAGCCTTCTTGCGGACTTTTGACAGCCTGTGTCAGGCCTGCCAGATGTAAACAACGTTCATCCATAGGGGAGGCTCCTTGCTCGGGCTCAGACATGGCTGTCTGATACTGTCACGTACCTAGTAGATGAGCCCGATATGCAGAGGGAGGCCTCTCTTACGCCTCTGACTTGCGGCCCCTGGTAGAGTAGACAGGAGGCGCGGGAGTGCAGAGGAGCACGAGTGCCTGGCAGAATCAACAGCTGGGGAAGCAGGTCTGGAATCCTGGATGACACTGTGGCTGGAACCAGCAAACTGGAGACAGCAGACTTGACTGAAGACTAGAGCAGGCTTGTGTCAGAAAGCCACACACAAGATGAGAGGCAGGCAGGCAGAAAGATGGTTCCAAAGGGCTGGAACACAGAAGGGTCAGGCAAGCCGGATCATACACAGACAGGTAATACTGGAACAGAGGCAGGAGCACAGTCACTGAACAAGCCGGGTCAGTAGCAGGCAGGTGCCAGGTCGTGGACAAGCCGGGATCAGATGCAGGCGGACAGTAAGGATAGTCAAAAGCAAGCCGGGTAATCACAGGAACAGATTCAGATATGTAGATAGAACTCAGGGAATGCTGTAGGTCAGACAGCAAAGCTTCAGTGTGTCAGCTGAGTTTAAATAGCCTGCCTGGCGCTGGGGATCATGCGCGAGCGCTCCCGTGCGCACCCGCTCATGCGCATAGGCACCCGCAAACGCGCACCAGCTTGCAAGGAACCACTGTTCACAGCAAGTCTTTCCTGACACAAAGGCTTTTCCTACTCCTTCTTAGCATCAAAAGAGAGAATGCAGGCTTTCAAGTTGTGTCATTGGATGTAAGAAATTTGATGAATGGTCTTGGTGTTGTCTCTAGCCTCTCTTCCAGGAAGGAACCCTACCCGTTCCTTATGTATAACTGTTGGTAAAAAGGGGATAAACGGCTGGTCAACACTTTTGCAAATAATTTAATATCTAGATTAAGAAGTGAGATGGGGCGGTAGCTACTACATTGGAAGGCGTCATTGCCAGGTTTCGGGAGAATAGAAATATTGGCAATTAATTATCCCTTAGAAGGTAAATGGGACTCATTGATAGAATTGAATGCCCTTACTAAAAGTAGAACAATGAGTGGAGCGAAGGCTCTATAGAATCTTTGCAAAAACCCATCTGGACCAGGACATTGATAGCGCCTAAAAATTCAGACTCAGACAAAGGTTTGTCTAAGTCCGATGCGTCCTGAGCATCAACAGCTGGCAGTCCCGTCTCGGTGATGTATGCCAACATGTACTCAGAGTGAGAAGTGGCCGGATCACCTCCTGAGTGCGGCGTCAAATTATAAATCTTAAAATAGTATCGCCAAAAGGAGACGGAGATGCCCTGGTTATTACGCACTTACTGATTATCTGAGGTATTAAAGGATTGTATAGGATGAAGTGGTGGGTGAGGTTGAGGGTGAAGGACTCTTGCAAAGTGTAGACCACCTTTATTGGCTAGGGAATAATGGTAGTTGCGAGCTTTATCACAAGCAATTAAAAAGTTAGAGTCAAGTAATTGGAGCAGGTCTCGTGCATTCGAGAGGTTTTCATAAACAAAGGGATCCAGATCCCATTTGTAAATGGTCTTGAGAATAGCAATAGTAACGAGCAAATGACGAATCTCTAACGTTCTGGCTTCCTTTTAAGCGAGAGCCATGTTGAATAAGGACACCCCGGACCACACATTTCTAGGCCTTCCACTGGGTAAGGGAATTAGTCTGGTCAGAGGCATCTAGAACAAAATTCTGTATTGCCTGAGTGACATCATCAACACAAGGGGAGTCCTTAAGTAAATTGTCATTAAGGCGCCAGAAGGAGCCAGGATGAGGTATAGACACATAAGCTAATTTTAGGTGGACTTGAGTGTGATCCGACCATAATATGTGACCAAGGGACGATTGTAAAGGGTTTTCTAGGAGTGATTGGGAGATGAAGAAGTAGTTGATGCGACTGTATGAATTGTGGGCAATTGAGAAATAACTGTAGTCCCTCTCCACGGGGTGCTGAGTACGCCAGATATTTTTCTATTTGGGTAGTGTTCAAAAGTGATTTGATGCACGATAGTGTGGATTGGGAAATAGACGACTTACCAGAAGATGTATCTGCAGACAGAAATAGTGTGACGTTTAAGTCACCTCCCACAATTAAACAGGGACCACCGAACGACCTGATGAGAGAAACAGGCCTAGTCTTGATTAGGGGCATATATGTTCACCATTGTAAAACAGAAGTTTGGTACTTTAATTTGAGAAAAATAAAATGTCCTGCAGGGTCTATGAAAGAGTCCAGGACCTTCGAAACAAATGATTCCTCCTTAGATTTAGCCTGTGGGTTGGTGCTTTGATACCAGGTGTGGTAATAGTGATTACGCAGGGATGAAACATTATTGGAACTCTTGTAGGAGTATAATTTTGAATTGGGCCTTATGAAAGTCGTATAACATTTGACTCCACTTCTCAGGGGTATTAAAACCTTGACAATTAAGAGGACAAAGTCACAGTACTATGGACCGCCTTTTTTTAGTTGAAGATAAAGGGTGTGATAAAGTACTAAAGAACATTTTCAGCCCGTGTTATCACTCAAGACAAACATAAAGGAGAAACAAAGAGCGCAGGAAGGAGAAAAAAATAGAAGAGAGAATGGGGAAAGCAGTGGGTAAAATGGGTGGCGTCTGTCTCCTTGCAAACAATGATAACAGTTGTGTAATTGCAGGAGAAGAGATCCACCCAGTATTAAGATTAAACAAGCCACTAGGTGGCACTAAAACACAAGCAATAACTAGTGCATGCTAAAGTCACTGAAGGGCCTAGGTGGGGTGTCGTGAAAGGCACATACGGCAACCCCCAGTCTCGGCTTCCTACGGGACAAAGAGAAGGTAAAAGAAAACCCCCCCCCCCCCCCCAATCAATCCTGAGTACAAGTAGTGTATACCTTCAAACTAAATAACGTTGAGAGCGTCCAAAATATAGTATCACATGTACTATACTCCGGGAGGGTATCTAATAGGGAACAGTAGCATAATGCCCTAGGGGGAGGTAAAACAGCAACTTGTTACTCTGAGGGAAAAAGAGCCTATTGTCATAAGCAGAGATAACATCAAACATTTCACCATAACCTGTTAAACTAGCAAACATAACTTGATAGAACAGCGGTGGTAGCCTGGTGATCAGGCTCAACAAAATTAAAAAAATAGGGTAAAAACCCTCAAAAAGGCAGGAAGGACTCAAAAAGATGAGAAAGGAAATTTGCATCTTGTACAATAATCAATCATCCGGTGCTCTTTGAGATGAGGATCTAGAGCGCTTTTTTTTTTGTCTCGTCTTTGCCACTGTTGGATGAAAGGTAGGCCACAGGGGAGGGCTGGGCCGGGGGCAGGGATGCATCATCCCCCCCCAACTGCTCTGATTGACCGTAAAAAGGCTGATGTGCTGCAAGCTGGGAACTGTGCATGTGCAGTTCCGTAGTTGGCCGAGTGTTACTGCTCGGGCGAATCCGGAGGGAGGCTGACAGAAGCGTGCAGGAACGTTTGTGCTGTAAGCGGACATCTGTCCTGTCACAGTTCTGTTCCCTGCTTCTGAGCTGACACTCTGTATCCATTCACAGCAAAGCCGAATGGAAGAGGGTGGATCTGCTATGCCTCCTCCAGCTCCCTCTCTCACTGTGCTCGCCCACACTCTGAGCAGCCTGTGTGCTGCGTCTGTGAATAGGACGTGTGGGCGGGAACATTTAAACTGAGAGCAGACGGCGTTCTGTATGGGACGCTCTGGAACCTGATGACTGAGCCTCCTGCTGGGTCCTTCCTTCCAAGTGAGTGAGATGTGACCGGCCTTTCCTCCCCCTTCCTGCTCGCTCCCAAATTCCTCTCCCCCTCTCTGCAGATAAGGAGGTTTCTTTCAGCAGCCTGTGCAGTACCTGGTCATGTGTACTATGATGTGGGCTCACACTGGTGTGCTGCAGTGTTGGTGATCTCACTGTCTTCCTGCATGTTACCCCCCCCCCCCCCCAGTCAAATGCAGCCTCATTGTGTCCATGAATAGCAGCCTCACTGTGCCCATGAATTGCAGCGTCACTGTGCCCATGAATTGCAGCCTCACTGTGCCCATGAATAGCAGCCTCGCTGTGCCCACGAATAGCAGCCTCGCTGTGCCCACGAATAGCAGCCTTGCTGTGCCCATGAATAGCAGCCTCACTGTGCCCATGAATTGCAGTCACCGTGACTAGGGTTGCCACCTTTTCTTCAAGTCAAACCCGAACACAGCAATTTTGTTTTTATAGTATAAACTATACATATATTTTGCATTTAAATAACATTTGTAGTCATATGAAGTTAATCACAGGAGTCCTCCTTTACATCAGAGTTCCCCTTTTACATCTGAATCCGCAGAGTTCCCCTTTTACATCTGAATCCGCAGAGTTCCCCTTTTACATCTGAATCCGCAGAGTTCCCCTTTTACATCTGAATCCGCAGAGTTCCCCTTTTACATCTGAATCCGCAGAGTTCCCCTTTTACATCTGAATCCGCAGAGTTCCCCTTTTACATCTGAATCCGCAGAGTTCCCCTTTTACATCTGAATCCGCAGAGTTCCCTTACACTGTAAGGGGGAACTCTGCAGGCTCTGTAAGGGAGAACTCTGGGGACTCTAACATAAGGCATTCTCTGGGAACCCTGATTTAAGGGGGAACACTGAGTACTCTAATGCATAGAGAGGACTCTGATGTAAGGGGGGAATACTTTGGCCTCTGGTGTAAAGGGGAACTCTGATGTAAGGGATGCTCTGAGAACCCTTATTTACCTTAGTGTATTCATTCAGAGGCAGGAGAGAAGGGAGGAGACTTCAGTTATAGACAGGGATGGATGGTGAACTCACTAACCCCCTGGCAGTCAGCACTTCTCATTCAGATGTATCTGAGGCTGCTGGACTTCAAATTTCTGGCCCCCACTTTCCCTTTCTGAGGCACAGCTCCGGGGATTGGAATGTGGGCAGACACAGAGGGGTAGGGGCGGGAGGAAGAGGAGCAGATTGGGCTCTCTCTCCTCTCCTGTGTGCGTGTGTGGGGGGGGGGGGATTGTTAGTGCTGGCTTTGGGCAGTGTGAAAGAGAGTGTAACAGACACTCTCAGCTTAGACAACTGGAGCCGGCAACCCTGCTGGGAAGCCATAGTCCAGTCTGAATAATGTGTCCGGGTTTCAGTCACTTTAAAACCCAACCTGTCCGAGTGAATCCCGGATAGGTGGCAACCCTAACTTTGACCCCCCCCCCCCCCCCGGCAGCATTTAACCAGCACCCCCCTGCCCACTCGCTGTCTGGCTGGCACTTGCCTTATCTTGGTGGCAGGTCAGGTAGCGGCTGACGGTGGTGAGCTGTGGGACGGGCAGCGAGTCAGGGAGTGGCTCCTGTGTTTTCCGTGCTTCCTCCATGCTTTTCCTCCTGCTAGATGTCCAATAGGAGCGCCTGACCTTTCAGCAAATCAGGTGACGGTTTTAGACCTGTGCTTCCTGATTGGCGAAGAGGCAGTTCAGTGTTAGAAAAGCAAACATTCATTTGCTTTTCTAACACATCTGGGTGGGCTCCGAGCGCAATGCTCTGCGCTCCAAGTCCACCCTATTTTGAAGCCTATTAGAGCCTATGGTTTTAATCAGGTGGTAAAAAAAAAAGCTGCTGTAATTCAGGCACCCGGCGTCTTAAAAGGGGCCGGACGGCTCAATAGGGGGTGGCCCCCCTATGAATCTATTCATTAAGCATATAGAGGGGTTGCCTGGAAAGAGGGGGCAGTGCCCCTAATGGATGGGCCGCCGTTGCTTTCTGAGCAGGGAAATGTGGAGCAGTGTCTCTCTATGTGCAGGGAAATGTGGAGCGGGGTCTGTCTGTCTCTCTCTCTCTGCAGGGAAATGTAGAGCGGTGTCTCTCGCTCTGCAGGAAAATGTGGAGCGGTGTCTTTCTGTGTGGCATAGCTTTACTTACAGAGTGACCTGGCTAGCCAAGACGCATTTGTTCCACTGCTAGCCTCTTATCGTCTGCAGTGGTTGCTAGGATCGCCTGGCATCTAGCAACCAGTGATGTCACAGTCCCCAGGAGGAAAGTGAGGCTGAGGCCCCAGCATTCAGAGCGAAGGAGGATTTTCTGCCTCCTCCATGCCTATTAGTGTTTTATTCACCCACCTCCTCCCTCCATCTCCTGTGCAGCGGCATGTGCCTCAGAGCCTGCCTGAGGGAAGGGAGCTGTCACTGACTGACTGTTCCAGAAGCTGTCACTGACTGACTGTCTCTAGAGTCAAGCTGCCCTAGGTGAGGTCGGGAGCAGTGAATGAATTAGAACATGTGTATTGTGGAGCATGTGTGTCATGGAAGCATGAGCTGGCAGCATAGGAGGAGATCACATCCTTTAATCTCAGCCAGGGTTCATGCTGGGACTTGTAGTCCTTTACTTTTGGGGATGTGACATCCCAAAAGTGAATGACTACAGGTCCCAGCATGAGCCCCTCAGAGTTTAGGATGTGTCACACACCCCTGCCCACTTAAACCCCTCAGAGCTGAGGATGTGCCCCCCAGCCCTTCAACTAGTGAAGGACTACAGGGCACAGCATTAACCCGTGGGATCTAAGTGGACACATTCTTAGATCTCAGGGGTTCATGCTGGGACTTGTGGTCCGTCACTAGTTGGGGGGGTCACATTCTTAGATCTCAGGGGTCCATGCTGGGACTTGTAGTCCTTCACTAGTTGGGGGGTCACATCCTTAGAGCTCAGGCGTTAATGCTTGGACTTGTAGTTCCTCACTAGTTGGGGGGGGGGGGGTCAGGTCCTCAGCTCTGAGGGATTCAATACAGGGGCTTGTTTGAACTTTAGTTCCTGGAGGCCATGGTGGTACAAGTCCCCCACAGGCCCTAGAGGGCCACATTGTCCTCCCTGCCCCTCCCCCCACTTTTGTGATCTTAGACTGTGTTTTCCTGATCCATCGCTTAGCCACCACCGGTTCTATGGGCTTGACTGGACTTGCCCCCCAGGCCTAAGGCTGCCAGCCCTCCCCTGGTAGGCCAGGTGTTCTCAGAGAAAAAGGCCAATCTGGCAAGGATTCTTTGGGCAGTTCCGAGGTCCTATGTACCTGATCCAGTTCAAGAGAATGCACCGCATACTAGCATATTATGAAATATCTACCCTAGAACAAAGCCTTCCAGCAGCACACTGTCATCGCTGAAGGCACTTCCGGCATCACCTTGTTTTCCTTCTGGGTTTGTGTCCTCCGGCCGTCTGATTGGCCACGCATGGGAGTCATGGACTGCAGCACGGAGCTCTGAAGGGACAGCACAGGTATGCGTGCCTTCAGAGCGCTTGCACCAATGACATCACCGGCTGCATGCAGTATGACTATCTCCTAAACCGCGCCAGATAGCTGTGGGTGAAGAGTCCAGTGGAGCCTCGAGGACCAGGGAGCTGCAGAGGAACACGTCCTACAGCTTCATGTGCCAAGCCACACCCATGGACAGGTTGTTTTAAACCAATCCTGTATGATAAGGTATATCATTGCACAATAGATATCCTGGTACTACTTTTGCAGCTATTCCCATCCTTGTTTAATTTGTGCAAAGAAGTAATATTTGTATTCCATGCATAATGGTTTTCATCTGATGGTAGGATTTTTGCTAAGTTTTACATGCCAATGCCCAGTTTTACTTCCATTTCATTTAAACTAACAATTATTCACTTTTCACATCTTTTGTATTGTCAGTAAATGTAATAGTCAATAGTAAATATTTATTGTTTTCCTGGGTGTTACATTTGACTTTGATGTATTTATTTTTGTTGAAACTTACAGGCAAGTAAACAGAAAGATCAGACTATTAAGAAAATTGAAAATTTAGAGCAAACTAACACTCAGTTAAGGCAAGTATATATGCAGTTGTACTTGCAGTTGTGTCAGATATTTTCTTAGCCACACCCGAAAACAATAAGCAACATAAATCATGCCATGTAATGCCACTGGACTAGTTTTTCTTACAATGTCAACCCCATAGTAATTCTTGTATTGCTGAGATTTCTGCCAGTAATTGGTTCCTGTCAAGCTGTCTGACATTCCCGAGTGGTAATACAGGCACTGGCCTCTGGAAGGGAATTAATGGAAGAAATGCTCTGTGCACTCAGTAATGCCACAACATTATCTGTAAATGCCATTGATGGGGACGGGAGGAGGGGGTGTTAGTGAGGTGGCTGCACTGTTCTACTGGAACTCAAAAGGGATTATTTTCACATTGTGGCATAACATGACTGGCATTAGAAATATAGATTTATTTGGGTAGCCATAGATCAACTGTAATGTTAAATATGCAACATATCTGTCTGTAGACTATTTGTCCACTTGTTTTTTTTTTTAAAGTACAACAGGTCTTGTATGACAAGCAAAAATGACCAAATCTAGTTACTCTGTGAAGCACAGAAAACCTTTGGTGTCTCCTCTGCTCCACACTGAAACTAATACGTTTCAGTGGGAAGCAGAGAAGACATCAAAGTTCTAATTGACCCCTGATATCTTATTTAACAGAACCTGTCACAGTATAGTATATATGCTGGGACATAAGGAGCTTTTCCCCTATGTGATAGTAATTACATTAAAGGGAAAAAAGTGTAAAAAATGAAAGGTACACCCAAACATTTAACCCACCCCCCCCCCCCAAAAAAAAAAGACTACACATTTTGAGCCCCTTGCCCCCAACGTGCATGCACATATGTAAACACACTTGTAGGAAAATGTTTTTTTTTGCTTGCACTACATATGTTACAGATCACCACGCTCTCTGGAGTGAGAGCAATAATTCTAGGGGCATGTTAATTGTAGTCAGAGTCTTCACTAGTGAATAGTCAGAGTCTTCACTTGAGAACGTGATACCCTAACTACCCAAAGCTTGAGGTGTGCCATAGCCTGCTGGTCAGTATGCCTAAAAGTGGGCATACCCTGAATATGACTGAAGAAATGAAATAAGTAAATGATTGTATGAAAAAGGGGGAACGGGTGGGTGGGGACCCGGAAACACAGCCGGAGAGGAGAGAGGGGAGGGATAAATAGCCCCCCAGACTCCTCCTACAAATTCATGCTAGCCCGCGGCCAGCCTTCTACCTGTAGTCAGAGTCTTCACTAGTGAATAGTCAGTCTTCACTTGAGAACGTGATACCCTAACTACCCAAGGCTTGAGGTGTGCCATAGCCTGCTGGTCAGTATGCCTAAAAGTGGGCAAAAAGATCCGGACTAGGTGAGTTGGGAAAAGAAGAAGGGCAGGTGACAAACCGTCTGGATGACTAAGCACGCCCGGATGATGTCAATAAATGGAACCGGTAAGCACCCGTTGCGACAGCAGAAACCAGCGACCAAAGAATGAAGACTAGAAGGGCCCCATCCGTTAGAACTCCCAAACCTGCCCAGAAACCAAACGACTGTCCCGTAGCTGACTGGATAAGCCTACAACCAGAAAACACAGACATGGGACCGAACCGCTTGTGGCGAAAGGACACGTGGGAGGAACGGAACAAGGGCTGACCCGAGGAGCCCTGGGGAACAATGCAAAGGTTGTGCCCAGCCAACAGGATGAAAGATAAGTAGCTCCGTGAATACCTACAACTCCTGGCCTAACCGTTCATACATGGTAAGGGGACGTGAGAGGGAGAGATGCCAAAAGGACGAACTGATAGGAGTGAAGGAGGTCTAAGAGCCGGATACCTAAAAGAAGTGTTGCAGGAGTAGATGTACGATGCAAACACGCTGTGCGATATGCCACGATGAACGCACAGAACCAGACATGGCATGACCCAATCTACCCGAGTGACAGTGAGCACCCCTCGGAACAGGCTGGGCCTGTTGAACTGAAGGCTTGCCAAACCCGGTGAACCCAGGAGATGCTGAACTGCCTGCCGCAATGTAGGAGCTGGGGTGTGCTAACACCCCGCCCCTGACCAAGAGAGTTAGAACACATGCAACCTGCCCAGTGACATGAGAGGCTGTGGAGAGCCCGATTGGCCCGTATCCGACCGCGCTAAGAATACGGCCCAGAGCATGCTTTATGCTGGTAGCTAGGACAAACAAACTGAAACGTACCGCCAACCCTGTAGTGGCTGGAAAAGGAAACCCCTGAGTTGACTCACTGCAATGCAGAGCCAAGAACGACCAACTCCTCGACGGCGGAGTACCACCCTGGTCAGAAACCCCCACGTGGAGTAGAAGGGAAGAACCTGCCTGTGATGCTGCCGAAACGTGCAGCCTGCCCAACCCTAAAAAACACAAAGAAAAAGACAACAGACAACCAGACACAAGACACCACCCCTCTGTACCTGCCTGGGCCAAAGATGTGAACAGAAATGACCAGACCTTGAATGAACCTGACGACAGATCCCACCCTAGAGTACGTAGTAAGTGTATGTGGTGAGTGAGCCCGAGTAACCTGCCGCGCAGAGACAGGTAATTAAAAAATGAAACACTCAGGGCCGATGTACCCACGGACCGTGGTGGGTAGTGGTTGTATAGGCGTAAGAATGAACGTGCACATATGACGTATGGTATACAGGCGAGAAGATTGTGGTCAACAATCAATTAAAAACGAAACCTCAGTCCGTATGGATCTGTAGACATGACACATCCTGAGATGCGCACCCTCGCTAACTACCCCCTGTATGCGAAGACCTGGACGAAAGGTGTGACGAGACAAAGAAAACAAACAACGCTGCAATGGCTGTGGGTGTGTGCGGGGACTGCACGGCACCGACAAGCTATGACAGAACATGCTAGGACTGGCTGAGACCTGCTGCTGAAACACGCTGGGGTAAAACATGCTATGACAGAACATAACCCCCCCCCCCCCCCCCGTACCATCCCCCGTGCGAAGACATGAGCAGTGAAGGTGGGACCACAGCATGTATGAACCTGAAAAACAACCCCCCCCTCCCCCCGAAGATGTGGTCAAAGAACAAAACCAACGAAAAAACCTGAGCCCGTAGGGATCTGTAGACGTGACAGAACCCGAGAAGTGAAACCAAGCCAACCGAACCAGGAATGCAAGAACCTACAAAAAGTACGATGATATGGAACTAACACCATGATAGTAAAAGCGCTAACAGGCCGCTGAACACATCATGCTGCCCCCAGAACCGCTAAGACAGAAACCACGTGACGCACGAATACCCGAACGACCGTGGAAGTGAAGCTACCCCACCAACCAGCCCCCCTATCCTGAACGCATCCCCCCCCTGGCTCTGAGACCCCAAGGTAGACTGAAACCGTTGAGCAAGAAGCGGCTGGCTTGCACCCCCGGCTCGCAGAGCCAAGTCAGGACACCCCCAGTATGACGCACGGAAAACTGCCAGTGTGACCTGGAGATGTGGGTGGACAAACCCCTCCCATGCTGCCAGCGTGACCCCGGGAGAAATGGTGGACAGCCGCCCCCCCCCCCCCGTGCTGCCAGCGTGACCCCTGGAGATGTGGATGATGCCCACCCCATACTGCCAGCGTGCGCCTGGGACAAATAGATAGAAACCCCCCCCCCAATGATGGTGGTAAAAGCTATGGAGTGGATGGACGGACGTCGCCCCCCCCCCCCTCCCCCCACCTCAAGCTGCCAGCAATAGCCTGGGAGGATAGGATGGATGGACGCCCCCCCTCAAGCTGCCAGCAAAAAAGCCTGAGAGAATAGGAGATGGACGAATTGCCCCCCCTCACGCTGCCAGCAGCCCGGGAGGATAGGATGGACAGACGCCCCCCTCAAGCTAACAGCAGCCCGGAGGGATAGGATGGACGGACGCCCCCCTTCAAGCTGCCAGCAGTGCCATGACACAGAGCCATGCCAGGACACACCCAGCCAAGAATATCCTCGCTGGCATAGCTGAGGATCTGGGGATGGGAAAACCTAGACCAAGGGATGGATGCAAAGGCCAACCCTGCAGTGCCGTGAGCAGTCCCCCGACCCCCCAACCAAGCCAGTGACCACAGCTGAACCGCACCGCACCGCCGCCCCCCACCTCCCTGCTGCCCGGCGAACACCGGGAGGAGTAAACGGGGCGGGAGGATGGTCCCCCTCCCATGCTGCCCCACCTCGTGGTGGCCACCAAGCCAGAGCGAGCCCAGAGAAGCGAGTGCCCGGAGGAGTGGGAGGACGGACGCCCCCCCCCCAAGCTGCCTGCCATGAGCCGAACAAGTCCCGTGAGTGAGGGGGGAGAAGTGAGTGGACAGACTCCCCTAACACAGACGCCATCCCCCCCCCCTGCATGACATGAACAGTAATAGATACGTGGAAGCAGAAGATGAACACACTGTCCCCCTCTGTGACAAAAACATAAAGAAATGACAGAGGGGTGCGACCTCCTGCATGATACGACCCCAACAATACACCATGTGGAATACTCACCATCTGACGGGTGTCCCCCTCCTCTGGTGCGGTGAACCACCACTGACTCCCGGCCGACCGTGCTGCCACACTGAGCACTGGAAGCACCGGGAGAAAAACAACAGGCAAAATACATGTTAAACTGAATGACCAGAAATACTGAATCTAAACAGTGGTGCCCCCTTCCCCTTACTCCGATGCCCCCAGGAAGGACGAACTGCAGCGGCAGACCCCTCTCCTTCACTACCCTCCCCCCCCCCCCCTGCCTGGCGGAGAGGCATCCTGAGTGCCCCCCCCCCCCAGCGTAATGAACAAACCGGAGAGGAGAGACCATCAGCACCAGACTCCTGGCTGAGCGTGCTGCTGCTCTGAGCTCCGGGAAAACAAATGGCTGACCCCCCCACGATGCAAACTGAGCCCTGGGAAAGTGAATGGATGCCCCCCCTCCCCTGGCGCGAGAACCAGGAGAAGCAGGTGGGCGGCCTTCAACCAGCGGGAGCCCAGGAGTGTGTGGACGCCCCCCCCCCCCCATGAGCGCCGGAAGAAGCGGGCGGGCAGCCCCCCCCCACGAAGCCGGTGGATAGTGGGATGAAGCAGGAGGACGGGTAGGTGGAGGACGGACGGCACCCCCCCGCTCCCTCCACACGAGCGCCGGGGGAAGTGGGCGGCCCCCACGACACTGGTGGCACAATGAACCGGAGAGGTGAACCACCCACAGCCCAGACTCCCGGCTGAGCGTGCTGCTCAGAGGGTGGATGGCCGCCCCCCCTTCCCCGGCGTGAGCACTAGGGGAAGCAGGCGGGCGGGTTTCATGGAACCCCAAACCACGGACGCCTAGAGTGAACCAGAGGAGAGGGAGGGTGGACGGAGGGGCTCCCCGCTCTCACTGTGCGGGCCCCCCAGGAGGAGCGGGTGGACGAGCGGTCGACCCTGCAAGGAGGCCGGCGTGCGTTCCAGCATGACCCCCCCCTAAAGATACCGGTAGGTAGGCGGGGCGCCCCCCCCCCCCCTGAAGATGCCCGAAGTAAGCACTGGGAGGGGGACCGCCACGAGACTCCAGGCAGCCGACCTGCTGCTCTGCACAAAACCGGAAGTGACGTCAAACGACCCGGAAACACAGCCGACGCCGGAGAGGGGAGGGATAAATAGCCCCCCAGACCCCTTCTACCTGTCGCTGCTTCACAGGCACATGTAATTTTAAAGCGAAAGCGGTTGTATGCCCGCAAAAAAAAAAAAAAAAAACTGTAATGCCGCGTACACAAGATCGGATTTTCCATCGGAAAAACCTTGGATGGTTTTTCCGACTCAAGCTTGGCTTGCATACACACGGTCACACAAAAGTTCTCTGAACTTTCGACCCTCAAGAACGCGGTGACGTACAACACTATGACGAGCCAAGAAAAGGAAGTTCAATGCTTCCGAGCATGCGTCAAATTGTTTCCGAGCATGCGTCGGAATTTTGTGCGTCAGAATTGCTAGAGACGATCGGAATTTCCGCTAGGAATTTTTTCCGTCGGAAAATTTGAGAACCAACTCTCTATCTATTGTTGGCGGAAATTCCGACAGCAAAAGTCCGATGGAGCATACACACGGATGGAATTTCCGTCCAAAAGCTCACATTGGACTTTTCTTGTCGGAATTTCCGATTGTGTTTACGTGGCATAAGGCTAAGGCATAATGAGCTTCCGGGTTCGCGGCTTCGGCCACTCGCTCTCCGGCAAGGAGCTCTGATTTTCCGGCAGCTCGCTCTCCGGCAAGGAGCTCTGATTTTCCGGCAGCATCCACCGTACCTTCAGAGCGCATGCGCCACTGACGTCAGGTGCATGCAAGGTGAATATCTCCTAAACCGTACAGGTTTAGTAGATATTAATTTTACTTACAGGGTAAGCCTTATTATAGGCTTACCTGTAGGTAAAAATGAGAAAGCGGAGTATACAACCACATGTTGGGTGTCTATTTACTCAATCTCATCTTTTATATTTTAACGTAAAATTGGGTAATATATTTAGCTTGTGTGCACTAAAATTAACCGTGTATTTTTAGTTTATTTTTTACTGAAAATGTTATTCTTCTGGGCCCTTGCTTTAAAAAAATATACTGTATACTGTAAAATGTTGGGGTTTCTTAGCTCAATAGTAGGGCCAGAACACTGCGTTTTACTCCATGCCAGAAGTATTTCTACCCACTTTTATTTAAAGAAATGTCAACAGTTCATACAGGTATATCTTCCCATGCAGGAGATGCCCACCGTCATTATGAACAAACATAACATTCAGATTCCTGGCTCTCTTGTGGCAGCTTTACTGCTCCTTCAGACCAGTCACCTGGAAAGTGGTAACGACGGATGCCAGCCTTTGAGGCTGGGGAGCAGGACTAGAAAAGACAACTGTCCAAGGACAGTGGTCAAGAACCGAAAGAAGCTTGCCCATCAATATCCTAGAGATTCAGGCAGTACGTCTGGCTCTAAAGGCCTGGACTTTCAGGTTACGGGGTTGTCCTGTCAGGATTCAATCCGACAATGCCACAGCTGTGGCCTATATCAATCAGTGTTGGTCATCTTACTTTAAAAAAGTAATTAGTTACAGTTACAAATTACTTCTCCCAAAAAGTAATTGCGTTAGTAACTCAGTTACTACATTGAACAAGTAATTAGTTGCTCAGCAAAGTAACTGACTTTTTTTTTTTGAGGGCACATAGCACATCAGGGCACATAGCACATCAGGGCATGGGGCACATAGCACATCAGTGCATGGGGCACAGGGCACATAGCACATGAGGGCACATCAGGACATGGGGCACATAGCACATCAGGGCACATAGCACATCAGGGCATGGGACACATAGCACATCAGGGCACATAGCACATCAGGGCATGGGGCACATAGCACATCAGGGCATGGGGCACATCAGGGCATGGGGCACATAGCACATCAGGGCATGGGGAGCACAGCACATCAGGGCGCACAGCACATCAGGGCACATGATAGCACATCAGGTCATGGGGCACATAGCACATGAGGGCACATCAGGACATGGGGCACATAGCACATCAGGGCAGGGCACAAAGTACATTGTTTACCAGCCATGCAGAGTAGTGCAGGAAGCGTGTGTAATAAGTTCTTTCTCATGTCACGGCACTGACGGCAGTCACGCTACTCCCCGGCGGCCCCTCCTCTCTTCTCGTCCATCCTAGATGATGTCACAAGAAAATGGGGATGGACGAGAAGAGAGGAGGGGCATCGGGGAGCAGCGTGACTGCCGTCAGTGCCGTGACATGAGAGAGACCCGGTCATAGAGGAGAGGAGGATTATACTACTACCATCTAGTGGCAGTAGATGTAATTGGGATAACACCGCCCAAGTAATGGTAACTGTGTTACCATAAGGGGAAGAGTAATCAGTTAGATTACTCGTTACCCTCTAAAGTAACTGCGTTACGTAACTCCGTTTATTCGAACTCAGTTACTTACATCACTGATATAAATCGCCAAGAGGGCACCAAAAGTCTCTCAGCACAGAGAGCGGTGAACCATATTCTAACTTGGGCAGAAAGGAATGTTCCATGCCTTTCTGCAATCTCCATTCCGGGAGTAGAGAATTGGCAGGCGGACTACTTAAGTCGCCAGCAATTATTCCCAGGGGAATGGTCTCTTCACCCCGTCATATTTCAGGCTGTTTGCCAAAGATGGGGGACTCCGGATGTGGATCTTCTAGCATCCAGGTTCAACACAAAGTTGGTCAACTTTGTGGCCAGAACAACGGATCCATTCGCATGCGGAACGGATGCGTTGGTGACCCCATGGGATCAGTTCTCACTGATCTATGCATTCCCCCCTATTCAGTTGCTGCCTCGACTTCTTTGCAGGATCAAGCTGGATAGAAATCCAATAATTGCTGTTACAATGTAGAGTATAAGATTTCCTATCATTTGTGCCAGGTCTTGCCAGAAAGAGTTAATCCAGCTCTGAGCAATCCTCTTTTATTGTTCAGTGAGATAAAACGGACAAACAGAGAAAAACCTTTGTCCGTTCCGCCCCCTTGCTTTGAGTGACAGGTTATTTACATATCTCGTGCACTAGCTTTAGACAGGCATTATTTTTTAATTCCAACCCCCACTCCTTTTCTGAAGTCATGTGGTTATTTTTCTGGATTTTGACTGGATGTTAGTGATCATAAAAAAAATAAAAATAAAATAAAAATAATAAAAAAATGGTAATCAATACAAGCCGCCCTAGTGATTACCCCACCGCGCTGTTTTAACAGAAGAATACAGTGCATCAAATACTAGCAGCAGCCACTTTAAATATATATAACCCTGTGAAAAATATAGTCAACACACTAAAATAGAATGACAAACTATAAGTGGCGCTAAGCGAATATAACAATTATATTGGTATAAACTGTGAAAAAAGTAATAGTGAAATATACTTAAATCTTAAAAATGAACAAAAGGCATAAAGAAAAATTCCAAAAAATGTGTATAGAGTGACAGCCCAAATAAAGTCCATATAAGTGTATAGTGATAGTGTTCAAAATTAGATAATCTTCTTCTCTTCCACCACACCACAGTGTTCAAGTGAGTCAAACCCCCTTCAGATAGGACACTCACCGCAATGCCTCACACTCTCGTGTTTTGGCAAATGAGCAGACAGCACCTCTCAACTAGGTGGATTGGTTCCACATCCGATGCAGTGATCCTCAAACAGGCTCCACATAAATGCAAAAATAAATGCAAAGGATAGTGTAATACTGCAAAGTCAGTTTTATTGGTACTACAAAATCTTCAAGTATTGCACTCACATGATAACCAGTAAAAGTAAGGATTCCCATGATTAAGTATCAATTACGAAACATGTCGGAGTGTGGCTACACGGCAGGCTATTGACAATCTGATCAAGCGTGTGTGGAGTGCCGTGTGTTACAGACTTTATTATCAGCCACCTTTGGAAACGGCGTTCGCAAGTGGAGAGGACAGGTAGAGAGTGGTTTATATACTATTTTGTGACCTGCGCTGATCCTGGGTCCGCCGTGACCATCATTCGTTGGTTGTGACAGTGTGAAGTTAATGCTGTGGATTCGGTTGCAGTGTGATTTTGGCTTACTTTTACTGGTTATCATGTGAGTGCAATATTTGAAGATTTTGTAGTACCAATAAAACTGACTTTGCAGTATTACACTATCCTTTGCATTTATTTTTGCATTTATGTGGAGCCTGTTTGAGGATCACTGCATCGGATGTGGAACCAATCCACCTAGTTGAGAGGTGCTGTCTGCTCATTTGCCAAAACACGAGAGTGTGAGGCATTGCATTGCGGTGAGTGTCCTATCTGAAGGGGGTTTGACTCACTTGAACACTGTGGTGTGGTGGAAGAGAAGAAGATTATCATCTAATTTTGAACACTATCACTATACACTTATATGGACTTTATTTGTGCTGTCACTCTATACACATTTTTTGGAATTTTTCTTTATGCCTTTTGTTCATTTTTAAGATTTAAGTATATTTCACTATTACTTTTTTCACAGTTTATACCAATATAATTGTTATATTCACTTAGCGCCACTTATAGTTTGTCATTCTATGTTAGTGATCATAGCAGAAGGAATACAAAGGAGAAAATGCATGTTGACAAGGGGAGTGTAGAGGTGGGCGGGGAGTCTACTGACATTACGACTCCACCCACCGAGCTCCAGACAACAGATCCACCCACAGAATCTGCAGTTTTTCAGTGCTTATAACAGACAGAGGGGAGACATTTGACAGATGAGGATACATGCAGGAGGCATGTATATCCTTATAGATCAGCACTATGGCAGTAGTTTAGAAAGGATGAGAGTGGGTTTACATCCACTTTAAGTAATTACTTAAGGCTCTGTGTCCCATGATGTACTCCAAAAAAAGGATTTTACATGTAAGCTGTAATAAAAATCCTATTTTTATTTATTTTTTGCCAGAAAATTACTTAGAACCCCAAATGTTGTGTTACACTATGTGATTATTCTTGCTCTGTGTCTTTAAGATCTGTCCCCTTCTTTCTAGCTGAACTCTCTCACCGTAGTTCTTTATATGTCTCCTCCACTTCCTGATTCTGGTCATTATTCCTGTATATCTTCCATGCTAAACATCTTACATGTGGCTTACAACTGCAACGTTTTTCTATCTATGAATATCCATCATTAAACGGAACATTCGAAAGGATTAATCGTCTGTCGTCCTAACTGTGAGTTTATTCATTGAGTTAAACTGCCTGTATCGATGCAAGGGATGAATATCAAACCAGCTTGAGTAAGGCCTACTTAAACCTGGAGATGAACTTTATCGCTTTGTAGTTGAGACAGAACAGTAGAAAAACTGAGTTTCACAGCCTAATTACAAGATTTCTGCATGTGAGTACTGAAACAGACAAGATTTACTGCCCTCATAGCAAGACAGAAGGGACAGAGCAGCACATGGCAGCCTTATAGCCTGAGACAATCTGCACAGTGTCATATTTCAGCACACAGATCCTGCCTGCTTTCACAGTCAGTCTGCTATCATGAGTGACCAAGCTTCTGCATGTGAACTCACATCTACCTCCCCACAAGTTCCTGAAGAAACTGAGTTACCCAAACGCTCAGTTAAACCCACTTGGAAAGTAATGGAGAATTATGAAGCTTCAAGGACTGAATTGTCAAATAGCTTGGAATTAGTCTGGGAGAAAATCCTTGCTGAAGCCAATACAGTGTCTGTTGAACGTGAACTACTGACACTAGAGGGCGCCATTAAACAACTTTCTGCCTCATATGAGCTTTATCAGCTTACCAGCATCAAATTCACTAATGTCTTCAAAACATGAAGTCAGAAAGTGCGATGATGCAATTAAAGCGCGTCAATGCTCTCAATATTGAAAGAGACAGTTTTATCCAGCAAACCAGATTAAAGGCAGAAGCAAAAATAAAGCTGTTACAGGACACTGCATCTCACAGATCTGTTTCCACCAGACGTTCTAAAAACTCGTCAAGATCCCATAGTTCAAGATACTCAACACTCAGTGAGCGACTTATTAATGCCCGCGCTGAAGTGGAAGCCAGCAAAGTGCAGGTGGCATATGCAGAAAAAAGAGCAGAGTTGGAAGCGCAGTCAGCACGTCAAAGAGCAGAGTTGGAAGCTCAGAGAGCAGAGTTGGAAGCGCAGTCAGCACGACAAAGAGCAACAATGGAAACCTTAAATGAACAGTGTAAACATGACGCAGCTATGGCAAAGCTAAGGGTCCTACAGCAAGCTATCAGTGCAGACGAAGGTGCAAGTGAGAAAGACAGCATTAACCTAAACATAGCAGATATGGAAGACCCCCTCAAACGCACTAAAGACTATGTCCTAAGCCACTGCAGTGCACACTCCATTGTCTCCAATGCTCCCGACTACATAGAGACTCCTTCACAGCTTCAAGTTAAAGAGGTTCCAGCAACTTCCTGCACTCAAAATCACTACACTGCATTTCCTACCTGCCTACCTTGCCTGCCTTCATACGTCACAGAGCATCAGTGCAAGCTTCAAGCAAGTCATCAATCTCCAGTCATTGGTACAGCCTTGAATCAACGTACCATTGGAACAACTGACTTCAATCAAGCAACTCACCTGGATGCATCTGCTGCACCATATTTCCCTGTGTGTGTCCTTTAACAACAATGTCAAAGATAACGCAATCAGCACCATACAGCCAACAGCATCTCACATAAAGGCGGAGACAACTGAGACAGAAGAGTTTGTGAGGTACATGCTTCACCGAGAGCTCACAAAGACTGGTCTTACAAGTTTTGATGACCAACCTGAGAACTACAGAAGTTGGAAATGTGCCTTCAGAACTACAATCAGCAATATTGGCATTACAGCTGATCAAGAATTGAATCTGCTGATCAAATGGCTTGGTCCTCTATCTGCTGCACGTGTTAAGCCATTAAGATCGGTTTTCATGGACAATCCTACTGCAGGCCTCACAGCTGCATGGGAGCGACTAGAGCAGTGATTCTCAACCAGGGTTCCGTGGAACCCTAGGGTTCCTCCAGAGGTTGCTAGGGGTTCCTTCAGCATTGGGCAATTTCTGCCTCTCAGAAAATTTCCTACTGCCACCATTGATCTTTTTAGCTATCTGTAAGGAGGTAATTCTTCCCAATGACCACAAGTGTAAGGACCATTCTTCCCACTGACCATCACACTAAGGTTTCATGAATTGTAGATCTGTCATTTTTAGCAGGGGTTCCCCGAGACCGGAGAACTATTTCAAGGGTTCCTCTGTGTTGAAAAGGTTGAGAAAGGCTGGACTAGAGCAAAGTTATGGCAGTCCAGAAGCTATAGAAAATGCTTTGTTCATGCGTCTGGAAACTTTCCCAAAGATATCTGGTAAGGACAACAAGGAGTTCCAGAGACTGAGTGACCTTCTCCTTGAGCTTCAGCTAGCCATGACAGACCCAAAACTACCTGGACTCAGTTACCTTGACACTCCAAGAGGGGTAAACCCAATTGTCTCCAAGCTCCCGTATGGTTTGCAAGAGAAATGGACTGCACTAGGGTCATCATACAAAAGAGAGAACAAGGTTTCCTTCCCTCCATTCTCTTTCTTCTGTGAATTCATCAGGAAAATTGCAGAGACCAAGAACGATCCAAGTTTTTCCTACGGTGAGTACAGCCTCTTCTCACCCTTTCCTAAGAGTACCAGTCTTCAGGGCAACTATAGAAACCATAGAGGCCCAGTGTCCGTGAAAAAGACTGACATCGTTCCCACTCCTACCACAGTTCTGGCCACGAACAAACAGAGTAGGAAGATTGAAAACCCTAACAGAGAGTGTCCCATACACAAGAAGCCACACCCCCTCAATAAATGTATCGGCTTTAGGAAAAAGCCTCTGGAAGAGCGCAAGGAGCTTTTAAAGACATTTAGGGTATGTTTCAAGTGCTGTGCTTCTACAGAACATTTTGCAAGGGACTGTAATGTGTCCATCAAGTGCATAGAGTGTGGCTCTGAAGAACATGTGCAAGCCCTCCATCCTCTTGAGCCCAGCTCTGCACAACCTGCCAACACTCCTCCCAGGTTAACGCATGGCGGGGAGAATACAGACCAAGTGCCTAATTCTACCATCATTTCTTCATCCTGCACTGAAGTTTGTGGAGAAGACCGCTGTGGTAAGTCCTGTGCTAAGATATGCTTGGTGAACATATACCACAAGGATCAACCAGAAAAGTCTCTAAAGGCATATGCTATCTTAGACGATCAGAGCAATCGATCACTTGCAAAATCGGAATTGTTCAATCTATTTGAAATAAAAGGCGAAGCTCATCCTTATACTTTGGGTACCTGTAGTGGAACTATAGAGGTTTCTGGAAGAAGGGCTCATGGACTCATGGTATCTTCTCTCAAAGGTAACTTGCAATTACCCTTACCTACACTTGTTGAGTGCAATCAGATACCTGCCAACAGGGAAGAAATCCCTACTCCAGCTGCTGCTTTCCATCACCCTCACCTCAAGGTAATAGCAAATGAGATACCGCCGCTTGACAAAGATGCTCAGATCCTTCTTCTGTTAGGAAGAGACATTCTAAGAGTTCACAAGGTAAACAGACAAGTCAGTGGACCCCCAGATGCCCCATTTGCCCAGCGCACGGATCTAGGGTGGGTCATCATAGGCAATGTCTGTATAGGCAAAATGAAAAGACCTACCAACATTTCGTCATTCAAGACAAATGTTCTGCCAAATGGCCGAAACACTTACTTTGAGCCATGCCCACAACACTACTGGGTGAAAGAGAAGATAACCAGCCACGAATGGCAACATGGTATCTCAGGTGACACAAGCCCTTTCTCCTGCCATGATGGCGACTTCAGCTCTACAGTGTTTAATGCAACCAGTGAAGATGACATACTGGCTCCTTCAATGGAAGACAAAGAATTCATCAAGGTAATGGACAATGAGTTCTTTCAAGATGACTCCAATAACTGGGTAGCACCCCTACCCTTTCGTCTCCCAAGAGAGAGATTGCCCAACAACTTACAGCAGGCCATCAGTAGATTCTCCTCCTTAAAGCGAAACTTAAGCAGGAAACCAGAGATGCAAAAGCACTTTGTGGACTTTATGCAAAATGTATTTGACAGAGATCATGCAGAGCCTGCTCCCCCACTAAAGGATGGAGAAGAATGCTGGTACCTTCCATCCTTTGGCGTGTATCACCCACGCAAACCAGACCAAATCAGAGTTGTCTTTGATTCCAGTGCTCAGCACGAAGGTGTTTCTCTTAACAACATGCTCCTTACTGGACCCAACTTGAACAACAGTCTAATAGGAGTCTTGATTCGTTTCAGACAAGAGCCTGTAGCAGTAATGGCCGACATTCAACAGATGTTTCACTGCTTCATCGTCAGAGAAGACAACAGAAACTACCTCAGGTTTCTATGGCACAAGGACAATGACCTCAACAAGGAAGTTATAGATTATCGCATGAAGGTACATGTCTTCGGTAACAGTCCTTCCCCAGCAGTGGCAACTTATGGGCTAAGGAGAACAGCTCAGACTGGAGAAGTTGAATATGGATCTGATGCCCGTCAATTTGTTGAAAGAAACTTCTACGTTGACGACGCACTTAAGTCCTTTCCAACTGCTAAAGAAGCAATTGATCTTCTCACCAGAACAAAGGAGATGCTGACTATAGCAAACCTTAGACTGCACAAGATTATATCCAACAGCCAGGAACTTATGAATGCCTTTCACTCTGAGGACTATGCCACTAGTCTAAAAAACCTTGACTTAGGTACAGATGTGCCTCCTGTACAGCGAAGTCTGGGTTTGTTGAGGAACATCAAGCAAGACAAATTCACCTTCCAAGTGTCAACTTGTGACAAACCCTTCACTAAGAGAGGAGTCCTGTCCGTGGTGAATAGCATCTATGACCCACTGGGTTTCCTTGCTCCAGTTACCATTCAAGGTAAGATTTTACTAAGACAGTTGTCTACTGAGAACATAGACTGGGATACTCTCTTGCCTAGTGAGAATCAACACAAGTGGGAAAGGTGGAGATATTCTTTGAAGTCACTAGAAAAACTTCAGATTCCCCGTTGCTATGTTCCAGGATCCACTTCAACTGCTAACCGGAGAGAGATTCATATTTTCTCTGATGCATCAGTTGAAGCTATTGCTGCAGTAGCCTATTTGAAGACCTCTGAACTGAATGGAGAATCACACTGTAGTTTTGTCCTAGGCAAGGCAAAACTCACTCCCAAGCCTGCACATACCATACCAAGACTTGAACTTTGTGCAGCCGTGCTAGCAGTAGAAATTGCTGAGGTCATACGAAGTGAAATGGACACTAGAATTGATTCTTTCACCTTCTATACAGACAGTAAGGTAGTACTTGGTTACATAAACAACCAAACAAAACAATTTTATGTGTACGTCAGCAACAGGGTTGAACGTATCAAGAGATTCTCTCTACCAAGTCAATGGCATCACGTTCCCACTGAACTCAACCCAGCTGACTGTGGGACCAGAGCCGTGTCACCTGCCGCTCTTCAGGACAGCTTATGGCTGTCACCTCCAAGGTTTCTGTGTGAGGACTCTTACTTACTCCCTATTGACACCACCTATGGGCTAGTAAACCCTGAAGATGATAAGGAAATAAGAACTGTGAACACCTCACTCCACACTTCTGTAAGTACAAAACAGAAGCTGCGGTCACACCGTTATGAGCATCAATGGAAGCAGGTGCAGCATCTAGCCAATGTGTTCTGGCATCGTTGGAAGAAAAAGTATCTTCACCACCTTCAAGGTCGTAACAAATGGCAAGCATCTAAGCCGAATCTTAAGGTTGGAGACCTCATCCTTCTAAAAGACAAGGAAGTTTGTCGGAATGAGTGGCCTATGGGTCTTATTACTAAAGTTATGCCCAGCGACGATAACAAAGTCCGGAAGGTAGAAGTCAAGGTAACCAAGGGAGGATCGACACGAACCTTTAGTCGACCAATTACAGAGTTAGTACTCCTTTTGCCAGGTGAGTGACTTGTGCAAGGACTAGCCATGCTGTTGGCACGGCGGGGAGTACATTGCTGCCATCTACAGGTTCTACTCAGAACTTTGGAATTATTTGAAGACATCATACTGTGACTTTATGTTCTTCATCCTGTTGAACTTACGTTTATTATTTGCTTGTTGCATGTTTTTCATTACAGGTTCCAGGACATTCGTCAGTATTGGACTTTTTGAAAATATATATTTTAGTTTAAGGTTATGAAATCTAAAGATTTCAGACGGGGAGTGTTGTGTTACACTATGTGATTATTCTTGCTCTGTGTCTTTAAGATCTGTCCCCTTCTTTCTAGCTGAACTCTCTCTCTCACCGTAGTTCTTTATATGTCTCCTCCACTTCCTGATTCTGGTCATTACTCCTGTATATCTTCCATGCTAAACATCTTACATGTGGCTTACAACTGCAACGTTTTTCTATCTATGAATATCCATGATTAAACGGAACATTCAAAAGGATTCATCGTCTGTCGTCCTAACTGTGAGTTTATTCATTGAGTTAAACTGCCTGTATCGATGCAAGGGATGAATATCAAACCAGCTTGAGTAAGGCCTACTTAAACCTGGAGATAAAGTTTATCGCTTTGTAGTTGAGACAGAACACCAAACAAATAAATATATATAAACAGTGGGTACGGAAAGTATTCAGACCCCCTTAAATTTTTCACTCTTTTTTTATATTGCAGCCATTTGCTAAAATCATTTAAGTTAATTTTTTTTCCTCATTAATGTACACACAGCACCCCATATTGACAGAAATACACAGAATTGTTGACATTTTTGCAGATTTATTAAAAAAGAAAAACTGAAATATCACATGGTCCTAAGTATTCAGACCCTTTGCTGTGACACTCATATATTTAACTCAGGTGCTGTCCATTACTTCTGATCATCCTTGAGATGGTTATACACCTTCATTTGAGTCCAGCATGTGTTTGATTATACTGATTGGACTTGTTTAGGAAAGCAACACACCTGTCTATATAAGACCTTACAGCTCACAGTGCATGTCAGAGCAAATGAGAATCATGAGGACAAAGGAACTGCCTGAAGAGCTCAGACAGAATTGTGGCAAGGCACAGATCTGGCCAAGTTTACAAAAAAATTCTGCTGCACTTAAGGTTCCTAAGAGCACAGTGGCCTCCATAATCCTGAAATGAAAGACGTTTGGGGCGACCAGAACCCTTCCTAGAGCTGGCCGTCCGGCCAAACTGAGCTATTGGGGGACAAGAGCCTTGGTGAAAGAGGTAAAGAAGAACCCAAAGATCACTGTGGCTGAGCTCCAGAGATGCAGTCGGGAGATGGGAGAAAGTTGTAGAAAGTCAACCATCACTGCAGCCCTCCACCAGTCGGGGCTTTATGGCAGAGTGGCCCGACGGAAGCCTCTCCTCAGTGCAAGACACATGAAAGCCTGCATGGAGTTTGCTAATAAACACCTGAAGGACTCCAAGATGGTGAGAAATAAGATTCTCTGGTCTGATGAGACCAAGATAGAACTTTTTGGCCTTAATTCTAAGCGGTATGTGTGGAGAAAACCAGGCACTGCTCATCACCTGTCCAATACAGTCCCAACAGTGAAGCATGGTGGTGGCAGCATCATGCTGTGGGGGTGTTTTTTAGCTGCAGGAACAGGACGACTGGTTGCAATCGAGAGAAAGATGAATGCGGCCAAGTACAGGGATATCCTGGTAGAAAACCTTCTCCAGAGTGCTCAGGACCTCAGACTGGGCTGAAGGTTTACCTTTCAACAAGACAATGACCCTAAGCACACAGCTAAAATAACGGAGTGGCTTCACAAAACTCTGTGACTGTTCTTGAATGGCCCAGCCAGAGCCCTGACTTTAGCCCAATTGAGCATCTCTGGAGAAACCTAAAAATGGCTGTCCACCAACGTTTACTATCCAACCTGACAGAACTGGAGACGATCTGCAAGGAGGAATGGCAGAGGATCCCCAAATCCAGG
Organism: Rana muscosa; assembly: GCA_029206835.1. Lineage (NCBI taxonomy): Eukaryota > Metazoa > Chordata > Amphibia > Anura > Ranidae > Rana > Rana muscosa. The sequence continues at coordinate 470,043,132 of CM055117.1, forward strand.
TGTGAAAAACTTGTTGCATCTTTCCCAAAAAGACTCATGGCTGTATTAGATCAAAAGGGTGCTTCTACTAAATACTGAGCAAAGGGTCTAAATACTTAGGACCATGTGATATTTCAGTTTTTCTTTTTTAATAAATCTGCAAAAATGTCAACAATTCTGTGTTTTTCTGTCAATATGGGGTGCTGTGTGTACATTAATGAGGAAAAATATAATAACTTAAATGATTTTAGCAAAATGGGTGCAATATAACAAAGAGTGAAAAATTTAAGGGGGTCTGAATACTTTCCGTACCCACTGTATATATTTTTTTTCCTTACACCCTAGAGAATAAAATGGCGGTCATTGCAATACTTTCTGTCACACTGTATTTGTGCAGCGGTCTTACAAGCGGACTTTTTTTGAATTAAAAAATAAGACAACAGTAAAGATAGCCCATTTTTTTTTATATTGTGAAAGATAGGTAATGCCGCGTACACACGTTATTCATGTCATGCAAAAAAACTACGCTTTTCTCGTCATGGTTCCTCTCAAGCCTGCCTTGCATACACACGTTCATGAAGAAAAACGCTTCAGCAAAGCGTGCTGACGTACATCACGTACGACTGCACTATAAATGGGAAGTTCCATTCGAATGGCTCCACCCTTTGGGCTGCATTTGCTGATCCTCATGTTAGTAAAGTTTGGTGAGAGACGATTCGCGCTTTTCAGCCTTGTGCTCTTCAGCGTGACGAATGTGCTATCTCCATTCAGAACGCTAGTTTTACCAGAACGAGCGCTCCTGTCTCATACTTTATTCTGAGCATGCGCGTTTTTTTCCCCTCGTAAAAGTGTACACACGACCGTTTTTCACGACGTGAAAAAGAACGACATGAAAAACTGCGAGAAAAAATAGAGCAGGTTCTAATTTTTTTGCGGGCATTTTTCTCGTCGTTAAAAATGCTACGGAGCATACACACGACCGGTTTTCACGACCAATCTAAAAAATGGCAGTTTTCTCGTCCTGAAAAACGGTCGTGCGTACGCGGCATTACACCGAATTAATTGATACCCAACATTTCAAGCTTCAAAATTGCGCCTGCTCGTGGAATTACCCTTAAAAATCTCTATAGGCGATGTTTAATAATTTATACAGGTTACCAGTTTTGAGTTACAGAGGAGGTCTAGGTAGAATTATTGCTCTCTCTCTAATGATTGCAGCAATACCTCACATGTGTGGTTTGAACACCGTTTTCATATTCGGCCTTACTCATGTATGCATTCGCTTCTGCGCGCGACGGGACAAGGCGCTTTAAAAAAAAAAAAAAAAAATCTTATTTATTCTACTTTTTTTTTTTTTTTTTGACACTCCTTTTAAAAAAAAATAATAATTGGTCACTTTTATTCCTATTACAAGGGATGTAAACATCCCTTGTAATAGGAAAAAAAAAGCATGACAGGACATCTTAAATATGAGATCTGGGGTCAAAAAGAGCTCTCCCGATAGGGGCCTCTCCCACCACCAATAAAAGTGATCTTGCGGCAAACCCGCTACAGAGACCACTTTTAAAGAAAAACGCACGCTGTTCCTGAAAATGGCTAGCTGCTGCCATAACAACGGTATTTAGCACCAAAGTACCGACATACGGATACGGCGATTTGCATGAGGCGGTTAACTGACAATTGCATGGTCTTGAAACGCTGTATCCAAATAAAATTCATGCCCTTTTAACCACAAAAAAGTTTTTTCTTTTGGTGGTATTTGATCACCTCTGCAGTTTTTTTTTTTTTTTTTTTGGCGCTATAAACAAAAAGAGACCGGCAATTTAAAATATATATATATATATATATATATATATATATATATATATATCTTTTTTTACTTTCTGCTATAAAACATATCCAATAAAAAAAATCTAAAAAATCTAATTTCTTCATCAATTTAGGCCAATATGTATTCTGCTACATACAGTATTTTTGGTAAAAAAATCCCAATAAGCGTATATTGATTGGTTTGCGCAAAAGTTATCGCATCTCTATTTTTATGTTATTTTTTTTTTACTAGTAATGGCAGCGATCAGCGATTTTTAGCAGGACTGCGACATTGCATCGGACACCTAACTGACATTTTTGACACTTTTTTGGGAACCAGTGAAAATTATTAGTGAACAGTGCTAAAAAATATGCACTGTTACTGTATTAATGATACTGGCAGAGATTTTAAGGGGAAAAACCCTTATCCGAGCACGCAGCCCGACCGGTCAGGAAAGGGGGTGGGGACGAGCGGACGCCCTCTTGAACCGTACCAGGCCGCATGCCCTCAACATGGGGGGGTGGGTCCTTTGGGGCAGGGGGGCGCCCTGCGGCCCCCCCACCCCAAAGCACCCTGCCCCCATGTTGATGAGGACAAGGGCCTCTACCCGACAACCCTGGCCGTTGGTTGTCGGGGTCTGCGGGTGGGGGGCTTATCGGAATCCGGGAGCCCCCTTTTATAAGGGGGCCCCCAGATCCCGGCCCCCCACCCTATGTGAATGAGTATGGTGTACATCGTACCCCTACCCATTCACCTAGTGAAAAAAAATGTCAATAAGAAACACACTACACATGTTTTTAAAGTAATTTATTAGGCAGCTCCCGGGGTCTTCTTCCGACTTCGGAGGTCTCTTCTGCTCTCTGGTGTCGTCTCTGTGCTCTCTGGTTCTTCTACCGCTCTCCGGTGCCTTCTTCCTTCTGCCGGGCGCCTCCGCTATCTTCTTCCAGCTCTTTTGCTAGCGGCGGTCCGATCTTCTCCGTAGTCTTCTTCCCTCTTCTCTTCGATGTTGACACGAAAGCTGCCAGCCGCTGTAATGCTGTGTGTGCGGTGCACAATGATTTATATAAGCATGGGGCATGGTCACCTGGTGATGCCACCCGGTGACCCCGCCCCCGTATGACATCACAGTCCCATCATTCCCCGGGACTGTGACGTCATACGGGGCGGGGCCACCGGGTGGCATCACCCGGTGATCACGCCCCATGCCTATATAAATCATTGTGCACCGTGCAACCGGCATTACAGCAATAGAGAGCGTTGTGTCAACATCTCGAGAAGAGAAGAGGGAAAAAGGTGACGAAGAAGACCGTGCCACCGCTAGCAAAAGAGCTGGAAGAAGATAGCGGAGGTGCCCGGCAGAAGGTAGAAAGCATCGGAGAGTGGAAGAAGAACCGGAGAGCGTGGAGAAGGCACCGGAGAGCAGGAGAAGAAGACCCCGAAGTCGGAAGAAGACACCCGAAGTTGGAAGAAGACCACCGGAGCTGCCTAATAAATTACTTTAAAAACCTGTGTAGTGTGTTTTTTTATTGTAATTTTTTTCCCAGGTGAATGGGTAGGGGTACAATGTACCCCATACTCATTCACATAGGGTGGGGGCCGGGATCTGGGGGCCCCCTTATTTAAGGGGGCTCCCGGATTCCGATAAGCCCCCCGCCTCGCAGACCCCAACGGCCAGGGTTGTCGGGTAGAGGCCCTTGTCCTCATCAACCTGGGGGCAGAGTGCTTTGGCGGTGGGGGGCCACAGGGCGCTCGTCCCCACCCCCTTTCCTGACCGGCCGGGCTGCGTGCTCGGATAAGGGTCTGGTATGGATTTTGGGGGGACCCCCACACCGTTTTTTCAGCGTAGGGGGTTCCCCTTAAAATCCATACCAGACCTAAGGGCCTGGTATGCTCCTGGAGGGGAACCTATGCCGTTTTTTATTTAAAATTTGGCGTGGAGGTCCCCCTCATGATAACAGCGGCGAGATCGCGGCCAGCCACTGTACACTTCCCACTCCTTTTCCAGGTCAGCAAATCCGCAGCTAAAACGCAAAGGAACCACTGAACAACTGATTGAGAACTTGGCAAAGAAACCGGAGCTCAAAAACGCAACGCACAAGTGTGGACCCAGCCTTACACAGTGTAAGGTTTAACCGCTTCTTTTCCAACTTCATTGAGTGGCCATGTGTCCTCTTAACCACTTAAGCCTCGGCCCATTAGGCAGGTTAAAGACCAGGCCACTTTTTGCGATTCGGCACTGCGTCGCTTTAACTGACAATTGTGCGGTCGTGCGACGTGGCTCCCAAACAAAATTGACGTCCTTTTTTCCCCACAAATAGAGCTTTCTTTTGGTAGTATTTGATCACCTTTAAACAAAAATAGAGCGACAATTTTGAAAAAAAATCTATATTTTTTACTTTTTGCTATAATAAATATCCCCAAAAAATATATAAAAAATAAATGTTTTCTCTTTTCGTCCATGGACAAACACAGCCTTCTCAATAATTGACAAATGGGGTTATGTTCCTGTTCATAGGAGAGGACTAGGCAGAACATGTTAAAAGTTTAAACACATGTTACAATAATCAGAGTTGAACAGCCCCGCCCAGGGGGTGGTCCCTCTAGACATAACCCTCCGCCCTGCAGTCAGCAGCTCAGTTTTTTTCTGCCTAGCAGAGGACGTGGCTCCCTTTGGGCCCAGAGTCCAGAAGAATTTTTTATTTTATTTACATTTTTTTGTGATATCTTCTATCAAGTGCCGGCTTGGCGACAGGCTGGATATTATAGATCCTTGTAGTCTTCCCAGTTTCCGGCCATCGAGTATGCCAGTCCTTAGCTTCGCACTGGTCCTGCCACGAGGTACCCCATGGCTCCAGGGGTGGCCTGTGAGCACATGCTCCAGGATCTACATATGACTGGGATGATTGTTGTCTCACTCACAGTGGACCGGGCCGACAGCTACTCCAACTCGGTTGTAGGCCTGTCAGGGACGCACCAGCGAGTCCTCACAGGACGGGTAAGTACTATTCCCCCTGGTGGGAACAGCTGGGTGTTTCAGGGAATTAGGGGTTCTCCTGTCCTCCCTTTCCCTGTTCTCTGTCACATTTCCCCTTCTGCTCTAGAGAGGCGCTGCGACCGGGGCGTACCTGTCCCGGTGGGGGACTGTGGGGTGCCTGGGCTCGCTTGTCTGTGAGGGGTGCTCTGTTCTGGAGAACTCCCTGTGCTGCCTTCTCTTCCACATCGCATTGCTCGGGCGCCATTTTTGCGCCGCCGCCGCCATTTTCTTGTATGCCTGCTGTTTAACGTGTAATTTCGCATTGGTGGCCATTTTGGCGTGGCCGCGCTATGGCGCAGGTTGTTATTGTGGTCGCGCCCATTTCTTGCTGGTGGCCATTTTGGATGGGGTTTTGGCCTCTAGTGCTGGCTTCATGTAAAGCGCGCAGCACAATTCTCCTCACAGTTTTCTCCTCACACACGCTGTGTACAGACGGAGGCGGGCAGCGATGCTGAGCGGTCTCCTGCTGGTGAGTCCCCTGGGTAACCCCCCCCCGGTCAGTGCAGCAAGGAGGACGGACTTTTCAGTTTTGTCTAAGTCCCTGAGAGCTGTCAGTAATGGAGTCAGTGTCTGGTCCTTCTTCCCCAAACATGCCAGAGGTGGCAGCCGGTGCCCCTGCACCTGCAGTGACCATGGACGCTTTGTCAGCAGTCCTGGAATCATTTGTTGCCAGGGTGGAAGCGGCGTGCGAGCGTAAGGGGGGTAAAAAGCGCCCCCTCCCTCTGCCATCCCCAGGGGAATGCTCTGGCCCCGGTTCTGGGTTATCAGAGGATGCGGACCAGGACCTTCCTTGAGAGGAAGACCTTTCATCCGGGTCAGTGCATGACAGGGCACTTGTGGGTGCGCTTATCAATGTTGTGAGGGACTCCCTTAAGCTGGAAGGTGCATCTGAGGCGTCCACGGAGGGGTCAGTCTCTTTTGGGTGGCACAAATCGACCCGCTCTGTGAAGGTGTTTCCCTATGTGTCCTTCTTTGATAAATTCATAGATAAGGAATGGGAAAAGCCGCAGAAGTCCTTTGTGGTCTCTCGGCGCCTGGCGGTCAGGTATCCTTTTGAGGAAAGCATTTTGAAAAAATGGGCTTCTCCTCCGGTTGTTGACCCCCCGGTCACTCCCTGTAGAGGGGACCCCTGCATTAATGCACTGAGCAGGTCTGTATTCACCTTGCTGGGGTCTGCGTTGCGGCCTATTGTGGCTGCTACCTTGGTGTCTCAGACGCTCAATGACTGGGCAAAGATTTTGCAACAGACTGTGGAAGAACTCCAGCTCCCTCTGAAGTGTATAAGACTGGCCGACCAGTTGGTGCAGGGCCTTGTGTATGTCTGTGATGCCCCTCTGGATGCAGCCCACTTAATCTCCAGGGCCTCTGTATCTGCGGTGGTAATGCGCCGCCTAATTTGGCTAAAATGCTGGTCCGCTGACCAGGCTTCTAAGAAAGCCTTGGCAGACTTGCCCTTCAAGGGTGGGAGGCTTTTTGGTACCTTGCTGGATGACATTATTAAGGATGTCACTGGAGGTAAGAGCACTTTTCTCCCTCAGTCCACTAAGGGGAAGGAGCCGCGCCGTAAGCCGGGTCCTTCCTTTCCCACGCAGAAGCGGTATTTTCGTCAGTCAGGGTCCGCGGGTAGACCTTCCCAAGCTGAAAAGGGTCCAGCTGCGGGACAGAAGCGTCCCTGGGTGCGCAAGCCAGCAAGCAAGCCTGCCACTGCATGAAGTTTTGCCCCTGCCCGACTCTTGGGTGGGGGGCCGCCTTAGCAGGTTCACGGCACGGTGGACCTCCCTGCTCTCCGACCAGTGGGTCTGCGAGGTGGTCACTTCGGGATAGGAAGAAAAAAGCCCTGGACTGCCGCACTCTGTATAGACAGTTTTATTTTCAAAAATGTTTAAAATTAATCCATAATCCAAAACAACCAAAACGAACAGTGGTCATGCACCCCTGCATTAGTGCAGAGCCAGCATCTGTGTGAATAACAGGGTGGGAGCAGCTATTTGGAGCATCCACAGCTTTGAGCGGTACGTTTCTTTTCCGTGGTCACTTTGGGGTACAAGATCGTTTTTTTCCTGTCCGCCAAACAGATTCTTTCCCTCAAACCTCCCTCTTCTTCCGGCTCGCCGGTCTGCCCTATTGGTGCAAGATTTACTAGGGGCCGGAGTGATATTACCTGTACCTTACCTGAGAGGTTTCAGGGTTTTTATTCAAATCTGTTTGTGGTCCCGAAGAAGTACGGAGTCCGTCCGATCCTGGACCTCAAAGCCTTAAATGTCTTTGTAAAGGTCCGGAAGTTCCGCATGGAATCCATTCGTTCAGTGATTGCTGTGCTCCATCCGGGGGACTTTCTGGCATCCCTGGACATCAAGGACGCATACTTACATGTCCCAATCTGCACAAGACAGCAGAGGTTTCTGCGCTTTGCAATCGGCGAAGACCACTATCAGTTTGTGGCTCTTCCCTTTGGCCTAGCGTCAGCACCAAGGGTTTTCACCAAGGTGCTCGCCCCGATTCTAGCTTTGCTGAGACAGCGAGGCATTGCTATCGTGGGCTACTTAGACTATCTTCTTCTGAGAGCAGCTTCGGCTCAGAATTAGAGGAAGATGTGGCTATCGCCAATCAGACCCTCAGAATTCGGTTGGGTGTTAAACATTCAGAAGTCGGTCCTGACACCGACTCATCGTTTGGAGTACCTAGGGTTGATTCTGGACTCCAAGGAGGCGAGAGTCTTCCTTCCTTTGGAAAAATTGCAGACTCTTCAGTCTGCGGTGTGGTTGTTAACATCCCGCAAATGGTCGTCTCTCCGCTTTTGCATGCGAGTTCTGGATCTCATGGTAGCCTCCTTCGAGGCAGTACCGTATGCCCAATTCCACACTCGAGTCTTGCAGAGGGAGATCCTGTCCAAATGGAACAAATCGCCATTGTCTTTGGATCATCAGATTCAGGTCAGTCTCCTGGTCAGGGCTTCTCTGAGTTGGTGGCTGAGATGCCCGGCTCTTCAGTCAGGGAAGTCGTTCCTTCCCTTCCATTGGACTGTGATTTTGACGGACGCCAGCCTCACAGGTTGAGGGGGAGTCTGGGAAGACCTGTCGGCCCAGGGTCGCTGGACTCCGGACGAATCCCGTCTGTCGATCAATGTCCTGGAACTTCGGACGATCAGACTGTGTCTCTCCTCGTAGTCGAGGAGGCTACAGGAATGCCCGATCAGGATTCAGTCAGACAATGCCACGGCGGTGCCTACGCTTTCCCCGACTTGTTCATTCCCCAACTTGTTCATTCCCCGACTTAGTTGGGGTAGGTGGTACACTTTGGTGGGGGTGGGTCAGCCACGCCCAGTGACCTTTGACCTCTAGGGGAGGTCCCTGTTCAAGAGCCTGGGTCCTAGCCTTATTCTTAAAGGGAAAACCCTAACCCCTAACCCAACAAGGAGCTCGGCTGCAGCGTCCGAGGTCGCTCACATCTTGCAGTGGGCGGAAAGAAGCGTGCCGGCTCTGTTGGCCGTCTACATTCCAGGCGTAGAAAACTGGCAGGCGGACTATCTGAGTCGCCAGATGCTAGACCAGAGGGAATGGTCCTTGCACCCGGAGGTGTTTCAACTCCTTTGCCAGAATTGAGGCACGCTGGACGTGGATCTCCTGGCCTCTCAACTCAATCGCAAGGTGTCGAGATTCGTGGCCAGGTCCAGAGATCCCTGGGCAGACGCGTCAGACGCGTTTGTGGCCCCGTGGGGCCAGTATTGGCTAATTTATGCCTACCCCCATTGAAGTTGCTTCCTCGTCTGCTCTGCAGAGTTGAGACCGAGGGGATTCCGGTGAGTCTAATCGCTCCAGATTGGCCCCGGCATCCTTGGTACGCTGACCTCGTGCACCTGGTGGCGGACGTACCCTGGCGGCTGCCAATGTGGGAGGACCTTCTGTCTCAAGGTCCAATACTTCATCCTGCTTTACAGTCGCTGGCTTAACGGCATGGCTATTGAAAGCCAGGTACTAAGGGACCAAAGTATTTCGGATTCGGTCATTCCAACCATGCTGAGGGCACGGAAATCTTCCTCCAGGAAGATCTACCATCATACTTGGAAGGCCTATATCTCTATGTGTGAAGAGATGGACTGGCGTCCATGGACGTATTCGGTTTCCAGGATCCTGCTGTTTTTACAGCGTGGAGTGGATCAGAAACTTGCCTTAAGCACCATTAAAGGTCAGATTTCAGCTTTGGCTGTTTTCTTTCAACGCCCTTTGGCGACCCATTCCCTGGTTACTACTTTTGTGCAGGGGGTTCGACATGTGGCTCCCCCAATTAGACCACCTCTTCCTCCATGGGATTTAAATCTGGTGCTCTCGGTTCTTCAGGATCCTCCTTTTGAGAACATCAGAGAGATTCCTCTCTTGACATTATCTCAGAAGGTGGCCTTTCTAGTGGCCATTACATCTGTCAGAAGGGTTTCTGAATTGGTGGCCTTGTCTTGCAGGTCACCATACTTGGTCCTACATAAGGATAAGGCGGTGCTACGCCCGCAGTCCTCTTTCCTTTCAAAGGTGGTTTCAGCCTTCCACCTTAATGAGGACATTGTATCCATTTTGTGTCCTGGGCCGTCGCATCCCAGAGAGACTGCGCCTGCATGTGTACTTGTCTGTTAGGGCTCCATTTTGGAGGTCTGACTCCCTGTTTGTGTCGGTGTCTGGTCCACAAAAGGGCCTGCCGGTCTCGTCAGCCACCATTTCTCGGTGAATCAGACAGACTGTCATTCAGGCCTATGCCCTAAAGGGGCGGGCGCCCCCCTTTCCGGTCACGGCACATTCAACCAGGGCAATTGGTGCTTCCTGGGCTTTCCGAAATGAAGCGTCTGTCTCACAAGTGTGCAAGGCGGCGACCTAGTCGTCCGTGCATACTTTCTCAAAATTTTACACGGTTGATGTGAGTGCATCTTCAGATGCTTCCTTCTGCCGCAAGGTCCTTCATTGAGGAGCTCTGCTTGTTTGGGGTGAAGTTAGTTGTTTTTGATGCTGTTTCCACCCCTCGTTTTTTTTTTACACTGCTTGGGGACGTCCCGTATGTCAATGATTGAAAAGGCTATGTCCGTCCATGGACGAAAAGAGAAAATAGGATTTTTTGTACTCACCGTAAAATCCTTTTCTCTGTCATCTATGGACGGACACAGCACCGACCCCTCCTTTTTAGGTTTGTACTGCTTGTTACTAACTGAGCTGCTGACTGCAGGGCGGAGGGTTATGTCTAGAGGGACCGCCCCCTGGGCGGGGCTGGCCAACTCTGATTAGTGTAACATGTGTTTAAACTTTTAACATGTTCTGCCTAGTCCTCTCCTATGAACAGGAACATAACCCCATATGTCAATGATTGAGAAGGCTGTGTCCGTCCATGGATGACAGAGAAGGATTTTACGGTGAGTACAAAAAAATCTAATTTTTTCCTCAGTTTAGGCCGATACGTATTCTTCTACATATTTTAGGTAAAAAAAAAATCGCAATAAGTGTTTGATTGGTTTGCGCAAAAGTTATAGCGTCTACAAAATAGGGATAGTTTTATGGCATTTTTATTAATATATTTTTTTACTACTAATTGCGGCGATCAGTGATTTTTATCGTGACTGCAACATTATGGCGGACACTTTGGACACATTTTTGGGACCATTGTCATTTTTACAGCGATCAGTGCTATAAATATGCACTGATTACTGTGAAAATGACACTGGCAGTGAAGGGGTTAACCTCTAGGTGGCGCTGTAGGGGTTAAGTGTGCCCTAGTGAGTGATTCTTACTGTAGGGGGTCGTGGCTTGGCATGACACGTCACTGATTGCTGTTCCCTATGACAGGGAAAGGTTTGTTTACACTCACCGGTGGTGATCGGGTCCGCAGGTCCCGCGGGCACGGTCATGGAGCTTAGGAGCGCGAGTGACCCACGGCTGGGATCCTAAAGGGGACGTACCTGTATGCCCTTGTGCCCAGCCATGCCATTCTGTTGACGTATATCATCGTGCGGCGGTCCTTATGTGGTTAACCACTTCAATACCAGGCACTTATACCCCCTTCCTGCTCAAACCAATTTTCAGTTTTCAGCGCTGTCGCTGTTTAAATGACAATTGCGTGGTCATGCGACACTGTACCCAAACAGAATTTTTATCATTTTGTTCCCACAAATAAAGCTTTATTTTGGTGGTTTTTGATCACCTCTGTGGTTTTTGTTTTTTGATAAACAAATAAAAAAAAATGGAAATTTAAAAAAATTAAATAAAAGTTTTTCTTTTGTTTCTGTTATAAAATTTTGTAAATAAGTATGTTTTCTCCTTCACTGGTGGGCACTGATCAGGCGGCACTGACGGGCACTGATAATGCTGTACTGATGAGGTGGCACCAATGAGGTGGCACTGATGGGCATTTAAGATGGGCACTGGTAGACAGCACTGATATGCAGCACTGATGGGCACTCATGGGTGGCACTAGTGCGCACTGATAGGCGCCTGTGTGATAGGCACTGATAGGTGGCACTGATACGTGGCTCTGATGGGCACTGGAATGCGGCACTGATATATGGCACTGATAGGCATCACTGCTGGCACTGGCAGGCATTGGGGATGGGCACTTATTGGCAGCTGCCTGGGCACTGATTGGCATTTCCCTGGTGGTCTAGGCTGGCATTCCTGGAGGTCCAGTGTGATGACCATCCCTGGTGGTCCTGGGTGGGCACCCGAGGGGGGGCTGCACTGATAAACAATCAGCACAGACCCTGCCCCTGTCAGGAGAGCAGCCGATCGGCTTTCCTCTTCTTGCGGCTGTCAGACGCTAATGAGGAAAAGCCGATCAACGGCTCTTCCTGTTTACATCGTGATCAGGCGTGATTGGACAGGGCTGATCACGTACGTGGTAAAGAGCCTCCGTCAGAGGCTCTTTACTGAGATCGGTGTAGCAGGATGTCATTCTGCTATAGGCCGGGCGGGAAGTGGTTAAACGACTTGAGAATGAATAGCATTCTCCCTATGCTAGAATCACCATTGAGATATTTGTATGTTGCTATTGTATCTCCTCTTAACCACTTAAGCCCCGGGCCATTTGGCTGGCCAAGGACCAAAGCACTTTTTGCGATTCGGCACTGCGTCGCTTTAACTGACAATTGCGCGGTCGTGCAACGTGACTCCCAAACAAAATTGACATACTTCATTTCCCATAAATAGAGCTTTCTTTTCTGTGGTATTTGATCACCTCTGCGGTTTTTCTTTTTTGCGCTATAAACAAAAATAGAGCGACAATTTTGAAAAAAAATCAATATTTTTTACTTTTTGCTATAATAAATATCCCCAAAACAATTTTTTCCCTCAGTTTACGTATTCTTCTACATATTTTTTGTCAAAAAATCGCAATAAGCGTTTATTGATTGGTTTGCGCAAAAGTTATAGCGTCTACAAAAAAGGGGGTCGTTTTATGGCATTTTTATTAATAATAAAAAAAAATTCATAGTAATGGCGACGATCAGCAATTTTTATCGTGACTGCGACATTATGGTGGACACATCGGACACTTTTGGCGCTATTTTGGGACCATTCACATTTATACAGCGATCAGTGCTAAAAAAACTGCACTGATTACTGTGTAAATTTGACTGGCAGTGGAGGGGTTAATCACTAGGGGGCTAGGAAGGGGTTGATTGTGTCCTAGGGAGTGATTCTAACTGTTGGGGGCGTGGCTATGAGAGGGAGCAGCGATCAGTGATACGTCACTAGAAAGAACTGGGAGATGTTGTGTTTACACTGACATCTCCCCGTTCTTCAGCTCCGTGACACGATCGCGGGACACCGGCGGACATCGAGTCCGCGGGCACAGTCACGGAGTTAGCGGCAGGGTCGCGCACGCAGCGGGGTGCGCGACCACACGGCTGCAAATTTAAAAGGACGTACCTGTACGCCCATTTGCCTGTTCGTGCTTTTCTGCCGACATAAATGTTTGTGCGGCGGTCGGCAAGTGGTTAAGTGTCTTTTCTTCATTGAGAATAAGTTTAATGCTTGCAGTCGTTCCTCATATTTGAGGTCCTCTAGTCCGCTTATTAGCTTTATTACCCTTCTCTGGACTCTCTCCAGCTCCAGCTCATCCTTCCTTAACCTCTTGCCGACCGCACTATAGCCGAATGACGGCTACAGTGTGGCTCGATAATTCTGGGAGGGCGTACATTGACGTCCTCCCAGAATCGCGCCCCCTGGGGCTCGCACATGGGAGTATCCGTGACCGCCGGGTCCAGCGGTCCCGGCGCATCACGGATCACGATAAATGGCCGCTGATATCGGCCGTTTACCACGTGAACGCTCCGTCAAATGACGGAGCGATCACTTGCAAAAATCACTTGCAAAAACATCATGTCATGTTCCTCTCTCCCACTCTGTGTACCGAACGATACAGTGTGAGAGGAGAGGGGGAGAGATCGGTGGCAGCAGCGCTGTGGGCTGGATGTGTAGTACCCACAGCGCTGCTCTGTGACAATTGCAGTCACAGATCCAGCCATCCATGCTCAGCCATCTCTGCCATACTCTGCAATACCCTGCCATACTCTGCCATACCCTGCCATACTCTGCAATACCCCGCCATACTCTGCAATACCCCGCCATACTCTGCAATACCCCACCATACTCTGCAATACCCCGCCATACTCTGCAATACCCCGCCATACTCTGCAATACCCCGCCATACTCTGCAATACCCCGCCATACTCTGCAATACCCAGCCATGCTCGGCCATGCTCAGCCTTACTCGGCTGTACTCGGCCTCTGTATGTGGCCAGGCTGTGGAAGTCTCACACATGTGGTATCGCCGTACTCAAGAGGTGTAGGAGAATCTATTTTGGTGTCATTTTTTGGTATGTACATGCTATGTGCTAGAAATATTGTATAAATGGACAACTTTGTGTTAAAAAAAAAAACTAACTTGATTTGTGCGGGGATATATGAATGATGCCTACAGCTACAGGCATCATTCAGATATCAGCTTTTTCAGCCGGTGATTCCCTACACTATAATAATGATCATAGCGGCTGTTCTGCCGCTTGATCGTTCTTATGGGAGGCAAGAGGGGACGTCCCCCTCTCGCCGCCCTCCGGTGCTTCTACCGACTCACCGATACGATCGAAGCCAGGATCGTTTTTTATTTTTTTTTATTTCAGGCTTCCCAGCCTAGAGGTGAGATGTAGGGTCTTATTGACCCCATATCTCACTGTAAAGAGGACCTGTAATGCCATATTCCTATTACCAGGGAAAAAAGTGTCAAACTAAAATAAATAAAGTAAAATGAACGATAAAAGAACAAAAACATTTTCTCTTATCGTCCATGGACTGACACAGCTTCTCTTACACTTTACACGTGGGTTATGTCCCTGCTTGCAGGAGAAGACCTAGGCAGAATGTGAAATGTTATACATACATTCTAAAAAGCCAGCGCTGAACAGCCCCACCCAGGGGGGCGGTCCCTCCGGACATAACCCTCCCACTGCAGTCAGCAGACCTCAGTTTTTTTTCTGTCCAGAAGGAGAAGATGTGGCTCTCTCAGGAGTCAGTCTCCTGGAAGATTTTACTTTTTAAATTTTATTCCTTTGGGAATTTTATTATTTTATTTTTGAGACCTTCAATCAACTGTCGGCTGGTCAACAGGTTGGGTACACTGGTATCCTCGTAGTCTTCCCTGTCCGACCTTTGAGCGCGCTGATCCTCGCCTTGTGTGCGTGAGACTCGGTTCACGACATGCCCCATGACTCCAGGGGTTGCTTTTATGCTCCCGTGGTCCTCTCAAGATTGAAAAGTACCTGTCTGTATCTTTCGCGTTGAACCGGGCTGACAGCTACTTAGTACTACTCTGTGATAGGTCTGTAGCTGGCTGTCTTTCTTTATATGGGGGTTTCTCCCTGTCTCCCCCCTATTATGCTGCTCTCTGCACCCTGTACTGGTGCTGTGCTGTGTGGGGGTACTTGGGGGTCGCTCTGGCCTTGCGGGGGGGCGCTCATGTCTGTGTAGTGACTCTGGGAGAGGAGCAGTGTTCTGGTGTGTGAGTGTTTGACTTTATTGTGTGCGCCATTAGCGCTGTGTGGTGATTTAAAAAACGCGCTCGGCGGCCATCTTGCTGTGGTTCAATGGCGCAGTAATGCATGCGGCCGGCGGCCATTTTCTATAATCCGCGGCGGTTTTACTTTCAGTTTCGGCCTCTATCGGCGCTGCTGCGGCGCGAATCTCCTCACAATTTCATCTCCTCACACTCTCCTCAGGCTTCACTCGCGCTGCAGCACGGTTTCATACAGCGGTACTGAGCAGTCCTTAAGGGTTGGTGAGTCCTCTGGGTTATCCCCTCCTCAGCCTCAGCACAGCCAGTGGGTGGACTGTATTATGCACTGTAATGGTGTATAAGGTCTCAGAGGGTGGCAGTATGGAGTCTAGTTCACCTGCTTCTCCACACTTGTCAGAGGCAACTGGCAGTGCTCCTGCACCTGCGGTTCTTGGCGACTAGTTGTCGGCAGTCCTGGAATCATCCTTGTCAGGATGGAAGCAGTGTGTGAGCGCAAGGGAGCTGTAAAAGCAACCCCTCCCCACACATCCTGTAGGGGAGTGCTCTGTCTCAGATATGGGCCTAGCTACTGCTGCTCAGGACCCTAGCTCTGAGGATTTTCATGTTTTTTTTTTAACAGGATATTCCTTGTGAGGAAGACCCCAGTTCTGAATAACTGACAGGGTGCTTGTAAGTGAACTTATTGATGCTGTGAGGGACACTCTCAAGCTGAATGTTGAGGCTGAGGAACCTCCGGTGGAAGCTGTCTCCTTTGGTTCCTTTAAAGCCGTTTCTTCAAAAAAGGTCTTTCTATAGGTGCCTTTTTTGATACATTCATTGACCAAGTCTGGGATAAGCCGCAGAAGACTTTGATGGTCCCGCAGCGCCTAGCCTTAAAGTACCCCTTTGAGGAGGACCTGGTTAAGAAGTGGGCTTTCCCCCCAGTGGTCGACCCCCAGGTCGCCCGTTTGAATAAGGCTACCACGCTCCCTATGAAAGGGACTCCTGCATTTAAGGATCCCACTGACAGGAGGTCAGAGGTGGTGAGTAGAACTATGTTCACCTTATTGGGGTCTGCCCTACGCCCTATAGTGGCGGCGACACTTGTGTCTCAGACACTCACAGGATGGGCAAAGATTTTGCACCAGACAGTACAGGAGCATAATCTCCCTCCTAAGACCATTGCCCTGGCTCACCAACTTGCGCAGGGTTTAGTCTCTGTGTGCGATGCCACTTTGTATACGACCCCTTTAATATCTGGGGCCTCTATCTCTGCTGTGGTGCTGCGTCGCCTTATCTGGCTGAAATGCTGGTCGGCCGACCTAGCTTCCAAAAATGCTCCTGGCTGACTTACCCTTTAAGGGCGATAGACTGTTTGGGGCCACCCTGGATGGCATTATTATGGATGTCACAGGGGGTAAGAGCACCTTCCTTCCTCAGTCTGTTAAGGAAAAGGAGCCCCACCGTAGGCCGGGCTCTTCCTTTCCGGTGAAGACGTTTTTTCGTCAGTCAGAATCCACGGGAAAGCCCGCCCAGACTGAAAAAAGTGCGACTGGGGGGCATGAGCGTCCCTGGGTGCGTAAGCCTACCAAGCAAGCTCCCAAGTCCGCCGCCGCATGAAGTCTTGCCCCTGCCTGACTCTGGAGTGGAGGGACGTCTTTGCAGGTTCACGGTTCGGTGGACCTCTCGGATCTCCGACCAGTGGGTGTGCAAGGTGGTCACCTCAGGATACAGGATAGAGTTCCGTTCCTGGCCCCCAGACAGATTCTTTCCCTCAAATCTCCCTCCTGCCCATCGGGCGGCCCTCTTAAGGGCCGTACAGGGTCTATCACAGCGGTGGTGTATGTCCACCATCAAGGGGGGACTCGGAGCTCATCTTTAGAGGTCGCCCGCATCCTAAGGTGGGCCAAAGAAGCGTGCCGGCTCTGTCGGCCGTCTACATTCCGGGCGTAGACAATTGGGATGTGGACCTGCTGGCCTCTCGGCTCAATCGCAAGTTGTCGAGGTTTGTGGCCAGGTCCAGGGATCCTTGGGCGGATGCCTTGGATCCCTTGGTGGCCCCATGGGGTCATTATCACCTGATATATGTTACCCTCCGCTGCAGCTGCTTCCTCGCCTGCTGCGCAGGGTGGCGGCCGAGGGGATTCCGGTGATCCTCTTTGCGCCGGATTGGCCTCTGCGTCATTGGTACGTCGATCTGGTATGTCTCATCGCGGACGTTCCTTGGCGGTTGCCAATGAGGGAGGACCCTTTGTCTCAAGGTCCTATTTTTCATCCTGTTTTACAGTCTCTGGCTTAACGGCATGGATATTGAAAGCCAGGTGCTGAGAGACTGAGGTCTCTCGGATTCGGTCATTTCGACCATGTTAAGGGCACGGAAGTCTTCCGCCAGAAAGATATATCACTGTGCCTGGGAAGCTTACATCGCTATGTGCGAAGAGCTGGACTGGCATCCACGGACGTATTACGTCCCCAGAATCCTGCGGTTCTTGCAGCGTGGTGTGACCCAAAAGCTTGCTTTGAGTACCCTTAGGGTCAGATTTCGGCCTTGGCCGTCTTCTTTCAGCGACCGCTAGCGGATCTTTCCTTGGTTAGCACCTTGTGCAGGGGGTTCGCTATGTGCTCCCTCCTGTTAAACTTCCTCTCCCTCCTTGGGATCTGAATTTGGTGCTCTCGGTTCTCCAGGAACCTCCCTTTGAAAATATCAGATATTCCCCTCTTGACCTTGTCTCAGAAGTTGGCCTTCTTAGTGGCCATTAGTTCTGTTAGACGGGTGTCTGAGTTGGCGGCCTTGTCCTGCAAGTTTCCCTATTTGGTCATCCATATGGATACGGCGGTCTTGCGTCCGCAACCTTCTTTTTTACCAAAGGTGGTCTCTGCCTTTCACCTAAATGAGGACATTGTCCTCCCGTCCTTGTGTCCTCACCCATCGCATCCCAGAGGGTTTGCCTGTCTGCTACTGCTTCTATTCGGCAGTATGACTCACTGTTTGCGTCTGTCTCTGGTCCAACACAGGGCCAAGCGGTTTCGTCTGCCACCATTTCTAGGCGGATCAGACAGACCGTTATACAGGCCTATGCCCTCAAGGGGCGGGCGCCTCCCCTTCCGTTTACGGCGCATTCCACCAGGGCAATTGGTGCTTCCTGGGTTTTCCGGCATCAAGCGTCGGTTGCACAAGTGTGCAAGGCGGCGACCTGGTCGTCCGTTCATACCTCTTCTACGTTCTATGAGGTTGATGTGGCTGCATCTTCAGATGCTTCCTACGGCCGCAAGGTGTTGCAGGCCGCTGTTTAATGTTGTAACTCCTCCGTTGAGGAGCTCTGCCTTGTTTGGAGTGAAGTTTTTGGTTTTCCATTTATACTGCTCCCATCCCTCTTGACACTGCTTTGGGACGTCCCACGTGTAAAGTGTAAGAGAAGCTGTGTCAGTTCATGGACGATAAGAGAAAATAGGATTTTTGTACTCGCCGTAAAATACTTTTCTCTGACGTCCTTGGACTGACACAGCACCCACCCTTCTTTTCAAGGTTTGTACTGCTTTGTTACGAACTGAGGTCTGCTGACTGCAGTGGGAGGATTATGTCTGGAGGGACCGCCCCCCTGGGTGGGGTTGTTCAGCTCTGGCTTTTTAGAATGTATGTATAACATTTCACATTCTGCCTAGGTCTTCTCCTGCAAGCAGGGACATAACCCACGTGTAAAGTGTAAGAGAAGCTGTGTCAGTCCATGGACGTCAGAGAAACGGAGTTTACGGCGAGTACAAAAATCCTATTTTTTTTAAAGTGCCCTGTCCCCGTGTGCTCGCATACAGAAACGAACGCATACGTAAGTCCCGCCCACATATGAAAACGGTGTTCAAACCACAAATGTGAGGTATCGCTGCAAACGTTAGAGCGAGAGCAATAATTTTGGCCCTAGACCTCCTCTGTCACTTAAAACATGTAACCAGTAAAAAATGTTAGAGTCACCTATGGGGATTTTTAAGTAGCGAAATTTGGCGCCATTCCACGAGCGTGTGCAATTTTGAAGTGTGACATGTTAGGTATCTATTTACTCGGCGTAACTTCATCTTTCACATTATGCAAAAACATTGGGCTAAATTTACTGTTTTGTTTTTTTTTAAAGCACAAAACAGTTTTTCTTTCCCCAAAAATAAAAACGCGTTATAAAAATTGCTGCACAAATACCGTGCTAGATAAAAAGTTGCAACGACCGCCATTGTATTCTCTAGGGTCTTTGCTAAGAAAACATATACAATGTTTTGGGGTTCTATGTAATTTTCTCGCAAATAAATGATGATTTTTACATGTAGGAGAGAAATATCAGAATTGGCCTCGGTGCTCCAGAACGCCTGATGGTTGGGCCTCTGTACGTGGCCACGCTGTGTAAAAGTCTCACACATGTGGAATCGCCATACTCGGGAGGAATAGCAGAATGTGTTTTGGGGTGTATTTTGTGGTATGCATATGCTGTGTGTGAGAAATAACCTGCTAATATGACAATTTTGTGAAAAAAAAAAAGAAAAAAACAATCTTGATTTTGCAACGAATTGTGGGAAAAAATTACAACTTCAAAAAACTCACCATGCCTCTTTCTAAATACCTTGGAATGTCTTCTTTCCAAAAAGGGGTAATTTGGGGGTATTTGTACTTTTCTGGCATGTTAGGGTCTCAAGAAATGAGATAGGCCGTCAGTACTTCAGGTGTGATCAATTTTCAGATATTGGCACGATAGCTTGTGGACTCTATAACTTTCACAAAGACCAAATAATATGCACCAATTTGTACTTATTTTTACCAAAGATATGTAGCAGTATAAATTTTGGCCAAAATGTATGAAGAAAAATTACTAATTTTGCTAAATTTTATAACCGAAACAAAGAAAAATTTATTTATTTTTTACAGAATTTTCAGTCTTTTTTCTTTTATAGCGCAAAAAATAAAAAACCCAACGGTGAAAAAAAGGACAAAAATTTCATATGGGTACAGTGTTGTATGACTGAGTAATTGTCATTCAAAATGTGAGAGCACCAAAAGCTGAAAATTGGTCTGGTTAGGAAGGGGGTTTAAGTGCCTAGTGGTCAAGTGTTAAGACTGGTGACCAGAACTGGATGGCATACTCAAGATGTGGCTGGACCAGAGTTTTTTAAAGTGGTAAAATTATAGATTTATCTCATGAGTAAATACCCTTTTTAACCACTTAAGCCCCGGACCAATACGGGCCATTATGACCAGGCCCCTTTTTGCGATTCGGCACTGCGTCGCTTTAACTGACAATTGCGTGGTCGTGCGACGTGGCTCCCAAACAAAGTTGGCATACTTTTTTTCCCACAAATAGAGCTTTCTTTTGGTGGTATTTGATCACCTCTGCCATTTTTATTTTTTGCGCTATAAATAAAAATAGAGCGAAAATTTTAAAAAAAATTACATATTTTTTACTTTTTGCTATAATAAATATCCCCAAAAAATATATAAAAAAACATTTTTTTTCCCTCAGTTTAGGCCGATACGTATTCTTCTACATATTTTTGGTAAAAAAAAATCGGAATCGGCATTTATTGATTGGTTTGCGCAAAAATTATAGCGTTTACCAAATAGGGTATAGTTCTAAGGCATTTTTATTATTTTTTATTTTTTTACTAGTAATGGCGGCAATCAGCGTTTTTGTTCGCGACTGCGACATTATGGCGGACACATCGGACACTTGACACATTTTTGGGACCATTGTCATTTTCACAGCGAACAGTGCAATAAAAATGCACTGGTTACTGTGAAAATGACACTGGCAGTGAAGTGGTTAACCACTAGGGGCGCTGGAGGGGTTAAGTGTGCCTAGGGGCGTGTTACTAACTAAGGGGGGCGTGGCTACGACTGACACGTCACCGATCTCCGCTCTGATTACACAGAGCGGAGATCGCTGACATTGTCAGTAGAGGAGCGGGGAGATGTTGTGTTTACACACACATCTCCCCGCTCCGAAACTCCGTGAGACAATCGCGGGGATCCCCGCTGCGATCGAGTCCGCGGGACCCGCGGTCCCACTCACGGGGAAGGCAGAGGGGTCGCGAGCGCGGCGGCGCGCACGCGACCCTGACGTCGGCAGTTAAAGGGCCACGTACAGGTACGTGATTGTGCCTGTACGAGCCATTCTGCCGACGTATATCGGCGTGAAGGGGTCGTTAACTGGTTAACACATGATAATATTCTGCTAGCTTTGCTTGCTGCAGCTTGGCATTGCATACTATTGCTTACTTAGCCTGTGATCAACTAGGACCCTCAGATCTTTTTCAATCCTTGATTTCCCCAAATATTCACCCCAACGAGTAACTTGGGTTCATATTTTTAGCCCCTACGTACATTAATTTTATTTTTTCAACATTAAACCTCATGAGGTCGTCTTGTAAAATTTCTATATCCTGCTGTAAAGGTATTGCCCAGCTTAAAGCGGAGTTCCGCTCTCCCCTTTAAAAATTAAAAGTCAGCAGTTACACTTACTGTAGCTGCTAAATTTTAACATTAGGATACTTAAAGTGGAAGTAAACCCTCCTATCATTTTCAGGCAAGGAAGCTGCCATCTTGGTCTCTGTTTAATCTTCAAATGCCATGATGCTGCACATGTGATCAGTTATGACACCAGCCATTGGATGGTTTGACAGTTTGGTTGAGAGCACAACCAATGTGACAGTTGGCATTCCCGGCATGCCGGGAATGTAACTGCTTTTTGAAACTGTTAAATCGATGGGTTTACTTCTGCTTTAACCTGTCCTGGAGTCCAGCGATGTTTCCATTGGCTGGTCTGGTGCTGTCGCCGCCATTGCGGGTAAGGGAACCCTGTACGGCTTGATTTTCTACACATTGGCTGGGATAACAAAGCCTCTGCCCTGTTAGTGATATGCAGGGCCAACGGTGGGTTTGAATTCCCTAGAGTAGTGATATCACCCAGTGGCTTCCACTGCTCTAGACATTGTTGGAGGGGGAGAGACTCCCAACAGCCAGGTGTTTAAATTGTGATGTGTGCTAAATTATATGTAGTGCGATGGAGGGGTGCACCTCCATATCTCCACCCTCCTCTGTACTGGCCCCTGTTAGCACCTGAAGGGTGCAGTCACTTTGCAGTGTTGTCAGTTGCTTTATTAGATACCTGGCTTTCCAAGGACATAATCTTCTTTTTGCGCATCTCTGTTCACCCTTCAACGGTTGCTCAAGGAGCGTATACATAACACCATGTCATAAAACTATTCCTGCTGGACATGTTGTCCATTAGTGTAATGGGGGTAATCCAGGAAATATTAGGAATTATATTTTTACACAATTTAGTGTTAATTTTCTGTTCATATTGTTAATCCTCCTTCCTGCCTTTATTTTATTCTGAACACTAGTTGTTCCCTAGCTGTTTGGGATCTCCTGCCCACTGATCACACAGCCCCCAGCGTCCTCTCCTCTTTTCCTGCTCTTGCTCGCTGATCACAGGACCTCTGAGCACACAACACCCAGCGTATGCTCCTCCTCCCTGTCACATGGCCCTTGGCGTCCTTTCCTTTTGCTCCCACTTTCAGTCCGCTTCCAATGCTCTTGCTTGACCTTTCGCCCCCCCCCCCCCCCCGTCTTTCTCTCTTCCTCCCCTAGGAACGTGTTGCTGTGTATTTTGTGGATTTTATTTATATGATTACATCATCATAACTGACCACTTTGTTCATTCACAATATTGTAAAATTATCGGTTTGTCACTTTGTAAATAGTCACATGCAATCAATTGGCGTTCAGCAGTTTTAAACTATAACTGGCAGCATTTAAAAGCCAGGTGTTATAGAGCCTTAAGTTATACATTGTGCTGCGAAACACATTTTTTTTTAATGGAAGGCCAGAGGTCCACTTTAGGAATTAATTTTGTCTTGATATAACATGATCTACTTAACTATGTTTCTTTCTATGTCTTATTTTTGTGGAAAAAGATTTTTGACCAATGCCCTAAAGGATAATATTTGGTGCTAATCATCTAACTGAAATGCAGTATCCTGTATGCTGAGTTCTCCATGTGTGATTTGGTAATATTATTATTTGGTTATTATTTTTTTATATTTAGAAAAGAAAATGGGACTTTAAAGGAGCAACTGAAAGAAAAAGACAAACACATTGGGAACCTACAAAATGAATGTGAAAACGAGGTATTGGCTTTGTCATATTCTTGCTTATATTGCCCTATGCTGCTGTCAGTCTGCAATTCGAAGTAACAGTATTATGGGGGAACCATCGTTCCTTCAAAATGAAAACCTACAACTACATTTAGCTGTCTTGTAAAATGTAGATTACTAGTACAGAAATTAAGCAATGCAGCAAACTATTATGATACCCATATACCACAACATTTACATTCAAAAATGTATGCTGAAATGGTGTTCCTTTGGGATAAAAGTTTTAACTAAGTAAGAATCACTGGAAGCACACCTGTCAGTGTTAGATGGCTTGTCTCAACCCCCTAACTGACACTTTTTTGCTGGACAGCTTGGTCTGTTAACCGCCTCAATACCGCACGCCGTCATATGACGTTGCTGACTTTGTGCGGGGATATATGAATGAATCCTGCAGCTACAGGCATCATTCAGATAACATTCTTTTCAGCCGGCGATTCTGCGCACCATAAGAACGATCATAGCGGCAGTTCCGGCGCTTGATCGTTCCTATAGGCGGCGGGAGGGGATGCCTTAATAGGAATAAAAGTGGTAAAAAAAAAGTGTAAAAAAAAATTAAAACGCCTCTGTCCCCGGTAGCTCGTGCTCAGAAGCGAACACACACGTAAGTCCCGCCCACATATGTAAACGCCGTTCAAACCACACATGTGAGGTATCGCCATGTGGGTTAGAGTGTGTGTAACAATTCTAGCACTAGGCCTCCTCTGTAACTCTAAACTTGCAACCTATGGAGATTTTTAAGTACCAAAGTTTGGCGCCATTCCATGAGTGTGCGGAATTTTAAAGCTGGACAAGTTAGGTATCTATTTACTCTGCGTAACATCATCTTTCACATTCTACAAAAAAAATTGGGCTAACTTTACTGTTTTGTTGTTTTTTTAATTCATAAAACCGTTTTTTCTCTTACCGTCCATGGACTGACACAGCCTCTTAATATTTGACATGTGGGTTTATGTCCCTGCTTGCAGGAGAGAACTAGGCAGAATGTTATAACATACATTTTAAAGACCAGAGCTGAATAGCCCCGTCCAGGGGGCGGTCCCTCCGGACATAACCCACCCACCTGCAGCCAGCAGCCCTCAGTTTTTTTCTGCCTAGCAGAAGGAGAGGACGTGGCTCGCTTTGGAGCCAGTCTCCGAAATTTTTTTTATTCCTTTTTGAATTTTATTATTTTATTTTTAGATCTTCTATCAACTGTCAGCTGGGCAACAGGTTGGGTACATTGGATATCCTCGTAGTCTTCCCAGTCCGACCATCGAGCGTGCTGAATCCTCGCTCCGGCGTGCGACTCAGTTCACGACATGCCCCATGACTCTAGGGGTGGCCGGTGGGCTTTTATGCTCCGCGGTCCGCTAAGATTGAACTGTACCTGCTGTCTCTTTTCGCTGTGGACCGGGCCAACAGCTACTCAGTACCGAACTGTGATAGGTCTGTCAGGAACACACCAGTAGGTCCTTCCGGACCGGGTAAGTAGTATCTCCTGCCTCTGCAGGTGAGTACATGCTGTGTTTTCCTATGTGTCTGGGATTTTCCCTGTCTCCCCCTTTTGTTTTGTTGCTCTCTGTCACCTTGCTGGCGTTGTGCTGTCTGAGGGTGCCTGGGGGGTCACTCGCCCTGGGGGGGGGCTCATGGGTATCTGCACTGAGGAATGTGTTGTGTTGGGCCTGGCTCCACTCATCGCCATGTTTTACTGTGTCTCTGTGTTTTTTTAACACTGCGCGCATGGCGGCCATCTTGCCGCAGTTCGCGATGGCGCAGTTACAATTGCGGCGGCCATTTTCTTGGAGCCACGCGCGTTTTTTCTGTGTTTGGCCTCTATCGCGGCTGGAACGCTGCAGTTCTCCTCACATTCTCCTCACTGTTCATTCGCGCTGTACAGGCAGCGGAACCGATCGGCCCCCACTGGGTCAGTGAGTCCCCTGGGTAACCCCCCGCAGCCAGCACAGCCAGAGGGTGTTTTTTTTTTGTGTTTTTTTAGAAAAAAAGAAAACCCAAAAGTCTCAGAGTGCCGATATGGAGTCTGGTTCACCTGCTTCCCCATTCATGTCAAAGGCAACAGGCAGTGCTTCAGCACCTGCGGTCCCTATGGACCAGTTGTCAGCAGTCCTGGAATCATTTCTTGTCAGGATGGAAGCGGTGTGCAAGCGCCTATGAAGCGCCCTCTCACCACACAATCTTTAGTGGAGAAGTGCTCTGTTTCAGATATGGGCCTAGCTGTAGCTCAGGACCCTAGCTCTGAATTGTTTGATATTTTTGAACTGGACATTCCTAGTGAGGAAGACTCCGGTTCTGATTCAGCAAAGGACAGGGCGCTTGTAAGTGAACTCATTGATGCTGTGAGGGACACTCTCTCAAGCTGGATGCTGCGGCTGAGGAATCTCAGGCGGACGCTGTCTCCTTTGGTTCTTTTAAAGATAAGCCTTCTAAGAAAGTTTTTCCTTACATGCCTTTCTTTGACAGATTCATAGGTCAGGTTTGGAAAAAGCCGCAGAAGACTTTTCGCGATTCTGCGGCGTCTGTCTACTAGGTACACGTTTGAGGAGGCCTTGGTTAAGAAATGGGCCTCTCCTCCGGTGGTCGGCCCTCCGGTCACCAGGTTGAATAAAGCCACAACTCTCCAGATGGAGGGGACTCCTGCCTTTAAGGACCCCACTGACAGGAGGTCAGAAGTGGTGAGCAGAGCTATGTTCGCCTTGCTGGGATCCGCCTTACGTCCTATTGTAGCGGCGACCCTAGTGTCTCAGACTGGGCAAAGATTTTGCACCAGACTGTGCAGGAGCACAATCTTCCTCCAGAAACCATTGCACTGGCCCTCCAACTGGTGCAGGGCCTAGTGTATGTGTGCGATGCCACTTTGGACACTGCTCCTTTGATCTCTAGGGTCTCAGTGTATGCTGTGGTGTTGCGTCGTCTTATCTGGTTGAAATGCTGGTCTGCTGACCTGGCTTCTAAGAAACTCCTGACTGACTTGCCCTTTAAAGGCAGTAGGCTGTTCGGTGCTGCCCTGGATGACATTATTAAAGATGTCACGGTTGGTAAAAGCACCCTGCTTCCTCAAACTACTAAGGGTAAGGAGTCCCACCGTAAGCCGGGCCCCTCCTTTCCAGCTCAGAAGAGGTTTTTTCATCAGAGTCCACGGGTAAGCCCTCCCAGACTGAAAAAACTGCGGCTGGTGGACAGAAGCGTCCCTGGGTGTGTAAGCCGACCAAGCCGGCTCCTAAACCCGCCTCTGCATGAAGTCTTGCCCCCGCCCGGCTCTGGGTTGGGTGACGACTTTGCATGTTCACGGATCGGTGGACCTCCCCTATCTCCGACCGGTGAGTGTGCGAGGTGGTCACCACGGGGTACAGGATAGAGTTCCGTTCCTAGGCCTCCTGACAGATTCTTTCCCTCAAATCTCCCTCTGCTTCCAGCGCGTCGGGCGGCCCTCTTGGGGGCAGTGCAGGACTTGCTCAGGTGCAGAGTAATTGTGCCGGTTCCGTCACAAGAGAGGTTTCAGGGGTTTTACTCGAATCTGTTTGTGGTCCCAAAGAAGGACGGAGTCCGTCCAATCCTGGACCTCAAGGCCTTAAATGCCTTTGTTAATATTCAGAAATTCCACATGGAATCCATTCGCACAGTGATTGCTGCGCTCCACCCAGGGGACTTTCTGCCATCCTTGGACATCAAGGACGCTTACTTGCATGTCCCAATCCACGCAAGTCCCCAGAATTTTCTGCGCTTTGTGATAGGCGAAGTCCACTATCAATTTGTGGCACTTCCCTTCGGTTTAGCGTGGGCACCGTGGGTTTTCACCAAGGTGCTTGCCCCGATTCTGGCTTTGCTGAGACAGCGAGGCATTGCTATTGTGGGCTATCTGGAAGATCTTCTTCTGAGAGCAGACACTGGCTCAGAATTAGAAGAAAATGTGGCAATAGTCAGTCAGACCCTCCGGGACTTCGGTTGGCTACTGAACACTCAGAAGTCGGTCCTGGTTCCGACTCAGCGTCTGGATTATCTCATTTTGATCCTGGACTCCTCGGAAGTGAAGGTATTCCTTCCCTCTGAGAAATTGCAGACTCTTCAATCTGCGGTTCGAGTTCTGACGTCCAGAAAATGGTCGTCGCTCCGTTTCTGCATGAGGGTCCTGGGACTCATGGTGGCCTCCTTCGAGGCCGTTCCGTATGCCCAATCACACACTCAGACCTTCCAGAAGGAGATCCTGTCCACCTGGGACAAGTCCCTGTTATCACTAGATCGTCAGATCCAGGTGAGTCACTCGGTCAGGGCGTCCCTGACGTGGTGGTTGAGATCCCCGGCTCTTCGGTCAGGGAAGTCGTTCCTTCCTATCCAGTGGACGGTGATCACGACGGACGCCAGCCTTACAGGCTGGGGGGGAGTTTGGGGAGTCCTCTCAGCTCAAGGGCTGTGGACCCCGGCCGAATCCAGTCTACCGATCAATGTCCTCGAACTCCGAGCAAAACGACTGTGCTTCTCCTCGTGGTCGGAGAGGCTACAGGGCCACTCGGTCAGGATCCAGTCGGACAACGCCACGGCGGTGGTGTATTTCAACCATCAGGGGGGAACTTGGAACTCAGCAGGCGGCATCCGAGGTCGCTCACATCCTACGGTGGGCGGAAAGAAGCGTGCCGGCTCTGTCGGCCGTTTATATACCAGGAAAAGACAACTGGCAGGCCGACTATCTGAGCCGCCAGATGTTGGACCAGGGAGAATGGTCCTTGCATCCGGAGGTGTTCCAACTCCTTTGCCGGCGGTGGGGCACGCCGGACGTGGACCTGTTGGCCTCTCGCCTCAATCGCAAGGTGTCAAGGTTTGTGGCCAGGTCCAGAGACCCCTGGGCAGATGCCTCAGACGCGTTGGTGGCCCCGTGGGGTCAGTATCGCCTGCTATATGCTTACCCTCCACTGCAGCTGCTGCCTCGCCTGCTTCGCAGAGTGGAGGCCGAGGGCATTCCGGTGATCCTCATTGCTCCGGATTGACCACGGCGTCATTGGTATGCCGATCTTGTGCGGCTCGTCGCGGACGTTCCTTGGCGACTGCCTCTGTGGGAGGACCTTCTGTCTCAAGGCCCTATACTTCATCCTGCTTTACAGTCCTTGGCTTTAACGGCATTGCTATTGAAAGCCAAGTGCTGAGAGACCTAGGTCTCTCGGATTCGGTCATCTCAACCATGTTGAGGGCACGGAAATCTTCCTCTAGTAAGATTTATCACCGTACCTGGAAAGCTTGCATCGCTATGTGCAAGGAGCTAGATTGGCGTCCACGGACATATTCCGTTCCCAGGATTCTCCTGTTCTTACAGCGTGGTGTGACCCAAAAGCTGGATTTGAGTACCATCAAGGGTCAAATTTCGGCCCTGGCTGTCTTCTTTCAACGACGGCTAGCGGGCCATTCCTTGATTAGCACCTTTGTGCAGGGGGTTCGCCATGTGCTTCCCCCTGTCAAACCTCCTCTCCCTCCTTGGGATCTGAATTTGGTGCTCTCGGTTCTTCAAGAACCTCCTTTTGAAAACATCAGAGATATCCCTCTCTTGACGTTGTCTCAGAAGGTGGCTGTCCTGGTAGCCATTACTTCTGTCTGACGGGTGTCTGAATTGGCGGCATTGTCTTGCAAGCCGCTTTACTTGGTCATCCATAAGGATAAGGCTGTGTTGCGTCCGTGACATTCTTTTCTACCAAAGGTGGTCTCGGCCTTTCACCTTAATGAGGACATTGTCCTGCCGTCCTTGTGTCCTCATCCATCGCATCCCAGAGAGTTTGCGCTTCACTCGCTAGACGTGGTACGTGCCTTGCGGGTGTACCTGTCCATTACTGCTCCCATTCGGAAGTCTGACTTGCTGTTTGTGGCTGTGTCAGGCCCACACCAGGGCCAAGCGGTTTCCCTTGCCACTTTTTCTAGGTGGATCAGGCAGACCGTCATACAGGCCTATGCCCTTAAGGGGTGGGCGCCTCCCTTTCCAGTTACAGCGCATTCCACCAGAGCAATTGGTGCTTCCTGGGCTTTCCGACATCAAGCGTCGGTTGCACAAGTGTGCAAGGCAGTGACCTGGTCGTCCGCTCATACCTTTTCTAAGTTTTACAAGGTTGATGTGGCTGCATCTTCTGATGCTTCCTTCGGCCGCAAGGTGTTGCAGGCTGCTGTTTAAGTTGCAACTCCTCTGTTGAGGAGCTCTGCTTGTTTGGAGTGAAGTTTGGTTTTCCTTTCTCTTTGCTCCCACCCCTCTTTTTGACACTGCTTTGGGACATCCTACTTGTCAAATATTAAGAGTCTGTGTCAGTCCATGGACGGTAAGAGAAAATAAGATTTTTGTACTCACCGTAAAATCTGTTTCTCTGACGTCCATGGACTGACACAGCACCCACCCTTCCTTTTAAGGTTTGTACTGCTTTGTTACGAACTGAGGGCTGCTGGCTGCAGGTGGGTGGGTTATGTCCGGAGGGACCGCCCCCTGGGCGGGGCTGTTCAGCTCTGGTTTTTAGAATGTATGTTATAACATTCTGCCTAGTTCTCTCCTGCAAGCAGGGACATAAACCCACTTGTCAAATATTAAGAGGCTGTGTCAGTCCATGAACGTCAGAGAAACAGATTTTACGGTGAGTACAAAAAATCATATTTTTTCCCAAAAAAAGGCGTTTGAAAAATGATTGCGCAAATACTGTGCGAGATAAAAAGTTGCAATGACTGCCACTTTATTCCCTAGAGTGTCTGCTAAAAAAATATATATAATGTTTGTGGGTTCTGAGTCATTTTTTAGCAAAAAAATTATGATTTTTACATGAAGGAGAGAAGTGCCAGAATAGGCCTGGTATTGAGGTGGTTAAAGGAAACAGATTTACTGGCAGAATCAACAGGTAAAAAAAAGTTACAGAGGGACTCAGAAAAACAAAACTGCTGTGTTTATTGCTATTGACAGACTGCATTATACAGTATATATATATGTGTGTAGCGGCACCAACTTTACCCGCTTCTCCCTCTTTCTCTCTTTGCGGCTGGCTCTTCTAGGGGTACCAGGGAGAAGAATGGGGGGGGGGACGCACCACCAGCTCGTGCCCTCTGATGTGTGTTATGCAGAGGTGTGAGCTAAACCTTTTACCTTTGGGTCTGTGTTCACGTCCGGAGCTTCAGCTTCTCTTGTGAAGGATAATTGCCACTGTTGCAGGCAGGGCACTTAGCTCCCAGTAACTTGAGTTCCACACCAAATAAAGTCCAACACCTATTTATTCTGTTAGAGCAACAAATAGTCCTAGAAGAGCAGACTGATTGAACTTGTAGAACAGACAGGTGTGGGAAGGAGAAGGTCCAGGCACAATCAAACAATCAAAGTTCTCTCCTGTTCCGCAATGCGCAGACAGGCTTGGCTCACAGTCACCGCCACCGACCGCGAATCTGGCCCCTGCCACAAACCTTGGTGAAAGTAGAGGCCTCTGCCACAGACCTTGAGTAGAGTTCTCTGCCACTGACCTAGTTCAGTTGGATCCCTGCCACTGACCATAAGAACATATAATACCTCTGTTAGGATAAATAGCCCCTGTCAGGGGAAGACATCCATTCGGACGGTCTCCAGAGGCCCACACCGTCACCGGCATTATGCTGTACCAGCACTTCGGGAGGGTCACCTCTCTGGTCCCTTACGCCCTGGATTCGGGCACCCAATTCCGGGGCACCCAAGGAATGCTTCATCCCTCGCGGGACCCAGTGGAAGGTACTGGGCCCCAGGCCTTCTTGCAAAGTACCTCACCCCAGGCTTAAGGTGCCTGGGATGGAACTCGACTCCACATGCCCAGGCCAAGGGCACCTGGACACGGACGAACGGACAGCAGCTCCAGGCTAAAGGTGCCTGGTGCTCGGACTCCTCGTGCGCAAGATGTCCGCCCCCTCCATTCTCTCCCCCAGCAAGCACAGCGGGCTCCCCGCCCCACCGCACTACCGCCGCAAGGGGACAAAAAGGGCACAGCCCTCCAATGGTGGTTCAACCCCAGCCCAAGGCGACAGCGCCACCGAGGGGCCGCAGGGAACTGGACACCATTGATATCTTCCACGAACAAAAAAAACAACCATAGAACCCTCGTAATTAGTGCATCTGGGCCATACTACCGCCCAAACACTCCCCCTTAATATTGATACCCGCTACACTCACCCCCCGGCAGATAGACACTGGTCCCCAGTGTCTGGAACAAACCATGTCCCCAAATGAGGGTTAAACATGAGCCCGATCCAGAGACAAAAAAACGTTGACAACAAAACAGAAAAATTTAAAAACCGGTAGATTGTGCCTGAACCTAACATGGAAAGGAAAAGGGGAAGGGAACAAACACACAACAGCATACATCTTACATTAACACAATTGACATTTCCCTCTGCCCACATTACTAACTAAGCCCCTCCCCATTCTCAGCGGTCTTGACGGATGTTCTCCTACGGAGGGAAAGAGAGAAAAGAAAAAAAAAACACATAACCCTGACACAACATGTAGTTGTTGGAATGAAAAGGTTCCTCCGTGAAGAAACCTCTTCCTCCCAAAGAAGAGTGTGTGTGTGTGTGTTACGGTGCACAACACCGCCACCTGGTGACACTTGTGCTGAATTCCAGAGGACATCCGCTTCTCTGTACTTTGGCCCTAATCTAACTACACCCCAAAGTCCATGATTATTTTGCGGGAGGGAAGAAGGGAGAACAACAACAGCAACAGTCCCCCATTCCTCCAAAGAGCACAACACCCGTTAAACACGGATACAGTTCCTGGGTTCTCCTGGGAAACAAACCCCAGAAAGTTCAGTAAATGCAAGACAAAAAAGTAGTCTTTTCTCCTACAGGTAGAACCTTAGGTGCGGCAAGACAAGGGGTTTTAGATGCTCATCAAAAGTCTCTAAGTGATATTCCACATCCTCCTTATCCTTCCGGCGAATCATCACCTTGTCAGCATGGATGTGCCGACCCAACATCCACTCTGCATTGCAGTCTTTAAACCTCTGAGAAGCTTTCGGGGAACATGCAAGATACCTTCTGGTGTGTGGCACTTTAAGGTGTGTCCACACAAAGTCATTGTACCAGCGTTCCCTGCAGACCTCCACCTCATACAACAGTTCCTTTGACAAGTACGTACCTTGAGTAGAGGTCTCTGCCTCTGACCTGGTTCAGTTGGATCCCTGCCACTGACCATAAGAACATATAATACCTCCGTTAGGATAAATAGCCCCTGTCAGGGGAAGACATCCATCCGGACGGTCTCCAGAGGCCCACACCGTCACCGGCGTTATGCTGTACCAGCTCTTCGGGAAGTTCACCTCTCTGGTCCCTTACGCCCTGGATTCGGGCACCCAATTCTGGGGGCACCCTAGAAATGCTTCATCCCTCGCGGGACCCAGTGGAAGGTACTGGGCCCCAGGCCTTCTTGCAAAGTACCTCACCCCAGGCTTAAGGTGCCTGGGATGGAACTCGACTCCACGTGTCCAGGCCAAGGGCACCTGGACACGGATGAACGGACGGCAGCCCCAGGCTAAAGGTGCCTAGTGCTCGGACTCTTCGTTGCGCAAGATGTCCGCCCCCTCCATACCCTCCCCCAGCAAGCACAGTGGGCTCTCCGCCCCGCCGCACTACCGCTGCGAGAGGACAAAAAGGGTACGGCCCTCTAATGGCGGTTCAACCCCAGCCCAAGGCGACAGCGCCACCCAGGGGCCGCAGGGAACTGGACACCATTGATATCTTCCACAAACAAAAAAAACAACCATAGAATCCTCGTAATTAGTGCATCTGGGCCATACTACCGCCAAAACACTCCCCCTAAATATTGATACCCGCTACATATATATATATACATATATATATATATATATATTTTTATATATATTGTACAGGACGCCGTGGCTGGGTCCCGGAAGGACGCTATATTTCCCCTCTGTTTGGGCTGTGGTTCCTTTAAGGGAACAGCAATGGTTAACACACCTGTCCAAGGAAGTGGTTTAAGAGAGACAGGAAGTGGTAGGTGAGAGAGTGAAGGAGTGTAGTGAAGTCTGCATGGTGAATGGTGGACACTGCAAAAGCTGTGGAGGCTGTGAAAAGCTCTGGGAAGCTGTGAATGTACATGGCAGTGGCCTGCATGGAAGCCTGCTATCTGGGAAACGTACCTGCAACACCAAGTAAGGACTGTTTAACTGCGACAGCAGTTATAAACTCTACAAGTCGGTGAGACTGTCATTTCTTTTGTTTTGCTGCTGTGAAGCCATTTAAGTTTAAATAAATGTCCTTTTGTTTGAAAATCCTGTGTCCTGCGATCTAGCTGGTTCCCCGAACATTACACTGGTGCTCGAATGCGGGCAGGACAGAATAACAGGCATAAGAAGAAAGAAAAGAAAAAAAAACTTTTTTTTTTTTTCTTTGCATTGAACAGTTAAAGGGACAGTACATTGGATTTATGTCCTGGGTTAAAGCTGCACAAACATTGAAATCTGAAACAATGGAGGAGCTAATTAAACAGCTGTCCCTGGCTAATATGCAAGCGCAGACTCGCCATGAGGAAGCTAATCAGCGCTTGGCAACCCAGCTGGAGGTACAACAAAATCACCACAAAGAGGCGCTGGCTCTGCAGCAAGAAAATACTCGAGTTTTGGTGGCCCAGTTGGCAGCCCAGCAAGCGACCCAGCAAGGGGTTATGCAGGCGCAGGTTACTGTCTTAAAGGAAGCAGTACAGAAGCTGTCTCAGGAACAAGTGGCTGTTGCCCCTGGTAACCAGGTGACTGTGAGGGCAAGCCATTTTTTGCAGAAATTGTCCCTGAGCGATGATGTAGAGGCATTTCTTGCTACATTTGAGAGGACGGCAGAGAGAGAAGGGTGGCCTCAGGACCAGTGGGCCTGCCTCATTGCTCCTTTTCTCACCGGAGATCCTCAAAAAGCCTACTTTGACCTGCCACCCGATGATGCTAAAGACTATCAAAAGTTAAAAGCAGAAATTCTGGATCGTCTGGGGGTGACTACGGCCGTTCGGGCCCAACGAGTACACCAATGGAAGTATCGTCCAGATCGGCCACCCCGGTCTCAAATGCATGACCTGGTGCAACTGGTAAAAAAATGGCTGCAGCCTGAGGTGTTGTCTGGCCACCAAATCGTGGAGCGGGTCGTGCTGGACCGATACCTGAGATCCCTGCCAGACGACCTTCAACGGTGGGTCAGCCATGGAGACCCCAAAACAGCAAACCTCCTTGTCGAGATGGTGGAACGATATACGGTGGTAGAGGACCTGCTCGGACCTACCAAGCGCATAGGGCCCAGTCTGCCATGGCCTGTTCGACCAACTGCTGCCCTTCGAAAGGATGTTCCAAGGAGTCCTGGATCAAACCCTCCGGAAGGTCAAGAGTCACTCCCGGTACCTCCTCAGCGTTCTGTTCCTGTTCGGAGAGGAGGGGATGTACAATGTTGGCGATGTCATTCCTGGGGTCATACCCGGGCCCACTGCAAGAGGAACCCGTGGAATGCGGGGTTCTTCGGAGGGGGTCTTTTTATGCCCATAAAGTATGCACCACACAGCTCGACCTGGGTGAGGAAAAATTTGAGTGTGAAGTCCAAGTGAACCACCTCCCTGCCCGGGCTTTGTTGGACTCTGGAAGCATGGTAACCCTGGTTCATCCTAGAGTAATTGGGAAGATCGGTCCGGTAAGAAAAACCTTACGGGTGGTGTGCATTCATGGGGACACTAGAGAGTACCCTCTCATCTCGGTGACCATCTCCTCAGCATGTGGCACTGGTTCTCAAGAGGTGGGGGTGGTAAAGAACTTGGTACATGATGTTATAATAGGACGAGACTGTCCGTTGTTTACAAAACTGTGGGAACAAGGAGAACAGTTCAGAGATTGGGGAGAAACTAGCCTCCCTGTTCCTGCTGCTGAGAGGAATAACGCTGAACTGCCAAATGTTCTTAATGTGGATCCAAATGATGAAATTGCTAGTGGTTGGGTTAATGGTGATGAAAGTAGAGCTGATACTGTTGATAATGTCAAGATATGTGGTCCACAGACCTATCAAAACACTGAGGGGGGAGGACCTTCCCCACTTCAGGTAATGCTGGGGGAAGAGGAAGTAGCCTCTACCCCTGCCCTGCCATATTTGGGTGTTCCCCAGGGGGCGTTTGGTACTGCTCAGATGCAGGACCTCACTTTGGCCCGTGCACGGGAACAAGTTGTAGTAGTAAATGGGGTTCCCCAAGAGCCAGGTGCAAATGAGCGGTGGCCACACTTTGCAATGTATAATGAGTTGTTGTATCGGGTTACCAAGGTGAGGGAAAATGTGGTAGAACAATTGTTGGTACCCCAACAATATAGACAAAAGGTTCTGGACCTGGCCCATGATGATGTGTTAGGGGGACACCTGGGAGTTGAGAAGACGGAAGCACGGATCACCGACCGGTTTTACTGGCCAGGTCTGAAAGCAGAGGTAAAGAAATACTGTGCCTCTTGTCCCACCTGTCAGTTGACCGCTCCGGTGACCCACTTCCGGAGCCCTTTGGTCCCTCTGCCCATAATTGAGGTCCCATTCGAGAGGATAGCCATGGATATAGTGGGTCCCTTGGTAAAGTCGGCTCGAGGTTACTCCTACATATTGGTGATTCTTGACTATGCCACCCGATATCCTGAGACGCTTCCACTGCGGAATACCTCCTCTAAGGCTATTGCCCGGGAATTATTCCAGTTGTTTACACGGACTGGTTTTCCCAAGGAAATACTCACAGACCAGGGCACCCCATTTATGTCGAGAGTTATGGCCGATGTGTGCAAGCTGTTCCGGATTAAACAGCTGCGCACATCGGTCTACCATCCCCAAACGGACGGGTTAGTGGAACGCTTTAACAAGACCCTTAAGTCTATGCTAAAGAGAGTGGTACAAAGGGATGGGAAAGACTGGGACTGCCTGTTACCAGCTCTCCTGTTTGCTATCAGGGAAGTGCCCCAGGCCTCCACTGGGTTTTCCCCCTTTGAGTTGGTATATGGGCGGAGACCTCGCGGACTACTTGACTTTATTAAAGAGGAATGGGAAAGTGAACCTGTTCAGCATAAGAGTGTTCTTGAATATGTCTCCCAAATGCAGGAAAGGATCCAAACTGTGATGCCACTAGTCAAAGAGCATTTGCAAAAAGCCCAGGAGGCTCAACGACGGGTCTATAACAGGGCTGCTAAAATAAGGCACTTCCAAGTGGGGGATCGAGTAGCGGTGCTAATTCCCACTGTGGAAAGTAAATTCTTGGCCAGATGGCAAGGTCCCTTTGAAGTTGTGGAAAAAGTGGGAGAGGTAAATTATAGAGTCCACCAGCCAGGCAAGAGGAAACCGTATCAGATATATCATGTCAACTTGTTAAAGTCCTGGACAGACAGGGAACCGGTGACCTCCCTGGCTAGTGCAAGACTTGAGCCTCAGGTTGGGGTGGAGAGTGTCCAAGTAGCAAGTACCCTGTCTAAAATCCAAAGTCAGCAGGCAAAGGAGTTCTTGCAGAGAAATAAAGAAAAGTTTTCAGACTTGCCAGGGCTAACTAGTGTCATAGAACATGATATTATCACGGAACCTGGAGTCAAAGTTTTTGTCCGGCCCTACCGCATCCCAGAGGCTCAAAGGAAGGCCGTTTCAGAGGAAGTGAAGAAGATGCTGGACCTGGAGATCATTGAAGAGTCGCAGAGTGAGTGGTCGAGCCCGATTGTGTTGGTACCAAAGCCCAACGGGACTCTGCAATGATTTCCGGAAACTTAATGAGGTTTCACGGTTTGATGCCTACCCCATGCCCCGGGTAGATGAGCTTATTGAGAGACTAGGTCCAGCCAGGTATATTACAACATTAGACCTTACCAAGGGGTATTGGCAAATCCCGTTGACTAAGGCTGCTAGAGAGAAAACTGCTTTTTCTACCCCAGAGGGGAGTTTTCAGTACAAAAGAATGCCTTTTGGACTACAAACTGCTCCAGCCACTTTCCAGCGAGCAATGGATAGGATTTTACGACCTCACCGGGAGTATGCCTCAGTGTACTTGGACGACATAGTCCTTTTTAGCAGAGACTGGGAATTACACTTGCCCAAAGTCCAGGCAGTACTGGACTCTCTTTGGAAGGAGGGGTTTACAATAAACCCTGAAAAATGTGCTTTGGGAATGGAGGAGGTGAAATACCTGGGCTATATTGTAGGTAGAGGGGTGGTGAAACCTCAGGTTAACAAGGTAGAGGCTATACAGAATCTGCCCCTCCCCCTCACAAAAAAGCAGGTACGTGCATTCCTGGGCATGGTGGGATACTACAGGAGATTCGTACCCAACTTTGCCACATTGGCGGCTCCATTGACCGATCTGACTAAGGGACGGAAATCGGTCATGGTGGAATGGAATGCAGATGCTGAAAAGGCTTTTTTGGAGCTCAAGTCAGCACTGTGCCAACACCCTGTCCTGATAGCACCTAATTTTTCAAACGAGTTTGTTGTCCAGACTGATGCTTCCGATGTAGGATTGGGAGCTGTGTTGTCACAGGTTGTTCATGGTGAGGAGCACCCAGTAGTCTTCCTCAGTAGGAAGTTGACACCAGCGGAGAAAAACTACGCTATAGTTGAACGAGAATGTCTGGCCATTAAGTGGGCTCTGGAATCCCTCAGATATTACCTCTTGGGAAGGAAGTTTAGGTTAATTTCTGACCATGCCCCTTTAACATGGATGAGACAAGGTAAAGGGACTAATGCCAGAATTACACGTTGGTTCCTAGCACTCCAGGAATTTAAATTTGTAGTGGAGCATAGGCCCGGGAGACTGCATCAAAATGCAGATGCCCTCTCCCGAGTCCATTGTTTTAGCTCCACTGTTGCCTCCACCTCCTTGGCGTTGGGGCACAGGGGGGGATATGTACAGGACGCCGTGGCTGGGTCCTGGAAGGACGCTATATTTCCCCTCTGTTTGGGCTGTGGTTCCTTTAAGGGAACAGCAATGGTTAACACACCTGTCCAAGGAAGTGGTTTAAGAGAGACAGGAAGTGGTAGGTGAGAGAGTGAAGGAGTGTAGTGAAGTCTGCATGGTGAATGGTGGACACTGCAAAAGCTGTGGAGGCTGTGAAAAGCTCTGGGAAGCTGTGAATGTACATGGCAGTGGCCTGCATGGAAGCCTGCTATCTGGGAAACGTACCTGCAACACCAAGTAAGGACTGTTTAACTGCGACAGCAGTTATAAACTCTACAAGTCGGTGAGACTGTCATTTCTTTTGTTTTGCTGCTGTGAAGCCATTTAAGTTTAAATAAACGTCCTTTTGTTTGAAAAGCCTGTGTCCTGCGATCTAGCTGGTTCCCTGAACATTACAATATATATATATTTCCCATAGTTCCACTTTTTTAATGATTTTGATTTAAAGCTGAAGTTTAATCTGCTCATATTATGCCTTCCCAACCCCCTTCCTATCAGCAGGCTAATGAAAGATTAAGACCCCTTTTACACTGGAGACGTTTTTCAGGCTAAAAATAGCGCCTGTAAAGCGCCTGAAAAAAGCCTCAGCTACAATCCCAGTGTGAAAGCCTGAGTGCTTTCACACTGAGGCGCTGCGCTGGCAGGACGTCAAAAAAGTAGAGCAAGCAGCCTCTTTGCAGCACTTTAGGAGCGGTAAAAGCACTCTTAAATACTCTTAAATATATCATCTATGTGCCTCTTTGGCTCTATGTGCCTCTGGTCCTCTATGGCAGATTTTGGCTGATGGGAGGGGCTAGCAGGGTGCTAAACATAACTTCCTGAAAACATTACAGAATCTTGCCTCAGTACTCCTCTTAATAGCTTGAGGCCTTGATGCAAGTAGTAGGCTGGCACTTGGAAGGAGTTATGCAAATATCAAAATGTCTTGATGGGTGATGTCAGCTTTGAGGTGTGGATGTTCCTAGGCACACTGCATTTTCTTGCAGAATGCCACATGTGATGCTGACCCTCCATGATTATCAGCACTAAAGGGGGTGGGCCAGAGACAGTCTGGGAAGGAAAAGTCTATATGATGCTGAATTTCCTTCAGCTGGGAAATGATAATGGCTCGATCCGACTTATTGCAGTTTCTTGTGCATGCTGTGAGAAGCTCACAGTGTGCAGTGAAATCAGACTAAGCATTTTCAGTGGTGCAGAGTAGCCTGTACAATTGTGAAGTTGATGGACCCTTTCTCCTGGACTGAAGGTGATGGACCGTTTCTCCTTTTTACAGAGAAACCCTATATTCCACCCCCTGCTCTGAGTACCCCAAAGGGGAATACACTTAAATATAGCTATGGCGGAGACCAGACAAAAGTGAGCCATTGCAAAAGGTCATGCAAACATTTGCAGAAGGCCCACACAACACTCATTCTCAATGGTGACAATGGGGTTGATTTACTAAAACTGGAGAGTGCAAAATCTATCTACATAGAGACCAATCCGCTTCCATATTTTTTTTGCCAATGTTTAATTAAACAAGTTGAAGTTAGAAGCTGATTGGCTACCATGCACAGCTACACCAGATTTTGCTTTCCATTTTTCGTAAATCAACCCCAATGAGTGCCTTGCACCAGAACAAGAGCCGACTCTTAGTCTCTGTATCCATTTCTAGCTGTATGTCAGGCATTCAACCAGTGACCTACCTGACAAAAGCAGAACTTTCTGCATCTGTCACAGTTCCTCAGATAAATACCAGCTTTAATACAGCTATCTTTGCCAAGGGCTCAAAAACACTGTGCCTCTTCTTCTTCTACTTTCATTTATTTACTTGAGTCTGATCCCATTATGACTGGACTAGACATGGCAGACAATGACAGATAGGGAATGAAGAGGACATTGAAGCAGTATTAGAGGAAGCTGCACAAGTTATTTCTTCCCCAGATTTCTGCATTTTGGAATAGGGAGCTTCATGTAACATGCTTGCTAGTGTAGAAAAGCTCACTGTTGCCGTCAGCAAAGGCCTTGATTATGTAGCTTGATTCTCCACCATCTCACCATGCCTTTTTGGGTACAAAGAGACCTGTAAAACCCTCAAACATTCCCTGTTCATGAACAGCTAGAATGTGCAATATACAGTACAGTATGATTGGATCACTCTGGTAAGGATTTTCTCCTGCCAAACTCTATGCAGTGGAAAAAGAGTTAATCATACAGTGGTCTGTTCCTGTAGTTGATCCTATTGAAGATGTTCCTTCTTTCCAAGTTTCTGCAGATAGAAAGTTTGAGACACTCTTAAAGGCTCTCTTTACTTTAGCAGGCCCAGCCTTACAAATTGTTCTTGCTGTAATTTTAGTATGTCAAACTGCAGCTAACTGGACAAGGGTAATGAACTACTAACACAATCCTTTATTCCAGGACCATGTCTTAACTGAGCATTTACCATCTGCTCTGTTTTATTTTTTGTGTATATGCCCTAGAACACAGGTGTCAAACACAAGGCCCGCGAGCCGAATCCAGCCCTCCGGGCCATTTCATGTGGCCCTCGCACCTCTCCTGCAGCTGCAGGAGAGCTCCAGCCCTCCTCTGGTCCTACTCCAGACCCTTAGGAATCTTTCACACTGACTAGTTTTTCAGGCGGTTTAGCGATAAAAATAGCGCTGCTATACCGCCTGAAAAAATCGTGCCCTGCAGTCTTCAGTGTGAAAGCCTGAAGGCTTTCACACTGAAGCGGTGCACTAGCAGGACCGCTCCAAAAGTCCTGCTAGCCGCATCTTTGCAGCGGTGAAGGAGCGGTGTGTTTACCGCTGCTGCCCATTGAAAGCAATGGGAAACCGCGGTAATACCGCCGGCAATGCGCCTCTGCAGAGGGCGGATTAACCCTTTTTTGGCCGCTAGCGGGGGTTTAAATCACCCTGCTAGCGGCCGAATATCGCGGTAAAAACGACAGTATAGCGGCGCTAAAAATAGCACCGCTATACCGCCAGCGCACCTCCCCGCCCCAGTGTAAAAGGGGCCTTACTTTCTGCTTTCAAACAATGCATCCAGCTTCTTCTCAGCAGCAGCATAAGGAAAGGGGGGTGCACTGTGATATAAGGGAGAGTGGACTCAACTTCTGATGGTGGGGTGGCTCTTGACATCTAATGTAAAGGTGAGGGGATGCGCTGGACATCTAATCTTAAGCCCTGTATACACGCTCGGTTTTCCCGGCGGTAAAAAGTCAGAGGGGAAAGCCGAGAACCTGCTCGGTAGCTTTTCCCCCCTACACACGGCCAGGTTTCCCGGCAGGAAAACTGCCATGAGAGCTTTGGTTGGGAATCCCACCGTGTGTATTGTATGTAGTAGTAAATCTAGTGGAAAAAAAAAAGGCCGGGAATCCCGATGGTTAAAATAGAGAGCAGGTTCTCTATTTTCCCGCCGGGATTCCCGGCTGTTTTCCTGTCGGGAAAACTGCGAGGAAGCATACATACGTCCGTTTTTCCTGGCCAAAAGCTCTCTTGGCAGTTTTCCTGGCAGGAAAACTGGTCGTGTGTACGGGGCTTTACAGATACAACTAGCCCTTTTGAGGGCAATCATAATGCTGATGCGGCCCACAATGAAATTGAGTTTGACACCCCTGCCCTAGAACATGTGATGAGACAAATTTACAGTATGGCCCTAACCTCCATTCACATGCGCAGAATCTTTACAGTGCTTACATTGCCTTATGTATACTCAGCTTGTAAGCTATTAAAATCCTACCTCTGCTTTGCATCTTACTTCTGTCTCGATATAGCTCCAGTTACCAGAGGCATTGCTTGTTGACGTCTGGATATCTGGATGACAACAAGCAATGCTTCCAAGCTAACAGAAAATCTGAGTGCCGGTGAGGTGAGTGGGAGCTATATAGAGGCTGAGAAGTAAGATGAGCAGTGGAGGCACAATTTCAGTAGGTCACAAGCTTAGTGTACATAAGGAAATGCTCGCTGTACTACTTTGGTCCGACTTTGATCCTACTTGAATATCATTGAAGTCGGATCAAAGTCGGAACGCCGTCTTGCATGTACCGACTTTGGCATGCGACTTGTGCTCTGCTGAACTTGAGGGGGAACTCCACACCAAATTTTAAATAAAAAACCAGCATGGGCTTTCCCTCCAAGAGCATACCAGGCCCTTAGGTCTGGTATGGATATTGAGGGGAATCCCCTACGCCGAAAAACCGGCGTGGGGGTCCCCCCAAAATCCATACCAGACCCTTATCCGAGCACGCAGCCTGGCCAGTCAAGAAAGGTGGTGGGGATGAGCGAGCATCCACCCCCCCCCCCCCCCCCCATGTTGAGGGCATGCGGCCCGGTACGGTTCAGGAGGAGGCGCTCGCTCGTCCCCACCCCCTTTCCTGACCGACCGGGCTGCGTGCTCGGATAAGGGTCTTGTATGGATTTTGGGCCCCCACGCCGGTTTTTCGGAGTAGGTGATTCCCTTCAATATCCATACCAGACCTAAGGGCCTGGTATGCTCTTGGAGGGGGAACCAGTGCCATTTTTTTATTTAAAATTTGGCGTGGAGTTCCCCCTCAAGATTTATACCAAACACAGTGCTTGGTATTGGCGGGGATCCAAGTCGGATCCCTGTTCATTGAAAGTCAGACATATGTCGGCTTCAAGTCGCAGGGCAAAGTCGGATCCAAAGTAGGACAAGTGTGGTGTCGCACGAGTGTGAAACCGGCCTCAGGGATTATCCTGTATGGCTCTCCATGAAGCAGCTGACAGCCAGCTTTTAGCTTTTCCTCCTTCCACCCACAGCTTTCAGCTGCTTCAACGAGAGCCATACAGGTAGATTGGTTCTTGTTGTTGCCCATCCCCCATCACACCGATAATCCACAACTGTCCATTGGATTCCACTTGCTGCCCAGCCCCTCTGTGTGCTCCCCTGGCCCCCGCTCATCGACACTTTCAGAATAGAGAGTGGGAAAAGGGACCAGTAAATATGTCATTTACCAGCCCCTTCCTTTTCTGAATGAATACAGTGAGGGATTGATACCGATCACTCACTCTGTTCATTCATGTTTATTCATATGCAGTGTCGCTGAGGCTACAGAGAAAGGGCCTAGGCAATGTTTCCTTTGTCCCTTTCTCTGTCTCAAGAGTGAAACTTGGACCCCATTCACACTTGAGCGAATTGTCATGTGACTTTGGACCCCACAGTCACATAACAAGTTGCACCTCATGTTTCCCAACGATAACCATTCATATCTGTGCGACTTTAAAGTAGTACCTGCACTACTTTGGTCTGACTTTCATTCGACCTGAGGACCATAGACTTGCATGTAAACCCTCAAAAGTTGCACCTGCATGATATACATGCGACTTGTGTGCGACTTATGAAAAGAATGCCGGCAATGAAAAATAAATGAAAAAAAAAACAGCTTTGGGTCCCCCTCCCCCATTCCATACCAGGCCCTTTGGGTCTGGTATGGATCTTAAGGGGAATCCCACACCAAAATGAAAAAGAATAAATGGCGTGTTCCCCCCCCACACATCCATACCAGACCCTTATCTGAAGAAGCAATGCAAGTCAGGAAGCGGGGGGTGAGCAAGCCCTCTCCTGAACCATACCAGGTCGCATGCCCCCAACATGGGGGGGTGCATTGGGGTAGGGAGATCCCCAGAGCCCGCCCCCCCCCATATGAATGAGTAAGGGGTACATAGTTCACCTACTTATTCACCCAAAAAAAAAGTGTAGTGTAAAAAATGACAGTTGC
The DNA here is from genome assembly GCA_029206835.1 of Rana muscosa. Lineage (NCBI taxonomy): Eukaryota > Metazoa > Chordata > Amphibia > Anura > Ranidae > Rana > Rana muscosa. The sequence continues at coordinate 470,086,786 of CM055117.1, forward strand.
CAGTTTTTGACAATTCCTTTTAAAATATTTTTTTTAAAAAGTCCCCCGGTGCAGATCCATGATCTGCCCGCTGCCATGATGCCTGCCAACCCGAAAAAAAACCTCCGGTCTCGACAAAGGCTCCCGCCATTTGACAGCGCTTAAATAACTTGTGACGTCACCGACCCAGCATACCCTCAGTTCGTGACATCTCCTTTTTCGGGTCGGCAGGCATCGTGATTGACGATGGATCCACAGCTCGTTCGCTCCCCCCCTTCCTGACCTGCCAGGCTACACCCTCGGATAAGGGTCTGGTATGGATTTGGGACAGGGCCAACATCATTTTTTTGGCGTGGGGTACAGCTTAAAATCAATACCAGACCCAAAGGGACCCCACACTGTTTCTTTTGTTTTTCTTTGCCAGGATTAATCTGTTTACATTTAGCTGTCAGTGGGGAAACTGCTGATCAGGCTCCCTTGCCCACTCCTTAACAACCAACTATTCTTCACACAGAATTGGAATCGGATGATCATTTTTCGACCGATCCAAATCCAACTCGTTCAGAAAATTTGGAATTTGTTAGAAAATAACTAAACAAATTCTGTTCTGCACATGTTTAGCGACTTTGTAGAGCACAAACAAAACGATCACATTGGTCAAAGCCAAAGTTGCATCAAAGTAAGTCGCATCATAGTTGCACTGTAAAGTCGCAACGGAAATTGCTAAATTTTTAATTTCCACGAGTGTGAATAGAGCCTTAGACCCCTGATGCGGCGTACACACGATCGTTTTTCATGCCATTTTTTAAACCGACGTTTTTCTCGTCGTTTTTTTTTCCATGTTTCCTCTCAAGCCTGTCTTGCGTACACAGGATCATTTTAAAAAATGTTCAAGCAAAGCGCAGTGGCGTACAACACGTATGACGGCACTATAAAGGGGAAGTTCCGTTCGGATGGCGCCACCCTTCATGTTAGTAAAGTTTGTTGAGCGACGATTCGCGCTTTTCAGCCTCGTGCTTTTCAGTCCGTTACAGCGTGACGAATGTGCTATCTCCATTACGAACGCTAGTTTTACCAGAACGAGCTCTCCCGTCTCATACTTGATTCTGAGCATGCGCGTTTTTTTTCACCTCGTAAAAGCATACACACTATCGTTTTTTCACGTCGTTAAAAAAAACGACGTGAAAAAATAGAGCATGTTCGAAATTTTTAATGGCCGTTTTTCACGTCGTTAAAAATGCTCTGGAGCATACACACGATCGGTTTATTTTTAACGGCATGAAAAACGATTGTGTGTATGGGGCATTATAGTTTACCACAGCCCCAACAGGCCTGTTAAAAAAATAATAATTAAAAAATATAAATATATATTTATAATAATTATTTGTAAATAAATACCAAAACAAATTAATAATAAAAAAGGTAAAAACTTCTGACACTGTCCACTGCTCCACTAACACCATCCACTCCCCCCCCCCCCCCCCCAAAAAAAAAGCATTGTGCAAAAAATTGTGTAAATGAGCAGTTTGTGTGGCTGGAGCTGCCTGTTAGGCCTCATGCCCACGGACGTTTAAAAAAAACGGGCTTTAAAGCTAGTACAGACGCGATTTTTTTCCGTGTTTTGCATTGAATTCAATGCACGTTTCCCCCCCCCCCCCCCCCCCCCGCTGGCTTTCAGACGCGTTTTTCTTTCTCTATTCAAAATCAATAGTTCCCTATGGGTCGCACCAGAAGTCGGATCAAGATGATCCGACTTGCGGGGCGACTCGTGTGCGGAGAATCTTGAAGGGGAACCCCACGAAAATGTAAAAAAAAATGTGCGTGAGGTTCCCCCCAGGGCGATACCAGACCCTTCGGTCTGGTATGGATCTTGAGGGGAACCCCCACACCAAAAAAAAATGGCGTGGGGGTTCCCCCAGGAACCATACCAGACCCTTATCTGAGCATGCAGCCCGGGCAGGTGAGGAAAGAGGGGCGGGCGAGCGAGCGCCCCCCCCCCCAGACCATACCAAGCCACATGCCCTCAACATGGAGGGGTTGGTGCTTTTGGGTGGGGGGGGGGACTGCGCCTCCCCCCCCACCCCAAAGCACTTTGTCCCCATGTTGATGAGGACAAGGGCCTCTTCCCGACAACCCTGGCCGTTGATTGTCGGGGTCTGCGGGAGAGGGGATTATCGGAATCTGGGAGCCCCCTTTAATAAGGGGGCCCCCAGATCCCGGCCCCCCACCCTATGTCAATGAGTATGGGGTAGGTTTTTAAAGTAATTTATTAGGCAGCTCCGGGGGTCTTCTTCCGACTTCGGGGGTCTCTTCCGACTTCTCCCGCTCTCCGGTTCTTCTCCCTCTTTCCGGTTCTTCTGCCGGTCTCCTCCGCTATCTTCTGCTCTTTTGACAGTCTTTTGCTAATGTTGGCGCGGTCTTCTTCCCTCTTCTCTTCTTCGATGTTGACACAACGCTCTCCGCCGCTGTAATGCCGTGTGCGCGGTTCGCAATGACTTATATAGGCATGGGGCGTGGTCACCGGGTGATGTCACCCGGAGACCCTGCCCCCTTATGGCGTCACAGTCCCAGGGCATGATGGGACTGTGACGCCATAAGGGGCTGGGTCACCGGGTGATCACGACATCACCCGGTGACCATGCCTATGTAAGTCATTACGAACCGCACACACGGCATTACAGCGGGGGAGAGCGACATGTCAACATTGAAGAAGAAGGTGGAGAAGACCGGGCTAACGCTAGCAAAAGAGCGGCAGAAGATAGCAGAGGAGACCGGGAGAAGAGAGCGGAGAAGTCGGAAGAGACCCCCGAAGTCGGAAGATGACCCCTGGAGCTGCCTACTAAATTTCTTTAAAAACCTGTCTAGTGTGTTTTTTTATTGACACTTTTTCCCCCCCAGGTGAATGGGTAGGGGTACGATATCCCATACTCATTCACATAGGGTGGGGGGCCGGGATCTGGGGGCCCCCTTATTAAAGGGGGCTGCCAGATTCCGATAAGCCCCTCTCCCGCAGACCCCAACATCCAACGGACAGGGTTGTCGGGAAGAGGCCCTTGTCCTCATCAACATGGGGACAAGGGGCTTTGGGGTGGGGGGGGCGCAGTGCCCCTTGCTCCAAAGCACCAACCCCCCTATGTTGAGGGTATGTGGCTTGGTATGGTCTAGGAGGGGGGGCGCTCGCTCGCCCCCCTTTCCTGACCTGCCGGGCTGCGTGCTCGGAAAAGGGTCTGGTATGGATCCGGGGGGAACCCCGCGCCATATTTTTTTGGTGTGGGGGTTCCCCTCAAGATCCATACCAGACCTAAGGTTCTGGTATCATCCTGGAGGTAACCTCACGCAAAATAATTTTCACATTGTCGCGGGGTTGCCCTTCAAGATTCTCCGCACACGGGTCGCCCCGCAAGTCAGATCATCTTGATCCGACTTCTGGTGCGACCTCTATTCAAATCAATGGGCTCCCATAGGGAACCATTGATTTTGAATAGAGAAAGAAATGCCGGACGAGGCTTAACACAGCGTTAAGCCTCGTTAAATCGCGTTTAACACCCTTTGCCGGCGTCTGACGTCTTTACAGCTCTAACGCTGGAGCTTCAGAACGCACTGGTCCTGGGTTTTTTTTGCAGCTTAAAAACGGCTATGCCATTTACAGCTCAAAAACGTCATGGTGGGCATGAGGCCATAGGCTAACATGGAGAGCCGTTTTTAAGCTGCAAAAAACGCTCATAAAAGTGGCTGTAAAAACGTCTTTGGGCATGAGGCCTAACTCTATGGAGACACAGCAGCTGTACAAACACAGCCGCAGGTCCTAATTTGACAGGTGTGCAGGTGCTGGTGAGTGGCCCTGAATGCACACTGTTTGTGTTTGAGGCCATACATGTGCATCTGCATGCCTATCATATAATTAGGAACTGCAGCTGTGTTCATACAGTTTCTACATCCCCATAGCGTAAAAAAAAATGGTTTGCACTGTATAGGCCACAGCACTCATAAATAAGCTCCAACACCTTTTTTTTGGTGAAAAGGAAATTAACAAATTCCCTATTTGCTTTGTCCTCTGGACCTCTTAAAGGAGAAGTCCAGCCTGAGCTTTTTAGGCTAGGCTTCTCAGGGTCACAGGAGTGCAATTTGTTTTGCACTCCTGTGACCCGTTTTCAGCGGAGAGCGGTCTAAAGTCCGCTCTCCGCTGACGTCACTGCCATCAGCCGGGGCAGCGCATCATCACGACTTCCCAAGTCGGGATCCGCCAGCTGCCCTGATTGATGGCAGTCTCAGCGTATCAGCAAGCCGCTGAGACAGCCTCTCCCCGCCCCTCCACGGCTCAGCGCTCCAATGAGCCCGGAGAAGCAGAGAGGAAAGAGGCTGACTGACAATCAGCCTCTTTCCTCTCAGGGATCTGTGAGAACCGAGCCAGCGGCAATGTTCGCTGGCTCGGTTCTCAGTGCACAGACGGCGGGGGACAGATGGAGCATCGGTCTGATGCTCCATCCACCGAGGTAAGTATAAATATGGGAAAAATTCCATACTTCTCCTTTTAAGGACATCCTGTTTCTGGTCGCTAGAGCTTAAGCCTAGTACTCACAGGCTGAATGTCAGACGGTATTAGCCGCTTCAATAGAAACTGGCCGACATTCATCCCGGGTGTACTGGAGTTGGTCCAGGTGAAGGGGCATGACTGAAAAAGGTCTGCTGATTGGCTCCTGATCAGCACTCTGAGCCAATGAGCACTGACCGGAGGGTTCTGGCCGGGGGAGGGAAGGGGGGGGGCGGAGGCCTGGTGTGCTGTCCGCCTGTCAGAACACAATAGCACAGCAGGGGAGATCGCTATAATAGCATTGTATAGTTAGTACAGGGGCTCCTCCTGAGCTGTCAGTTTTTTTTCTCAAGGACAAATCGCCTTCTGCGCCCATTCCACCAGATTGGTGTGAGGCCGCCATCTGGTCCTCTGTTCAGACCTTTTTAAAGTTCTCCCAGGTGGACATGCAGATGAAAATAAAGGGTAATCGGTAAGCTGCAATATATGAAATTTTTTTAGTTTGGGTTTAATACTGCTTTAAGTGAAAACTTTAGGTATAATTATTCCTCCCTGGAGTTTTTATATAAAGTGTTTCTAAACCCAAGTAGAAAAAGGTATAATATTGTAGCTTACCAGTTCTTATGCCGCATACACACGATCACTTTTCTCGACAGGAAAACCGGTGAGAATCACGACGAGAAAAATGAGAACGTGCTCTAATTTTTCTCGTCGCGAATCACAGCATTTTTTTCCTCTGCAGTTTTCCCATAGGGAAACACTGCTAGGGAGCCCTCACACGGCCGGTTTTCCCGACCAAGAGAAAACATGTCGTGAAAAAACGGGCGTGTGTAGGGGACCAAGCCGGTCCTCGTTTTTCCCGTCGGGTTTCACGGCGGTGTTTTCACCACCGTGAAACTCGATCGTGTGTACACGGCATAAGACCCCTTTTCACACTGGGGCCCTGAAAGAGCCGCTGCTGTCTCTCCAATGTGAAAGCCCATAGGGCTTTCACACTGGAGCCGTGCGCTAGCAGGACGGTAAAAAAAAGTCCTGCTAGCAGCATCTTTGGAGCGGTGTGTATATACCGCTACTCCAACCGCTCCTGCCCATTGAAATAAATGGGCACCACGGCTATACCGCCGGCAAAGCACTGCTGCAGCGGCACTTTGCGGGTGGTTTTAACCCTTTTTTGTCCGTTAGCAGGGGTTAAGGCGCTAGCGACCGAATAGCGCTACAAAATTGTCGGTAGCGGCCAACGCACCCACCGCCCCAGTGTGAAAGGGGCATTAAACATGGTGACTGCATTTGTTTTCTTTTTTAAACTAAGAACATTTTCAGAAAGTACAGAAAATACCTGTAGATCAGTGGTTCTCAACTCCTGTCCTCAGGACCCACTAACGGACCAGATTTTAAGCATTACCTTGGTGAGATGCAGACTAGAATACTGCAATCCCTGAGCAGCAAATTATATCACCTGTGATGCATTTCAGTTATCTTGCAAACCTGGCCTGTTAGTGGGTCCTGAGGACTGGAGTTGAGAACCACTGCTGTAGGTCTTGGCGGAAATGCACTGTCCTTGTCACTGATTATGTAATGATCTGGAAGCAGAAAGTAGTATTATCTTTGTGTGTAAATTATTAATTCCATCAACTTCAATGGAGATGAACAAAGGCATCAAACTTAATTTTCAAACCGTAATTTTTTATGTCGCTAGACCCTATTGTCTCCAGCTCCTGCTGGTTTTGCTGCGGAAGGGTTAATCCTCTGGGACTGAACTCTGACTTTATCTGTTGGGTGGAGTGTTGTGCACTGTTGCTCCTGCTTGACATGAGCCAGTGGAACTATAATCTTCGATCCGATCCGATCCGTTCCTCTCGAAAGTTACATGTTTGAAGTGCAGCCTAGTGTAAAAACATGGCTTCTGCTATAAATACAATGGAAGATCAAGGGTAGCCACACAGAGAAAGGAACTGTGTTTATCTGCTGGATTACAAGGTAAAAACAAAGTAACAGATGTTGAAAAAAAAAATGAAATCAAATGCAACCACCTCATCCTATGGGTGTTAAACTTAAATATATTGAATTTTGATTTTTGATACACTTTACTAATGTGTTTTTTTTTATTTTTTATAATGTCATAAATTGTTGTCTTTCATAGAAACTAAATCTTGCAAATGAATTTTCCAAAAAAGAAAAACAGCAAAAATCTCTGGAAAACAAGGTAAAATGTTCTAAAGGATATTTAATAAAATAGTTGTGATGATACTACATTACAAATATGTAAATTATAGCATTAGTGAGACATTCTATTTTGGACAGTTGAGAAGGTTTTTACAGGACAACAAAATATTAAAACTTTATAGTGATTGAAAACTCACCAACTTAGGCAGGCCATACATGGGTCGATTTTTCTAAAGCATTTTCTTTTGAAAATCTTATCTAAGAATTTTCGTTCGCATTTCCTTCCATTAGTGGGCTGCAGCAACAGCCGATTTTCGTGGGGCCATCGAATTTCAGTAATCGGACATGTTGGAAATTTTTTGAAAAACGAACGATTTTCTAATCAATGATGGGAGAATCGTGCGAGAAATGTAAATCGAAAAAGAAATGCGCATGTGCAAGAAAAGAAAATTCCCAGAAAGAAAAGAAGATTCCCAGCTACGAAAATTATTTTCTGTAGCATCATGAGGTGAAATTTAAGGATTGGTTGGTCGAAATCAATGGTGACACCATCGGATCACAAAACGCACAAATTTTCTGATTTTCAAAAGAACAATCTTTCGAAATTCGACCATGTATGGCCAGCCTAAGGGGGACGTTCAAGTCAAATTGGGACTTTTAAATTTACAGGTATAAAATGGGATGCTAGCATGGCTCTACTACATGCAGTAGTAAGTGGCAAGTGTGTCCTATTACTGATAGGCGGCGCACATGTATTGGGCCAGTCCAGAGACCGTTAATCAAGATGGCAGACAACAGTGTTAGTGTGTGCATTGAACAGCGTGTGGTGATGACGTTTCTTGTGAATAAAGGTGTAAAACCCACGGATATCTATAGAAGACTTCAAGCACTGTACGGTGATGAGACGCTCAGGCGCAGGTTCATGGTTCTCTTGTGCAATCCACACAGTCTGGTCACACCTGGTATATGACAGTGGAGCACTTTCCATGTCCAGAGCCACTGGCAGTACCTCAAGTGAGTTGGCCGTAATTTCCTTTGTCGCTAGACCCTATTGTCTCCAGCTCCTGCTGGTTTTGCTGCGAAAGGGTTAATCCTCTGGGACTGAACTCTGACTTTATCTATTGGGTGGAGTGTTGTGCACTGTTGCTCCTGCTTGACATGAGCCAGCGGAACTATAATCTTCGATCCGTTCCTGCTGCCTCTGGCCATCTGACCCTCGCCTGCCACTAGCTTCCCAGGTTTTGTGAGTACCCACAGGGTGAGGGGCAGGTTGATGGATAATCCCTCTGGGGTGCCATGAGCTCACATTCTACCAACGGTTCTGGAGCTGCTTGCAGCTTGCCTTATGATGTTGACGCCTGCAGCCTGGAATCCTTTTATCGTCTGATCTTAGAATCTCTTCTGTGATCAGAGTCCTCCTTAACTCCATCGAGTGTGGTTGGGCCTGCTCAGCTCTTGGCTGAGGTTTTTTCCATGGTCATAAAAGATTTTATGGCCCAATTTACCCAGTTATTTTTGACTGACTGCAGAGGCCACTAATGCATTCCAACATTTTTTCCTGCAGATTCTATATCTGATTTGCCAACAGACTTAGTGGCTTCCGAGGCATCAGTTGTTTTGGTCCTTGGCTGATGACCTTCCCCTGAGGTTTTGCAGTCTAAAGTTATTATTCCCAAATGAAAAGAGACTGTTTTGGCTCTTACTGATGCAGTGCACATCATTCTTAAACTATGGGATTTACAGTGAATTACAGTCAATACATATGCATTAGGCACTTTGGATAAAACGTGAACTGTGGAACTGTTAAGTAAAAAAGCTTTTGATCTGCATGGTCTTCGAGGGACAGGGTCTTTTCAGACTAACTCTTGACAACATCATCAATGATGCTGCTGGTGGCAAGAGTACCCATCTTCCTCAGTGGAAGAAGCCTAAGGAATAGAGTGCAAAGTCTTCTTCATCCCTGTCTGTAAAGAAATGTCTCTTTTTCTTTTTTGTCCTCCATATCAAGCCCCTCAAGCTTGGTTCCCATTCCACCTACAAGGTCTTGCACTTAAAAGTCTGCCAAAACGCCAGACAATCCTTTCACTGCATGAAGGTGTGCGCCCACTTTCAAGAATGGGGGCATGTTTATTAACCTTTGTGGGGGCTTGAGCAATTTGCATCTCTGATGCTTTGGTGCAGGAGGTAATTTCCCAGGTCTACAAACTGGCATTTCCCCATTTTAGCATACCTCCATTGAACTCTCTCGTCTCACTTTAATCAAAGTGTCATTACCCCAGTTCCTGTGGCAGAATGGTCCTGGGGTTTTACTCCAACCTGTTCACAATTTCCAAGCCCAAAGAGACAATTCACTCCTTTATTCGAGTCCAAAAACTCCACGTGAAATCTACCAAGTCTGCCATCGCCTCTTTTCACCAGAGAGACTATCTGGCTTCTGTGATCATTAGGGAGGAACCAAAACTCTTGTTTCAGCCAGCAAAAAAAGTTAGATTGGATCTTATGGTGGACAGAACTTTATGTTCTAGCCTTTTCTATACATTTCAGATGTGGACAATTGGCAGACTTCCTCATCCAGCAGCACCTTGACCCGGGGGAGTGGTCCCCATACCCAGAGATATTCAAGGTCCTGTATCACAGGTGGGGGATGCAGTATGTGGACCTGCTGGCCGCCAGACAGCAAAATAGACAGGTTTTTCTCCAGGTACCGGAATCCTCTAGCGGAAGCCTTGAATGCTCTGGTAGCTTTGTGGGATCAGTACACCCAGACCTATGACTTTCCATAAACTTCTTTGTCTGCTTCTCAGGACTGGAATGGAGGCATCTTAAGGCAGAGTCAAGAAGCGCTTTTGTACCTGGGACCAAATTGCTTCGAAAGAGGTCTGTATGGAGGCTAGGGCAGGCACATAAACAACTACAAAGAATGTAAATTCCCTGGAGCTGGAATTAATGCGGTGATTACAGACAACCTCAGCCCAAGACAGTAGAGATACCCAGTCATCTTGGTGAACAGAAATGAGAGAATAGAAGTATTGCCCCAGAGACTCCATTTGGCCATTTATTTGAGGATGGTAAGCAGAAGAGAACTGCAGATAGATGTCCATGGATTTACAGAGCTCTTTTTAAAACATGGGGATAAACTGGATTCCCCTTTCCAAAATATGAGAAGAAATGGCATGCTGATTAAAAAATTTCTAGATCAAGTACAATGCCAGGACTTCAGCAGATAAAATAAAGGGAAAGAAACAATGTGCGATTTTAAAGCACCTATCAACTACAATTTTAATGACTGTGCAACTGTAGGAGAGTGGGATAACCATCAGTTTGTATTGCCACAGATTCTACAAGCAGCTACGCAGTCTTTAACATATTTCTTCACTCCTGGCTAGCATTATCAATGGGACAAAAAGGAGAATCACCCCCAGGTGACCCGCTAGTTTGTAACTGTGGTCAATCTTGGTCCTAAGATGTGGTGCGCTACGGTTTTGCGGGGGGGGGGGGTGAGGATTTTTGTCACTGCCAGACATCCAGCAGGAGAAATAAAAAATTGTAACTAAAGGAACAAGCGGCAGAACTCTGTCCTGGAGGTGAAAGCAGAAGAGTGCATTGGCTTGGGTATTGTTGGAACTAGGTTTGTATGTAATCACAAAATTAAAGTGAGAAATAGAATAGATACTGATTGACTTGTCTTGGATTAGGCTGTCAGACTGGAGATATTGTAGTTTTTTGTAATCTGTAAATATGGCTACGCTGTGGGGAGATCTTTCATGAAGATACCGCAATTCCGCCAGGGCCAGCTTGATGGCTAACAACTCACAATCCTTGATGCCATAATTCTTTTCTGGTAGTGCAAATTTTTAAAAGAGAAGGCACAGAAGCACTTTTTACCCTGGATAGTCTGCAAAAGTACATCACCAAGGCCCACAGTTGAATTGCCAACTCCCAGATAGAAGGGCTTAATAGTATCTAGTCAATGTAATGCTAGTCCAGTTAGGAAAGATTATTTCAGAGCTTTAAAAGCTTCCACAACTTTCATCAGCTGAATTTTGTGCTAATAATGGATTTAACATGCTCCTTAAGGTGAACTTATTTAAATGACATCCAGTGGTCACTGAGATGGGCTGAGTTTCCACTTTAGAGTCTCACCCCACCACACAACACCATTACCCTTCCATGACTGTCTCCTCAGCAGCTCTTACACCTTTCTTTGATCTCTCCCCTCTCACTTTCCTACTGTCTGTCTCTTCTCTTCCTCTTTTTCTGTCTTTTCCTCCCCTTTCCGTTCTTTTCTGCCCTACCCCACTCCCGTCGCCTGAGCCACCATTTCCAAATTTATTTTTATTTTATTTCCCTACCCTGTCCTTTTGTTTTTGCCATCCCCTCCTTATAAGGTATCTGGTGGTTACAATCTTGCCATGAATGACGAGGCTATAATAGCCTACTCTACCTCTTTTATTGATTTACGGTCATTGTTGTTATTATTGTTGTACATGGTACTGTGAGTTTAGCTGTGGGCGATTGCCATCCCGCTGACTCATCACGCCGGTTTACCCGTGACTGTTTTCAGTTTGTAACCTTACATATTGCTTCATGTATACTCAGTTAAAATACCAATAAATATATTTTCAACCCTAAATGAGATCCAGTGGGCTACTGAGGCACATGACACATTACCTGACAATCAGTGTGACATGGCTGCATCACTGCAGGTAAAACCCAGAAGTGTCCACGGTCGTGAAGGCAGAAAGAAGGCGTAGAAGCTGGATAGGAGATAAGTAACTTGCCACGTATCCTGCAAGAAACCCTTTTTGGTTCTGCATATGTACAAGATGGTCACCTCAACCTGGACATTGTCCTTTCATCCATTTGTCCCTCTCCAGTTCACCAAAAGGAAATTTCTCTCCATTGCTTGCATGTGGTTTGGCCTGTGAGAGTCTGTGTTCAGGAAGATTACCTTTTTGTAATCCCAGGTGGACGCTGTATGAGTGCACTGGCTTCTTGTTTCACTGTCTAGGTGGATCAGGCAGACCATCATCCAGGCTTATGGTCCCAAGATTTGGGTTCAACCCTTTCCTGTTGTGGTGAAAACTACTAGATCTGTAAGTGCCTTTTAGCCTTTACAGCATCAAAAAAGGTGTTTCTCAGATTTGCAAGGCTGCCACCTGGTCTTCCGTTCACAAGTTCTGTAAGTTCTACAAGGTAGACCTTGAGGTCTTATCTGATTCTGATGCCAGCTTCAGGTGTAAGTTTCTTCAGGTGGCTCTTTGAGCTACAGGCAGCGTCAGTTCTGTCTTTTTTTGGGGGGCCTGTTACTATGGTTATTTTTGGATCAAAATTTGATCCATGTACGGCCATTCCCATTCACGAGAAGTTGATCTATTGATCATCTTCTCACAAACCAGCTTGTTGGAAAACTTTAGTTTGATCAGTGCTTCAGCCAATAGGGGTCCTGCTGTCATAATTCTCCCCACTGTGTCATAGTATTCTCACATTCACATTGAATGTGTGGATGGGAGAATTTGTCCATTTTTTTTTTTTCATTTAGCCAGCTGGCTAAATGAATAAAACTGAGCCATGTATGGTCAGCATTAATGATAGTTTGCTTTATTGCCCACCCCTCAGTTGGACTGCTTTTACATGTCTCAAAGTCTTCCTCAATGAATGGGACAGAAAATAGGATTTATTTTTCGTACATCATGGGACACAGAGCTGCATAGTAATAACTATGTGGGTAATAGGCCACCTTCAGGTGATGGATACAGGCACACCCAAGACAGGAAGTCCCCTCCCCTATATAACCCCTCCCATACTGGGAGTACCTCAGTTGTTTTTTTTTTGCCAGTGTCTAAGGTGTTGGTCACGGTTAAGGAAATGCTTTGCAGAGTTCCGCTGGAGGATCTTTCGGTATCAAGCAAGCTTTGCAAAACCAGATCCATCCAAAGTGCCATTAAGGCCAAAGTGGATGGTACCTGGGCCTCGAGTAAGAAGAACAAGGTTTTGCCTGTAATGTTCCTTCTAGGAGAGCTGGACCCAGGAAACTAGTGCTTTGGTTATACATCAGATGCCAAAGATTTTTGTCTGGCTGGGTGCAATACAGGTCCAGGGCAGTGGAAGTTCCGGAAGGCCCCCGGTCCCTGAAGGTCAGTGACATGGCTCGCTGTGATGGATGAAGGTTGGATCTGACTGTTTTGCCAGCAGAATCCTGCGGCAGGAAAGGTAAGTGAAGAATCCTAAGGAAATTTAAAGTTCACTTATGGATTTCTTTTTAGTAAAGTGTCATGCCTATTTTCGCCACTAGAGGGTGGGAAAACAACATACCTGGTCAAAGTCTTCAGTGTGTCGCTGGTTCAGCAAGCCTGTCTGAAGGCTTTCTCCTGGGTACAGTCCGGCCATCTGGGGATGTTCAGGGGGAGATTGCTGGCAGATACATGCAGGGCAGGCGTGGATACAGGCGGTGAATGCAGGTCCCCCGACCCTCTCTCTCTTCCCCCCCCCCTTGGCGGCGGCGCCGCACTCCCGATCTGGGGACTGCTGGGAGCCCGCTTTTTTTCCTAGGGGTCCTGAAAGCTGTCTCCCTCCTTCCTCTCCCGACAGCGGCCCAAACGGCGCTCGTGCGCGCAAGAGTTAAATTAAAAAATGCCGGTGGGCGGGGGAGAGAAGGGGCGTGGGTTAGCGCGGCGGCGCGTGTACGTGACCCGGCGGTCACGTCCTCACACAGCACAGGCGTGGGACTGTTCTCACACATAAACATCACCTTGTGGAGGTGTAGGCTGACGAAGGGACACAAACACTGGGGGCACGTGAGTGGGTGATACTGGCATTCCTTGTGACAATTTTACTTGCATCAGGCTGGACTATAGTTTGGCCGTGGATGCATTTGGTATATTACCTCCCCTTTTGTGCTTAGTACTATGCGTTCCAGGAATTCAGGGGCAAAGGATGCTAAAGCAGGGAATAATTCCTCAAAAAAGGCTCCAAAAGCATCACCATCAGGCTCTAAGGATCCTGGTCATGCCTCCACAGTGCTATCCTGTCCGGAGAAACCAGATATGGCTAACCAGGGTGAGCCATCAGCTCTCTTAGGTGCTGTAGCCCCTAGCAACCCCCCAGCCTCTGCCTTTGTTACTGAGGAAGGGCTTTCCTGAGCTCTCATGGGACTGAAAGAGCGGTTAGCGGCTTTAATTGCATTTTCTTTCCTGGGTGGTAGGAAGCGTGAGTCCTCAGGCTGCGGAACAGCAGTGGCCGGTAGAGGATTAGTCACCCTCAGGGGACAAGGAAGAGGGACAGACTGATTATTCCTCTTCAGAGGAGTCTACTGTAGGGGAACCCTTTTCAGCCTCACAATCTAAAAAGTTGCTAGTGCAATCCCTCACAGAGATGGTTCGTTCATCATTTAAGTTGCCACAAACTGAACCGGATGAAAGGCATGTTTCTTCCTTGGGTTCTTTAACCACTTAAGACCCGTACGCAGCATAAGGACCAGGCCCCTTTTTGCGATTCGGCACTGCGACGCTTTAACTGACAATTGCGTGGTCGTGCGACGTGGCTCCCAAACAAAATTGGCGTCCTTTTTTTTCACAAATAGAGCTTTCTTTTGGTGGTATTTGATCACCTCTGCGGTTTGAATTTTTTGGGCTATAAACAAAAATAGAGAGACAATTTTGAAAAAAATTCTATATTTTTTTACTTTTTGCTATAATAAATATCCCCAAAAAATATATAAAAAAACATTTTTTTTCCCCTCAGTTTAGGCCGATACGTATTCTTCTACATATTTTTGGTAAAGAAAAAATGCAATCGGCGTTTATTGATTGGTTTGCGCAAAAGTTATAGCTTTTACAAAATAGGGGGTAGTTTTATGGTATTTTTATAAAAAAAATTTTTCGTGACTGCGACATTATGGCGGACACTTTTGACACTATTTTGGGACCATTGTCATTTTTACAGCGACCAGTGCTATAAAAATGCACTGGTTACTGTAAAAATTACACTGGCAGTGAAGGGGTTAACCAGGAGGGGCGCTGTAGGGGTTAAGTGTGCCCTGATTTGTGTTTCTTACTGTGAGGGGCGTGGCTTAGCGTGTGACGTCACTGATCTTTGTTCCCTATTACAGGGAACAGACGCTCAGTGACAGGCACACTAGGAAGCACAGGGAGAGGTTTGTTTACACTTACCTCTCCCCATTCTTCCTCTCTGTGACCCGATCGCGGGACACCAGTGGCGATCGGGTCTGCAGTTCCCACGAGGATGGTCGCGGCTGGGCTCTTAAAGGGGACGTAACTGTACGCCCATGTGCCCAGCCGTGCCATTTTGCCGACGTACATCTGCGTGCGGCGGTCCTCAAGTGGTTAAAAGCCCCGCAGGCCATGCATGGCTGTCCTGTCCATCCTTTGTTGGAACAGCTTATTTATGAAGATTGGGATCATCCGGATAAGCTCTTTCTTCCTCCTAAGAAATTTTCTGCACTTTATCCCATGGAAGAGAAATTCACCAAGAAGTGGAGTGTGCCAGCAATTGACGCTGCTATCTCCTGTGTGAATAAAAGTCTAACTTGTCCGGTGGACAATGTTCAGATGTTCAGGGATCCAACAGATAAAAGGCTGGAATCTTTTCTGGAAACCGCTTTCTCTTTGGCAGGTGCTGTAGCCCAGCCTGTAGTAGCATTGGTAGGCATTTGTCAATCCCTAAGGGATCAAGTGAAGCAGGTTCTCAGGATGGTTCCTGCTCGGCAAGCCAGAGATTTAGCTGATCTGCCAAGGGCATTATGTTTTGCAGTTGACGCTATTAAGGATTCTATTCATGAGGCCTCGCGCCTTAAGCTCCTGTTGGTGCATATGCGTAGAATCCTGTGGTTGAAAAATTGGTCAGCCGAAGCGCCATGCAAGAAGCTTTTGGCTGGTTTTCCGTTTCACGGAGAACGAATGTTCGGGGATGATTTGGACAAATATATCCAAAAGATTTCTAGTGGAAAGAGTACTCTCTTACCAGTTAAAAGAAGTAGTAGGCGTCCTTCTTTTAAGCGGGCTTCCTCTCCAGTGCCAGGGACATCAGACTCTAGGCAGTCACGACAACTTCCTCCGTCAGGGTCAAGAGGGAAAGCTCAAGGTCAAACCCAGTGACACAACCTACTAAACAGAGCCCCAAGGCCTCCTTACGAAGGGGCGCCCCCGCTCGATCGAGCGGGGGGAGGGCTTTTGCAGTATACAAGTAAATAGCGCAAAGAAACCAAAACAACCAGTATCTCCTCAGCATGAAGTCATTATTGTACTCAATTATGTACAGTCAGTGGGAGAGAGAGTCCAAGCTCTGGGAATGAATAAAAGGGTCCAGTGGCCGTGGAGTAGATATTATTATTGCATATAAAGATGTGTATGCATAAACAGTGGACAAATAAGTAAAGACATGAGAGAGGGAGGAGGGGGGGAGGGGGAAGAAAAAGGGGGGGGGAAGAGAGAGGGGGGGGAAAGGAGGAATGAATAAGGAAGGGGGGTTCTGGGGGCGGCCGGGGAACTGTGCTGACGGGCGCCCACCACCCCCAGAGTAAGAGCATCAACCTATAGGATGTATATGTAACATATTAGCGGGATGGGGATTAGTGGGATTTCTAAAAACAATGCTATAAGATAGTGGTGGATTAGTGGGATTTCTAAAAACAATGTTATAAGATAGTGGTGATTTCAATACTCTCATTAAAGTGGTTGTAAACCCACTTTTCAAAAATAGAAAACACCTGTAAGAAAAAGACATAATGAGCTAGTATGCTATGCATACTAGCTCATTATGTTGCACTTGCCTCAGATCAAAGCCTCCGAAGCGCTCCTCGTCCCCCTCCGCCGCCATGTCCGCTCCGACCGTCTTCCTGCTATCGCCGCTCCGGCGCTGTGATTGGCCGGAGCGGCGATGATGTCACACACATGCGCGCGGGGCCGTCATTCTCCATTGAGAAAACTGGCAGTCTCCATTAAGAAAACCGGCAACGCTCAGTGCGCCTGCGCCGTTGTCTATGGCGCGCATGCGCCGTAGACAACGGTGCAGGGTTTTCTAAAAATATCTCCTTAACCGTGTAGGTTAAGGAGATATTTCTTGCACCTACAGGTAAGCCTTAATCTAGGCTTACCTGTAGGTGCAAGTTGTGTGGTTGGGTTTACAACCTCCATGTGAGAGTACATCTAAACCAGGAGTCTCAAACTAGTGGCCCTCCAGCTGTTGCAGAGCTACAAGTCCCAAGAGGCATTGGAAGGCTGACAGTTACACAAACATGACTCCCACAGGCAGAGACATGATGGGACTTGTAGTTTCGCAACAGCTGGAGAGCCACCAGTTTGAGACCCCTGGTCTAAACTATAAATCCAGTATGTCTCTCTGGCACAGAGCTTCTTGAATCTTTCGGCTGCCGGGAGGGATCTATCTATTTGTTCAATGACGCACACCTGGAGTCCTACAGTGGATTTATGATGTGCCATTGTGAAATGTTTCGGAACACTGAGGGTCTGTGCCACTCTCTATATATCTTCTGTGTTCCCCAAACCTTTGTCTCAAGGGTCGTATGGTGCGACCTACATACACTAGGCCGCATGGGCAACTGAGACTGTATACCACAAAATCAGATGAGCAATTGAAGAATTCTTTCAATTGATACGTTTTGACGTTTGCGCTAAATGTTTTTTGACTGTGTTTGACGAATTTGCAAGTCTTGCACAATGGTTTACGGCATTTGTACATGCCTACTAATAGTATGAGGGTGAGTGCAGGAGGTAGTTTAGTGGTGGACTTCAAATTACTCAGGGCAATCTTGTTCTTCAGATTGGGAGCCCTCCAGTAGGTGACTCTAGGGTGGATTGGTAGTATGGATTTCAAATGGGGATCTTGCTTAAGGATGTTCCAATGTTTTGATAATATTTCCATATTCTTGTGCTTGGAATGAAAGGTAGTCACAAATCTGGTTGAACTGTCATGCAAGGTTTTGTCAGGCTTGGGTGGTTTTCCATGGAGGTAAAAGTTGTGTGCTTTGTCGATCAGGCTCTCAGGGTACTGTTTGTCTATAAATTTCCTTTTTAGGTTTGCACTGAGTTCGACGTAATCAGTATCCTTGGTACAATTTTGCCTGAGACGGCAAAATTGACTTTTGGGGATCTTATCTATCCATTTTGGGAGGTGGCAGCTCTTGTAGTGTAGGTAAGAATTTCCTGCTGTGGGTTTGATATAGTTCTTTGCACAGATGGTCTGTTCGTCATGTCCAAGTTCAAGGTCCAGGAAGGCCATGGCAGAGGTGTGGGAGGCAGATGTGAATGACAGCCCATAGGTGTTGTTGTTACAAGGTTGAACAAAAAGGGGGATGAGGTCCAAAGCACCATCCCAGATGATGAGATCATCTATGTATTGTCCAAAAAAAGACGATATTGGCTGCATAGGGATTGTTGGTGTGTATATGGTGGGTCTCCCAAAAACCCATAGCAAGTACCTTGTACTTGCTGGTAGAAGTCTCCATCAAAGGTGAAATAATTGTGCGTGAGGCAGAACTTGGTGGCTTGTATGATAAAAATCTGCCTGGCGGGGGTTGATTAGTGGATCCTTGTGCAGGAACTGCTTCAGTGCCATTAACCCAAAAGTGTGCGGGATGGAGGTATAAAGTGAGCAAACTTCAAGTGAGAGCCAAACATATGTTGACTCCCACCTGTAGGGAGATAAGAGTTCCAGTAGATGGGTGCCATCACGTATGTAGGATTGCAATTGGAGTACGATGGGTTGCAGAAATTGATCTATGTAAAGGCTGAAGCCTGTAGTGACACTACTCATAGCAGCTACAATGGGTCTACCTGGGGGATACTCTGAGTTTTTGTGGATTTTGGGTAAGTAGTAAAAATAGGGTATCTGATAGAAATTTTTCCGTAGGAATGATCTTTCTGTTTTGGTGATAATGCCTTCCTGAAGTGCATTGGAGATCGGGATCTCCTCTTCTTTAGCGAAGTCTGTCGTGGGATCCTTTTAAAGTTTTATGTTTTATGTAGGTGGTTTCATCGGAGAGGAGTCTGTGAGCTTCTTTTAAATAATCTGTTTTGTTGAGAAGTATAATCCCTCCTCCTTTATCAGCAGATTTGATTACTATATTGTCGGTCTGTAAAAGTTGGTCCAGTGCTGTAATTTCAGATGGTGAGAGATTATTGTGTTTGAACATGTTGGTGGAGTTGCACATTTTGACTAGGTCTGTATAGACCACTCTGTAGAAGCTCTCAAGGTATGGACCTTTAGAATGAATAGGAAAGGCTTTTGCAGTCCTCAGAGACTTGGCGAAAGAAGATCCAGGACAGATGGGTCATCTCTACTGTGTTTCTAGGTTACAAACGAGTTGCGGGAGTTTCCTCCACCTCGTTTTCTCAGATCAAGCGTTCCCAAAGATCCAGTAAAGAGAAGGTCTCTTTCTCTGGCTTTAGACTGGTTGTTGTCTCAGGGGGTGATCATAAAAATTCCTCCGGAAGAGCACGGGTTGGGATTTTATTCAAATCTCTTCACGGTGCCAAAGCCAAATGAGGATGTCAGACCTATTCTAGATCGCAAAGGTCTAAATCAATTTCTAAATATCCGCTCTTTTCGCATGGAGTCTATCCGGTCTGTAGTCTCCACCCTGCGGGGGGAGAACTGCTAGCTTCAATCGACATGAAAGATGCATATCTGCATGTGCCTATCTTTCCCGCCCACCAGAGATTCCTGCGGGTTTGAGGTAGAGCAGCACCATTACCAGTTTGTAGCCTTACCGTTCGGTCTGGCTACTGCACCTTGGGTGTTTACAAAGGCCCCGCTCCT
Source organism: Rana muscosa (assembly GCA_029206835.1). NCBI lineage: Eukaryota > Metazoa > Chordata > Amphibia > Anura > Ranidae > Rana > Rana muscosa. Next base: position 470,106,257 of record CM055117.1, read on the forward strand.
GGCCAGGCTAAGGGCTCATGATATAACAGTAATAACATACCTGGACGATCTGCTACTGGTAGATCAATTGGTAGCCTGCTTGAACCAGGGTGTGCTCAGCACGGTTGGATTCTTAATCTAGAGAAATCATCCCTACGACCAGTGAAAAAGCTGGAGTATTTAGGTCTGGTGATGGATACGGACCAGAGGAAAGTTTTTTTTTTTTTGCCCCAGGCAAAATTCAGCTCTATAAGAGAACTGGTCCAGGCGATCAAGACGAAGAAACATCCCTCCATTCGCCTTTGCATGAGAGTGTTGGGGAAGATGGTGGCTGCATTCGAAGCCGTTCCATATGCCCAATTTCATTCAAGACTGTTGCAAAACAGTATCCTCTCCGCCTGGAACAAGAAGATCCAAGCTCTGGACTTCCTAATGTGCCCGACCCCAAGGGTGCGTCAGAGCCTCGGTTGGTGCCCACAAATCTGCAGAAGGTAAAGTCTTTTATTCCAGTTACCTGGAAAGTGGTAACAACAGTCCTGGGAGAGATAACTGTCCAGGGCAGATAGTCCGAAGCCGAGAGGACTTTTCCCATCAATATCCTAGAGATTCAGGCAGCACGCCTGGCTCTGAGGGCCTGGACGTGCAAGTTACAGGATTTTCCCGTCAGGATTCAGTCCGACAATGCCACGGCAGTGGCCTATATCAATCACCAAGGGGGCACCAGGAGTCACGCAGCCCAGACGGAGGTGAACCAGATCCTGGCTTGGGCAGAGAGGCATGTTCCTTGCATATCTGTCTTCATTCCAGGAATAGAGAATTGGCAGGCGGACTTCTTGAGTCGCCAGCAGTTGTCCCCAGGGGAGTGGTCTCTTCACCCCGAAATCTTCCTGGCCATATGTCAGAGATGGGGGACCCCGGACGTAGATCTGTTGCTATCCAGGTTGAACAAGGTGGACAACTTTGTGTCAAGGACAAGGGATCCACTCACATACGGAATAAATGCGTTAACTCCTTGGAATCAGTTTTCACTGATTTATGCGTTCCCCCCCCCAGTTCAGCTGTTACTGCGCCTTCTTCGCAGGGTCAAGGTGGAAGGAAAGCCGGTGGTTCTGGTAGCCCTGGCATGGCCCCCAGGAGGTCCTGGTAAGCAGAAATCGTTAAGATGGCTGCAGGGGATCCATGGACCCTTCCGTCTCGTCCAGACCTGCTCTCGCAGGGACCAATATTCCACCCTTCCTTACAAACTCTAAATTTAAGCGTGGCTATTGAATACCACATTCTAAAGAATCGGGGGCTTTCTGAGTCGGTAGTTTCTATCCTGATTAACGCGAGGAAGCCAGTTTCCAGAGCCATATATTATAGAGTCTAGAAGGCATATGTGTCTTGGTGTGAAGCCAAGGGTTGGCATCCTAGAAAGTATGTCATAAGTAGAATTCTTGCCTTTCTACAAATGGGCGTGGAACTGAAGCTGGCCTTGAGTACTATCAAAGGTCAGGTCTCGGCCTTGTCGGTATTGTTTCAAAGACCGCTGGCTACGCATTCTTTGGTTCGGGCCTTTATACAGGGGGTAACGCGGATCAATCCCCCTTGTGTCCATGGGATTTGAATTTGGTTCTTTAGGCGTTGCAAAAGCAGCCCTTTGAGCCTTTATGCCATATTCCCTTAGTCCTTTTGACTAGGAAATTGTTTTTTCTGGTGGCAATATCCTCTGCTAGAAGGGTATCAGAGTTGGCTGCTCTTTCTTGTAAAGAGCCATATTTGATTATTCATAAGGATAAGGTGGTGTTGCGTCCTCATCCTACCATTCTACCTAAAGTGGTGTCAGGTTTTCATTTAAACCAAGATGTGGTTCTCCCTTTCCTTTTTTCCAGAACCTAGTTCTGCAGAAGAGAAGTCATTACATTCTTTGGATGTAGTGAGAGCAGTTAAAGTGGATGTAAACCCACTCTCATCCTTTCTAAACTACTGCCATAGTGCTGATCTATAAGGATATACATGCCTCCTGCATGTATCCTTACCTGTCAAATGTCTCCCCTCTGTCTGTTATAAGAACTGAAAAACTGCAGATTCTGTGGGTGGATCTGTTGTCTGAAGCTCGGTGGGTGGAGTCATGATGTCAGTAGACTCACCGCCCACCTCTACACTCCCCTTGTCAACATGCATTTTCTCCTGTGTATTCCTTCTGCTATGATCACTAACTTCCAGTCAAAATCCAGAAAAGTAACCACATGACTTCAGAAAAGGAGTGGGGGGGGGGGAATTAAAGCTAAAGCTAGTGCACAAGATATGTAAATAACCTGTCACTCAAAGCAAGGGGGCGGTACGGACAAAGGTTTTTCTCTGTCCGTTTTATCTCACTGAACAATAAAAGAGGATTGCTCAGAGCTGGATTAACTCTTTGTGGCAAGACCTGGCACAAATGATAGGAAATCTTATACTCATTGTGAAAGCAAAAAAAAATAAAAAATTTGAGTTTACATCCACTTTAAGGTCTATCTGAAGGTTACTGCTCAGATTCGGAAAACTGATGTTTTGTTTGTGCTGCCGGAAGGCCCCAGGAAGGGCCAGGCAGCATCAAAATCTACTATTTCCAAGTGGATTCAGCAAGTTATTCAGGCTTATGGTTTAAAAGGTAGATTTCCACCTTTTCATGTTAGAGCACATTCTACCAGAGCAGTTAGTGCTTCATGGGCAGTGCATCACCAAGCCTCCATGACTCAGATCTGCAAGGCCGCAAACTGGTCTTCAGTACATACATTCCATCAGTTGGATGTAAAAAAGGCATGAAGATATCGCACAGTGTCCTGCAGGCCGCAGTATAGGTCCTCGCGTCTGATGGCGCCCTGCTTTGTTTTGGTGTCTCCCTCCCCTCATTTGGCATTGCTTTGGGACATCCCACATAGTTATTACTATGCAGCTCTGTGTCCCGTACCCCTACCCATTCACCTGGTGGCAAAAAAAGTTAATAAAAAACACAACACAGGTTTTTAAAGTAATTTATTAGGCAGCTCCGGGGGTCTTCCTGCCGGGTGCCCCGCTATCTTCTTCCAGCTCTTTTGCTAGCGGGGTCCCGGGCTTCCTCGTCGTCTTCTTCCGACTTTGGGGGTCTTCCTACCGGGTACCTGTTGTGGCAAGATTGGTTGGTTGTTTGCAGAGCACACAGCCATCTTTGCCTTGTGCTAAATAAGCGCACACTTAAATTTTCATCTTTTTGCAATAATGCTATCTGTAGGCTAAAATTCACTCATCGTTCATCCATTCCAAGAAGCAAGCATCATCACATAGGTCTTATCATCAAGCCATCCCAGAGCAGAGTGTCCCTGGGATCGTCAGCTCCCTTTATTTATAGTCAACATGAGTAACAAAAGAAGGTGGTGGCTTCACAAAATAGCCATTCAGACATTTTGTATATTTTCAAAAGAACCAATCACAGACATGTTTAAATTCAAATAGACTATCAGTGACATGCACTGCTTCCAATGACGGGAACTATACGACAATTATGCCTCAATGGACCACAATTGTCGTATAGCTATGCTACTGTTCTTGTCGACACAGATCTGTCCGCTAGGAGTCATTTAACGCCCCCGTCAGGAAGTGGCCAGTCCCCTGACGAGGCGTAAAACAACATCTCTAAATGGAGCAAACATCGCTGTTTCCATAGGAAGATTTCCCCACCACCGATCTTCCACCAACGTCTGTATGTGCAAATACGCTCAGATGAGCGCATTACAGCAAAACTGACATTGGGGGGACATCTGACAACATACATTAATAATCTTTTCCACAACAGCGCCCCACTATCTTTTTCCAGCTCTTTTGCTAGCGGGGTCCCGAGCTTCAGCGTCGTCTTCTTCCGACTTTGGTGGTCTTCCTGCCGGGCACCCCGCTATCATCTTCCAGCTCTTTTGCTAGCGGGGTCCCGGGCTTCAGCGTCGTCTTCTTCCGACTTCGGGGGTCTCTTGTTCTGTTCTCCGGTGTCGTCTCCGCGCTCTCCGGTTCTTCTCCCGTCTCCGGTGCCTTCTCCACAATGTCCGGTTCTTTCTGCCGGGCGTCCCGCTATCTTCTTCCAGCTCTTTTGCTAGTGGGGCGCCCGGCAGAAGGCAGAAAGAAACAGAGATCGTGGAGAAGGCACCGGAGAGCGCGGAGACGACACCGGAGAACAGAACAAGAGACCCCCGAAGTTGGAAGAAGACGACGCTGAAGCCCGGGACCCCGCTAGCAAAAGAGCTGGAAGAAGATAGCGGGGCGCCCGGCAGGAAGACCCCCGAAGTCGGAAGAAGACGACAAGGAAGCCCGGGACCCCGCTAGCAAAAGAGCTGGAAGAAGATAGCGGGGCGCCCGGCAGGAAGACCCCCGGAGCTGCCTAATAAATTACTTTAAAAACCTGTGTTGTGTTTTTTATTAACTTTTTTTGCCACCAGGTGAATGGGTAGGGGTACGATGTACCCCATACTCATTCACATAGGGTGGGGGGCCGGTATCTGGGGGCTCCCGGATTCCGATAAGCCCCCCGCCCGCAGACCCCGTCAACCAATGGCAAGGGTTGTCGGGAAGAGGCCCTTGTCCCCATCAACATGGGGACATCCTCCCCATGTTGAGGGCATGTGGCCTGGTACGGTTCAGGAGGGAGGTGGGGCCGCTCTCATCCCTCCCTCTTCCCCTGCGGCCTGCCAGGTTGCGTGCTCGGATAAAGGGTTTGGTGTGGATTTTTAGGGAACCCCACGCTTTTTTTTTTTCCGTTTGGCGCGGGATTCCCCTTAAAATCCATACCAGACCTGAAGAGCCTGGTATGGATTTTGGGGGGACCCCCACGACATTTTTTTTTAAAGTTTGGTGGGGGGGTCCCCTTTGAATCCATACTAGACTCAAGGGCCTGGTATGGACCTGGGGGGGTGATCGTTAATAATACTGTTTTTGGAGCTTAGGGCGGCTCCTTATTATGTTTCCTAACGAAACGCATATAGACGCAAATGTGGTAAAACGCGGCATGCAAACGCGACAAAACGCGCCTTTCTAAACGCCGCTTTCAACCTTAGTTCTGAACACTTTGCACCAGTGTCCCGTGTACATGGGGCCTAAAAACACCTATGCCATTTACAGCTCAAAAACGCCATGGTGGCCATGAGGCCATAGGCTAACATGGAGAGGCGTTTTTAAGCTGCAAAAAACGCTCAAACAAGCGGCTGGAAAAACGTCCGTGTGCATGTAGCCTTATATTAACCACTTGCGCACTGGCCACTTAACCACTTGACAACTGGGCACATAACCCCCTTCCTGCCCAGGCGAAATTTCAGGTTTCAGCGCCGTCACGCTTTGAATGACAATTGCGCAGTCGTGCGACGTGGCTCCCAAACAAAATTGACGTCCTTTTTTTCCCACAAATAGAGCTTTCTTTTGGTGGTCTTTGATCATTTCTGCGGTTTTTATTTTTTGCGCTATATACAAAAATAGAGCGACAATTTTGAAAAAAACAATATTTTTTTTAATTTTTGCTATAATTAATATCCCTTTTTTTTTTTTAAAACAATTTTTTTCCTCAGTTTAGGCCGATACGTATTCTACATATTTTAGGTAAAAAAAAAATCGCAAAAAACGTATAGTGATTGGTTTGCGCAAAAGTTATAGCGCCTACAAAATAGGGAATAGAATTATGATTTTTTTTTTTAATTATTTTTTTATTTATTTTTTTACTAGTAATGCCGTTGATCTGCGTTTTTTTTTTTTTTTTTTTTTTTTTTTGTGACTGTGACATTACGGCGGACACATCGGACACTTTTGACACATTTTTGGGACCATTCACATTTATACAGCGAACAGTGCTAAAAATATGCACTGATTACTGTATAAATGTGACTGGCAGGGAAGGGGTTAACCACTAGGGGGCGATCAAGGGGTTAATATGTTCCCTGCTAGATGTTCTTACTGTGGGGGGAGGGGACTGACTGGGGGAGGTGACTGATGGTTGTCCCTATGTACAAGGGACACACCATCCGTCTCCTCTCCCCGACAGGACGTGAATCTCTGTGTTTACACACAGAGATCCGCGTCCCTGACTCTGTGACAGACGATCGTTCGTAGCTGGCGGACATCGCGGCTGCCAGGCACGCGCATCGGCACTCGCCTGACACGGCGGGCACAGTTTTTTTTTCCCCGACGTGCGCCCGTGGTGGCGCGCATCGCGGAAGTAAATAAGAGGACGTCCATAGACGTCCTATCAGCAATTGACGACCGCTTTGCGGACGTCTTTTGCTTATAGCCCGGGCGCGAAGTGGTTAAACCCCCTTCCTGCCCAGACCAATTTTCACATTTCAGCGCTGATGCACTTTGAATGACAATTGCGCGCTCATACAACACTGTAACCCAATGAAAATGTATTTTTTTTTGGCACACAAATAGAGCTTTCTTTTGGTGCTATTTGATCACCTCTGCGGTTTTTTGTTTTCTATAAATACAAAAGACCGTGTTAAAAAAAAAAAAAGGATATTTTAACCACTTCAGCACTGGGCCTATTCTGGCACTTCTCTTCTTCATGTAAAAATCATACATTTATGGCTATAAAATTACTTCAAATCCCCAAACATTATATATATTTTTTTAGCAGACACCCTAGGGAATAAGATGGCGGTCATTAAAAATTTTTATCTCGCTCGGTATTTGCGCAATAAATTTTCAAAAGCCTTTTTTTGAGTAAAAAAATGGTTTCATGAATGTAAAAAAATTACAAAACAGTAAAGTTAGCCCAATTTTTGGGGATAATGTGAAAGATGTTGTTATGATGAGTAAATAGATACCTAACATGGCACGCTTTAAAATTGCGCACACTCATGGAATGACACCAAACTTCAGTACTTAAAAATCTCCCTAGGCGATGCTTTAATTTTTTTTACACGTTACCATTTTCTCATTACAGAGGAGGTCTAGTGCTAGAATTGTTGCACTCATTCTAACGCACACAGCAATACCTCACATGTGTGGTTTGAACGGCGTTTACATATGTGGGCGGGACTTGCGTGTGTGCTCGCTTCTGAGCGCGAGCTACCAGGCACATGGGCGTTTTTTCTTTATTTTGATTATTATTATTTTTTGTTTTTTACTTTTTTGTATTTCTTATTTTTTTTTACTTTTTTGTTTTTTGGATCACTTTTATTCCTATTACAAGGAATTTAAACATCCCTTGTAATAGGAATCTATTGTGACAGGTCCTCTTTATGGAGAAATGCAGGGTCAATAAGACCCCACATCTCTCCTCCAGGCTGGAAAGCATGAGATTGGTCAAAGAAATTCACCAATCTCATGCTGACAGCCGAGATCACGGCTTGGTTTACATACTGGAACCCGGCGTGATGTCATAACGTCGCGCCCGGGCCTCCGACGGTCATAGAGATGACTGGTGACCATCTGGTCACCAGTCATCTCTATGCTTCCCATCCGGCGCCGGCCAAATCGTTCTCTGAGCCCAAGATGGCACGGGAGAGCCCGGAGAAGCACCGGATGGCGGCGGGAGGGGGGAACGTCCCCTCCCGCCGCCTATAAGAACAATCAAGCAGCGGAACTGCCGCTATAATTTTTAGCGTGCACAGAATCGCCGGCTAAAAAGAATGATATCTGAATGATGCCTGCAACTGCAGGCATCATTCAGATGTCACCGCACAAAGCCGAGGATGTCATTTGACGGTGGGTGGTAGGAAAGTAGTTAATATTTCGAAAATTTAGACAAAAGGTAATTTTTCTCCTTCATTGATGTACACTGATGAGACTGCACTGATAAGGTGGCAAGGGTGGGCACTGAGAGGTGGCATTACTAGTTGGCACTGGTGGGCATTGAGAAGTGGCACTGCTAGGTGGCAATGATAGTTGGCAGTGATGGGCGCTGATAGGCAGCACTGCTAGGTGGCACTGATTGGCACCAGTGGTGGGCATTGATAGGTGGCACTGGCAGGGGCTACTGATTGTCACAGATGACGCAGAATTGCCTCTTCCTCTTCGGGCCCGATGTCCCTTGCACATAAGCCGGTGATTGCCTTTTTTTTTTGCTCACGCTGTCAGCACAAGGAGAAAACAAAAACCATTACCCAGCTTTTGTTTACATCACGTGATCAGCTGTCATTGGCTGACAGCTGATCACATGGTAAAGGGCAGGTATCGGCCCCTTACTTGGATCTGTCATCACCTGAGTCTCAGTGACTCTGTGACCACAGCGCGCACGCGCGAAGGAGAGGACGTTTATTGACGGACTCCCGGCAATTGAGGACCATGCTGTGGCCGTCGATCAGTTATAGCGCTGATCTCAAGTGATTAAAGAGGGTCTAAATGGGCCATTGACATGCATCACAATTCAACTTAGGAATGTGTCTTTGCAAAGTTAAACTAAATGAAATCCTTTCTTATTTTTGCTTGGGGATAGAGTGCAGAGGGATTACAAGTCTGGACAGTTGTTGGGGATGTCTGCACCCCTGATAGGGTGAAGACAACTCCCAAATCTGGCCACTTTATCCTTCCAAATAATTCACTTCCTGTCACATAGCCACACAGGAAGTGAAGGGAAATACCTACCAATGTCTTTCCTTGGGGACACACAGGTCAATCTAAATACTTTCCCCATTATGTACATTGCACTCCAGCATTTTGCGGGGTACACCCCAAATTATTAGGTATTTTGGACTTTGGGGTTTATTTACTAAAGGCAAATCTTCTTTGCACTACAAGTGCACTTGCTGGATATCCGAGGGGGACATGCAAGCAAACCAAAAAAACACCATCTTTGCTTTTACATGATTGGATGTTACAATCACCAGTGATCCCTCAGATTTTCAGCAGCTGCACTTTTACTGCAGCGTGGATTTGTCTTTACTAAACCCCAAACTACCCAATGATTTGGGGTGTACACAACAAAGCGCTAGAGTGCAATTTGCTTAATGGGGACACTAGTTAGATTGATCTGTGTGTCCCCAAGAAAATACATTGGTAGGGTTTTACCTTCACTTCCTGTTTAGCTGTGTGACAGGAAGTGAAGCCAATTTTACTAAAAGGGGACACAAAGCCCAACCTACAAAAAAATAAACAGAAGCAGGGGTTCTAACACTTACTTGGTTTCCCTCAAAATGCCCAATTAGAATTGTATTGCCTTGAGCTATTTTTAAGTGCAGTGCTCTAAATCAGTGCTTCTCAAGTACCCCCAACAGGCCATGTTTGCAGGTTTTTCTTCATCTTGCACATGTGCTTTAAATCACAGTCAATGGTTTGGTATTTTGGACAGCAATTCTCCATAAGATAAATTCACAAAACATGTCCTGTTGGGGGTACTTGAGGACTAAGGCTGAGAACCACTGCAGTAAAAAAGGAAAATTGAATACTCACCACTCTGTATTTTTCATTTCCTGGTGATTTTCCATGGCAGCACACAATACATGCATATGCTAGCATGAAGGCACCAGGGTAGACAAATCACACCTGTTGTTTTGACATGCCAATCAGCTGTCACATTTGTTGCAAAGAAAACGCAAAACAAACCTCAAAACTTTGCATCAAATTTTATTGGTCAACAAAACAAAGAATAATAAAAAATAAATAAAAAAACAGGGTCAATTTGAAACAGACTCACAACATCTTGAAAGATTTGGCAAAGTAATGCAGCGTGGAGAAACATTAACAACATCAAAATTATTTCAGGGGAACATTTCCCCCACACAAATAAATACAATCCACAAAAGTAAACCAAACATCCTGTTTTGCAAAGACATAACAAGGACACCAAAATTTACATTTTGCCCCATCCCCCCCCACACACACAAACACACACACTTGCCTCTTTTCAGGGCAAGGGAGAGGATGCTATCTGCTAGCTTTATATAACATAGGTTTGTGAGCTAATGAGGCAATTGAAAACACATGCACAGTCCATGAAACCCAAAATGCAAGTTCACCCAATGTAGAGACTGAACTTCAAAGTGGCTACACCTGTTAAGGATGTCCTTCCATTACTAACCCATAAAAACACTCTCTGAGCATGCCCAGAAATGTCCAGGTGCTGTTCACACACAAAAAGCGCCAACAAAAAAATCTAACAGGCTGGGCATGCTCAGAACTCAAATGCAGCTAGCAGAAATAACCCCCCCCCCCGTCCAAAATTAAGCACATCATCCAGCATGCTACAAAATTAGAGATGGGACAATCACCCCCCCACCAACAAATACCATTGCAGTCTATGGGAACTGGCTTGTTAATTTCGCTAGTCCCCACTTGGCTGGCTTATCTTCTAGTTATTGGCCTTAAAATGGGGGCCCAGGTCCCACCCTAAGGGACATATATCAATGTCACCAATTTGGACAACACCAAAAACAAAACAAGGAGAAGTGCCTTTAAATATGCCAAATTGCTTAAGGGCCATTTCACACCACATGCAGTCCATTGCGTTTTTTATGCATCAAAAATGCATGGAAAGTTGGTTATATGGTTCTAAATGGCAGTGTTTGTTCCAGTGCGTTCCAGTTCCACAAAAAAAGTAGAATATGCTGCATTTTACCTGCACTGGACTGTACTGGAACGCAGCAAAACGCATCATAAACGCACAGGAACACACCTAAATGCACCAAAAACGCACTGGAACACACTTGTCCTTATCTATGGTTAATAAAAAAGAGGGGTGAAAAAAAAGCACTGGACTGCATCAAAAACTTACCAAAAATGCACTGGAACGCATCAAAAACGTGCATGCAGAAAAGCACCTGGAACGCATCCGGATTGCGTTTCTATGGTGTGAACTGGCCACCGTTCCAGGTGCTTTTCTGCATGTGCGTTTTTGACACGTTTCAGTGCATTTTTGATGCGTTTTTGATGCAGTCCAGTGTTTTTTTTCCCCCTCTTTTCACTTAGGACAAGTGTGTTGCAGTGCGTCTTTGGTGCATTTAGGTGCGTTTTTGGTACGTTCCGTTGCATTTTTGATGTGTTTTACTGCAGTCCATACAGTTCTGTACCTAAAAAAATGCAGCATGACCAATTTTTTTTTTTGCCTTTCTGGAACACACTGGAACAGACTGCAGTGGTGTGAACTATGCCATTGGCATTAATGTGATCAACTTTCTTTGCGTTTTTCATGCATCAAAAAAACGCACTGCATCCGGTGTGAACTGGCCCTAAATATCATACCTGGGGGCTGTCTATAGTATGCCTGTAAAGTAGCGCATGTTTTCCATGTTTATAACAGTTCGAGAGCAAAATGACTTTTCTAAAGTAAAAAAAATAGTCATATAAAAGTACTCGCGGCTATAATGAATTGCTGGTTCCTGTCAATACAGATAAAAGTCATTGATAACAAAAAAAAAAAAAGCACGGGGTCCCCCCAAATTCCATTACCAGGCCCTTCAGGTCTGGAATGGATATTAAGGGGAACTCTGCAGCAAATAAAAAAAAATGCGTGCGGTTCCCCCAAATATCCACCCCAAATTTAAATAAAAATGGCGTGGAGTCCCCCCAAAAATCCACACCAGACCCTTATCCGAGCACGCAACCTGGCCGGCCGCAGGAAAAGAGGGGGGGACGAGAGAGCGGCCCCCCTTCCCTCCTGAACCGTACCAGGCCACATGCCCTCAACATGGGGAGGATGTCCCCATGTTGATGGGGACAAGGGCCTCATCCCCACAACCCTTGCCCGGTGGTTGTGGGGGTCTGCGGGCGGGGGGCTTATCGGAATCTGGAAGACCCCTTTAACAAATGGGACCCCCAGATCCGGCCCCCCTGTATGAAATGGTAATGGGGTACAAATGTACCCCTACCATTTCACAAAGAAAGTGTCAAAAATGTTAAAAATGACAATAGCCGGTTTTTGACAATTCCTTTATTAATGTCTTCTCTTTTCTTCCATCTTCTTCTTTTCTCCATTCGGGTTTCTTCCTCCATCTTGTTCTTCATCTTCCTCTTTATCTTCATCTTCCTTCTGTCTTCTCGTCCGCATCTTGCTCCCGCTTCTTCTTTCTTCTTCGGCTGCTCCGTTTGAATTGGAGGTTCCCGCTGTGCGACGCTTCAGTTCTTCAGTTTTCCTCTGGGTCCGCTGCCACCCGGTGACCCCGCCCCCCTCTGACGCACATGGATTTCACGGGGACTTTCCCCGTGGTGTCAGAGGGGGGCGGAGCCACCGGGTGGCAGAGGACCAAGAGGAGAACTGAATCGTCACACAGCGGGAACCTCCAATTCAAACGGAGCGGCCGAAGAAGAAAGAAGAAGCCGGAGCAAGATGCGGACGAGAAGACCGAAGGAAGAAGGAAGATGAAGATGAAGAGGAAGATGAAGAACAAGATGGAGGAAGAAACCCGAATGGAGAACAGAAGAAGATGGAAGAAAAGAGAAGACCTTAATAAAGGAATTGTCAAAAACCGGCTCTTGTCATTTTTTACACTTTCTTTGTGAAATGGTAGGGGTACAATTCACATAGGGGGGGAGCTGGGATCTGGGGGTCCCCTTTGTTAAAGGGGTCCAGGGTCTTCCAGATTCCGATAAGCCCCCCGCCCGCAGACCCCCACAACCACCGGGCAAGGGTTGTGGGGATGAGGCCCTTGTCCCCATCAACATGGGGACATTCTCCCCATGTTGAGGGCATGTGACCTGGTATGGTCCCCCCCTCTTTTCCTGCGGCCTGCCAGGTTGCGTGCTCGGATAAGGGTCTGGTGTGGATTTTTGGGGGAACTCCACGCCATTTTTTTTTTATTTGGGGTGGAGTTCCCCTTAAAATCCATTCCAGATCTGAAGGGCCTGGTATTGATATTTGGGGGAACCGCACGCATTTTTTTTTATGTGCGGCAGAGTTCCCCTTAATATCCATTCCAGACCTGAAGGGCCTGGTAATGGAATTTGGGGGAACCCCACGCTTTTTTTTTTTTTTTTTTATCAATGACTTTTCTCTATATTGCCGGGAGCCGACAATTCATTATAGCCGTGGGTGCTTTTAAATGCCTTTTTTTTCCTTTAGAAATGTCATTTTGCTGGCGCACTGGGAAGTTCAGAGCTGCGCCTGTTCAACTTATGCAAATTGGTTTACGTGACTTGACATTTACTAAGATTTTGCCGGCGCAGTGTCTTGGTGCAAGAAAACAAGGAAAATTGCCGCGCCGAGCTAAAAAAAAACTCCCGCAGCTCGAATCGTACTTGCCGGCGCAGCGGGCTGGTTTTGAAAAAGTTACTTTCTCACTCTATTTTGGGCATATTAGTTATTTGGGCAGGTATCACTACACTTCCACATATCACCCCATGTCACCCCCATTATATTCTCACTTCCAGCTTCTTTATATTTAGATTTTAACATGCTGTGCGCCAGGTCCATAGTGGCGCACTGAGCGCCTCCTCCCGTCCGCCGACAACACTATAGTAAATGTGAAATAGGGCTGCGCTACCGGCGCTAATGTTTTGTAAATACCCAAACAGCCATTGCGCGCGCAGATTCGCCGATACTCATGGCGCAAACGTTTTGTAAATCAGCCCCAAAGTGTCAGTGTCAGATTGTCCGCCGCAATATTGCAGTCCCACTTTAAGTTGCTGATCGTCGCCATTACTAGTATGAAAATAAATTAAATCAATAAGTAAAAATGTCAGTATATATACCATAGTTTGTAGATGCTATAACATTTGCGCAAACCAATCAATATACACTTATTGGTATTTTTTTAACAAAAATATGTAGCCGAATACATATTTGCCTAAATTTATAAAGACATTTGATTTTTTTTTTTTTTTTTTTTTTTAAAGGGATATGTTTTATAGCAGAAAGTAAGAAATATATATATATATATATATATATATATATATATATATATATATATATTGTGAGGGGGTTAGCTCGGCAGCGGGTGTGTGTGACCCCCGGGATGGGCTCCCCACACAAAAACAGGCCCAGCAAACGGAGGTTGTGGTTTTCAAAATCAAAAAGGTGCGGTTTATTTTCTATTTACAGTGACAAAACACAGCAAGGCAAAAGAAACATAAACAAAATAAATCCTGGTCAACTTGACCTCTGACTAAACATACAGGTTTCCTAACTAACAACTGGGATCAGCCTAGTGCTGTCCTAGTCCCTAAGTCCCTGGTTTTAAATGTCCAAGCAAATAGCCACACAGGCTTTGTCTCACCGCACAGGGGTTCACTCTCCCTAGACAGTCCACACAGGTCTGGGTCCAGGCATGAGCAAACACCTAATGAATCTGGGAGTTCTTATAGAGGCCTAAATGAGCTGACAAGCTTCAGCTGGTCTCATCAACTCCCTGTCTGCACGACGCCCCACACTCTCCCTAGAGGTATGAGTCATCCATGAGCCCACTAGCCTTAGCTGGGCTTATACAACTCTCCACCTAGTTGTATAAGTCGGCGTAAAGCCTGAATCTGGGCGAAATATATCTACCCCCCTGGATGCAACCAGGTGACTTTACCTTCCTGCTGTCACAATATATATATATATATATATATATATATATATATAATTAATTTTTTTTCCAAAATTGTCTTTTTTTGTTTATAGCAACGAAGAAAAAAATACCACCAAAAAAAAAAAAAGCTCTACTTGTGGGACAAAAATGTAATTTATGGATAGTGTTGCATGACCGCGCAATTGTCAGTTAAAGTAACGCAGTGCCTTACAGCAAAACATGGTCTGGTCATGAAGGGGGAAAAATCTTCTGGAGGTCAAGTGGCTATATACTTTTTTGTAGAAATAGCACAATCTATAACGGTAAATAATGTTAAATAGGGTTATACTTATAGGTAAAATAGGTGAATATATTTACTGAATATAGTAGCACGAAAAAATTCCATTGATTCCTCCTAAATCTTTATGCAAGCGGTTTACACCCTGCAATTTATCAATGTGTCTAAAAGAAGAACCACTTGAACCACTTAAAGTGACACTAAAGGTTCGTTTTTATTTTTTTAGAGCAGGGGAAGGCAACCTTTGAGAGGCAGAGATCTACCTGAAAACATAGAAGAGATCCCGGAGTGCGGCACCCCTATTTAAAAAAAAATTTTTTTTAAGAAGTTAAATAGCAAACCCCCAATAAAAAGTAAAGACAGCATGAAGAAAGCTTTGAAAAATCGAATAAAACTAATGTCACATTCAAATATATACTCATGCCTCGTACACACGATCAGTTTTCCTGACAAGAAAAGTGCGATGTGAGCTTTTTGTCAGGAATTCCGACTGTGTATGCTCCATCACACTTTCTGTCAGTTTTCCAGCCAAGAAAAGATTGAGAGCATGATCTCAATTTTCGTGACAGGAAAAATTCCTATCGCGATTCGCGCTCGTCTGTATGCAATTACGACGCAAAAAAAACCCAAAACATGCATGCTCAGAATCAAGCAGAAGAGCAGAACTGCCTATTGAACTTAATTTTTCTCGGCTTGTCGTACGTGTTGTACGTCACCGCGTTCTTGACGTTTGGAAATTCAGACAAGATTTGTGTGACCGTGTGTATGCAACACAAGTTTGAGCAGTTTTCCCTCTGAAAAAACCCCATGGTTTTCCTGTCGGAAAAACTGATCGTGTGTATGAGGCATCAGCCTACCTTAGAAGCTAGCTTCAGCAAAAATCCTGCATTCACTTCCATTCACAATTTTTTTTCATGTTTGGGGATTAATTAGTCACCCCAAAAGTCTGATGCAGGCAGCAATCATTAAAACAGAAAAACTGGTACTGCATGCTAACTTGCTTAACTAGTTTCAGGTCTGGCTTGCCTCACTGCTAACCTGGCTGTCTGCTCTGAGTTCTGCCCAATGTAAATAGTATGTAGCACAGAGTCCAGGGGTCAGAAGATGTCAGTAGTAGGTAGGGCAGTGTATGGAGGACAGTAGTAGGTAGGGTGGTGTCCAGGAGTCAGTAGCAGGTAGGGCTGTGTACGGGGGTCAGTAGCAGGTAGGGCAGTGTACAGGGGTCAGTAGCAGGTAGGGCAGTGTATGGAGGTCAGTAGTAGGTAGGGCAGTGTACAGAGGTCAGTAGTAGGTAGGGCAGTGTACAGAAGTTAGTAGTAGGTAGGGCAGTTTACAGAGGTCAGTAGTAGGTAGGGTGGTGTCCAGGAGTCAGTAGCAGGTAGGGCTGTGTACGGGGGTCAGTAGCAGGTAGGGCAGTGTACAGGGGTCAGTAGCAGGTAGGGCAGTGTATGGAGGTCAGTAGTAGGTAGGGCAGTGTACAGAGGTCAGTAGTAGGTAGGGCAGTGTACAGAAGTTAGTAGTAGGTAGGGCAGTTTACAGAGGTCAGTAGTAGGTAGGGCAGTGTGCAGAGGTCAGTAGTAGGTAAGGCAGAGTACAGGGGTCATTAGGTAGGGCAGTGTACCGCGTTAAGGAGGGCATACCACAGGGGGGCTCAGAAGATAACAGTACAGGTGGGCACACGACAGGGGACTCAGGTGGACATACCATATGGGGAGCTCAGAAAGGCACGGTACAGTGGAGCCCAGGATGGCATAGTTCAGGAGGGCACGGTACAGGAGGGCTCAGGAGAGTACACCACAGGGGGGCTCAAGAGGGTACACCATAGGGGAGCTAAGGAGGGCATGGTACAGAGGAGGCTGTTTTGTCTTTTCATTTCAATTTTAAACTGAATGGGTTGTTTTACAAGGTGATCGTTTACAATCACTTTAAGTGCTGGTCAGCAAAGCAACAGTGTAATGCCTCGTACACACGACCGGTTTTCCCGGCAGGAAAACCGCCGGGAATCCCGGCGAGAAAAAAGAGAACATGTTCTCTATTTTCCTGCCGGTATTTCCGAAGTTTTTTTTTTCGGCAGTTCTCCAATGTTAAACACTGCGAGGCAGTGCCAATGGAGCATACACACGGCCGGGATTCCCGACCAAAGCTCTCAATGGCAGTTTTCCTGTCGGGAAACCCGGCCGTGTGTAGGGGGAAAAGGCGTCCGAGCAGGTTCTCGGTTTTCCCGGCGGACTTTTTACCGCCGGGAAAACCAATCGTGTGTACTAGGCATAAGAAGGCTTTGTTTTATAGCCGCCCTTTGTGGGTGACCATCTTTTTCAGCTCTTCACTAGACTTAAGCCCTGTACACGCGACCTGTTTTCCGGCAGGAAAAAAAAACTTTGGTTTTCCCAACAGGATTCCTGCCAAGCTTATCTTGCGTGCAGACTGTCAGACAAAATCCCACCGGTCCGAAGCGCGGTGACGTACAACACATATGAGGGCACTATAAAGAGGAAGTTCCATTCCAACGGTGCCACCCTTTGGGCTGCTTTTGCTGATCTCGTGTTAGTAAAAGTTTGATGAGAGACGATTCGTGCTTTTCATTCCGTTACAGCGTGATGAATTTGCTATCCCCATTACGAACGCTAGTTTTACCAGAACGAGTGTTCCCTTCTCATACTTATTCTAAGCATGCGCGTTTTTTTTTGCCCTTGGAAAAGCATACACGCGACCGGTTTTCACAACGGGAAAAAGTCAGCCGGGAATCCCGACGGGGAAAAAAGAGAGCTGGTAAACAGAACACATTCATAACAGCATCTATAATAAAAGCAGGTGTTCCTAGCTTTTTTTTTTGCATAAGTTACCTTTGTCTTCCACATTGATAGAAGGACTAAAGCAGGGCTCGACGAAATCCGGGCGCCAGGTCGCAATTGCGACTAGAAATAGCGACCTGGTGCCTGGGGAAGGAAGCATAGGCCTGCAGAAGGCCGCAAAGCCGTGGCATCAAAAACAGGCTGGACCGGCGTGATCGCGGGGCGGCGGGGGAGGTGGGGGCGCACGGAGACACAGGATACCCCATCCTGTATCTCCGTGTGCCCCCACTTCCCCCGCCACGCGATCGTGTCGGGCCGCGCCGGCAATTGAGGCCGCGGCCTTCTGCAGGCCTATGCTTCGGAAGCTTCGGTGATCAGGCGCCATCTCGTGGTGGCCGTTGGTATGACATACAACCAGCAATGCTAATGGAGCTTCCCCTGTGTTTTCATTGCCATCTCCTTCCCTCTAATTAGAACCCCCAAACATTATATATATATTCTTTTCTAACACCCTAGAGAATAAAATGGCGGTCGTTGCAATACTTTCTGTCACACCGTATTTGCACAGCAGTCTTACAAGCGCACTTTTTTGGGAAAAAATACACTTTTTTTTAATAAAAAAATAAGACAACAGTAAAGTTAGCCCAATTTTTTTTTATATTGTGAAAGATAGTGTTACGCTGAGTAAATTGATACCCAACATGTCACGCTTCAAAACTGCGTCCGCTCGTGGAATGGCGACTAACTTTTACCTTTTAAAATCTCCATAGGCGACGTTTAAAAAATTCTACAGGTTGCATGTTTTGAGTTAGAGGAGGTCTAGGGCTAGAATTATTTCTCTCGCTCTACCGATCACGGCGATATCTCACATGTGTGGTTTGAACACAGCTTTCATATGCGGGCGCTACTCACGTATGCGTTCGCTTCTGCGCGCGAGCTCGACGGGACAGGGCGCATTTCTGGCTCCTAACTTTTTTAGCTGGCTCCTAGATTCCAAGCAAATTTGTCAAGCCCTGGACTAAAGCTTAGGTAAAAGGGGAGGAGGCCTGATAAAAAAAAATTATGATTAATTTGACGTTTGAAAGCTCATACATACAAGTGTCAAGCTTTCTTGCCTTATTCCCACTGGGACAGGAAATAATACATTGAGCATAATGGCTCAACATGCTCACATTTAACCCTTTGATCTTTTTATTGCTTTCCCCAAATAGGCCCTTGTACTTTTGGAAACCCTAACAATTACATAGTTGGTGAGATTGAAAAAAGACAAGTCCATCGAGTCCAACCTGTGTGTGTGCTTTTATGTTAATATTATATTGTATATCCCTGTATGCTGTGATTGTTAAGGTGCCTATCTAATAGTTTTTTGAAACAATGAGTCCGGCACTAAAACCTGTTCAACTTTCCCACCTTTTCTCGCCTAATTTCTATAAATCAGCATCCCTTGGCCCAATGACTTTGTTACTTGGGGTGCTCTGCCACAGGGGCAGGCATCTGCAGCAGTTATTGTCTGCTACTACTAGACCAGCCAGTCGGCAGCACTTCATGCACACAGGTCTCATTCTGCTCCTGGAAGTAGCTCAGAACTGTCAATAACAATTTTGTAGATAGCACCTTTTTATATACAGTGCCTTGCGAAAGTATTTGGCCCCCTTGAACTTTTCATCCTTTTGCCACATTTCAGGCTTCAAACATAAAGATATAAAATTTTATTTTTTTGTGAAGAATCACCAACAAGTGGGACACAATTGTTAAGTGGAACGAAATCTATTGGATTTTTGAAACTTTTTTAACTAAGAAAAAAAATGAAAAGTGGGGCGTGCAAAATTATTCGGCCGCCTTGCGTTAATACTTTGTAGAGCCACCTTTTGCTGCGATTACAGCTGCAAGTCGCTTGGGGTATGTCTCTATCAGTTTTGCACATTGAGAGACTGAAATTCTTGCCCATTCTTCCTTGCAAAACAGCTCGAGCTCAGTGAGGTTGGATGGAGAGCGTTTGTGAACAGCAGTTTTCAGCTCTTTCCACAGATTCTCGATTGGATTCAGGTCTGGACTTTGACTTGGCCATTCTAACACCTGGATACGTTTATTTGTGAACCATTCCTTTGTAGATTTTGCTGTATGTTTGGGATCATTGTCTTGGTGGAAGATAAATCTCCGTCCCAGTCTCAGGTCTTTTGCAGACTCCAACAGGTTTTCATCCAGAATGGTCCTGTATTTGGCTGCATCCATCTTCCCCTCAATTTTAACCATCTTCCCTGTCCCTGCTGAAGAAAAGCAGGCCCAAACCATGATGCTGCCACCACCATGTTTGACAGTGGGGATGGTGTGTTGAGGGTGATGAGCTGTGTTGCTTTTACGCCAAACATATCGTTTTGCATTGTGGCCAAAAAGTTCGATTTTGGTTTCATCGGACCAGAGCACCTTCTTCCACATGTTTGGTGTGTCTCCCAGGTGGCTTGTGGCAAACTTTAGACAAGACTTTTTATGGATATCTTTGAGAAATGGCTTTCTTCTTGCCACTCTTCCATAAAGGCCAGATTTGTGCATTGTACGACTGATTGTTGTCCTGTGGACAGACTCTCCCACCTCAGCTGTAGTTCTCTGCAGTTCATCCAGAGTGATCATGGGCCTCTTGGCTGCATCTCTGATCAGTCTTCTCCTTGTCTGAGCTGAAAGTTTAGAGGGACAGCCAGGTCTTGGTAGATTTGCAGTGGTCTGATACTCCTTCTATTTCAAAATGATCGCTTGCACAGTGCTCCTTGGGATGTTTAAAGCTTGGGAAATCTTTTTGTATCCAAATCCGGCTTTAAACTTCTCCAACAGTATTACGGACCTGCCTGGTGTGTTCCTTGGTCTTCATGATGCTCTCTGCGCTTTCAACAGAACCCTGAGACTATCACAGAGCAAGTGCATTTATACAGAGACTTGATTACACACAGGTGGATTCTATTTATCACCATCAGTCATTTAGGACAACAATGGATCATTAAGAGATCCTCGCTGAACTTCTGGAGTGAGTTTGCTGCACTGAAAGTAAAGGGGCCGAATAATTTTGCACGCACCACTTTTCAGTTTTTTATTTGCTAAAAAAGTTTAAAATATCCAATAGATTTCGTTCCACTTCACAATTGTGTCCCACTTGTTGGTGATTCTTCGCAAAAAAATTAACATTTTATATCTTTATGTTTGAAGCCTGAAATGTGGCAAAAGGATGAAAAGTTCAAGGGGGTCGAATACTTTCGCAAGGCACTGTATATATTCTGTAATTTATTATTTGTTTATTTTTTTCATTTTAGCAAATAACTTTTTATACTGAAAGTCCATTCACAAGCATAAAGGCCAGGGTTTTTATAGATACATAACATGAAGCAAGTACGTTATTTTTAGATCCTCTCTCTTCAATTTAAGAGAAAGCCAGGTGATGGTAACTTCTTTGATACTTTTAATATTTAACAAAAATTACTTGTGTATTATATATACCTAACTTATTTCCCATCTCTCATTTTTAGTTGTGTACTTTGAAGAAACAAATTGAAAATAAAAATAAGGCCATAGAAGAGCTACAACAGCAAGTATGTATTTTAAAGTTACTAAATAAATATTTTGGGCAATGAAAATTGGTTAAATAACAAGATAAGCTTCTACAAAGGATTGTGACGTGTCATTGATTTTAAGTTTCAGAACTCCTGATCTGCTTGTTTTAACATATAACGTCTGTGATTCTTTTTGCCACATAGATTCAAGAAATTATATTAGCATATCTCCCAACTTTTGAACTTGACAAAGGACAATGTTTGGGGGGCAGAACATGGCACACGTAGTGTACTGCAGTGAAAACTGGGTATGGCCAGCAAAGTGTGTGCATGGCCATATGGGTGTGGTTTACAAATGTTCCTGCAGCACCTTGGTAAGAATCTCACTTGGCACTGGAATATTTATCATAATGACAGAACTACATCCAAGAAGGTATTGTTCATTATATAGAAAAAAATTGTTCATTAATGAAATTATTTATGTATTTGTTTAGCTAGTTACAATATTTGGCACAGTCTATTTATAGTGCAGCAATCCAACGGCTCCTGCTGAGAATACAGTGATAAACACCACCAAATGTACAATGTAGTTTCTAATGTGCTGGGTTCTGAAGTGCATAATGCAAGGAACAATGTACAGCGTACAACCTAAAACTACCCTTTCCTTCTAAGACAAATCCCCCCCCCCAGCCCATATCCCCCCTTCTCAGAACAGATGTCCCCCCACAGTTCAAAATCTCACTCAGTACAGACCAACCTCCCAACCCCTTCTCAGTACAGACTACCCTCACAGCACAGACCCCCCTTCCAGCCCCTTCTGAGTACAAACCCTCTAGTACAGACCACCCCCAAAGCACATACCCCCCCTTCCCAGTACAGACCCCATAACAGTACAGATCTCCTTCCTCTCCATCAGAATAGACTCTCCCTCCAGTACAGGACCCCCTTCCTCCCCACAATTACAGACTCCCCTCCATGCCAGACTCCCTCCTTCCCCACCAGTACAGATCCATCTCCAGTACAGAGCTCCTACTTCCCCACCAGTGCAGACCTCCTACCTCCCCACCAGTACAGAATCCCCCTTCAATACAGCCCTCCTCAGTAAAGTCGGAATAAACCCAAAAGGGCATAAGTACCCCCCGGTACAACGGGACTTTTAAGGGCAAACAAAAAAGCACAATTTTTTGTAAAAAATATATATCATTTATTTAGAAAGGTTTTGCTTAGATAAAAATATGCCAATATCAAAAGTGTGTTTAGCACATTGATGAAATTACACATACATAGGTTACACAGAATATAGAGAACATTCAGACATTTACCGAACAAGAAAATCAACTTCTTTAGCCTAACATGTTTCAGGAATACCAATCCTTTCTTCGGAGGCTCTTGGTAGGAGAGAATACAACTGTGTTCTGAGAATGAAATAGAAAGGCAAAACTCAAAGATTCCAGAGATTAACACTGTAACAGGCACAGACACGTCCAATATACATACCACGCACAAAAACTGTATCTATATATGTCAGAATGTTCCATATTAATTAGGAATAAAGGACAAATGAAGTCCTAAAAACAGAGAAGCAGAACTGCCGTTGCCATTCATATGGGGAAAGAACCCTCATCCAAGCCCGGGTCGGCTCAAGCAGGGGTCCCAAACCAGCATTCTCAGGGAACCAAAGCCCTACGTAGTCTCAGGATGTACTACTGAGTGCCTAATAGGGAAAACAAAAAAAGGGGGGGGAGAGTAATATAGTATCCGCATGGTATAGCAGCATGCATAGAATAAAAAGACCAGATATTACTATGAGATTCTCAAAAAATTATGGTACCCATATAGCACCGTCAATTTACGCAGCGCTCCACACATACATCACATACTCACATCGGTCCCTACCCTCAAGGAGCCCACAATCCAAGGTCCCCAACTCACATTCATATACTAGGGCCAATTTTGGACAGAAGCCAATTAACCTACCAGCATGTCTTTGGAGTGTGGGAGGAAACCGGAGTACAGAGAGGAAACCCACGCAGGCACAGGGAGAACATGCAAACTCCAGGCAGGCAGTGTCGTGCTTGGGATTCGAACCAGCAACCCTTTTTACTGCTAGGTGAGAGTGCTACCCACTACACCACTGTGCTGCCCACTACTAGTTACATTAAGCCTGCATGTAGCTTGCATGGGGAGAGATTAATAAGGCACAAGAGTCTTCTTACCTGGCAGCTGAGGTGTCTGGAGTAAGCTGGGAATGCTGCAACAGCAGCGTCTATGAACAGAATGGCGCCAGACGCGGTTTTAAACGACGTCCGCGCATGCGCACTGACATCGATCGATGAATGACGTCAAAGGGCCGCGCCGGAGCTCAACGGCGCATAAACAGGAAGCTAAAAACCATAGGGAGGCGGCTGAGGGCAAATCAGCACATCAGGTAATGGGAGGGAGTACAAAACAGAAAGGGAAAGAGAAAAATAACTCCACAGTAATCGCACTACGGCGCAAACAGCAGCCACAGCAGTGCCATGAAATAAAACGGAAAAAAAATAAAGGAAAATTGGGAAAAGAGCGACTGGAACCCCAGAGCTAGCGCCCTCTGCCGGTGGATATATATAACACATCCAGAAAGGATAATAATAAAGTCACTTCTCCTTATTCTGTATTCTTTATTGAATAATATAATAGTGCAGGTGTTTATAAGGTAATGGCACACCAGGTGGTTGTGCCAAATAAACATCATCATATTAGATGCACAGACTTGCATCAACTTGAAACTGTTGCTACTGGCAAAAAGCGCAAATAATGCAAAAACAAAACCAATGTTAATCGGAAAAAGATCTAAACCGAATGGTAAGACCCAGAGCCAAAGAACATCGGAGCATAAGCCAGATTTGCATAAAAAGACAGAGAATACAGATAAAAGAAAAAAGGAGAAAAGGGAAAAAGGAAAGAAAAAAAGTGAAAAAATTAACATAGATCTGAAGGCACAAACAAGGAAATGGAACAGAGATGCCAAGGAGGGGCCCCCAGGGCAAGACCTGCACGGTGCCCCCCCATTTGAAAAAAACAATGGGGGAACATCATGCAGAAAACGACCACCAACGCAGAAAATGCGACAGATTCCAAAAGGCCATCAAGGATTTGATTGCCTCCATACACCCCGGTACAGAAGACACTCCACCCCCCCCCCATGTGCGCACGCACCCCATCTGCGGGCCCGGGGCTGACATGGCAGATGGAGGCGAGGGAGAAGAGCTGTATGACGTCACTTCTGGGACACCTGTCACTCCCCGGCTAACATAGCGTGGAAGGAATGTTTTGCAGTGTGATGTGTATTGTAGTACATTCAGTGGAGCCCAGAGGAGCCATGCAATGTATTTTAGACTCCTCATTAAAGAGAACCTGTCACCAAAAAATCATCACATAGGCAACCTTTTGTCCCCTATGTGATGGGGAAAAAAAAGTTAAGCAAAAAAAAAAAAAATTTCTTTCTTTTGCTAAATAAATTAAGTTACACCTAAAGCACATAAAATCCCAAATTCTCTTTCGTCCATGGACGTACACAGCTTCCTTATATTCTTGACATTAGGGTTTTGTTCCATCTATTAGGAGAGGACTAGGCATACATGTTAGATATTTAAAAACATGTAACTATAGTAAAGCTGAACAGCCCGCCCAGGGTCATAAACCCTTACCCTGCACTCAGCAGCTCAGTTTTTTCTGCCTAGTGTAGGAGAAGGACATGGCTCCCTAGGGGCCCATTCGTCCTGGAGAACTTTTTATTTTTGTTTTTACATTTTGATCCTGAGATCTACTATCAACTGCCCGCTGGATGACAGGCTGGATAATATAGATCCTTGTAGTCTCCCCAGTCCGGCCATCGAGCATGAGCAGGCCTTTAGCTAGGCGCTGGGTCGGTCACAACATTTGCTCCAGGGGTGGCCGGTGAGCTATATGCTCCGGGGCTTACATTTGACCGGGCTACTGCTGTCCGAGTCACAGTGGGCCGTGGCCGACAGCCACTCCGTACTGCTGGGTCTGTCAGGAACGCGTCCAGCAGTCCTCGCAGGAACGGGTAAGTAAGGTTCCTCCTGTCTTGGCAGGATGGAACATCTTGGCTTTCCTGGGGTGGTCGATTAGGAGTCTCTCACCCCCCCCCCTTTCCTCTCTCCCCATCCATCCCTCCTCCCTTTGCATTGCTGGGCCTGCTGTGTAACTCACCGGGGGGGCCTCTGGGTCCTGGCTGGGGGCTGCTGCGGTGTGTCTAGGTCCGCTCTAGTGTGGGTGGCCTGCCTTGGGGAGGCCTCCGCACGGATGCCCAGTGTTTTCGCTGCCTTTTATTTTTACCTCAGAACGATCTGCACCATTTTGGATGCGCCGGCGCCATTTTCCTGTAGCCACACTGTTCCTAATGCTAATACAGCTGGCGGCCATTTTCTTGTAGCCGCGCTGTTTCTATGGCTCATTCAGCGGGTGGCCATTTTCTTGTAGCTCGCGCTCTTTTTTTCTGAGGCAGCCGGTGGCCATATTTTTGTGGCTTTAACATTGGAGCACTTATCACCGCAGTGCGGGAAACCCTCAAGCTGGAGGATGCGGCTGGGGCATCTACTGAGGTGTCGGTCCCTTTTGGGTCCCACAAGCCGACCCGCACTACTAAGGTGTTTCCTTATGTAACTTATTTTGATAAGTTTATAGACAAAGAATGGGAACGACCGCAGAGGACCTTTTCAGTCCCAAAACGCATGGCGGTCCGTTACCCTTTTGAGGATAGCCTTCTGAAAAAATGGACATCTCCCCCGGTTGTGGACCCCCCGATATCCAGGTTAAACAAGGTAACCACGATTCTGGTTGAGGGGACCCCTGCATTCAAGGATCCTGCAGATAGGAGGTCCGAAGCGGTGGCCCGGTCCATGTTCACCATGCTGGGGTCAGCATTACGGCCAGTATTGGCTGCGGCCCTGGTGTCAGACACTTACTGAATGGGCAAAATTATTGCACCGGGAGTTGGAGAAGCAACAGGTTTCCCCGGTCTGCGTAGAACTGGCCGACCAGTTGGTGCATGGCCTTAAATATGTCTGCGATGCAGCCCTGGATACACCTTCCCTGATTTCCAGAGCCTCAGTATCTGCTGTGGTACTGCGTCACCTGATTTGGCTAAAATGCTGGTCCGCGGAAAAAAACAGACTTTCAAGAAGGCTCTGGCGGATTTGCCCTTCCAGGGAGAGAGGCTATTTGGAGCCTCACTGGACGACATTCTTAAGACTGTCACTGGGGGTAAGAGTACGCTGCTCCCACAATCCAGAAAAGGTAAGGAGCCACGCCATAGGCCAGGGCCCTCCTTTTCTGCTCAGAAGCGTTTTTTTATTTTGTCAGTCTGGGCCCGCAGGAAAGTGTTCCCAGGCCGACAAGGGGCCAGCTGAGGGACAAAAGCGTCCCTGGGTTCGCAAGCCAAACAAGCCTGCAAACAAATCTGCTACTGTTTTTTCCCCACCCGACTCTCGGGTGGGGGGTCGCCTTTGCGAGTTTGCAGCTCGATGGACCTCCCTGCTTTCCGACCAGTGGGTTTGCAAAGTGGTTTCATCAGGGTACAAGATAGCATTTCTTTCTTGTCCACCAAACAGATTTTCTCTTTCACTCATGGACGGACACAGCATCTTATTCCTAACATTAGGGTATTAGCCTTCTATCAGGAGAGGATTAGGCAGAAAAGCATGTTAAGTGTTAAACATACATCAAAACTGTACAGTACCGTCCTGGGGGCGGTCCCACTAGGTACAACCCCTCTCCCTGCTTCATGCAGCTCAGTTTTTTTCTGCCTAGCATAAAAGGACCTGGTTCCCTGTGGGTCCCTTGGTCCTGTGTATTTTTTCTACTTTTTGATCCTGAGATCTACTATCAACTGCCAACTGGGTAACAGGCTGGATCCTCGATCCTTGTAGTCCCCCCAGTTTCGGCCATCGAGCGTGTGCCGACCTTTAGCTACGCGCTGGGTCGTCCACGACATGCCCCGTTGCTCCATGGGATGGCCGGTGAGCTATATGCTCCGGGGCACACATTTGTTTTTTAATCAAAAAGGTGTTTATTGAACAAGTAGATAACCAACAACTTCCAATGTACAAGTACATAATAGAACCCGTCAACTGCTTATCATATGTACACATTTGCCCTTCATGCATCACTTAACCATGGTCTTCCAGATATTACTCCATCCCCCCACCGACCCTTAACATATTATTCCAGGTAGAAATGCAGTATACATTAACCTTTATAAACATTTCAAAATTCTGGACATTACCAGCTCTTTTGGGCTTAGACCTGGTGTATCCAGCCATCGTGACCATATCGGCTCAAACCTGCCTAGGCACCCCCTATGTTGGTAAATATATTTCTCCATAATAAGGGTGCTCCCCACATGAGTGATCCATGAGGAGTGGGTGGGCGGTGATGCGGACTTCCATCCCATTAATAGTAGCTTCCTAGCTTGAAACAGCGCTCTAGAGACTGCCACCCTGATCAGTTCCTCAGGGACCGCTTCTTCCAGAACCCCCAATATACAACACAAAGGGTCGGTAGGAACCTTAACTTGAAACGCCAAATTAAGTATCCCCACCACCTCTCTCCAGTATTTTTGCAACTTTGGGCACCGCCACAGGTGTATGAGGTCCCCATCGTGCTGCGACAACGGCAGCGCAGCGGATCCGACAGTCTACCCATCCTATGGAGTTTCATCGGAGTATAATGTACTCTCAGCGTTATATACAGTTGAGAAACTTTTTGTGCCACGTTCAGAGAGCAAGTGGTTATGGATTGTAGAGCTTCTTCCCACTGGTCACCCGTAATCTGGCCAAGGTCCTGTTCCCACAAAGACATTGCCCTGCATGGGTAAGCCCTCAAGTGTCCGGATAATAACATCTGATAGCATTGGGATATAATCCCTTTGGTCTCAGTGGTAGCTTGCAGCACATGAAATACCGGAGTGGGCGACAATGTCCACTCCCCTGCATCTCCCTGCGCCGCAACCGCGTGCCGGAGCTGAAGGTATAGGAACCACATACTGGCTGGCAGGTTAAAGTTGACTTGTAGTTCAGGGAAGAAAAGCAGCCTACCGTTTTTAAATATGTGAGATAGCATAGTCACACCATGGGCTCCCCATCGGGGCTCCTGATGCAACTTAGCCAGCTCTACATAGGAGCGATTGCCCCAGATTGGGCTAAAGTCCATGAACCCCCGCACCCCCTGGAGCTGCCTACCCTTGTTCCATACCTTTTGGATTAACGCTAGTGTTGGAGTCTGTCTATTGGACCTCAGAAACATTTGTGCCTCCAGGCCCAGAGGGATGGTTTCAGCTCCTGAAGCAAACAGCCTCAGCCGTGCCGCCGTGCCCACCGGATCCCGGGCCATAGAGCCTACCAAATGCTGCAACTGGGCAGCAACATACTATAGCCAAGGGTTGGGGACCGCCAACCCTCCGCTATCCTTAGAGTGTTGTAGCTGCTCCAGCTTGATCCTAGGGATCTTCCGGGGCACACACATGACCAGGCTATATGTCCGTGTCACAGTGTGCCGGGCCGACAGCCATGCTGTAACCGCGCAGACGTTGGGTCTGTCAGGAATGCCTTCAGCTAGTCCACGCAGGACGGGTAAGTAGCAGTCCCCCTGCTCCGGCAGGGTGGCATGGCTGGGCATTCCCGGGGAGGTCAATTAGGGGGTTCCCACCCTCCCTTTCCTCTCCCTGTCCTTTCCCCCCTTCCCATGCTCTGTGGGGCTGGGCCCAGGGTCCGCTCTCCGTGGGGGGTGTTGTTTGGTGACATGGGGGCGCTGAGGTCTAGCGTGTTCTCTTTTACCTCAGAAGCGCTCGGCGGCCATTTTGGCGGCGTCCGGCGCCATTTTTTTGTAGTCCGCGCACTTTATACAGGGGCGCCTGGCGGAAATTTTCTTGTAGTCTCGGCTCGGTTTTTGCTTCTAGCGGTGAAAACGTCCCTTCTGAATGGCGCAGTACACCTCAGGTACAAGAATACACCGCAGCCATGCCTGTTAGAAGGCATATGGGGAGAGCGGACGGCAGCACCTGGACCAGAGCGGTGAGTCCCCTGGGGTCCCTCACTCTGAGCAGATAGGGGGGTGGATTTTGTTTTTGCTGCCTTGCCTTGATCCCTATGGGTGTCAGGCAAGTGCGGGTTGCATGGCGTCAGAAGCTGGCGTTGTCTTTCCCTGACATCCCTGTGGTGGCAACCGGTGCCCTGTACCTGGGGTGCGTATGGACGCCTTGTCGGTGGTCCTGGAGTACCTTATTACCAGGGTAGAAGCAGTGTGCGGGCGCAGGGGGGGTAAAAACGCCCCCTCCCCCCCACCATTATCGGGGTAGAGTTCTGATTCAGACTTGGGCCTTGCTGTGGCAGATGTCCCCTGCTCTGACCTGTCAGAGGATGCAACCCAGGACCTTCGGACTGTGTGGAACTGCGTTCTCGCTTGCTTCCATGTCCGGGTCAGCGCTAGAAGTCGCTTGTTGGAGCACTTATCACCGCGTGCGGGCTCCCAAATAAAATGGAGGTTACGGCGAGTGCATCTATTATGGTGTCGGTCCCTTCTGGGTCCTACAAGCTGGCCCGCACCACTGGAAGGTTTTCCCTACAAGCTTATTGGAACGGCCGCAGCGTTTCAAAAAATCGCATGGCTGTCCGTTGTCCCTTTGCGGAATGTTTCCTGATTAGGGACATCTCCCCCGATGAGGCCCCCTGGTATCCAGGGCCCGGCCCTTGTTCAGGGTATGGGGGTCAGCATTGCGGCCACTGTTGGCCACGACCCTGGGGTCACTGATACGTCCTTAATGGACAAGATTTGCTGCACCGTGATTTGGATAGCAAATGGCTTCCCCGGTCTTCATGATAGCGGACCAGGTGGTGCATGGCATTAAGTATGTCTGCAATGCGGCCTTAGATACAGCTTCCTGGCTGTCAAGTACCGTCAGTATCTGCGGTGGGGCTACGCCGCATGATTTGACTGGGATGCTGGTCTGTGGACCAGACGTCCAGGAAGGCTCTGGCGGATTTGCTCTGCCGGGGTTTGAGGTTTTTGGAACCTCGCTGGATGACATTATTAAAATGTTGTTTGGGGGGAGAGCACTGTGCTCTCACAAACTCAGAAAAGGTAAGGAGCCACGCCGTAGGCCAGGGCCCTCCTTTTTTTCCGCTCACAATTGTTTGTTTTTTTCCTTCCGCCGGGCCCGCAGGTAAGCGGCCCCAGGCCGACAGGGCGCCCGCTAAGGGACTAAAAAATGCATCCCTGTTTCTCGCAAGCAAAACATGCCTGCGATCAAATCTGCGGCGACACGGAGGTTTTTACCCCCGCCCGACTATGGGGTGGGGGGTCGCCCTCGTGAGCTTGCAGCTCGGTGGACCTCCCTACTTCCGACCAGTGGGTCTGTGAAGTGGTTTCATCTGGGTACAAGATGGAGTTTTCCTTCTCTTATCCACCAAAAAACAATTTTTTTTTCCTCCAACCTTCATCCCCTTCTGGCTTGCCGGGCTGCCTTGTTTGGGGCAGTGCAGGACCTGCTCATGCGCAGAGGATAGTACCTGTGCCGGCACCGGAAAGGTTTTTCAAGGAATCTACCATCTGTTTGTAGTCCTAGAGAATGGAGGGGTCGGTCCGGTCCTGGATCTCAAGACCCTCAGCAGCTTTGTGATAGCACAAAGGTTCAGGATGGCAGCTTGTCACTTTGTGGTCGCTGCACTACATCCGGGGGATTTTTTTGCTGCCATCCTTGGACATCAAGGATGCTTTTTATTGCAGCCCCCATATGCGTCAGGCATCAGAGGTTTCTGCGGTTTGCAGTCTGGGATGAGCACTGCTAAATGGTGGCTCCCCCTTTTTGGCCTGGTGTCGGCACCGGGAGTTTCTTCAGGGTGTTCGCCCCGATTCTGGCCTTGCTGAGGCAACGAGGGATCGCAATCATTGGCTGTTTGGTCGATCTCCATCTGAGAGCAGATTCCGCCTCAGAATTCGGGGTGGATGTGGTGATCGCCAGTCTGACTCTTCGGGAGTTTTGGTTGGGTACTGAACCCCCAGAAGTCGGTGTTGGTGCCGACTTCACGCCTGGAATACCTGGGTTCGATCTGGACTCCTCAAGGGCGAGAGTCTTTTTCTCCCTTCACAAGTTGCAGACTCTTCAGGCTGCGGTAGAGTGGTGGGCGTCACGCTGGTGGTGGTCACTGCGCTTTTACATGCGTGTCCTGTTTTTTCATGGTAGCCACATTCGAGGCGGTCCCGTGTGTTTAATTCCACACTCGAGTCTTGCAAAATGGAGATCCTGTCGACATGGGACACATCTCCATTGTCCCTGTCTAGCCTTCCAGTCCGGGAAGTCGTTTCCTTTTTGTTGGACAACACAGGGTCGCTGGACGCAGGAAGAACCCTGCCTGCGGATCAGGGTGCTCCTTCGGGCGTTCAGGCGGTGCCCCTCCACTTGGTCACGGAGGCTGCGGGAACATCCAGTCAGGATCCAGTTGGACAACGCCATGGCGGTGGCATATGTCACCCATCGAGGGGGAACAAGTCGGTCGGCTGCTGCATGCTGTCGCTCACGTCCTGCGGGAGCGGGGCAAAGATGTGCTGGTTCTATCGCCCGCATACAGTCTGGGCGTAGAACTCTAGCAGGCGGACTCCCTGAGTCGGCAGTTGCTGGGCCATGGACTATAGTCTCTACACCTGGAGGTGTTTCAACTCCTCTACCGGAGATGGGGATCTCCTGGCTTCTCGACCCAATCGGAAGGTTTTGAGGTTGTGGCCAGGATCGAAGATTCCTAGGAGGACCTGTCAGACGCATTTGTATTCCTCTGGGGACAGTCTCGGCTATATATGCCTTCCTCCTGTAAATACTCTTCCTCATCTGCTCACAGAGTAGTGGCCGAGGGGATCCGAGTATTCTACTTGCCCCAGTTTGTTTTCGGTGTCCCTGGTACGCCGCTTTAGTTCGTCTGGTGGCGGGTGTTCCTTGGCGTCTGCCAATGCGATAGGACCTTTTATCGCAAGGTCATATATTTCATCCTGCTTGCAGTCGCTGGCCTTCACAACATAAGTGACCGTAGCCCGTCGGTTCGGTGCGTCCATCCATGCTGAGGGCACGGAAGTCACCTTTTCGGATCAATTATCGCAATTATAGGTGTGGAGATGGAGTGGCATTCACGTACATATTCGGCTTCCAGGATCCTGCTGTTTTCTTGACAGCATGGAATGGTTAAAAGACTTGCTTTTCACTCCATTGAGGGGCGGATATCAGCCTTGGCTGGTTTCTTCCGCGACCCTTGGCGGCTCATTCACTGGTGGGTACGTTTGTCCAAGGGGTTCCAAGTGTGGCCCCTCCCGTTCAATCACTGCTGCCTTGTGGGATTGAATCTGGTACCCTGGGTGTTTTCAGAAACCACCTTTTTTAAAGTACATAGAGAGATTCCCCTGTTGGCACTCTCTTGGTAAGAAGTTTTAGGGTGGATGTTACCTCTACCAGGGGGTTTTTGAGTTGGCGGCCTAGTCTTGCAAGTCTCCCTTCTTACTCATCCTAAGGGATAAGGCGGTGCTGCGTCCGCAGCCTTGTCTCTACCTGAGGTTTGTTTTGGCCTTTTTATCAATATGTGGACATTGTGCTTCATCCTTGTGTCCTCGGCCGTCGCATTCCAA
The DNA here is from genome assembly GCA_029206835.1 of Rana muscosa. Lineage (NCBI taxonomy): Eukaryota > Metazoa > Chordata > Amphibia > Anura > Ranidae > Rana > Rana muscosa. The sequence continues at coordinate 470,138,919 of CM055117.1, forward strand.
GAGGTTACTTGCTTTCCTTGGGCTTGGTACAAGCTCTGCGGGTGTACCTGTCTGCTACGACTCTGTTTTGGGAGGTCAGACTCACTGTTTGTGTCTGTGACTGGCCCATAGTAAGGCCTGGCAGTCTCGTTGGCCACCGTGTCTTGGTGGATCAGACAGATTGTAATTCAGGCTATGCCCTTAAAGGGCGGGCACCTCCCTTTCCTGTCACGGCGCATTCGACCAGGGCAATAGGTGCCTCCTGGGTTTTCCGACATCAAGCGTCAGTCTCACAGGTCTGTAAGGCGGCGACCTGGTCGTCCGTTCACAGTGTTGTACTAGGTTGACCAGCGTGTGTCTGCGGATGCCTGCTTCGGCCCCAAAATTTTGCAGGCGGATGTTTAAGGTTGTAACTCCTCCGTTGACGAGCTCTGTTTATTTGGGGTGAAGTTGGTTTGATTGCTGTTCCCACCCCTCGTTTTTGACACTGCTTGGGGACGTCCCTAATGTCAAGAATAAGATGCTGTGTCCATCCATAAATAAAAGAGAAAATGGGATTTTTGTACTCACCGTAAAATCCTTTTCTCTGAGTTCATGGACGGACACAGCACCCTTCCCTCCTTTTATATATTTGTACTGCTTTTTGACAAACTGCGCTGCATGATGCAGGGAGACGGGTTGTACCTAGTCCGTCCATGAACTCAGAGAAAGGGATTTTACGGTGAGTACAGAAATCCAATTTCTCTTGTCATCCATGGACTGACACAGCGTGTCTTTACACCTTTACACGTGGGTTATGTCCCTGCTTGCAGGAGAAGACCTAGGCAGAATGTGAGATGTTATACATACATTCTAAACAGCCAGAGCTGAACAGCCCCGCCCAGGGGGGCCGTCCCTCCGGACATAACCCTCCCACTGCAGTCAGCAGACCTCAGTTTTTTTCTGCCTAGCAGAAGAAGACATGGCTCTCTCAGGAGCCAGTCTCCTGACCTATTTTTATTCCTTTTGGAATTTTTTCTTATTTTATTTTTTGAGATCTTCTATCAACTGTCGGCTGGGCAACAGGTTGGGTACAAGATATCCTCGTAGTCTTCCCTGTCCGACCATCGAGCGTGCTGATCCTCGCCTTGTGTGCGTGAGACTCAGTTCACAACATGCCCCACGACTCCAGGGGTGGGCTTCCAGCTCCGCGGTCCTCTCAAGATTGAACAGTCCGGCTGTATCTTTCGCGGTGGACCGGGCCGGCAGCTACTCAGTACCGCACTGTGATAGTTCTGTCAGAAACACACCAGTGGGTCCCTCAGGGGACGGGTAAGTAGTCTCTCCTGGCTGCAGGTGAGTACATGCTGTGTGTTTCTTGTGTGGGGGATTTCCCTGTCTCCCCCTGTGTTTTTAATGTCACTCTCTGTTCACCATTGCTGGCGCTGTGCTGTGTGGGGTGCCTGGGGGCCATACTGTCCTGGGGGGGGGCTCATGCTGCTCTGCATTTCACTGGGGCTGTTTTTTTGAATGTGAGGGGCCTGGGCGCCGTTCGCCGCCATGTTTGGTGTGTGTGCTGTTTTTTACATTGGCGGCCATCTTGCCGTGGTCAATGGCGGCCATTTTCTTGTAGCCGCACGTTTTTCAAGCACTAGTTTGGCCTCTATCGCCGCTGGGAACGGCGCAAATCTCCTCACACTCTCTCCTCTCAGCTCACTCACGCTGAGCGGCGCAGAGAAACAGGGCAGCGGAACCGAGTGGTCCTGGTCGGGTTGGTGGGTCCCCTGGGCATTCCCCTACTCAGTCAGCACAGCCTGTGGGTGGTCTCAGAGAGGGACATTATGGAGTTAGTGTCACCAGCTTCCCCTCACATGCCAGATGCAGCAGACAGTGCTCCAGCACCTGCGGTCCCTATGGACCAGTTGTCGGCAGTCCTGGAATCATTTCTGACCAGGATGGAAGCTGTGTGTGAGCACAAGGGAGCAAAAAAAGCGCCCTCTCCCCACTTTATCTCCACAAGGGGAGTGCTCTGATTCAGATATGGGCCTAGCTAGTGCTGCTCAGGACCCTAGCTCTGAATATTTAGATGGTTTTGAACAGGACATTCCTTGTGAGGAAGACTCCAGTTCTGAGTCAGTAAATGACAGGGCGCTTGTTAGTGAACTCATTGATGCTGTGAGGGACACTCTCAAGCTAAATGCTCCGACTGCAGAACCTCAGGCGGAGGCAGTCTCCTTTGGTTCTTTTAAGGCCAAGCCTTCTAAAAAGGTTTTTCCATATGTACCTTTCTTTGACCAGCTCATTGACCAGGTCTGGGAAAAGCCGCAGAAGACTTTCATGGTCCCGCGGCGTTTGTCTATTAGATACACCTTTTGAAGACGCCCTGCTTAAAAAGTGGGCTTCTCCCCCGGTTGTCGACCCTCCAGTCGCCCGTTTAAACAAGGCCACCACTCTCCCGATGGAGGGGACTCCTGCGTTTTAAGGACCCCACTGACAGGAGGTCAGAAGTGGTGAGTAGAGCCATGTTCGCCTTGTTGGGATCCGCCCTACGGCCCGTAGTAGCGGCGACCCTTGTGTCTCAGACACTCACGGAATGGGCAAAAATTTTGCACCAAACTGCAGGAGCATAACCTTCCTCCAGACACTATTGCTCTGGCCCACCAGATGGTGCAGGGTCTGATATATGTGTGCGACGCCACGTTGGACGCGGCCCCTTTAATATCCAGGGCCTCTGTCTCGGCGGTGGTATTGCGTCGTCTTATCTGGTTGAAATGCTGGTCTGCTGACCTAGCCTCTAAGAAGCTCCTGACGGATCTACCTTTTAAGGGTGGTAGACTTTTTGGTGCTGCTCTGGATGACATCATCAAGGATGTCACGGGAGGTAAAAGCACTCTCCTTCCTCAAACTATCAAGGATAAGGAGGCCCGACGTAAACCGGGTCCTTCCTTTCCAGCAAAAAAGGTTTTTTTTTTCGTCCGTCAGAGTCCACGGGTAAGCCATCCCAGACTGACAACAGTGCGACTGGTGGGCACAAGCGCCCCTGGGTGCGTAAGCCAAACAAGCCGGCTCCCAAGCCCGCCTCCGCGTGAAGTCTTGCCCCCGCCCGTCTCTGGTGTGGGGGGACGACTTCGCAGGTTCACGGATCGGTGGACCTCCCGGATCTCCGACCGGTGGGTGTGCGAGGTGGTCACCTCAGGCTACAGAATAGAGTTCCGCTCCTGGCCCGCAGACAGATTCTTTCCCTCAAATCTCCCTCTTCTTCCTGCCCGTCGGGCAGCCCTCTTGGGGGCTGTACAGGATTGATTGTGCCGATTCCGTCCCAGGAGAGGTTTCAGGGGTTCTACTCAAATCTGTTTTTTGTTCCAAAAAAGGACGGGGTTCGGCCAATCCTGGACCTCAAGGCCCTGAATGTCGTCGTGAAGGTGCAAAAATTCCGCATGGAATCCATTCGCAGGGTGATCGCTACGCTCCATCAAGGGGATTTTCTAGCGTCCTTGGATATCAAGGATGCCTACTTGCATGTTCCGATCTGCGCAAGCCACCAGAAGTTTCTGCGCTTTGCGGTCGGCAAAGTCCACTATCAATTTGTGGCTCTTCCCTTCGGCCTAGCCTCGGCACCAAGGGTGTTCACCAAGGTGCTTGCTCCGGTCCTAGCTTTGCTGAGACAGCGAGGCATTGCTATCGTGGGCTATCTGGACGATCTTCTTCTAAGAGCAGACAGTGGCTCAGAATTAGAAGAAAGTGTGACTATCGTCAGTCAGACCCTCAGGGACTTCGGGTGGCTCCTGAACGTTCAGAAGTCGGTTCTGGTCCCGACTCAGCGTCTGGAGTATCTAGGTCTGATTCTGGACTCCTTGGAGGCAAAAGTATTCCTACCTCCAGAGAAACTACTGACACTTCAGTCTGCAGTACGGGTGCTGACGTCCCGAAAATGGTCGTCAATCTGCTTTGCATGAGAGTCCTGGGACTCATGGTGGCCTCCTTCGAGGCCATTCCTTATGCCCAATTACAGAAAGAGATCTTGTCCACTTGGGACAAATCCCCGTTGTCCTTGGATCTTCAGATCCAGGTGAGTCACCTGGTCAGGGCGTCCCTGACGTGGTGGTTGAGGTCCCCAGCTCTTCGGTCCGGGAAGTCGTTCCTCCCCATCCAATGGACGGTGATCACGACGGACGCCAGTCTGACGGGCTGGGGGGGAGTCTGGGGAGTCCTGTCGGCCCAAGGGCTTTAGACTCCGGACAAAGCCCTCTTACCGATCAATGTGCTGGAGATACGGGCAATCAGACTGTGCCTCTCCTCATGGTCGGAGAAATTACAGGGTCACTCCATCAGGATCCAATCGGACAATGCCACAGCGGTGGCATATGTCAACCATCAAGGGGGGACTCGGAGCTCAGCTGCGGCTTCCGAGGTTGCCCGCATCCTGAGGTGGGCCGAAAGAAGCGTGTCGGCCGTCTACATTCCGGGCGTAGACAATTGGCAGGCGGACTATCTAAGTCGCCAGACGCTGGACCAGGGAGAGTGGTCCTTGCACCCGGAGGTCTTTCAACTCCTTTGCAGACGGTAGGGCACGCCAGATGTGGACCTGATGGCCTCTCGACTCAATCGCAAGGTGTCAAGGTTTGTGGCCAGATCCAGGGATCCCTGGGCGGATGCGTTGGTGGCCCCATGGGGTCAGTATCACCTGATATACGTTTATTCTCCGCTGCAGTTGCTCCCTCGCCTGCTGCGCAGGGTAGCGACCGAGAGAATTCTGGTGATCCTCATTGCTCCGGAATGGCCTCGGCGTCACTAGTACGCCGATCTGGTACGTCTCGTCGCGGACGTTCCCTGGCGGTTACCAATGCGGGGGGACCTTCTGTCTCAAGGTCCTATATTTCATCCTGCTTTACAGTCTCTGGCTTTAACGGCATGGTTATTGAAAGCCAGGTGCTGAGAGACCGAGGTCTCTCGGATTCGGTCATTTCGACCATGGCAAGGGCACGGAAGTCTTCCTCCAGAAAGATCTATCACCGTACTTGGAGAGCTTACATCGCCATGTGCGAAGAGCTGGACTGGCGCCCACGAACGTATTCCGTTCCCAGAATCCTGCATTTTCTGCAGCGTGGCGTGACCCAAAAGCTCGCTTTGAGTACCATTAAGGGTCAGATTTCGGCCTTGGCTATCTTCTTTCAGCGACCGCTGGCGGGTCATCCCTTGGTTAGCACCTTTGTGCAGGGGGTTCGCCATGTGCTCCCCCCTGTCAAGCCTCCTCTCCCTCCTCGTGGGATCTGAATTTGGTGCTCTCGGTTCTCCAGGAACCCCCCTTTGAAAATATTAGAGATATTCCCCTCCCGACTTTGTCTCAGAAGGTGGCCTTCTTGGTGGCCATTACTTCCGTTAGACGAGTGTCTGAGTTGGCGGCCTTGTCCTGCAAGTCACCCTTTTTGGTCATCCATAAGGATAAGGCGGTGTTACGTCCGCGACCTTCTTTTCTGCCAAAGGTGGTCTCGGCCTTCCACTTAAATGAGGACATTGTCCTCTCGTCCTTGTGTCCTCACCCATCGCATCCCAGAGAGTTTGCGCTTCACACTTTGGATGTGGTACGAGGCTTGCGGGTGTACCTGTCTGCTACTGCTTCTATTCGGAAGTCTGACTCACTGTTTGTGGCTGTCTCTGGTCCAAAACAGGGCCAAGCGGTTTCGTCTGCCACCATTTCTAGGTGGATCAGACAAACCGTCATTCAAGCTTATGCTCTCAAGGGGCGGGCGCCTCCCTTTCCGGTTACGGCGCATTCCACCAGGGCAATTGGTGCTTCCTGGGCTTTCCGACATCAAGCGTCGGTTGCACAAGTGTGCAAGGCGGCGACCTGGTCGTCTCTTCATACCTTTTCTAAGTTTTATAAGGTTGATGTGGCTGCATCTTCGGATGCTTCCTTCGGCCGCAAGGTGTTGCAGGCCGCTGTTTGATGTTGCAACTCCTCCGTTGAGGAGCTCTGCCTTGTTTGGAGTGAAGTTTTTGGTTTTCCATTTATACTGCTCCCATCCCTCTTGACACTGCTTTGGGAGATCCCACGTGTAAAGGTGTAAAGACACGCGGTGTCAGTCCATGGATGACAAGAGAAAATAGGATTTTTGTACTCACCGTAAAATCCGTTTCTCTGGCATCCATGGACTGACACAGCACCCACCCTTCTTTTTAAGTTTGTACTGCTTTGTTACGAACTGAGGTCTGCTGACTGCAGTGGAAGGGTTATGTCCGGAGGGACCGCCCCCCTGTGTGGGGCTGTTCAGCTCTGGCTGTTTAGAATGTATGTATAACATCTCACATTCTGCCTAGGTCTTCTCCTGCAAGCAGGGACATAACCCACGTGTAAAGGTGTAAAGACACGCTGTGTCAGTCCATGGATGCCAGAGAAACGGATTTTACGGTGAGTACAAAAATCCTATATTTTTCCCTCCAACCTTCATCTTCTTCCAGCTCGTCGGAACGCCCTATTTGTGGCAGTGCAGGACCTGCTGAGGCGCAGGGTAATAGTACCTGTGCCGCTGCTGGAAAGGTTTCAGGGATTCTAATCCAATCTGTTTGTAGTCCCAAAGAAGGACGGGGTCTGTCCAATCCTCAAGGCCCTCAACTCCTTTGTAAAAGTATGAAGGTTCAGGATGGAATCAGTTTGCTCTGTGGTCGCTGCACTCCATCGGGGAGATTTTCTGGCGTCCTTGGACATCAAGGACGCATACTTGCATGTCCCCATATATGTCTGGCATCAGAGATTTCTGCGCTTTGCAGTCAGGGACGATCACTACCAATTTGTGGCTCTCCCTTTTTGCCTGGCATTGGCATCAAGGGTTTTCACCAAGGTGCTTGTCCCAATTCTGGCCTTTCTTAGACAGCGAGGAATCGCTATCGTGGGCTACCTGGATGACCTCCTTCTGAGAGCTGCTTCAGACTCAGAATTAGAGGAGGATGTGGCGATTGCCAGTCAGACCCTTCAAGAATTTGGTTGGGTACTGAACCTCCAGAAGTCGGTGTTGGTGCAGACTCAGCGCCTGGAATACCTGGGCTTGATTCTGGACTCCTCAGAGGCGAGAGTTTTTCTTCCTTTGGAAAAATTGCAGACTCTTCAGGCGGAGGTGAAGCTGTTGGCATCCCGCAGGTGGTCGTCGCTGCGCTTTTGCATGCGAGTCCTGGGTCTCATGGTAGCCTCTTTTGAGGCAGTACCGTATGCTCAATTCCACACTCGAGTCTTGCAGAAGGAGATCCTGTCCAAGTGGGACAAGTCTCCGTTGTCCCTGGATTGTCAAATCCGGGTGAGCCAACTAGTCAGGTCTTCCCTGGTTTGGTGGCTGAGATCTCCGGCCCTTCAGTCCGGAAAGTCGTTTCTTCCCTTTCACTGGACGGTGATCACGACGGACGCCAGCCTGACCAGTTGGGGGGGAGTTTGGGGTGTTCAGTCGACACAAGGTCGCTGGATGCAGGAAGAATCCCGCCTGCCGATCAATGTGCTGGAACTTCGGGCGATCAGGCAGTGCCTCTCCACATGGTCACAGAGGCTACAGGGGCGTCCAGTCAGGATCCAGTCGGACAACGCCACAGCGGTGGCGTATGTCAACCATCAAGGAGGAACAAGAAGCTTGGCTGCAGAATCGGAGGTCGCTCACATCCTGCGATGGGCAGAACGGAGCATGACGGCTCTATCGGCCGTATACGTTCCGGGAGTACAAAACTGGTAAGTGGACTACCTAAGTCGCCAGATGCTGGACCAAGGAGAATGGTCGCTACACCCGGATGTGTTTCGACTCCTTTGCCTGAGATGGGGCACGCCAGACGTGGATCTCTCCTGGCTTCTCGACTCAATCGAAAGGTATTGAGGTTTGTGGCCAGGTCAAAAGATCCCTGGGCGGACGCGACAGACGTGTTTGTGGCTCCGTGGGGACAGTATCGGCTAATTTATGCCTTTCCCCCACTGAAACTTCTTCCTTGTCTGCTCCGCTGAGTGGAGACCAAAGGGATTCCGGTGATTATAATTGTCCCCGATTTGCCTCGGCATCCCTGGTACTCCGACCTAGTGCGCCTGGTGGCGGATGTCCCTTGGTGACTGCCGATGTGACAGGACCTTCTGTCGCAAGGTCCTATACTTCATCCTGCTTTACAGTGGCTGGCTTTAACGGCATGGCTGTTTGAAAGTCAGGTTCTGAGGGACTGAGGCCTGTCGGATTCAGTAATTTCCACCATGCTGAGGGCACCTAAGTCTTCTTCTCGGAAGATCTATTATCGCACGTGGAAGGCCTACATCTCTGTGTGAGGAGATGGGGTGGAGTCCACGGGCATATTCGGTTTCCAGGATCCTGCTGTTCTTACAGCGTGGTGTGGATCAAAAACTTGCCTTAAGCCCCATTAAGGGGCAGATATCAGCTTTGGCTGTTTTCTTTCAATGACCCTTGGCAGCTCATTCATTGGTGAGTACATTTGTGCAAGGGGTCCGACATGTGGCTCCTCCAGTTCGACCACCACTACCTCCGTGGAATTTGAATCTGGTGCTCTCGGTACTTCAGAAACCTCCCTTTGAGAATATCAGAGAGATTCCTCTTTTGACACTCTCTCAGAAAGTTGCCTTTCTGGTGGCTATTACATCTGTCAGGAGGGTTTCTGAGTTGGCGGCCTTGTCATGCAAGTCCCCCTACTTGATCCTTCATAAGGATAAAGCGGTGCTACGCCCGCAGCCTTTGTTTCTTCCGAAGGTGGTTTCGGCTTTTCATCTAAATGAGGACATTGTACTTCCATCGTTGTGTCCTCGGTCGTCGCATCCCAAAGAGGTTGCCTTACATTCCTTGGTTGTGGTACGTGCTCTGCGGGTGTATCTATCTGCTATGGCTCCATTTCGGAGGTCAGACTCACTGTTTGTGTCGGTGACTGGTCCAAAGAAAGGCCTATTGGTCTCGTCGCCCACCATTTCTCGGTGGATCAGACAGATCGTGATTCAGGCTTATGCCCTAAAAGGGCGGGTGTCTCCCTTTCCTGTCACGGCGCATTCGACCAGGGCAATTGGTGCCTCCTGGGCTTTCCGACATTAAGCGCCTGTCTCACAGGTGTGTAAGGCGGCGACCTGGTCGTCCGTTCACACTTTCACCAAGTTTTACAAGGTTGACGTGCATGCATCTGCGGATGCTTGCTTCGGCCGCAAGGTTTTGCAGGCGGCTGTTTAGGGTTGCAACTCCTCCGTTGAGGAGCTCTGTTTGTTTTGGGGTGAAGTTTGTTTGATTGCTGTTCCCAGCCTTCGTTTTTTTTTTACACTGCTTGGGGACGTCTCTAATGTCAAGAATATAAAGGAAGCTGTGTCCGTCTATGGACGAAAGAGAAAATATGATTTTTGTACTCACCGACACAGCAACCACCCCTCCTTTTTCTGTTTGTACTGCTTTTTGACGAACTGAGCTGCTGAGTGCAGGGTGAGGGGTTATGACCAGAGGGACCACCCCCTGGGCGGGGCTGTTCAGCTTTGCTATAGTTACATGTTTTTAAATATCTAACATGTCTGCCTAGTCCTCTTCTAATAGACGGAACATAACCTTAATGTCAAGAATATAAGGAAGCTGTGTCCGTCCATGGACTTCAGAGAAAAGGATTTTACGATGAGTACAAAAATCCTATTTTTTTTTAGGCCCATGACCCCCACATATACGCATGTAGAAACAAAACTTAAAAGAATGCGTCAGGGGCACCTACGCATGAAAACGTTGCTTGCGATACACGTTACATATTGCCGTGCACGGCGGAGTGAAAGCAATAATTTTAGAACAAGACCTCCTCCGTAACACTAAACTGAAGATCTATAGGGGGCTTTTGAAGCGTTGCATATAGAAAATATAGGGTGCTAAAGCTTGTCGCCATTTCATGGGCACACACAAATTGAAGGTTTGACATGCATTTTTTCGTCTTTTATAATTTACCAAAAACGTGGGCAGTTTATTGCGTTTCTCTGCAGTAAGATTCACTTTAGGAAGGGCAACAAAATTAATAAGAGGTCTTGGGGACCTCAATTACGAGGAACGACTGCAAACACTAAATTTTATTTTTGCTAGAGATGAGACACTTGAGAGGGGACACGATAGCGATCTACAAATATCTCAATAGGGATCCCAGCATAAGAAATAAACTATTCAGTCCCATGAAGTGTAAAAGGACACGGGGACACACAATGATACTGGAGGAGAAGCGGTTTAACCTTAAACTGCGTAGGGGGTTCCTCGCTGTTAGAACTATAGGAATGTGGAACTCTCTCCCACAATTGGTGATGACTGCGGGGAGTATGAATATTTTTAACCACCTCGCGCCCGCCGTACGAGAATATACGGCCGCAAGGTGGTTGTCAAATGCCGGGAGGCCATTATTATACGGCCTCCGCTATTTGGCCACTGGGGGGGCGCGAGCGCCGCCGGCGGCGCGCGCACGTGCCCGGCGCTTCGCTGCAATGCCGATGCGCGATGTCCGCCAGGCATCCCCGATCGGCGGTTACAGAGACAAGGACATGGATCTGTGTGTGTAAACACAGAGATCCATGTCCTGTCAGGGAGAGGAGACCGATGCTGTGTCCCTTGTACATAGGGACACAGATCGGTCACTTCCCCCAGTCAGTCCCCTCCCCCCACAGTAACAATCACTCCCAGGGAACACATTTAACCCCTTCCTCGCCCCCTAGTGTTAACCCCTTCCCTGCCAATCACATTTATACAGTAATCAGTGCATATTTATAGCACTGTTCGCTGTATAAATGTGAATGGTCCCAAATTAGTGTCAAAAGTGTCCGATGTGTCCGCCATAATGTCGCAGTCACAAAAAAAATCACTGATCGCCGCCATTACTAATAAAAAAATATATATATATATAAAAATGCCATAAAACTATCCCCCTATTTTGTAAACGCTATAACTTTTGCGCAAACCAATCAATAAACGCTGATTGCGATTTTTTTTTTTTTTTTTTACCAAAAATATGTAGAAGAATACGTATCGGCCTAAACTGAGGAAAAAAATATTAAAAAAAAAAAATTGGGATATTATAGCAAAAATCAAAAAATATTGCTTTTTTTTTCAAAATTGTCGCTCTATTTTTGTTTATAGCGCAAAAAATAAAAACCGCCGAGGTGATCAAATACCACCAAAAGAAAGCTCTATTTGTGCGAAAAAAAGGACGTCAATTTTGTTTGGGAGCCACGTCGCACGACCGCGCAATTGTCATTCAAAGCGTGACAGTGCTGAAAGCTGAAATTTCGCCTGGGCAGGAAGGGGGTATATGTGCCCAGTAAGGAAGGGGTTAAAAGACTCTGAAGCCTCGTACACACGGCCGAGAATCTCGTCAAGAAAAAACGCGTTGTTTTTCTTGACGAGATTCTTGGACAAGAAACTTGTCCCGGCCGAGTGTACACACGCTCCTTTCAAAGAACCCGCGGTTCTTTGAATGGAGCGACCGCGGTGACGTAATCGACTACGATGAGCGTGCGCTCGTCACATTGGATGCCGTCGCCGCCATCTTGCTTCACCCTACCTATGCCTAGGAAGCTACCGCGCATGCGTCGAAGTCATTTCGAGCATGCGCGGGCTTCCCGGAGGACAGGTAAGTGTACACACACACACTTTTCTAGTCGAGAAACCTGCTGACAAGAATCTCGACGAGAAAAAAGAGAGCAGGTTCTCTATTTTTATCGTCGAGATTCAATCGAAAGGTATTGAGGTTTGTGGCCAGGTCAAAAGATCCCTGGGCGGACGCGACAGACGTGTTTGTGGCTCCGTGGGGACAGTATCGGCTAATTTATGCCTTTCCCCCACTGAAACTTCTTCCTTGTCTGCTCCGCTGAGTGGAGACCAAAGGGATTCCGGTGATTATAATTGTCCCCGATTTGCCTCGGCATCCCTGGTACTCCGACCTAGTGCGCCTGGTGGCGGATGTCCCTTGGTGACTGCCGATGTGACAGGACCTTCTGTCGCAAGGGCCTATACTTCATCCTGCTTTACAGTGGCTGGCTTTAACGGCATGGCTGTTTGAAAGTCAGGTTCTGAGGGACTGAGGCCTGTCGGATTCAGTAATTTCCACCATGCTGAGGGCACCTAAGTCTTCTTCTCGGAAGATCTATTATCGCACGTGGAAGGCCTACATCTCTATGTGTGAGGAGATGAGGTGGAGTCCACGGGCATATTCGGTTTCCAGGATCCTGCTGTTCTTACAGCGTGGTGTGGATCAAAAACTTGCCTTAAGCCCCATTAAGGGGCAGATATCAGCTTTGGCTGTTTTCTTTCAATGACCCTTGGCAGCTCATTCATTGGTGAGTACATTTGTGCAAGGGGTCCGACATGTGGCTCCTCCAGTTCGACCACCACTACCTCCGTGGAATTTGAATCTGGTGCTCTCGGTACTTCAGAAACCTCCCTTTGAGAATATCAGAGAGATTCCTCTTTTGACACTCTCTCAGAAAGTTGCCTTTCTGGTGGCTATTACATCTGTCAGGAGGGTTTCTGAGTTGGCGGCCTTGTCATGCAAGTCCCCCTACTTGATCCTTCATAAGGATAAAGCGGTGCTACGCCCGCAGCCTTTGTTTCTTCCGAAGGTGGTTTCGGCTTTTCATCTAAATGAGGACATTGTACTTCCATCGTTGTGTCCTCGGTCGTCGCATCCCAAAGAGGTTGCCTTACATTCCTTGGTTGTGGTACGTGCTCTGCGGGTGTATCTATCTGCTATGGCTCCATTTCGGAGGTCAGACTCACTGTTTGTGTCGGTGACTGGTCCAAAGAAAGGCCTATTGGTCTCGTCGCCCACCATTTCTCGGTGGATCAGACAGATCGTGATTCAGGCTTATGCCCTAAAAGGGCGGGCGTCTCCCTTTCCTGTCACGGCGCATTCGACCAGGGCAATTGGTGCCTCCTGGGCTTTCCGACATTAAGCGCCTGTCTCACAGGTGTGTAAGGCGGCGACCTGGTCGTCCGTTCACACTTTCACCAAGTTTTACAAGGTTGACGTGCATGCATCTGCGGATGCTTGCTTCGGCCGCAAGGTTTTGCAGGCGGCTGTTTAGGGTTGCAACTCCTCCGTTGAGGAGCTCTGTTTGTTTTGGGGTGAAGTTTGTTTGATTGCTGTTCCCAGCCTTCGTTTTTTTTTTACACTGCTTGGGGACGTCTCTAATGTCAAGAATATAAAGGAAGCTGTGTCCGTCTATGGACGAAAGAGAAAATATGATTTTTGTACTCACCGACACAGCAACCACCCCTCCTTTTTCTGTTTGTACTGCTTTTTGACGAACTGAGCTGCTGAGTGCAGGGTGAGGGGTTATGACCAGAGGGACCACCCCCTGGGCGGGGCTGTTCAGCTTTGCTATAGTTACATGTTTTTAAATATCTAACATGTCTGCCTAGTCCTCTTCTAATAGACGGAACATAACCTTAATGTCAAGAATATAAGGAAGCTGTGTCCGTCCATGGACTTCAGAGAAAAGGATTTTACGATGAGTACAAAAATCCTATTTTTTTTAGGCCCATGACCCCCACATATACGCATGTAGAAACAAAACTTAAAAGAATGCGTCAGGGGCACCTACGCATGAAAACGTTGCTTGCGATACACGTTACATATTGCCGTGCACGGCGGAGTGAAAGCAATAATTTTAGAACAAGACCTCCTCCGTAACACTAAACTGAAGATCTATAGGGGGCTTTTGAAGCGTTGCATATAGAAAATATAGGGTGCTAAAGCTTGTCGCCATTTCATGGGCACACACAAATTGAAGGTTTGACATGCATTTTTTCGTCTTTTATAATTTACCAAAAACGTGGGCAGTTTATTGCGTTTCTCTGCAGTAAGATTCACTTTAGGAAGGGCAACAAAATTAATAAGAGGTCTTGGGGACCTCAATTACGAGGAACGACTGCAAACACTAAATTTTATTTTTGCTAGAGATGAGACACTTGAGAGGGGACACGATAGCGATCTACAAATATCTCAATAGGGATCCCAGCATAAGAAATAAACTATTCAGTCCCATGAAGTGTAAAAGGACACGGGGACACACAATGATACTGGAGGAGAAGCGGTTTAACCTTAAACTGCGTAGGGGGTTCCTCGCTGTTAGAACTATAGGAATGTGGAACTCTCTCCCACAATTGGTGATGACTGCGGGGAGTATGAATATTTTTAACCACCTCGCGCCCGCCGTACGAGAATATACGGCCGCAAGGTGGTTGTCAAATGCCGGGAGGCCATTATTATACGGCCTCCGCTATTTGGCCACTGGGGGGGCGCGAGCGCCGCCGGCGGCGCGCGCACGTGCCCGGCGCTTCGCTGCAATGCCGATGCGCGATGTCCGCCAGGCATCCCCGATCGGCGGTTACAGAGACAAGGACATGGATCTGTGTGTGTAAACACAGAGATCCATGTCCTGTCAGGGAGAGGAGACCGATGCTGTGTCCCTTGTACATAGGGACACAGATCGGTCACTTCCCCCAGTCAGTCCCCTCCCCCCACAGTAACAATCACTCCCAGGGAACACATTTAACCCCTTCCTCGCCCCCTAGTGTTAACCCCTTCCCTGCCAATCACATTTATACAGTAATCAGTGCATATTTATAGCACTGTGCGCTGTATAAATGTGAATGGTCCCAAATTAGTGTCAAAAGTGTCCGATGTGTCCGCCATAATGTCGCAGTCACAAAAAAAATCACTGATCGCCGCCATTACTAATAAAAAAATATATATATATATAAAAATGCCATAAAACTATCCCCCTATTTTGTAAACGCTATAACTTTTGCGCAAACCAATCAATAAACGCTGATTGCGATTTTTTTTTTTTTTTTTACCAAAAATATGTAGAAGAATACGTATCGGCCTAAACTGAGGAAAAAAATATTAAAAAAAAAAAATTGGGATATTATAGCAAAAATCAAAAAATATTGCTTTTTTTTTCAAAATTGTCGCTCTATTTTTGTTTATAGCGCAAAAAATAAAAACCGCCGAGGTGATCAAATACCACCAAAAGAAAGCTCTATTTGTGCGAAAAAAAGGACGTCAATTTTGTTTGGGAGCCACGTCGCACGACCGCGCAATTGTCATTCAAAGCGTGACAGTGCTGAAAGCTGAAATTTCGCCTGGGCAGGAAGGGGGTATATGTGCCCAGTAAGGAAGGGGTTAAAAGACTCTGAAGCCTCGTACACACGGCCGAGAATCTCGTCAAGAAAAAACGCGTTGTTTTTCTTGACGAGATTCTTGGACAAGAAACTTGTCCCGGCCGAGTGTACACACGCTCCTTTCAAAGAACCCGCGGTTCTTTGAATGGAGCGAACGCGGTGACGTAATCGACTACGATGAGCGTGCGCTCGTCACATTGGATGCCGTCGCCGCCATCTTGCTTCACCCTACCTATGCCTAGGAAGCTACCGCGCATGCGTCGAAGTCATTTCGAGCATGCGCGGGCTTCCCGGAGGACAGGTAAGTGTACACACACACACTTTTCTAGTCGAGAAACCTGCTGACAAGAATCTCGACGAGAAAAAAGAGAGCAGGTTCTCTATTTTTATCGTCGAGATTCTTGTCGGTTTTCTTGATGAGAAACATGATAACCGCGTACACACGACCGATTTACTCGGCAAGAAAGCTCTGCCAGCAAGTTTCTTGCTGAGAGACTCGGTCGTGTGTACGAGGCTTTAGATGTACATCTTAAAAGACACAACATACAGGGATATGGGAAATCATTATAGACACTGAGACACATACACAGGTTGAACTGGATGAACTTATGTATCTTTGCGGTAATATTGTGAAATGTAAAAAAATCACTGCCACCACTATTTTAGTCTCTAGGGTGTCTGCTTTTAGAAAATACATAATGTTTGGAGGCTTTGTGTAATCTTCAGGCCTAAAATGATTTTTTAAACATGTGCAAAAATGCAAAAACGGCTCTGGCAGCGAAAAGGTTCAAGTGTAATTCCAATCAAACTCCAACTAAGGTTAAACCTACTCCCATCCCCATTCTGAAGCCTCGTACACACGGTCGGACTTCCATCTGACTTTTCCGTGGATTTTTGTCCGAACGGAGTTGGCCGGGAACACCCATAGCATACACACCACAGGACTTTTCTGCAAACTTTTCCAAAACTTCTTCCAACATCGCGTGTTTTTTCTGCTCTTTACCGCCACCCTTTGGTCAACTACTGCTATTGTTGGTTGATTTTAACATTATTTGTTTTGTCCATCGGACAAAAGTCCGATGGTTTTCTGTACACACGGTCGGACTTTGCTCCATCGGACTTTTGTTGGCCAAAAGTTTGTCCGTTTGCAGACCGAACTTTTGTCCGATGAAAACAAAAAACAAAAAGTTTGTCCGATGGAGCGTACACACGGTCGGATTGTTGGTCCAACTTGCTCAAAATGAAGTTTGTTGGCCAAAAGTCCGACCGTGTATACGGGGCTTTAGACTATTCTATCTACCATGTGAAAGAGATGCCTATAGTTACCTATATTGAAGCTGCTTTGGTCCAATTACATGATTGGGTCCTAGTTGCGGCTTCAGTGTAGAGGAGAAGCAGCAACAGCCGCTGCAAAGCCCAGGCGATGACATCATCCATAGGCTTACGATGGGGCAGTCTTTGTGGGCTGACCCTTCTTTACACTGAAGCTGGTGCTGGAACCTTATTATGTGACCAGACCTGGAGCGGCTTCAGAATAGTTAAATATAGGCATCTTTTCTTTCACAGGGTAGCTAGAATAGTCTAAAAATTGGGGGTGGGAGTAAGTTTAGACTTAGTTAGGAATCAGGGCCAGTGCAAGGATGTTTGTCTACACAGGAGAAGGTGCATTTTGCCACTCTCCTTCCCCCCTTCACTGTCCTCCCACCACCCACCTCCCCTCCACAATGGCAGTGTGTAATAGAGGGCGAGGAGTTATGCATTACCTGCTTCCCCTCACTGTCTACGGGCAGCTAGCAGGTGAGGCAGACTAATGCCCCATACACACGATCGTTTTTCATGCCGTTAAAAATGCTATTTTTAAAAATGGGCATTAAAACCGATCGTGGGTATGCTCCAGAGCATTTTTAACGATGTGAAAAACGGGCATTTAAAAATTTCGAACATGCTCTATTTTTTTAACGACGTGAAAAACGATAGTGTGTATGCTTTTACGAGGTGAAAAAAAACGCGCATGCTCAGAATCAAGTATGAGACGGGAGCGCTCGTTCTGGTAAAACTAGCGTTCGTAATGGAGATAGAACATTCGTTGCGCTGTAACTGACTGAAAAGCACGAGGCTGAAAAGCGCGAATCGTCACTCAACAAACTTTACTAACATGAAGGTTGGCGCCATCCGAACAGAACTTCCCCTTTATAGTGCCGTCGTACGTGTTGTACGTCACTGCGCTTTGCTTGAATGTTTTTTAAAATGACCGCGTGTACGCAAGACAGGCTTGAGAGGAAACGTGAAAAAGAAACGACGAGAAAAACGTTTAAAAAATGGCATGAAAAACGATCGTGTGTACGCCGCATAAGACTTCCACGCTGTGCAAGGTAGGAGCGTAGTTTCAGATTTACATGTTACACAATATTAGCGCAACGGCTTATGAAATGCAATATTTCAATAAAAAATACACTAATGTAAATTTTTGGGCACATAAATGTAATTTTTTAGTAAAATATAAAAGATGAGGTTGTGCCTTGTGTATACTGTAGATTTTTTTTTTTTTTTTTTAATATCTTTTTATTAATTTTTCAACAACATATAACACACTTTACAATACATAAAACACATATACCGACTCAATATTTCCCGAAGAGAGAAAGAGGAAAAAAAAAAAACTAAAAATTAAAACAATAATCTACGCTCCTATATAAAAAGCCCAGCCCTGGAACCCCACAGTCCATACTGACTAGGGAATCAGGGCTGGGCAGAGAAGAGGGAGAGGGGTGCACAAGAGAAGGAGAGGGAGAGGAAAAAAAAAGGGGGGGAGAGGGGGAAGGGGAGGATACAGTCCCTCGTTTTCTCCCCTAAGTATTTTAAGGTTTATTATGTGTTAGAACTCTAATGTTAGTGCCCTTTTAAGTGAAAGTACTTAATGTGGGGTGACAAAAAGTGGTTCCAAAAACTTCTTCAAACTAAAAAAAAAAAAACCCAAGTATTAGAGTCCAAAAATGGGCTATATAAATGACTGAGGGATGAATTTGCAAGTGGCTGTGTTGATGGAGTGACAAAACATATATGTAGAGATAAAAGGTGACAGGGATAAGTGACCTCACCAATATGTGAGAAAGGGGGGAGAAAAGAAAGGGAAAAAAAAAAGTGGGAGGGGTGGAAAATTGAGGAGGGGAGGGGGGATAGGGGAATAAGATCCCCTTATTCTCCCCCCGATATCTTATGTGATGAGACTCTAATATTGATGCCCCTTAAACTGAGGTGATTCCAAAAACTACTTCAAACTAAAAACCTGGTGTTAGGGTCCGTTAATGGACTATTTAAAAAACTGAGAGATAAATTTACGGTTGGCTATATTGAAAGTGACCCAACTTATATGTGAAAAGGAGAGGAGAAAAAAAAAATTTATACACAAAAAATACACCCCCCCCCCCCCTTCTCTATGTGCATTGATCATAAATGATTTATCACAACTTCATTAAGTTCTCTCTCTAAGTATAAGATACCCAACATGTCAAACCTTAAAACTGTACACCAGTGAAACTGAAAACTTCAGTACCCTATATTTTTTCATAGGTAATGCTTTAAAATCTCCTATAGGTCATCAGTCTAACCCTTTCAATACAGGGCTTTTTATACCACTTCCATACCGGGCCTATTCTGGCACTTCTCTCCTACATGTACAAATCATAATTCTTTTGCTAGAAAATTACTCAGAACCCCCAAACATTATATATGTGTTTTTAGCAGACACCCTAGGGAATAAAATGACGGCCGTTGCAACTTTTTATCTTGCACGGTATTTGCGCAATAATTTTTCAAACGCCTTTTTTGGGAAAAAAAATGGTTTCATGAATTAAAAAAGAACAAAACAGTAAAGTTAGCCCAATCTTTTTATAAAATATGAAAGCTTATGTTACGCCGAGTAAATAGATACCTAACATGACACGCTTTAAAATTGCGCACACTCATGTAATGGTGCCAAACTTCAGTACTTAAAAATCTCCATAGGCGACGCTTTGAAATTTTTTACAGGTTACCAGGTTAGAGTTACAGTGGAGGTCTAGTGCTAGAATTGTTGCACGTGCTCTAACACACGCGGTGATACCTCACATATGTGGTTTGAACGGCGTTTACATATGTGGGCAGGATTTGCGTGTGTATTCGCTTCTGAACGCGAGCTATTGGGGACAGGGGCGTTTTAAATATTTTTTTTTTTTAGTATTTTTTTTTTTACACTTTTTTTTTACACTTTTTTTTTTTATCACTTTTATTCCTATTACAAGGAATGTAAACATCCCTTGTAATAGGAATGGTGTGTGACAGGTCCTCTTTATGGAGAGATGCGGGGTCAATAAGACCCCACATCTCTCCTCCAGGCTGGAAAGCATGAGATTGTGAAAAAAAATTCACCGATCTCATGCTTACTAGCCGCAATGGCGGCTTTGTTTACATTTGAGAACCCGGGCGTGACGTCATCACATTGCGCCCGGGCCTCCGATGGTCACCAGTCATCTCTATGCTCGTCATGTGACCACCGGCGCCGGACGATTCTTTCTCCGGGCCCCCGATGGCACGGGAGAGCCCGGAGAAGCGGCGGGAGGGGGGATGACCCCTCCCACCGCCTAAAAGAATGATCAAGCGGCGGCGCCGCTATGATTGTTCTTATGGTGCGCAGAATCGCCGGCTGAAGAGAAGGATATCTGAATGATGCCTCTAGCTGCAGGCGTCATTCAGATATCCCCCCACAAACCCAGGACGTCATATGACGTCCACACGGAGGGAGAGAGGGTTCCTGCCGGCGTCATTTTACAATGGCCCGGTATGGAAGTGGTTAAAATTACGCAGGAGCTCTGGTGCTAAAATTCTTGCTCTCACTCAGGCATGCGCAGTGATATATAAGATGTGTAGGGCAATCATGTGTCTCTTTAATGTCATGCTGACCCGCTTACAGTAGATACAGTGCCTTGAAAAGGTATTCATACACCTTGAATTTTTCCAAATTTTATCATGTTACAACCAAAATTGTAAATGTATTTTATTGGGATTTTATGTGATAGAGCCAGGGATATGCAATTAGCGGACCTCCAGCTGTTGTAAAACTACAAGTCCCATCATGCCTCTGCCTCTGGGTGTCATGCTTGTGGCTGTCAAAGTTTTGCTATGCCTCATGGGACTTGTAGTTCTGCAACAGCTGGAGGTCCGCTAATTGCATATTCCTGTGATAGACTAACACAAAGTGGCACATAATTGTGACATTTTCGCCCATTCTTCTTTCACTTCAATTACAGCTGCAAGTCTTTTTGGGTATGTCTCTACCAGCTTTGCACATCTAGAGAGTGAAATATTTGCCCATTCTTCTTTGCAAAATAGCTCAAGCTTTGTCAGATTGGATGGAGGGCATCTGTGAACAGCAATTTCCAAGTCTTGCCACAGATTCTCAATTGGATTTAGGTCTGGACTTTGACTGGGCCATTCTAACACATTAATATGCTTGACCATTCCATTGTAGTTTTGGCTGTATGTTTAGGGTCGTTGTCCTGCTGGAAGGTGAACCTCCGCCCCTGTCTCAAGTCTTTTGCAGACTCTTAACAGGTTTTCTTGTAAGATTGCCCTGTATTTGGCTCCACCATCCATCTTCCTATTAACTCTGACCAGCTTCCATGTCCCTGCTGAAGAAAAGCATCCCCACAACATGATGCTGCCACCACCATGTTTCACGGTGGGGATGGTGTGTTCAGGGTGATGTGCAGTGTTAGTTTTTCACCACACATAGCGTTTTGCTTTTAGGCTAAAAGTTCAGTTTTGGTCTCATCTGACCAGAGCACCTTCTTCCACATGTTGCTGTGTCCCCAACATGTCTTCTTGCAAACTGCAAACAGGACTTATTATGACTTTCTCTCAACAGTGGCTTTCTTCTTGTCACTCTTCCATAAAGGCCAGATTTGTGGAGTGCATGACTAATAGTTGTCCTGTGGACAGATTCTCCCACCTAAGCTGTGGATCTCTGCAGCTCCTCCATAGTTACCATGGGCCTCTTGGCTGTTTCTCTTATCAATGCTCTCCTTGCCCGGCCTGTCAGTTTAGGTGGACAGCCATGTTTTGGTAGGTTTGCAGTTGTGCCATGCTCTTTCCATTTTCGGAACAGTGCTCCATGAGATGTTCAAAGCTTTTTTTAAACCTAGCCCTGCTTTAAACTTCACCACAATTTTATCCCTGACCTGTCTGGTGTGTTCCTTGGCCTTCATTATGCTGTTTGTTCACTAAGGTTCTCAAACAAACCTCTGAGGGCTTCACAGAAGAGCTGTATGTATACTGAGATTAAATTACCCACAAGTGGATTCTATTCACTAATTAGGTGACTTCTGAAGGAAATTGGTTCCACTTGATTTTAGCTAGGGTGGTCTGTCTCTCCAATCTAAGCATTGAAAGTGTGATCTCTGTAACTTTCAGTTAGTTGTGTTGAGATGTCGATAACCCCAATCTTATTTGGATAAACAAGACAGTGGCTCCATCCAGACGACACCTTGTTGATCTTGTAAAATTAATCCATAAACTGGGATGACCTTACAACATTTAACATCGGATAGGTCAAAAGATCATAATGGATCTAGTCCACACATGTGTTGATGCATTACTGGGAAATGAACAAAGGGTGGAGCTAACTATACAGGATAAGCTGAGATACAGGAAGGGGAGGAACCAGGGACAGAATAATACATATAACATTTAAAGGCATATCACAAGGCATGTGAAACATGACACTCCCCGTCGAAATCTATGATTTCTATTATTAACCAGCTTTAGTTCAAGTCCAAATATAAATACTGAAGATTCTTTCCAAGAACACTTGCAAAACAAGGGGGAAAGGAAGAACAAGGGAAACAATGCAAACATTAACATATACTTGCAGATGTTGGTCTCGAAGGTCCAGGCTGTGAAAAGGAAATATCCATCTTCAGAGGGGAAGGCAGCAACATGCATCAATCCTTCATACCTCCCTTTGAATCAAGTTGATGACTTGTCTTCTTCTTTGGGCAAAATAAATACTAGTTCCTTTATAGGCCTGAAGTAAAAACGTGCAGAACTTTCTTTCATTACTTTAACTTCTACTTTCCGTACTTTTCCGCCGTTACTTGGCATAGTCTTTGTAATGAGACCCATAGGCCAATGGTTGCGATGAGAATCTGTCTCTTTCAAGAGAACTATGTCTCCCACTTGTAGGTTGGGTTTGCTGGCTTGCCATTTACTGTGACTTTGAAGGTTAGAAAGGTACTCCATCTTGCAATGGTTTCAAAACACATTAGCAAGATGTTGAACCTGTTTCCATTGATGCTTGTAAATATTAGGATAATGAAGTTCTTCTGTGGGAATAGTGGCTATCCCAATTTTTTGGGTAAGAAGAGTGGCTGGAGTGAGCAATACTGAAGACTCTGGATCTAAGGACACAGGGACCAGAGGTCTTGCATTGATTATAGCAGACACCTCTGCAAGAAGAGTGACTAAGATTTCATGGGTGAGCTGGGAAGTTTTCTGGTCCAGTAGCATAGAGTCCAGGATTTTCCTTGCAACTCCAATCATGCATTCCCAGGAGCCTCCCATGTGAGAGGAATGAGGTGGGTTGAATTCCCATTTACACTTGTCATTCAAGAAGTTCACAATCTTTTCTGCTCGAGAGACTTCCTCAATTGCGGGAGGGCCTTTACAGATGTGCCACTTGTGACACTCTTTTCCAGTGCTAGAGCCGTTTGCAAATTGATGAGCAACATGAATAAGCCATGCAATGGCTCGTACAACAAAGGACCACTTAGAAAAGTGTTCAAAGCGGTGAGGACTCAGCCTTACCCTTGGTTTCACAGACGTGTTGAGTGTGGTGGTAACAGCTCTGATTTCCTTATCAGGTTCTTAATGAACCAGTTCAAAGTTAGAATCTGTAGAACTTGAGATGAGTTTATCATTCAAGAGTACTGGTGGAGATAGCCATGATATGTCCATAAATGCAGTAGTAGATACTGCACAACTGCCGTGATCAGCAGGGTTGAGGTTAGTGGGAACATAGTGCCATTGTTCAGGCATAGAGAACTTCCTAATGCGTTCCACTCTGTTATTTGGTTGTATCTTTCTTGTGGTACAAAATGGTAGAGGTGCTACCCAACTGTTGGAATCATCTTGGTAGAACTCTTTACTCATGGTTTTCAAGAATCCTTTGTCTTTAGTGGTTACTTCGAACACTGTGTTGCCGATGTTGTCATCCCAGACATTAAGGGCTTTCTTATCGTCTTATATGATGTGTCGTTGTGCACCTTTTTCAAACAGTCTATCTTTCACATTATATTGATGTCGTTGTTGTGCAGAACAAGTAGTCCGTCCATTTGACAGGATGTGCGTTTTAAAGGAAGAGACTGAGTAAGACCCTTTTGCCTTTGTCTCGACAGACATTGCCTATGATGACCCAGCCTAGATCCAGACACTGAGCATATGATGCATGATGTGGACCATTGATTTGCTGAAGAAACTTGTGCACCCTTAAGATGTCTCGGCCGAGTAACAGCAGGATATCAGCACTTTCGTTGAGGGCTGGTATTTGGTTGGCTATGTCCTTCCAGTGAGAATTGTGAAATGCAGCTTCAGGAGTAGGAATCTCCTCTTTGTTGCTTGGGATATGGTTGCACTCAGTGATAGTGGGCAAGAATATTTCCACATTGTCATTCAGGGGAGCAACTACAAGACCGCTGACTCTCCTACCTAAGACTTCTGTAGTGCCGGACTCAAGTGCTCAGGGTATAAGGTAGAGCATCTCCTGTTATGTTCAACAATTCAAAAAAACTGTGTTCTTGCAAGAGATCTGTTGCTCTGCTCATCCAGAATAGTATACAGTCTTATGGCCTTTTCAGGTTGACCTTTGGGGTATACACGAACCAAGCAAATCTTTGCACAGGATTTTCACAGAGTCCTTCTCCAAAGACTTCTGTACATGTAGAGAACACTGATGTGGAAGGTGCTGTTTGATCTCTGCGCTCCCCGCCTTGCTTTGCCTCAGGAAGATTGTTTGTGAGTGTAGTAGAGTTGTGCGGATATTGATGAAGAGCTTGCACATGGTCATCACTGTCACACTCTATACATTTGATGATAGCTTTACAGTCCTTTGCAAAGTGTTCTGTGGAGGCACAGCATTTGTAGCAAACTCCTAATTTCTTTAAAAGTTCCTTACGTTCTTGTAGGGTCTTCTTTCTGAAGCCGATACATTTCTTAAGTGGATGCGGTTTGTTATGTATCGAACATTGGTGATTTGGGTTCTCAGTTTTCTTGTTTTGATCAGTCTTTTCGAGAACCGTAGCAGGTGCAGTTAGAACATTAGTCCTTTTCTCTAACACTGGACCTCTATGGTCTCTGTGTGCCATACGTGTGTTCATAGGTCTTGGAGAGGGTGAACTGAGAGGGTTATGCCTTGTACACACGATCGGAATTTCCGATGAAAAAAGTCAGACCGTGTGTGGGCCCCGTCTGACTTTTTTCCGTCGGAGTTTAGAAATAGAACATGTTCTATTTTTTTCCATTGGAAAAAAATCCTATCGGAAATTACATTTGTCTGTGTGGAACTCCGACGGAGAAAAAAACACGCATGCTCAGAATCAAGTCGATGAATGCTCAGAAGCATTGAACTTAATTTTTCTCTGCTCGTCGTAGTGTTGTACATCACCGCGTTCTTCGTTCTTGACAGTCGGAATTTGGCAAGACAGCGTGTATGCAAGACAGCTTGAATGGAATTACGTTGGAAAATTACGTCGTTTAGCCCGTCGGAAATTTTGATCGTGTGTACAAGGCATTAGTCACCATAGGAGAAACTTGGGTCATTCTTAGTGTCTGCAATCCTTTTTGATGAACTTGCAGAAGTATGAAAAAGGGGGAAAGGCAACTTGATGAGTTTCCTTATACTTTGATCCAAGCGCTGCCCATTTTTCTTGCATGCCATATGGTAGCTTGAGAACAATAGGGTTGACACCACAAGCGGTGTCAAGGTAACTGAGACCAGGTATGTTGATGTCCGCCTTAGCAAGTTGAAGCTCTAATAGAACATCCCTGAGTTCTTGAAACTTTAGATTGTCTCTAGAAGAAATATTTGGGAAGCATTGCAACCTTTTGAATAAGGCATCTTCAATGGCCTCTGGGCTGCCAAAGGTACATTCAAGTCTGCCCCAAGCAGCATTAAGGCCTGCAGTGGGGTTGTCAATATGAACTGCTTTGAGCTTCTTGATGCGTTCAGTTGACTGGGGACCTAGCCATCTGATGAGAAGATCTAATTCCTCTGTGGCATTGATGTCTAGGTCACTTATTGTGGCCTTTAAAGGTGGATTTCCAGCCTCTGTAATTTTCAGGCTTGTCGTCAAACTTGGTGAGGCCTGACTTAGTGAGCTCTCTGCGGAGCAAGTATTTAGCAAACTGTGACATGTCCGTGTTCTCAGACTACATGCATGACTGCTGGTGGAACAGAGTTAGTTGTGATGGCTGATGCATTGACATTAAGTGACTTGGAAACATATGTTGGTGCGATGGCATTCAATGCTGGAACTGGCTTAAAGTTCATTGACATGTTGGTTTGTAGCTGTGGATTAGTGTGCTTGCCAGGAGGTACTTGATTTGTGCCAAAGTAAGGTGGACAGTCTGTTATATGCATACCAGTGTCTGCTGCTTGCTGAGATGCTGCAGTCTGGTGTACTGGAAGGTATAAAGGCAAATTGTCTTGAGGTACAGTAGGTGCAGATAAGAGACTTTAATTGAGTGCTTTGGTTGCTGTGACAGGGAGTTGGCGTTCTGGAGAGGTATTTGAAGAATCTGAGGCATAAGATACAACTGAGTGTCTGCAACTGTTGTCTCTCTCGCTTTCACTTGCGGCTTGTTCTAAGACCCTTAACCTTGCAATGGCTGTGGCATGCTCACATTGTTTTTCCAAAACATTTTTTTCTGCTTTCTGGCATGCAGCTTCAGCTTCTTTCTCTGCTTTCTGGCGTGCGGCCTCTGCTTTCTGGTGTGCGGCCTCTGCTTTCTGGCGTGTGGCCTCGGCTTCCATTTCTCCTTTCTGGCGTGCGGCCTCGGCTTCCATTTCTGCTTTCTGGCGTGCGGCCTCGGTTTTCAGGTGTGCAGCTTCGACTTCCATTTCTGCTTTCTTTTGGGCAAAAGCTGCCTGAATTTTGGAAGCTTCAGCATCTGCACGGGCCTTTATGAGTTGTTGACTGAGTGCAGAAGATCTTGATTGTAGGGATTTGGAAGATCTTCTGGAGCGTTTAGTAGATGCAGAGCGATACGATCTGGATTAATGAAGCCGTGTTATTCTCACTTCTGCCTTTGTTTGCACCACTAAATTGTCTGTTTCAAGATTGAGCTCCTCAAATCCCTTTAATTCTTCCAATGGCCCTTGAGTGTTGTACCGCTTTAAAAGATCAGTATGTTTAACACACAGTCTTTGATAGTTCTCATAAGCAACATTCAATTGCTTTATAGTTCTCTAGTTGTAATGACTCATGAGATTGTTGGGAGAGAGCAGACATGCATTTAACAGTATTGGACCATAAGTCATTGAGATTAAACAGTAGTTCTTCTTTGTCAGCATTAAGATTCTTTTGCACTTTCCAGGTTGGTTTTGTCAAGCATTTTTCCCCTTGGTTTGATTCAGGGTTTAATTCCTCATCTGAAAGGAGTACTAAACCTGGCTGTGCATCCCCAGATTGCATATTGTCTTGCTGAAACATCTTGTTAACAAGGAGTGGGTTTACATTAAAGTTTTCCAGCAGCAAAGAAATGTATCAATTTGCTGTGTCTGAGATCAGGTTTCTTAGGCTGCAGTTTTAAGAAGGGTTTACTCTGATTTTCTTATAAGATTACACAGACAAAAAGCCATGTCCTGATGCATACAGAGAGTGTATAAGCTGTTTGTATGAACATTCACAGCAGTAATATTGTCCTGTGTGACTGATGAGTGCTATGTTGAGACTTGCTTGCAGACACACATACAGGCTTGTGTATTAATGGCTGCACTGTCTGATAGCTGCTATTTCCAGTGTCCATATAACATCTCACAGTGGATCCAGAGCTAGCAAGGATCAGATCTTTTGATTGATCTTTCTAACGATCTTTTGACTAATCTGTGTCTCCAATCTAAGCATTGAAAGTGTGATCTCTGTAACTTACAGTTGTGTTGAGATGTCGATAACCCCAATCTTATTTGGATAAACAGACAGTGACTCGATCCAGACGACACCTTGTTGATCTTGTGAAGTTTAATCCATAAACTGGGATGATCTTACAACAAAGAACATCGGATAGGTCAAAAGATCATAATGTGATCTAGTCCACACATGTGCTGATGCAATACTGGGAAATGAACAAAGGGTGGAGCTAACTATACAGGATAAGCTGAGATACAGGAAGGGGAGGAACCAGGGACAGAATAATACATATAACATTTAAAGGCATATCACAAGGCATGTGAAACATGACATAGGGGTATCAGAGTAAAGGGGGCTGAATACAAATGCATGCCACACTTTTCACATATTTATTTGTAAAAAAAAATTGAAAATGATTTATAATTTTCTGTCCACCTCACAATTATGTGCCACTTTGTGTTGGTCTATCACATAAAATACATTTACGTTTTTGGTTGTAACATGACAAAATGTGGAAAGTTTCAAGGGGCAGGAATACTTTTTCAGGTCCCTGTATACTGTGAGCAGGCGGCACAGCCAGGACCTGTATGTCCCGGTTTGGTGGCCTATGCTGTGACTGGACACAGCACGAGTTTGTCAGCCGGATACAGCCAATGATTATGGCTGTACACCTGCTGATCGGCTGTTGCCAAACGCACAGAACTTTGTGCAGAGACAGCGATCTGTCTTTTTCTTTTCCCTAAAATCAACTCTGAGTTCAGGGAGAAAAAGCAGACAGATCTGTTAGTAAAAGCAGCACACATTATACACATTACAATTGTTAAGCACACAGTTTACCCCTTGATTGCCCCTTGATGTTAACTGCTTCCCAGCCTGTGCCAGTAGTACAGTGTACAGCAGGGGTGCCCAACCAGTGGCCTGGGGGCCACATGTGGCCCGCGGAGCCCACTGATGTAGCCCGCGATCTCCTTCTCTGGGGTGGCGGATTGGCAAGCCCAGATCATGGGTTGCGGACCCGCCATCCCAGAGCATATGTGTTGTTAATGAAGCCGGCGGTAGAGAAAGCAAGCGGCTGTGGAGCAGAGCTGTATAAGCTGATGATTCCTGTATACCGCCTGCTCCTGTCACAGGCGGAGTTATACCAAATGCACTCTGGCTGGGACATCAATAGCAGGCAATACCTCAATGGAAGACTGTTATTTAAGGTCAGTTTATTACTAAAATTGCAGTGTATGTATGGGCATATCTGCGCAGTGGTTACTGGGCTTCTTTCAAACTGATTTGCAGGTGCAGTGCACCTTCAGGTTACCTGCACTGAGCCATAGACTTCTCTTAATCTCTTGTTTGGTGCACTTTCAGAAAGTGCACCACACCTGCAGGATATAATAGAAGTTTATGGCAAAGTGTAGCTAACCCACAGGAAAAACACAGGTGCACTGCTCTGCATTAGTGTGAAAACAGCCTTAGGCCCCTTTCACACAATCGGTCCGACCCAATCGGACCCTCCATTCACCTCTATGAAACGGCAGATGTAAACAGATTTGTGTCCATTTACACAGGCCTACTTCCAATCTGATTCGCTAAAAAAAAACATAAGGGGATCAATCCTATTCCGTCTTGGCGGATCAGAGGACCCATAGAGTAGAGTGAGCTGTGTCCCTGTCCGCTCTGCATATGCAGAGCTGACACGAACCTGTCATCCGCCTGTTCTGCTCATTGTGGCCCGCGACCGGTTACCAAGTCACTTAAGTGGCCCTCGCTCTTAAAAAGGTTGGGCACCCCTGGTGTACAGTATTATCACTGTATTAGTGTCACTAGCAATGTCAGTTAGCGTCCCACCCAGCCAGTGTCAGTTAGCGCTAGATTGCCTGCCACACTATTACAGTCACACTAATAAGTCACTGACCATTAATAGTATAGTGTCTGCACAGATCAGTATCTTGATCACAATCAGAACTATGCTAGTGTCTCCAATAATAGTGTCCCCAAAAACGCATTTTGCTTTTAACCAAAGACATGTAGCAGAATACATTTTAGCTTAAAGGGGTTGTAAATCCTCATGTTTTTTCACCTCAATGCATTAAGGTGAAAAACCTTCTTCTGTGCTGCAGCTGCTTTTTCTTTCCTGAACCTGATCGTTCCGGTGACGGGGACGAGCACAGCAGCTCTTGCCGCTGTCTCGGGTCCTCATTTGATAGATTGGTAGCAGCAGGAGCCATTGGCTCCAGCTGCTGTCAATTAAATCCAGTGACACAGCAGGACCCGGGAGCACGCCCGCATGAGTGCCCCCATTGAATGCGGCTCTCCGTAGGGGCACTCAAGGAGAGGAGGAGCCAGGAGTGCCACAGGGGGGACCCTAGAAAAGGAGGATCGGGGCCATTCTGTGCAAAACAGAGGAGGTGAATATAACATGTTTGATTTTTTTTTTTTTTTTTTTAAATAACACTTTCAATTGATAAAGAAATGTGATTTTATTGGATATGTTTTATAACTAAGTAGAATTTTTTTTTTTTTTTTTTAAATTGGTATTTTTTTATTCGTTTATATAATAAAAAATAAAAATCCAGCAGTGATCAAAAACCAACAAAAGAAAGCTCTATTTGTATGAAAAAATATATATAAAATTATTTGTGCAGTGTTGCTCAATTACCAGTTAAAGCAGCACAGTGCTGAATAGCAAAAAAATGCCCTGGTCATGAAGGAGGTATAACCTAATGGAGGTCAAGTGGTTAAATGTTTAAAACCTTTTTTTTTACCTTTTTTTTTTTTTCATGACTTTATTGCTATCACATAGGGGACCAATAGTCCCTCATGTGATAGCATATTGGTGACAGGTACTCTTTATGAGACATCCAGGGTCTATTAGTCTCTGAGTGGTCACCCCTTTATTCCACTGCAGTTGATCGAATACAGAACATGTTCCATCAACCACTTCACTGGGCACTGATTCTGGTGATTGACAGCTCAGGACCAGGAAATTATGTCATAAACGTAATTTCCTGGTCTGTGCACAAGAGGGTGGCTCAGTGGGTAGATGTTCATTGAGCTCCCGCTGCCCTTCCCGGCGATACCCACCGTGATTGCAGCAGGCCCGCAGGTGGAACAACATGGTGAGGGGACTTCGCGCAGGGGGGCAGCACATCACAGCTTTTGTGGAAGTGACTGGCGACTTAACAGTCGCTTGCATCACTTTCACACTGAAAGCCAACAGTCTGCTTTGCAAAAGTACACACACTCCGCTATAAAAACACATGTCTGCAGCACGGTAAAAAATCTGAATCTCCAGCTTATGAGTGGACATCAGGTGAGGGGAAATCCCAACATTTGTAAAACAGGCAGCTACACAAACTTAACAGAGACACCAAGTCAAGTCATTCCATTTCAATCAAAAATTACTAAATTAAAGTTTTGGCTCATGATGAGCTTTAACAGTGCATAGATGGTCTAATTTCTAAAATACATTTTTAAAGGATAAGTGCACCCCCTTCCCCAACATCTTCTTAATAAATAAATATTATCTTCAATCCCATTCCTCCAAGATCTTTTGTTCTGTGGCTGGCTTAAATTTATTTTAAACACTGTGCAACATCCCTTAATAAACCAAATCTAAAGGATATGCGCATTTTTAGATCTTGTGTGGCCTTCCCATTACCACACAACCTCCACCCACAATATTAAGAATTCTTCAGAGCAGTAACATGTTAATTTGCAGACCGGATTTCTACTAACATGAAAGGAAGGCTGCAGCAAGCATACGCATGCACAACTCTGCAGAATTCAAAAGATCTAGGGTGGTGACTGTGCAGTGTTGTGCAGGCTAAACATCCTATGATTTTTTTAAATACAATTTACATATGCTTCTGCGTGTCACCACAGGGCTCCCCATTCATTTTAATGGGCTGCTCTATGCGCATTTGTAGCCCAAAAAAATCTGCTCCTTTTAGGGCAACGATTTTTAGAGGTGCGTTGTGCCGTGATTTCTGAACAAACATGCTGAGCGACAATTAAGGCAAAATACCACACCCTTAGTAGTGTCATTAAGAATTATGGCACTCAACCATGCTTTTCGTGTTTTACTGTGAAATCGCCAAGTGTGAATGGGGTCTAAAGACGCAAAAGTACACTTTGAAATATTACTTTGTATTCACCTAATGAATGTGACAATTGCTTGAAATACATGTTTATTACAACTCCATTTACTTTAACACAAAATTAATACTTAAAAAGATCATATAGATTATGCAAATTTGATTTATAATTATATATTTTTTAGAACAAGTCTTTAAAGAAGAAAATTAAAGAAGGATGCAAGCAGTGTAGTATATTGGAAGCTGAGGTACTGATTGTTATCATTGGTTTCTGATTCTTAATGTAACAAAATGTAATTGTTATTATAGTGAACCCAAAGTGAAAAATAAGTACCTATGCCTGCAAATCAGATCCATTACCCACTTCAGTGTTACAAGCATCCTAAATCCCTAGACACTCTGATATGAACATATTGACCCAGCTTCCTTGGTCAAGAGATTGGCCTTCTGTCATACCTTCTAAGCTTTAAAGCAAAAATTAACCTTCAGTTTAAATTGGCTAAATACATTCCAATTGCATGAAAACAAAAGGGTCTTCATTGTTTGTTTATTTTTTCCAAAGCACCCACAGCCTGAATAGAAAAGCATGTCCCCTGCCAGCAGCTACAGAGTAGGACCCTTGCTTTCTGTGGGGAAGTAGTGATCTAATTGAAGAGGTTTAGCACGCCCTTTACTGGGTCACACCTTTAGCTCTGAAATCAGAAAAAACTCATGTTCCTCGCTGTTTAGAAATCTCTAACTCATCAAGGGGCATGTCTGACCACTGCAAAGGAAAACACTGCTTCCCACAAAGAGAGCTAGGGCCCCAGTCTGCAGTTGCTGGCAAAAGGCTCTTCTACTTAGGATGTGGCTGCTTTCTAAGACAAACTGTGACCTTCCGTACCTTTTTGTTTTTAACATCCGGGATGTGTTTAGCTAAATTAAATGCTAAGTTTAATTGTGCTTAATATTGGCCCATCACTATTTAGTTATAAGAGTTGGGAAGTGATAGGGCACGATTTCATCCCAGGTAAGTTGAGTACAGTCAGGGGAATAACATGGATAATAAACCTGACATTTAAATGCATGGAGGTGCTTGTTATGAGCTTTCAATGGTTTGCACACAAAATTTGGTATTCCAAGGTTGGGGATGCGTAACAGAGCTATGGACATTTAAATATTTATGTATATTTCACAAGCAGTAAGTTAGCATAAAATAAGACTTCACTGACCTTTGAGGTTATATAGCCACTGTGGAGTAATTTGTCCTAAACGCAGTAGAAGTATTGAAGTCATTCAAGTCAGGTCAAAGGATTCTACTTCTTTATTGCCTCTACATTTTGTTTATATTATAAAACTAGCATTCTGATAATTCACTGTTGGTATGGGGGAGCTGGGCTACAAAAGAAAGTGAAAATAAACTGAGAAATGTCTGCTGCAAACATTGAGGATGAGGATTACGCCACAGTTCCTGTTCTGTCTCAACTACAAAGCGATAAAGTTCATCTCCAGGTTTAAGTAGGCCTTACTCAAGCTGGTTTGATATTCATCCCTTGCATCGATACAGGCAGTTTAACTCAATGAATAAACTCACAGTTAGGACGACAGACGATGAATCCTTTCGAATGTTCCGTTTAATGATGGATATTCATAGATAGAAAAACGTTGCAGTTGTAAGCCACATGTAAGATGTTTAGCATGGAAGAAATACAGGAGTAATGACCAGAATAAGGAAGTGGAGGAGATATATAAAGAACTACGGTGAGAGAGAGAGTTCAGCTAGAAAGAAGGGGACAGATCTTAAAGACACAGAGCAAGAATAATCACATAGTGTAACACAACACTCCCCGTCTGAAATCTTTAGATTTCATAACCTCAAACTAAAATATATATTTTCAAAAAGTCCAATACTGACGAATGTCCTGGAACCTGTAATGAAAAACGTGCAACAAGCAAATAATAAACGTAAGTTCAACAGGATGAAGAACATAAAGTCACAGTATGATGTCTTCAAAGAATTTCAAAGTTCTGAGTAGAACCTGTAGATGGCAGCAATGTACTCCCCGCCGTGCCAACAGCATGGCTAGTCCTTGCACAAGTCACTCACCTGGCAAAAAGAGTACTAACTCTGTAATTGGTCGACTAAAGGTTTGTGTCGATCCTCGCTTGGTTACCTTGACTTCTACCTTCCGGACTTTGTTATCGTCGCTGGGCATTACTTTAGTAATAAGACCCATAGGCCACTCATTCCGACAAACTTCCTTGTCTTTTAGAAGGATGAGGTCTCCAACCTTAAGATTTGGCTTAGATGCTTGCCATTTGTTACGACCTTGAAGGTGGTGAAGATACTTTTTCTTCCAGCGATGCCAGAACACATTGGCTAGATGCTGCACCTGCTTCCATTGATGCTCGTAATGGTGTGACCGCAGCTTCTGTTTTGTACTTACAGAAGTGTGGAGTGAGGTGTTCACAGTTCTTATTTCCTTATCATCTTCAGGGCTTACTAGTCCATAGTTGGTGTCGATAGTGGGTGAGTGGGAGTCCTCACACAGAAACCTTGGAGGTGACAGCCATAAGCTGTCCTGAAGAGCAGCAGGTGACACGGCTCTGGTCCCACAGTCAGCTGGGTTGAGTTCAGTGGGAACGTGATGCCATTGACTTGGTAGAGAGAATCTCTTGATACATTCAACCCTGTTGCTGACGTACACATAAAATTGTTTTGTTTGGTTGTTTATGTAACCAAGTACTACCTTACTGTCTGTATAGAAGGTGAAAGAATCAATTGTAGTGTCCATTTCACTTCGTATGACCTCTGCAATTTCTACTGCTAGCACGGCTGCACAAAGTTCAAGTCTTGGTATGGTATGTGCAGGCTTGGGTGTGAGTTTTGCCTTGCCTAGGACAAAACTACAGTGTGATTCTCCATTCAGTTCAGAGGTCTTCAAATAGGCTACTGCAGCAATAGCTTCAACTGATGCATCAGAGAAAATATGAATCTCTCTCCGGTTAGCAGTTGAAGTGGATCCTGGAACATAGCAACGGGGAATCTGAAGTTTTTCTAGTGACTTCAAAGAATATCTCCACCTTTCCCACTTGTGTTGATTCTCACTAGGCAAGGGAGTATCCCAGTCTATGTTCTCAGTAGACAACTGTCTTAGTAAAATCTTACCTTGAATGGTAACTGGAGCAAGGAAACCCAGTGGGTCATAGATGCTATTCACCACGGACAGGACTCCTCTCTTAGTGAAGGGTTTGTCACAAGTTGACACTTGGAAGGTGAATTTGTCTTGCTTGATGTTCCACAACAAACCCAGACTTCGCTGTACAGGAGGCACATCTGTACCTAAGTCAAGGTTTTTTAGACTAGTGGCATAGTCCTCAGAGTGAAAGGCATTCATAAGTTCCTGGCTGTTGGATATAATCTTGTGCAGTCTAAGGTTTGCTACAGACAGCATCTCCTTTGTTCTGGTGAGAAGATCAATTGCTTCTTTAGCAGTTGGAAAGGACTTAAGTGCGTCGTCAACGTAGAAGTTTCTTTCAACAAATTGACGGGCATCAGATCCATATTCAACTTCTCCAGTCTGAGCTGTTTTCCTTAGCCCATAAGTTGCCACTGCTGGGGAAGGACTGTTACCGAAGACATGTACCTTCATGCGATAATCTATAACTTCCTTGTTGAGGTCATTGTGCTTGTGCCATAGAAACCTGAGGTAGTTTCTGTTGTCTTCTCTGACGATGAAGCAGTGAAACATCTGTTGAATGTCGGCCATTACTGCTACAGGCTCTTGTCTGAAACGAATCAAGACTCCTATTAGACTGTTGTTCAAGTTGGGTCCCGTAAGGAGCATGTTGTTAAGAGAAACACCTTCGTGCTGAGCACTGGAATCAAAGACAACTCTGATTTGGTCTGGTTTGCGTGGGTGATACACGCCAAAGGATGGAAGGTACCAGCATTCTTCTCCATCCTTTAGTGGGGGAGCAGGCTCTGCATGATCTCTGTCAAATACATTTTGCATAAAGTCCACAAAGTGCTTTTGCATCTCTGGTTTCCTGCTTAAGTTTCGCTTTGAGGAGAATCTACTGATGGCCTGCTGTAAGTTGTTGGGCAACCTCTCTCTTGGGAGACGAAAGGGTAGGGGTGCTACCCAGTTATTGGAGTCATCTTGAAAGAACTCATTGTCCATTACCTTGATGAATTCTTTGTCTTCCATTGAAGGAGCCAGAATGTCATCTTCACTGGTTGCATTAAACACTGTAGAGCTGAAGTCGCCATCATGGCAGGAGAAAGGGCTTGTGTCACCTGAGATACCATGTTGCCACCCGTGGCTGGCTATCTTCTCTTTCACCCAGTAGTGATGTGGGCATGGCTCAAAGTAAGTGTTTCGGCCATTTGGCAGAACATTTGTCTTGAATGACGAAATGTTGGTAGGTCTTTTCATTTTGCCTATGCAGACATTGCCTATGATGACCCACCCTAGATCCGTGCGCTGGGCAAATGGGGCATCTGGGGGTCCACTGACTTGTCTGTTTACCTTGTGAACTCTTAGAATGTCTCTTCCTAACAGAAGAAGGATCTGAGCATCTTTGTCAAGCGGCGGTATCTCATTTGCTATTACCTTGAGGTGAGGGTGATGGAAAGCAGCAGCTGGAGTAGGGATTTCTTCCCTGTTAGCAGGTATCTGATTGCACTCAACAAGTGTAGGTAAGGGTAATTGCAAGTTACCTTTGAGAGAAGATACCATGAGTCCATGAGCCCTTCTACCAGAAACCTCTATAGTTCCACTACAGGTACCCAAGGTGTAAGGATGAGCTTCGCCTTTTATTTCAAATAGATTGAACAATTCCGATTTTGCAAGTGATCGATTGCTCTGATCGTCTAAGATAGCATATGCCTTTAGAGACTTTTCTGGTTGATCCTTGTGGTATATGTTCACATGAACATCCTGGGGCTTGTATTGGGCAGAGGGACCCCAATACTGGTGTAGCATTGGGGGTCACAATGGCAATCCCACCCATGCTCCAGGGGGCCTGTGCGGCCTCCCTGTCACACTTGAACAGTAGGGGTGGCAGCAGCATATACAAGAACCGATCCCCTCTAAATTTTGCTTTTCTAAGGACAGGCTGAGCAAACCACTCTTCTCATGATTACTGCATCTGAACTGTTTGAGCTGTTGACCATTAACTTTTTGACTGTGGTGGAGAAAGTCTCTGAATATGGTTACAGTTTTGTGTTTGTAGACCACTTTTCCAAGTTTGTGATTGTGCTGCCCACATGGCATCAAACAGAAGTCATTATAGGCAAGCTCTTTTGGAAACATGTAGTACAGCCATTTGGCTGTCCAAAATGGATTCTGTCAATCAAGGTCCCAATTTTTTGCATGTTTTTCTGAGTTATGCTGTTTGCTTGGTATTCGAAAGTCGCATACCACTCTATACTATCTGAAAGGAAATGGAGCATGTGAGTACTTTAATTGGACACTGCTAGGCATGATTCATACCCTGGAGCAAAAGTATTTTGATTGTTGGGCCTAAAACCAGTGTTCACAGGGCCACAGCATAAATGCCCTTCTTTTCATTTAGTTACCAGTTGATCTGCTCTGGGCATCTGGAGATGACCAAAAACTGTCTGAATGATCACCTTGTGAGTGGGTGAAGGAGAAAGCTAAACAGATGGTACTAGAACAAAATCAAAGAAGCATCAAAACTTAGCAGACAAATGTTTGGTTGACCTATTACTCCTTCGACCTAAGGATAGGATCTTGTTTGTAATCCCAAAAATGAGTGCAGCAAATTGCACGAGGTGCACAAAGAGAGCTATGATGTAATTGGTATTGCTGAATCTTGGCTTCATTCCTAAAATGACTGGGCTATTAATATTCCTGGCTATGCACTCTTTCAGAGAGACAGGGTAAAAAGGAAAGGTGTAGGGGTCTGTTTCTATGTGGGAAGGGATCTCAAAGCGCGTGCGAATGGGGACCTAATTGATGGAGAGTGTGATGTGGCTGAAACATTATGGGTGGAACTGCATTTACATAGATGTGCTTAGTTCAAAGTTAATCATTGGAGTTTGTTATAGACCACCCAATGTTAATGAGGAGGTGGAGACTTTAGGAGGAGGGGGATTTTGAGAAGAGGGATTTTAACCACTTAAGCCCTGGACCAATACGGGCCATTATGACCAGGCCCCTTTTTGCGATTCGGCACTGCGTCGCTCTGACGATTGCACAGTCGTGCGACGTGGCTCCCAAACAAAATTGACGTCCTTTTTTTCCCACAAATAGAGCTTTCTTTTGGTGGTATTTGATCACCTCTGCGGTTTTTATTTTTTGCGCTATAAACAAAAATAGAGCAAAAATTTCGAAAAAAATGACATATTTTTTACTTTTTGCTATAATAAATATCCCCAAAAAATATATAAACGTTTTTTTTCCTCAGTTTAGGCCGATACGTATTCTTCTACATATTTTTGGTAAAAAAAATCGCAATCGGCGTTTATTGATTGGTTTGCGCAAAAATTATAGCGTTTACCAAATAGGGTATAGTTTTAAGGCATTTTTATAATTTTTTTTTTTTTACTAGTAATGGCGGCGATCAGCGATTTTTTTCGTGACTGCGACATTATGGCGGACACATCGGACACTTTTGACACATTTTTGGGACCATTGTCATTTTCACAGCGAACAGTGCCATAAAAATGCACTGGTTACTGTGAAAATGACACTGGCAGTGAAGGGGTTAACCACTAGGGGCGCTGGAGGGGTTAAGTGTGCCTAGGGGCGTGTTACTAACTGACGGGGGGCGTGGCTACGACTGACACGTCACCGATCTCCGCTCTGATTACACAGAGCGGAGATCGCTGACATTGTCAGTAGAGGAGCGGGGAGATGTTGTGTTTACACACACATCTCCCCGCTCCGAGCCTCCGTGAGACGATCACGGCGATCGAGTCCGCAGGACCCGTGGTCCCACTCACGGGGAAGGCAGGGGGGTCGCGCGCTCGACCCCGACGTCGGCAGTTAAAGGGCCACGTACAGGTACGTGATTGTACCTGTATGAGCCATTCTGCTGACGTATATCGGCGTTAAGTGGTCGTTAACTGGTTAACTACCCGGAAATTGACTGGAGTAATGGCACTGCTGGAACAGTTAAAGGGCAAACATTTATAACCATGAAATTTTTGGGATCTGACTAAGGGTAGACACCAAACAAGACGCACCTCATCCCAATTTCATTGAAAATTCAGAGAAAGAGAGGTGGGACTGTAGCGGTGCTTAATTAAAGTAGTACCATGCCAATGGAAGACTCAGATACAGTTTATGTAAAAAATTATACAAAAAACGTTATTGTTTATACAAAGTTGATAAAAGTTAGAGCAATATCACAGTGTTGGTCATTCAAAATGAGGTGGTTCTGAATGGTGGTTGCATCAAGAATTGGCTGAGAAGATCATACGTTGTCCCAACAAGTTTCGCCCTTGGGGCTTCGTCAGGGGATGTATGTTTCAACCAGATATAGAAATAGCAACTATATAAATATGAAAAACAGAATTAATTCAATATTACCATTTAGAACATTTATTTTGGAGGTCTACTCGTTGACAGGTCCACCAATAAGAAAGAGGTTAACTCACCAACATAGGCCCTAATGCCAGAATGGAAGAAAGCCCAGATGGGCCTGGGAGTGGGGGAGACCACCTAAGCGGCAGGAACCAGGCCAAACCCGGAGTGACTATGCAGACACAGTGAGCGCTCAAAAGACCTGGCCAAAAATAAAAAGGGTAGAAAAGGAATAGGAACAAACAAAGTATCAATAAAACAATGCCACTGACAGGGGCTTAAACAATATACATATATATCCATTAATAAAGCAAAAGACAGCAACCATAAAAGGATGTTGCTGGATACCATTTAAAATAATAACGTACATATAGATACATGTAGGGTTACAGAAAGCTCCATCAGGGTACTTACTTAAAATCAAACTTAAAATAACGCAGGGAAGAAGGGGGCGCCTGTCAATACAGATACGAAGAAGGTCCCAGAGAGAGAAAGAAACTCTATAGGGAAACCATCCAACAAGATGAATATATCTACAGAGGTATCTGTTAAGGTTTGCTCTGAAAACAGAGCAGAAAAATATTTATATATATATATTGTGAGGGGGTTAACTCGGTAGCGGGTGTGTGTGACCCCCTGGTTGGGCTCCCCACACAAAAACAGGGCCAGCAGACGGAGGTTGTGGTTTTCAAAATCAAAAGGTGCGGTTTATTTCTCTATGTACAGTGACAAAAACACAGCAAAGCCAAAAAGAAACATAAACAAAATAAATCCTGGTCAGTTTGACCTCTGACTAAACATTCAGGTTTCCTAAACTAACAACTGGGATCAGCCTGGTGCTGTCCTAGTCCCTAAGTCCCTGGTTTAGTAAAAGTCCAAACAAATAGCCACACAGGCTTTGCCTCACCGCACAGGGGTTCACTCTCCCTAGACAGTCCACACAGGTCTGGTTCCAGGCATGAGCTAACACCTAATGAATCTGGGAGTTCTTATAGAGGCCTAAATGAGCTGACAAGCTTCAGCTGGTCTCATCAACTCCCTGCCTCACGACGCCCCACACTCTCCCTAGAGGTATGAGTCATTCATGAGCCCACTAGCCTCAGCTGGGCTTCATCAACTCCCTAGTTGTATAAGTCGGCATAAAGCCTGAATCTGGGAGAAATATATCTACCCCCCTGGATGCAACCAGGTGACTTTACCTTCCTGCTGTCACATACCCCCCCCCCTCTTGTTTTAACCTTGGGGTTGGAACACCAGCAATCAGGCATTCATGTACTCGAGACAAAGCATCCACATTCCCCATTTGAA
Organism: Rana muscosa; assembly: GCA_029206835.1. Taxonomy (NCBI): domain Eukaryota; kingdom Metazoa; phylum Chordata; class Amphibia; order Anura; family Ranidae; genus Rana; species Rana muscosa. The sequence goes on from CM055117.1 coordinate 470,179,115, forward strand.
CGCCAGGGCGATGCTTTACTGTGAAGTTGAATTCCTGGAGGGCCAGGAACCACCTATTCACTCTTCTATTTGTCTCCTTGTTTTGAGCCATCCACTTTAACGGAGCGTGATCCGTAACCATGTCAAAGTGCCTACCTAGCAGGTAGTACCGAAGGGAATCTAGAGCCCACTTCACCGCTAAACACTCCTTTTCAACCGTGGCGTAATTTACCTCATGGGACTTCAACTTCCTGCTGAGGTAAATGACTGGGTGCTCTTCCCCGTTCCAGACCTGGGACAATACTGCTCCTAACCCCACATCTGACGCATCACTTTGTACGACAAAGTCTTTAGAGAAGTCGGGTGAGTACAACACTGGCTGGCTACATAAGGCTTGTTTCAAGAATTGGAATGCTGCCTCCGCCTCGGGGGTCCATTTAATCATGACCGACCCTTTCCCTTTCGTCAGGTTGGTTAGGGGCACAGCCTTAGAAGCAAAGTGGGGAATGAAGCGCCGATAATAACCCGCGATTCCCAGAAAGGCTCGTACCTGCTTCTTGCTGTTGGGACGTGGCCAACTCTGGATGGCCTCGACTTTGTTGAGTTGGGGTTTTATTACTCCCCTGCCAATGGTGTACCCAAGATATTTGGCCTCCTCCTGCCCAATGGTACACTTCTTGGGGTTAGCCGTAAACCCCGCTTCCCGGATAGAGTCTAGGACTGCTTGCACTTTTGGCAGATGTGAGGCCCAATCTGTGCTATGGACAATTACGTCATCCAGGTAAGCCGCAGCATACTTCCGATGGGGCCTCAGTATCTGGTCCATTTTCCGCTGGAATGTGGCCGGCGCATTCTGTAACCCGAACGGCATTCTCTTATATTGGAACGCCCCGTCTGGGGTTACAAATGCGGTTTTCTCTTTGGCCGACTTGGCCTGGGGAATTTGCCAATACCCTTTTGTGAGGTCAAGAGTCGTCATGTATCGGGCTGTTCCCAGCCGGTCGATCAACTCATCTATACGTGGCATGGGGTAGGTGTCAAATTTTGTAACTTTGTTCAACTGACGAAAATCGTTACAAAATCGCCAGCTCCCATCCGGTTTAGGCACCAACACAATGGGACTAGACCAATCACTTTGGGACTCCTCTATCACCCCTAAGTTCAGCATTTTCTGTACTTCCTCCCGTATTGCCTCCTGTCGGGCCTCTGGGATCCGATAGGGTTTTAACTTCACCCTTTCACCGGGCGGGGTAATAATATCATGCTCTACCCCAGATGTTTGTCCCGGCAGCTCAGAGAACACCTCCTTGTTGCGAAGCACAAACTCCTTAACCTCCTGTTGTTGGGGTTGTGACAAGGTGGCTGCTATTCCAACCTCCGGAATCACGCAACCAGTTTGAGCTGGTGACCAAGTTTCTGCGACTAGGGACTCTCTATCCCTCCAGGCTTTCAACAGATTAACGTGATATATCTGTTCGGGCTTTCGCCTTCCTGGTTGTCTGACCTTGTAATTCACTTCGCTCACTTTTTCCATTATCTCGTAGGGGCCTTGCCATTTGGCAAGGAATTTACTTTCAACCGTAGGGACAAGTACCAATATCCTATCCCCCGGGGAAAAGGTACGGGTCTTGGCTCCACGGTTGTACACTCTCTGCTGTGCTAACTGCGCTTGGGCCAAATGTTCCTTCACGATGGGCATTACCTGTGCAATTCGGTCTTGCATCAGGGCGACATGCTCAATCACACTCCTGTGGGGAGAACTCTCACTTTCCCAAGTTTCCTTGGCAATATCCAACAGCCCTCTTGGGTGTCTCCCATACAGTAACTCAAAGGGGGAGAATCCCGTAGAGGATTGGGGCACCTCCCTAATAGCAAACATCAAATAAGGAAGTAGACAGTCCCAATCCTTTCCATCTCTATCCACCACTTTCTTCAACATTTGTTTTAGGGTTTTGTTGAATCTTTCAACCAGCCCATCGGTTTGGGGGTGGTACACAGATGTACGCAATTGCGTCACTTTGAGCAATTTACACAGCTCTTTCATAACCCGGGACATAAAGGGTGTACCTTGGTCCGTAAGCAGTTCTTTACAAATACCCACCCGGCTAAAAACAAGAGATAGCTCTTTGGCTATGGTTTTGGCCGAGGTATTTCTGAGAGGGATCGCTTCTGGATAACGGGTGGCATAGTCCATTATAACCAATATGTACTGGTGCCCCCTAGCGGACTTGATTATAGGACCTACCAAATCCATTGCGATTCTCTCAAACGGGACCTCAATGATGGGTAGAGGGACCAGCGGGCTACGGAAATGTGGCATCGGGGCCGACCTCTGACACACAGGGCAGGAGGAACAATAATTTTCTATGTCCTTCATCACCCCAGGCCAATAGAATCTCTGTAATACCCTCTCTCGGGTTTTCTCTGTCCCCAGATGACCTCCAAGAATGTGCCCATGGGCCAACTCCAACACCAACTTCCTGTAAGGTTTGGGCACCACAAGCTGCTCAACGGTTTCTTCTGCCCTTTTTGCCACCCGATACAGTAGGTCCTTCTCTACGCTGAAGTATGGGTAAGTGCAGGTATTATCTGGGTTCACTAACTCGCCATCTATTTCCACTACGTTTTCCCGTGCCTTTATTAGGGCGGGGTCTTTCAACTGTTCTGTGGCAAAGTTTTCCCTGTGAACCTCAAGATCAGAAAACTCCACAGACGGTAGGTTTTCGTCTGAGGAGGTGGGCTCCTCTCCAGTTTCTTGAGTCTCCCCTGCCAATACTGATAAGGGAAATTCCGGAGAGTCCTCACCACTCTCAGGGGAGTTCTGGCTATCACATTCCTGGTACATAGGGGCACCAGTGAGGGGCTCAGGATCATCCCACAGTTCCCAGAACTTCGGAAAATCCCTTCCCACAATGGCGTCATGCGGTAACTGAGATACTAAGCCCACTGGATGAGAGAGGGTACCTTTGGGGGTCTCGAAACACACTGTAGTCACTGGATACTCTCGGGTGTCCCCATGCACACAAATAACAGCTACCTTGCTTTTCCCAGAGACCTCTGTTTTAACTAACTCAGCCTTTATCAGGGTCACAAGGCTACCTGAATCCAGCAATACCACAACATTTCTACCATTAACACACATTTTGCATAAATGTTTCTCAGTTCCTCGAATGGCAGTGCATGCGACTGTCGCACACAGCGACTGACGTCTGCCCGTCAGAAAGTCACACTGCATGGGTTCCTCCACAACCGGGCAATTGGCTGCAATATGTCCCGCTTGCCGGCAGCGGTAGCAAACGATCCTTCTTGCCGCCTCTTGAGCCGCTGATTTCCCAGGCTGTTCTCGCCAAACTTGGGGTAGAGCTCCCACCCTCTCACTCTCTCCACCCTCACCCCTTGGAATCCTCTTATCCGCCCCTGGGGATGGTCTGGTCTTAGGGTGGAAAGTCCGAGTGTCTCTGGAAGAGGCCGTCAGGTTCTCTGTAGCCAAGTATTTCTCCACACGATCCACAAGACCATCGGCCGTCTCTGGGTCTCCATGGCTTACCCACTTTTGGATGGCAGTAGGAAGAGCTCTCAAAAACCGATCCATTACAACACGTTCCACAATCTTTGGTGCGGACAAAGTCTCTGGCTGTAGCCACTTTCTGCTCAGGTGAATGAGATCATACATTTGAGACCTGGGGGGTTTTCCAAGCTGGAAAGTCCAGTTATGCACACGCTGAGCCCGGACAGCCTGGGTGACACCCAGCCTTGCCAATATTTCAGCTTTTAGCATCACATAGTCTTTTGCTTGGTTAGGCTCTAGGTCATAGTAAGCTTTCTGCGATTCACCAGTTAACAGAGGAGCCACCAGTCCAGCCCACTGCTCCTCAGGCCACTTTTCTCTTTCAGCGGTCCTTTCAAATGTGGTCAAAAATACCTCTGGATCATCCTCTCCAGTCATTTTTGTCAATAAACGACTCACCCCAAAGGACGCGGTATTAGTGGGACGGCTTTCCTCACTGGTCTGCGGACGTTGCTGCATTACTGCTTCCATCTGTTGTTGTAGTCTCTGCTCTTGCTTCTGCAACAGGTCTATGAAGCGGGCCTCAGATTGCTGCTGGGCTCGTTGCTGAGCCTCCAGACTCTGTTGCAAAGTTGCGTTTGTCTGCTGCTGGGCTGCAAGGCTCCTTTGCAAACCTGCATTTGTCTGCTGTTGATTGGCATTTGCTAGAGCCAGCTGCTTCAGTATCTCCTCCATGCTGGCTTAAAAAAAACTGCCCGCATTCTCCACCAACTGTGAGGGGGTTAGCTCGGCAGCGGGTGTGTGTGACCCCCGGGATGGGCTCCCCACACAAAACAGGCCCAGCAAACGGAGGTTGTGGTTTTCAAAATCAAAAAAGGTGCGGTTTATTTTCTATTTACAGTGACAAAACACAGCAAAGCAAAAGAAACATAACCAAAATAAATCCTGGTCAAGTTGACCTCTGACTAAACATACAGGTTTCCTAACTAACAACTGGGATCAGCCTAGTGCTGTCCTAGTCCCTAAGTCCCTGGTTTAGTAAAAGTCCAAACAAATAGCCACACAGGCTTTGCCTCACCGCACAGGGGTTCACTCTCCCTAGACAGTCCACACAGGTCTGGTTCCAGGCATGAGCTAACATCTAATGAAGCTGGGAGTTCTTATAGAGGCCTAAATGAGCTGACAAGGTTCAGCTGGTCTCCTCATCTCTGTCTGCACGACGCCCCACACTCTCCCTAGAGGTATGAGTCATCCATGAGCCCACTAGCCTTATACAACTCTCCACCTAGTTGTATAAGTCGGCGTAAAGCCTGAATCTGGGCGAAATATATCTACCCCCCTGGATGCAACCAGGTGACTTTACCTTCCTGCTGTCACAATATAGATAGATTAACAAGAAAAAATGCATTACAGTATTATTCAATCACTTGGGAGTTATGAAAGTAGGTAAGAATATCAGAAAAAGGGGAGAGGGAAATATATACAGCCCAAGAAGGGAAAGGGAAGGGGGATAAGGAAGAAGGGAGAGGAGAAAATGGTAGGGGGAAAGGGGAGGTAGGGGGAGGGATGGGAGAAGGGGAACAGTAAAAAGGAAAGGGGAGGAAAGGAAAAAGGGACAAGGGGAAAAGGAAAAGGTTGTAGAGGGGAGGGAGAACACAAAACCAGGAATTACAGAGATTATAGAAAGGGTTTGAAACTAATGCTGCATACACACGACCGTTTTTCATGACGTTAAAAATGCAATTTTTTAAATTGTTCATTAAAAACGATCGTGTGTAGGCTCCAGAGCATTTTTAACGACGTGAATAATGGCCTAAAAAAAATTAGAACCTGCTCTATTTTTTCACGTTCTTTTTAACGTCGTGAAAAACGGTAGTGTGTATGCTTTTACGAGGGGAAAAAAAACATGCATGCTTAGAATTAAGTATGAGACGGGAGCGCTCGTTCTGGTAAAACTAGCGTTCGCAATGGAGATAGCACATTCGTCACGCTGTAACGGACTGAAGAGCACGAGGCTGAAAACCGCGAATCGTCTCTCACCAAACTTTACTAACACAAGGATCAGCAAAAGCAGCCCGAATGGAACCTCCCCTTTATAGTGATGTCGTACATTTCGTACGTCACCGCGCTTTGCTCTAACATTTTTTTTCATGATCGTGTGTAGGCAAGGCAGGCTTGAGAGGAAACAAGAAAAAAAACTTTGTTTTTTTCAATGACATTAAAAACGGCCGTGTGTACGCGGCATAAGACTTTCATTGAAGCCCGGAAACGGGGGCCGCTTTTAGATTGTAGATCCAGCGAGCCTCGAGTTGCAATAGAGTTTTGTCAGCACTTCCTCCTCTGGCATGAGGTGGAACATGTTCCAGAGCCATAAATTTGATCATTTTGTGATCGAAGTTACGAAAAAGGCCAACATGACAGCTGATAGCCGTTTCCATTTTGTTTTTAACCACTTCCCTACCGCCCACCGTCAAATGACGTCCTTGACTTTGTGCAGTGATATCTGAATGATGCCTGCAGCTGCAGGCATCATTCAGATATCATTCTTTTCAGATGGCGATTCTGTGCACGATAAGAATGATCATAGCGGCAGTTCCGCCACTTGATCATTCTTATAGGGAGCAGGAGGGGACGCCTCCTGCCGCCATCCGGTGCTTCTCCGGGCTCTCCCGTGCCATCGGGGGCCCGGAGAACGAATCGGCCGGCGCCGGATGGGAAGCATAGAGATGACTGATGACCAGATGGTCACCAGTCATCTCTATGACCGTTGGAGGCCCGGGCGCAACGTTATGACGTCACGCCGGGGTTCCCGTATGTAAACAAAGCCCTGATCTCGGCTGTCAGCATGAGATCGGTGAATTTTTTTTGCCAATCTCATGCTTTCCACCCTAGAGGAGAGATGTGGGGTCTTATTGACCCCACATATCTCCATAAAGAGGACCTGTCACAATAGATTCCTATTACAAGGGATGTTTACATTCCTTGTAATAGGAATAAAAGTGATCAAAAAAAATAAAAAAAAGTATAAAAATGAAGTAAAAAAAAAAATTTAAACGCCCCTGTCCCCGGTAGCTCGCGCTCAGAAGCAAACACACACGCAAGTCCCGTCCACATATGTAAACGCCGTTCAAACCACACTTGTGAGGTATCGCCGCGTGCGTTAGAACGAGTGCAACTAGCCCTCCTCTGTAACGCTAAAATGGTAACCTGTAAAAAAAATGTAAGCGTTGCCTATGGAGATTTTTAAGTACTGAAGTTTTTGTGTAATTCCATGAGTGTGCACAATTTTAAAGCGTGACATGTTAGGTATCTATTTACTCTTTGTCTGACCCACTGGGCATACGCTCTGTTGGGTCCATCCCATCTGGTAAGCCTTAGGGCTCTTTCACACGGGACGGATCCGTGAAGATCCGCCCCGTGAAGCTCCGCTTGCTCAGCGGGGATCGCTCCGTTGATCCCCGCTGAGCCGGCGGATGACTGGGCGGTCCCCGCACACTGTGCAGGGACCGCCCTGTCAGAGCGCCGCTCTCCCCTATGGGGGGATCGGATGACGACGGACCTTAGAGTCCGTTGTCATCCGATCCGCAGACGGAAGGAAAAATAGGGTTTTCCTCCGTCACACTTTTGCGGATCGGAGCGGGTCGGATGTCAGCGAACATGTCACCGCTGAGGACAGGAGGACATGGAGCATCCGTTCAGGTCCGCCTAAAAAACGGACCTCCGTGTGAAAGAGCCCATAGACTAATAAGGTTGTGGATAGTCTGCAGACAACATATATTTTTACCCGATTAATTTTGGAACACTTGGATTTATATGTATCACTGTACCGGACTCTTCCTTTAACGTGCACCAATCTCACTATTGTGTCTACCCACTCCACAGATGGTGTATTTGGATTTTATTTGTTGTGCTTTCAACCAATTAATTTTTTTTTGTTCAATTTTTGATATCACATGCCGATCATTGTGTACCGGCCTTCAAGCATATTGGTTGCACACACCAGTATGCTAGTTTCTATTCAGTAATTGTTACCACTGTGATATGCATTGCATTGCTAATATTTGCTTTTTCACTGAGGTTTTTATGTATATATATATTTCATGATTATATTTTCAATTTGAGCGCTGTACTTTCCCCAATACCCACTTAGTTTACCATACAGTATATCTGTTGTGCAGGCAGCCACCTTTTGCTCCATTGGCCGCGTGGTTTTACCTTGTCGTTTTTTCCATCTATTTACTCAGCATAACAGCATCTTTCACATTATATAAAAAAATTGGGCTAACTTTTACTGTTTGTTATTTTTTTAATTCATTAAACCGTTTTTTATTTTTTCCCAAAAAAAGGCGTTTGAAAAATTATTGCGCAAATACCGTGCAAGATAAAAAGTTGCAATGACTGCCATTTTAGTCCCTAGGGTGTCTGCTAAAAAAAAACCTATATAATGTTTGGGGGTTCTAAGTAATTTTATAGCAAAAAAAATATGATTTTTACATGAAGGACAGAAGTGCCAGAATAGGCCCGGTGCTGAAGTGGTTAAAGATAGGTTTGATGTGGTCACTGATACATTTTAGAAAGGGACGTTTGGTCTTTCCGATGTAAAAGCCACCACATTGACAAACTGCTAAATAAACAATGCCAGGAGTGTGGCATGTAATTCTGTGTTTAGAGTAGTAAATCTGTCCATCTGGAAGAGTACAGCTAGAACTGTTCATCAGGAAAGGACAAACGTCACAATGGCCACAGTAAAATGTTCCTGGATTCAGATATTTTTCACGACTAGAAGCCTCAAAATGGCTATGCACAAAGCTATCCGTAAGGGAAGGTGCTCGTTTGTAGGTGATTTCAGGTTGTTTCCCGACATATTTGTTGACAATTGGGTCAGCTGACAACAAAGGCCAGAATTTATCCACTATTCTTCTAATTTTAAGATGTTCCGTGGAGTATTGTGTGATTATTCTTACATTGTCTGACTTTGTATTTTGTTTATAGGAAAAAATACAGAGTTGGAAATTATCAATCTCTCCTCCTACCAACTTTCAGAGGAGGAGACTTTGGTTCTTAAACTCGGATTATCTTTTTGTCCTGATTCCCATCGGATAAAGTCCATGTTATTAAAGACATTCATCTTTTTGCCCGTAGATTAATGTATAAGGTTCTTTTTGATTAACCATGTAGTGATTCTACTGTAAAACCTGATTTATCTATTCCCTCAGTCAATATGGGTGAGTATCAGGCTATGGAAGATTTGATGACATTGTGGGAGGAGGGCCACACCGAAGAGGACGCCCTTTGGTTGTCGTCTCTACCGGGGGTGTCTGTCACCGGTGTGTCCTTACCCCCACCTGCCTCTTTCAAGCCAAAACCAAGAATGTTCCCACTGCTTCATACCAATCCCAACATTTGGGCATTCGTAAAGCAAACGACCAAAGTAATTGGAAAAAATATATATTTCAATGCCCAAAGGAAAACCAACCTTAAAAAAACACAAAAACAAGCTGTAAAATCACTTCAGAATAATACTAACATCATCATTAAATAAGCCGATAAAGGGGGAAACCTTGTTATCATGGATATCACGCAATATGAAGATATGTGTAAGGATATTTTATCCAACACCACTTGGTACCGTCCCATTTCTCAAACTGTTATTGAAAATTTTGATAGGGAATATCGCTCTATTATTCTTAAAGCATACCAGAAGGGCACAATTGATCAGAATACATGGAAGTTTCTCAATGTCAAAGACCCTACAGTACCTACTGTCTATGCTTTACCAAAGGTCCATAGGTCCCTTACCAAACTACCTGGTCGCCCTATTATATCGGGCTGTGTAAGTCTAACGGAAAATGCTAGCTCTTTAATTGATACTTACCTACATTCTCATGTTGCTTTTTCATCATATGTTAAGGACACCATAGACTTACTGAAGATTATCGAGGGCATTACACTTCCCGCTAATACATGGCTTGTAGCCTTAGATATTGAGGGATTATATAATGCCATCCCCCACACCAAAGGGATCAATGTTATAAAAAAAAACCATCTACATGAGAGAGGACCGGACTCTGAGAGCTACAACTCCTTTGTTAGTGACCTGCTCAGATTTATCCTTACCCATAACGTCTTTATGTTTGGACTCTCCCACTACCTCCAGGTTCAGGGGATTGCGATGGGGACTAGATGTGCCCCATCGTATGCCAACCTGTACCTGGGGTGGGAGAAGGACCTTTTTGCTTGCGACGATTTGTCACCATTTTTGGATAAGATTATTTCTTTGTACAGGTACATTGATCATGTGCTTCTTTTCTGGTCGGGTAGTAGGGATGAACTTGAGCAGTTCATGACTCTCATTTCCGTAAATGAATTTAATTTAAAGTTTACTATGGCTTGTAGCCATACTGAGATAAGCTTTCTTGATTTGTTTATACATTTGGACAGCAATGGCATTATTAACTCCTCCCTCTACAGAAAACCCTCCGCAGGGAACACTATTCTAATCTACACGCATCCACCTCTCATCCTGTACCGCTTTTGGAAAGCATACCGTACAGTCAGTACCTGTGTATAAAACGTAATTGTAGTCGCGACATTGACTTTAAAAAGGCTGCTGATGAACTGTATTGCAGACTAAAAAGCAGTGGATACAGCCATTCCTGTCTAAAAAAGGCCTACAATAGGGTATTGGAGAAAGACCGTAGCTCCCTCCTTTTTTTCCTATAAACAAAATACAAAGTCAGACAATGTAAGAATAATTACTCAATACTCCAGGGAACATCTTAAAATTAGGATGATAGTGGACAAATTCTGGCCTTTGTTGTTGAAATCACCTACAAACGAGCACCTTCCCTTAAGAATAGCTTTGTGCATAGCCATTTTGAGGCTTCCAGTCGTGAAAAATGTCTGAATCCAGGAAAAAATTTCTGTGGCCATTGTGACGTTTGTCCTTTCCTAATGAACAGTTCTAGCTGTACTCTTCCAGATGGACAGATTTACTACTCTAAACACAGAATACCATGCCACACTCCTGACATTGTTTATTTAGCAGTTTGTCAATGTGGTGGCTTTTACATCGGAAAGACCAAACGTTCCTTTCTAAAACGTATCCATGTCCACATCAAACCTATCTTTAAAAAAAAAAAATGGAAACGGCTATCAGCCGTCATGTTGGCCTTTTTCATAACTTCGATCACAAAATGATCAAATTTATGGCTCTGGAACATGTTCCACCTCATGCCAGAGGAGGAAGTGCTGACAAAACCCTATTGCAACTCAAGGCTCGCTGGATCTACAATCTAAGACGCTTTTTCCGGGCTTCAATGAAAGTCTTAGTTTCAAACCCTTTCTATAATCTCTGTAATTTCTGGTTTTGTGTTCTCCCTCCCCTCTACAACCTTTTCCTTTTTCCCTTGTCCATTTTTCCTTTCCTCCCCCTTTTCCTTTTTCTTTTTACCGTTCTCCCATCCCTCCCCCTCCCTCCCTTTTTCCTTTCCCCCTCCTTCCCCTTCCCCCCTCCCCTTTTCTCCTTTCCCTTCTTCTGGCGACTCAACCATGCAGCCCATCTTTCTTCAAGTGCCTCCTTATTGTGCATCTTGAAACAGCCACACCCCATGTTTTCAGAGAGTCCTGTATTTCACCTGAAGTCATTTGTGTGTTTTTCTTTGCATCCCGAACAATTTTCCTGGCAGTTGTGGCTGAAATTTGAGTTGGCCTACCTGACCGTGGTTTGGTTTCAACAGAACCCCTCATTTTCCACTTAATTAGAATTTGAACACTGCTGATTGGCATTCTCAATTCCTTGGATATCTTTTTATAATTCTTTCCTGTTTTATACAGTTCAACTACCTTTTCCCGCAGATCCTTTAACAATTCTTTTGCTTTCCATATGACTCAGAATCCAGAAACGTCAGTGCAGCACTGGATGAAAGAGGCAAGGGTCTGTCAGGAGTCCAGAAACTCATTGACCTTTTATACACACACATTAATTACAAGCAAACTGATCACAGGTGAGGATGGTTACCTTTAACCACTTCTTATCCGGGCCAATTCTGACACTTTGCTCCTACATGTAAAAATCCTCATTTCTCTTATTGTCCATGGACTGACACGGCTCTAATACTGAAACACGTGGGTATATGTCCCTGCTCGCAGGAGAAGATCTAGGCAGAATGTTAGATGTTAGAAACATACATTCTAGAACAAACCAGAGCTGAACAGCCCCGCCCAGGGGGGAGGTCCCTCCGGACATAACCCTCCTACCTGCAGCCAGAAGCCTCAGTTTTTTTCTGCCTAGCAGAAGGAGAAGACGTGGCTCTCTCAGGAACCAGTCTCCTGGAAGATTTTATTTTTTATTCCTTTGAGAATTTTATTATTTTATTTTTGAGACCTTCGATCAACTGTCGGCTGGGCAACAGGTTGGGTAGTATCCCCATAGTCTTCCCTGTCCGACCATCGAGCGTGCTGATCCTCGCCTTGTGTGCGTGAGACTCAGTTCACAACATGCCCCATGACTCCAGGGGTGGCCCTTGTGGCTTTTTATGCTCCCGCGGTCCTCATAATATTGAACAGTGCCTGCTGTATCTTTTGCGGTGGACCGGGCCGACAGCTACTCAGTACTACTCTGTGATAGGTCTGTCTAAAAACACGCCAGTGGGTCCCTCTGGGACGGGTAAGTAGTCTCTCCTGCATCAGGTGAGTACATGCTGGCTGTGTTTTTTCTGTATGGGGGGGTTGTTCCCTGTCTCCCCCCTGTATGCTGCTCTCTGCACCCTAATCTGGTGCTGAGCTGTGTGGGGGTCACTCTGACCTGGCGGGGGGGGCGCTCATGTTCTGTGTGCTGGGGCTGAGAAAACGTGGGGTGTTTGGAGACGCCATTAGGTGCTTTGGCTGTAATTTTGCTGCGCTCGGTGGCCATCTTGCCGCGGATCAATGGCACAGTATTGCACGCGGTTGGCGGCCATTTTCTTGAAACCGTGGCGCTTTCACTTTCGTTTTTGGCCTCTATCGCCGCTGCTGCGGCGCAAATCTCACACTCTCCTCAGGCTTAACTCACGCTGGCAGTGCGGTGCATACAGCGGAGCTGAGCGGTCCTCTAAAGGGTTGGTGAGTCCTTTGGGTATCCCCTCCTCACTCAGCACAGCCAGTGGGTGGACTGTTTTTTCACTTTATTGTGCATATGGTCTCAGAGGGTGGCGAGTATGGCGTCTGGTTCACCTGCTTCCCCACTCTTGTCAGAGGCAACAGGCAGTGCTCCAGCACCTGCGGTCCCTATGGACCAGTTGTCGGCAGTTCTGGAAACATTTCTTGTCAGGATGGAAGCGGTGTGCGAGCGCAAGGGAGCTATAAAGCGCCCTTTCCCCACACAATCTCCAGTAGGGGAGTGCTCTGATTCAGATATGGGCCTAGCTGCTGCTGCTCAGGACCCTAGCTCTGAATATTTTAATGTTTTTTGAACAGGACATTCCTTGTGAGGAAGCCTCCAGTTCTGAGTCAGTAAATGACAGGGCGCTTGTAAGTGAACTCATTGATGCTGTGAGGGACACTCTCAAGCTGGATGCTGTGGCTGAGGTACCTCAGGCGGGCACTTTCTCCTTTGGTTCTTTTCAAGCTTTTCTTTTACACAGCTTCCTCACTGTTTCCCCACACGCTGCGTCAGGAGCAGCATGGATGATACAGTGGTACACAGTGCCCCCCCGGTCGGTGCAGCATGGGGGGGGGGGGACTTCATTTATTTCTCTAGTCCCTGTGAGCTTTCTGTGTGATGTCTCTGAGGCAACAACAGGGTCTCTGCACCTGTGGTTTCCCACCATTTCCTGGGGAACGCTCTGAGCTCTGACAGGACCGCGGTCTGAGGTGTCAGAGGTTACCTTTTACCTGCATGCTTGCTTCGGCAGCACATTTAAGCAGGTTGGAACAATACAGAGAAGATTATGCGCCTCAGCGCCATAATTTAAACTTATCTTCTAACTCTACACTGGATACATTCACAGTGTATGTATGTGTTATTGGTCTCTGTGTCTGCGTGGGTTTCCTCCCACGTTCCAATGCTGTGCCTTCAGTGCCATACACGATATAAACCTACACAATATGTTTATACACGACTCTAAATACATTCACAGTATATGTATGTATTATACTCTCTGGGTCAGCGTGGGTTTCCTCCGGGTGCTCCGGTTTCCTCCCACGCTCCAATGGTAATGCACAGCATAATCATGTGCAATATGTTTATTCACATGCTATCATTCCTAGTTCTTGGGTGGGTCTGTTTTGGCAGACCTTCCAGAGAAAGGGGTCCGTCTGGTTTCGGCCAGATGGACCAAAGTGTAAGTACCCTTGTCCCTATCTGGAGCCTAATGCCCCGGGGGATTCAGTGTAAGGCCCTCTGATTTTAGAGGGCTTGTGTACACCCGTTGCATGTTTTTGTGTCACCTCTTTATGTTGTGCACATTTTTTTGGCACCGGGTGAAGTTTTTGAGTGTGTTTCACACGCCATGGGCTTTAAAAAAAAAAGAAAGGACCACGGTCTGAGGTTTTAGAGGTTTCCTTTTACCTGCATGCTGCTTAGGCAGCTCATTTAGGCAGGTTGGAACGATACAGAGAAGTTTATGCGCCTCAGCGCCATAATTTAAACTTATCCTATAAATCTACACTGGATACATTCACAGTGTGTCTGCGTGGGTTTCCCCCCACGTTTCAATGCTGTGTCTTCAGTGCCATACATGATATAAACATACACAATATGTTTATACACGACTCTAAATACATTCACAGTATAGGTATGTATTATACTCTCTGGGTCAGCGTGGGTTTCCTCCAGGATCTTCGGTTTCCTCCCACGCTCTCACGGTATGTGCGCTTCAGCTCTCTGCACAGTATAAACATGTTCAATATGTTTATTATACATACTATAAATACCTACAGTAGGTGTATGCTGTCTGTGTGGGTTTCCTCCGGGTGCTCAGGTTTCCTCCCACGCTCCAATGGTAATGCACAGCATAAACCTGTGCAATGTGTTTATTCACATGCTATCATTCCTACACGGTATCTGTGTGCTGTCAGCGTGGGTTTCTTTCGGGTGTTCCGGTTTCCTCCCACGCTCTGACAGTATGTGCGCATTTGGCTCTGCACAGTGTAAACATGTTCCATATGTTTATCAGGCATACTATAATACCTACGCGGTATGTGTATGCAGTCTGTGTGGGTTTCCTCCGGGTACTCCGGTTCCCTCCCACACTCCAATGGTATGGGTGCTTTCGGCGCTATGTACAGCCTAAACTTGTGCGATTTGATTATTCACATGCCAACTTACCTAGGCCGTATGTGTGTGCAGTCTGCGTGGGTTTCCGCCCACGCTACATGACATGCGCTCTTTTGGTGCCATACACAGTATAAACTGTGACAGCAGGAAGGTAAAGTCACCTGGTTGCATCCAGGGGGGTAGATATATTTCGCCCAGATTCAGGCTTTACGCCGACTTATACAACTAGGTGGAGAGTTGTATAAGCCCAGCTAAGGCTAGTGGGCTCATGGATGACTCATACCTCTAGGGAGAGTGTGGGGCGTCGTACAGACAGGGAGTTGATGAGACCAGCTGAAACTTGTCAGCTCATTTAGGCCTCTATAAGAACTCCCAGCTTCATTAGATGTTAGCTCATGCCTGGAAGCAGACCTGTGTGGACTTCCTGGAGAGAGTGAACCCTTGTCCGGTGAGACAAAGCCTGTGTGGCTATTTGCTTGGACATTTAAAACCAGGGACTTAGGGACTAGGACAGCACTAGGCTGATCCCAGTTGTTAGTTAGGAAACCTGTATGTTTAGTCAGAGGTCAAGTTGACCAGGATTTAATTTGTTTAGGTTTCTTTTGGCTTTGCTGTGTTTTGTCACTGTAAATAGAAAATAAACCGCACCTTTTTTTTGATTTTGAAAACCACAACCTCCATTTGCTGGGCCTGTTTTTGTGTGGGGAGCCCATCCCGGGGGTCACACACACCCGCTGCCAAGCTAACCCCCTCACAGTTGGTGGAGAATGCAGGCAGTTTTTTTTTAAGCCAGCATGGAGGAGATACTGAAGCAGCTGGCTCTAGCAAATGCCAATCAACAGCAGACAAATGCAGGTTTGCAAAAGAGCCTTGCAGCTCAACAACAGAGCCTTGCAGCCCAGCAGCAAGCTCACCAACAGAGTCTGGAAGCTCAGCAACAAGCCCAGCAGCAATCTGAGGCCCGCTTCATAGACCTGTTACAGAAGCAAGAGCAGAGACTACAACAAATGGAAGCAGTAATGCAGCAACGTCCGCAGACCAGTGAGGAAAGCCGTCCCACTAATACCGCGTCCTTTGGGGTGAGTCGTTTATTGACAAAAATGACTGGAGAGGATGATCCAGAGGTATTTTTGACCACATTTGAAAGGACTGCTGAAAGAGAAAAGTGGCCTGAGGAGCAGTGGGCTGGACTGGTGGCTCCTCTGTTAACTGGTGAATCGCAGAAGGCTTACTATGACCTAGAGCCTGACCAAGCAAAAGACTATGTGATGCTAAAAGCTGAAATATTGGCAAGGCTGGGTGTCACCCAGGCTGTCCGGGCTCAGCGTGTGCATAACTGGACTTTCCAGCTTGGAAAACCCCCCAGGTCTCAAATGTATGATCTCATTCACCTGAGCAGAAAGTGGCTACAGCCAGAGACTTTGTCCCCACCAAAGATTGTGGAACGTGTTGTAATGGATCGGTTTTTGAGAGCTCTTCCTACTGCCATCCAAAAGTGGGTAAGCCATGGAGACCCAGAGACGGCCGATGGTCTTGTGGATCGTGTGGAGAAATACTTGGCTACAGAGAACCTGACGGCCTCTTCCAGAGACACTTGGACTTTCCACCCTAAGACCAGACCATCCCCAGGGGCGGATACGAGGATTCCAAGGGGTGAGGGTGGAGAGAGTGAGAGGGTGGGAGCTCTACCCCAAGTTTGGCGAGAACAGCCTGGGAAATCAGCGGCTCAAGAGGCGGCAAGAAGGATCGTTTGCTACCGCTGCCGGCAAGCGGGACATATTGCAGCCAATTGCCCGGTTGTGGAGGAACCCATGCAGTGTGACTTTCTGATGGGCAGACGTCAGTCGCTGTGTGCGACAGTCGCATGCACTGCCATTCGAGGAACTGAGAAACATTTATGCAAAATGTGTGTTAATGGTAGAAATGTTGTGGTATTGCTGGATTCAGGTAGCCTTGTGACCCTGATAAAGGCTGAGTTAGTTAAAACAGAGGTCTCTGGGAATAGCAAGGTAGCTGTTATTTGTGTGCATGGGGACACCCGAGAGTATCCAGTGACTACAGTGTGTTTCGAGACCCCCAAAGGTACCCTCTCTCATCCAGTGGGCTTAGTATCTCAGTTACCGCATGACGCCATTGTGGGAAGGGATTTTCCGAAGTTCTGGGAACTGTGGGATGATCCTGAGCCCCCCACTGGTGCCCCTATGTACCAGGAATGGGATAGCCAGAACTCCCCTGAGAGTGGTGAGGACTCTCCGGAATTTCCCTTATCAGTATTGGCAGGGGAGACTCAAGAAACTGGAGAGGAGCCCACCTCCTCAGACGAAAACCTACCGTCTGTGGAGTTTTCTGATCTTGAGGTTCACAGGGAAAACTTTGCCACAGAACAGTTGAAAGACCCCGCCCTAATAAAGGCACGGGAAAACGTAGTGAAAATAGATGGCGAGTTAGTGAACCCAGATAATACCTGCACTTACCCATACTTCAGCGTAGAGAAGGACCTACTGTATCGGGTGGCAAAAAGGGCAGAAGAAACCGTTGAGCAGCTTGTGGTGCCCAAACCTTACAGGAAGTTGGTGTTGGAGTTGGCCCATGGGCACATTCTTGGAGGTCATCTGGGGACAGAGAAAACCCGAGAGAGGGTATTACAGAGATTCTATTGGCCGGGGGTGATGAAGGACATAGAAAATTATTGTTCCTCCTGCCCTGTGTGTCAGAGGTCGGCCCCGATGCCACATTTCCGTAGCCCGCTGGTCCCTCTACCCATCATTGAGGTCCCGTTTGAGAGGATCGCCATGGATTTGGTAGGTCCTATAATCAAGTCCGCTAGGGGGCACCAGTACATATTAGTTATAATGGACTATGCCACCCGTTATCCAGAAGCGATCCCTCTCCGAAATACCTCGGCCAAAACCATAGCCAAAGAGCTATCTCTTGTGTTTAGCCGGGTGGGTATTTGTAGAGAACTGCTTACGGACCAAGGTACACCCTTTATGTCCCGGGTTATGAAGGAGCTGTGTAAATTGTTCAAAGTGACGCAATTACGTACATCTGTGTATCACCCCCAAACCGATGGGCTGGTTGAAAGATTCAACAAAACCCTAAAGCAAATGTTGAAGAAAGTGGTGGATAGAGATGGAAAGGATTGGGACTGTCTACTTCCTTATCTGATGTTTGCTATTAGGGAGGTGCCCCAATCCTCTACGGGATTCTCCCCCTTTGAGTTACTGTATGGGAGACACCCAAGAGGGCTGTTGGATATTGCCAAGGAAACTTGGGAAAGTGAGAGTTCTCCCCACAGGAGTGTGATTGAGCATGTCGCCCTGATGCAAGACCGAATTGCACAGGTAATGCCCATCGTGAAGGAACATTTGGCCCAAGCGCAGTTAGCACAGCAGAGAGTGTACAACCGTGGAGCCAAGACCCGTACCTTTTCCCCGGGGGATAGGATACTGGTACTTGTCCCTACGGTTGAAAGTAAATTCCTTGCCAAATGGCAAGGCCCCTACGAGATAATGGAAAAAGTGAGCGAAGTGAATTACAAGGTCAGACCACCAGGAAGGCGAAAGCCCGAACAGATCTATCACGTTAATCTGTTGAAAGCCTGGAGGGATAGAGAGTCCCTAGTCGCAGACACTTGGTCACCAGCTCAAACTGGTTGCGTGATTCCTGAGGTTGGAATAGCAGCCACCTTGTCACAACCCCAACAACAGGAGGTTAAGGAGTTTGTGCTTCGCAACAAGGAGGTATTCTCTGAGCTGCCGGGACAAACATCTGGGGTAGAGCATGACATCATTACCCCGCCCGGTGAAAGGGTGAAGTTAAAACCCTATCGGATCCCAGAGGCCCGACGGGAGGCAATACGGGAGGAAGTACAGAAAATGCTGAACTTAGGGGTGATAGAGGAGTCCCAAAGTGATTGGTCTAGTCCCATTGTGTTGGTGCCTAAACCGGATGGGAGCTGGCGATTTTGTAACGATTTTCGTCAGTTGAACAAAGTTACAAAATTTGACACCTACCCCATGCCACGTATAGATGAGTTGATCGACCGGCTGGGAACAGCCCGATACATGACGACTCTTGACCTCACAAAAGGGTATTGGCAAATCCCCCTGGCCAAATTGGCCAAAGAGAAAACCGCATTTGTAACCCCAGACGGGGCGTTCCAATATAAAAGAATGCCGTTCGGGTTACAGAATGCGCCGGCCACATTCCAGCGGAAAATGGACCAGATGCTGAGGCCCCATCGGAAGTATGCTGCGGCTTACCTGGATGACGTAATTGTCCATAGCACAGATTGGGCCTCACATCTGCCAAAAGTGCAAGCAGTCCTGGACTCTGTTCGGGAAGCGGGGTTTACGGCTAACCCCAAGAAGTGTACCATTGGGCAGGAGGAGGCCAAATATCTTGGGTACACCATTGGGAGGGGAGTAATAAAACCCCAACTCAACAAAGTCGAGGCCATCCAGAGTTGGCCACGTCCCAACAGCAAGAAGCAGGTACGAGCCTTTCTGGGAATCGCTGGGTATTATCGGCGATTCATTCCCCACTTTGCCTCTAAGGCTGTGCCCCTAACCAACCTAACGAAGGGGAAAGGGTCGGTCATGATTAAATGGACCCCCGAGGCTGAGGCAGCATTCCAATTCTTGAAACAAGCCTTATGTAGCCAGCCAGTGTTGTACTCACCCGACTTCTCTAAAGACTTTGTCGTACAAAGTGATGCGTCAGATGTGGGGTTAGGAGCAGTATTGTCCCAGGTCTGGAACGGGGAAGAGCACCCAGTCATTTACCTCAGCAGGAAGTTGAAGTCCCATGAGGTAAATTACGCCACCGTTGAAAAGGAGTGTTTAGCGGTGAAGTGGGCTCTAGATTCCCTTCGGTACTACCTGCTAGGTAGGCACTTTGACATGGTTACGGATCACGCTCCGTTAAAGTGGATGGCTCAAAACAAGGAAACAAATAGAAGAGTGAATAGGTGGTTCCTGGCCCTCCAGGAATTCAACTTCACAGTAAAGCATCGCCCTGGCGTTCAAATGGGGAATGTGGATGCTTTGTCTCGAGTACATGAATGCCTGATTGCTGGTGTTCCAACCCCGAGGTTAAAACAAGAGGGGGGGGTATGTGACAGCAGGAAGGTAAAGTCACCTGGTTGCATCCAGGGGGGTAGATATATTTTGCCCAGATTCAGGCTTTACGCCGACTTATACAACTAGGTGGAGAGTTGTATAAGCCCAGCTAAGGCTAGTGGGCTCATGGATGACTCATACCTCTAGGGAGAGTGTGGGGCGTCGTACAGACAGGGAGTTGATGAGACCAGCTGAAACTTGTCAGCTCATTTAGGCCTCTATAAGAACTCCCAGCTTCATTAGATGTTAGCTCATGCCTGGAAGCAGACCTGTGTGGACTTCCTGGAGAGAGTGAACCCTTGTCCGGTGAGACAAAGCCTGTGTGGCTATTTGCTTGGACATTTAAAACCAGGGACTTAGGGACTAGGACAGCACTAGGCTGATCCCAGTTGTTAGTTAGGAAACCTGTATGTTTAGTCAGAGGTCAAGTTGACCAGGATTTAATTTGTTTATGTTTCTTTTGGCTTTGCTGTGTTTTGTCACTGTAAATAGAAAATAAACCGCACCTTTTTTTTGATTTTGAAAACCACAACCTCCATTTGCTGGGCCTGTTTTTGTGTGGGGAGCCCATCCCGGGGGTCACACACACCCGCTGCCAAGCTAACCCCCTCACAAAACATACACATTATGTTTATACACAACTCTAAATACATTCACAGTAGATGTATGTATTGTATTCTCTGGGTCTGCGTGTGGTTCCTCCGGGTACTCCGGTTTCCTCCCACGCGCCAGCGGTGTGCGTGCCTTTGGCGCTATGCACACATAGACATGTTTATCACACATACTATAGTATCTACACGGTATGCGTATGCAGTCTGCATGGGTTTCATCCGGGTGCTCTGGTTTTTCCCCCGCGCTCCAATGGTGTGCGCATTTTTAGCGCTATGTACTGCATAAACATGTGCAATTTATTTTTCCGCATGCTAACCATGCCTACACAGTTGTGTACGCAGTCTGCGTGGCTGGTTTCCGCCTACACCCCAATAATGTGCGCGCCTTCGTCGCTAGCACAGTATAAACGTGTCTAATATGTTTATTCACACATACTAAACCACATACGCCGTATGTGGTTGTACTATACTCTTTGTGGCTGAGTGGGTTTCCTCCCACGCTCTAATTGCACGTTTTGACGCAATACACAGCATTAACTATACGTTTGTACAATCAGCACTTATCAATGGAATGGCTGCTGGATGGAGCATTGTCATAAGGATCCCTGGTACCAGGGGTACCTCCTTCCACCTGCCCTTCGGTGGTGATCAGAAGCGCTGGCTTGGTCTGTGTTCGCCATGCTGAGGTTAGCGTTACGCCAGTTAGTGGCTGCATGTCTGGCGTTTCTGAAGCTCAATGACTGGGCAAAAGCCTCTGCTTCATCTATCAGTCAACCAGCAGGTGCACTGCAACTGCTTTAGCCTCTAAGGTCTCTGTGCCCGGGGTGGGTTTGCGCCACCTGTAGAGGCTGAGTTACTGGTCCACTGACCGAGTTTCTAGAGAAGCTCTGTCAGGTTGCCTTTCTTGGCCAACAATTGAGGCACCCCGTAAGCCGGGGCCTCCCTTTTCCGATACATTGCGGGGTCTCTTTGGGATTATCATACCCATCCCGCTGCAGGACGGTCCTGTCGGCCATGTGCATTCCAGGGGAAGGGTCCTTACATCCGGAGTTGTTTTCACCTCCTTTACCTGAGGTGGGGCACCGGATGTGGACCTTCTGCCTCTCGACTTACTCACAAGGTGTCGAGATTCATGGCCAGTTCCAGGGATCCCTGGGCAGACGCGTTGGTGGCCCGCGGGGGCAGTATCGCCTGATGTATGCTTACCCTCCGCTACTGTAGTTGCCTCGCCTGCTTCGCAGAGCTGGGGCCGAGGCCATTCCGGCGATCCTCATTGCTCCGGAACGGCGACATTGGTACGCCGATCTAGTTCGGCTATTTGCAGATGTTCCTTGGCGACTGACTATTTGGGTGGACCTTCTGTCTCATGGTCCGATACTTCATCCTGCTTTACAGTCCTTGGCTTTAATGGCATGGCTGTTGAAAGCCAGGTACTGAGGGACCGAGGTCTCTCTGATTCGGTCATCTCATCTATGTTGTGGGCACAGAAATCTTCCTCCAGAAAGATCTATCACTGTACCTGGAAGGCTTACATCGCTATGTGCGAGGAGCTTGATGGCGTCCACGAACGTATTCCGACCCCAGGATTTTGCTGTTCTTACAGCGTGGTGTGACCCAAAAGCTGGCCTTGCGTACCATCGAGGGTCGGATTTTGGCCCGGGCTGCCTTTTTCACCGACCGCTACCGGGCCATTCCTTGATTAGCACCTTTGTGCAGGGGGTTCGCCATGCGATCCCCCCTGTCAAGCCTCCTCTCCCTCCTCGGGATCTCAATTTGGTGCATCTCGGTTCTCCAAGAACATCCCTTCGAAAATATCTGAGATATTCCTCTCTTGACTTTGTCTCAGAAGGTGGCTTTCTTACTTCTGTTGGTCGGGTGTCTGAGTTGGCGGCTCTGTCATGCAAGTCGCCTTGCCTGGTCCTCCATAAGGATAAGGTTGTGTTGCGCCCGCGACCGTCTTTCCTTCCAATGGTGGTTTCGACTTTTCATCTTAATGAGGACATTGTCCTTCCGTCCTTGTGCCCTCACCCATCGCATCCCAGTGGGTTTGCGCTTCACACTTTGGATGTGGTGCGAGCCTTATGGGTGTACCTAGCGACTACTGCTTCTATCGGAAGTCTGACTCATTATTTGTGTCTGTCTCTGGTCCAACACAGGGCCAAGCGGTGTCGTCTGCCACCGCTTCTAGGTGGATCATACAGGCCTATGCCCTTAAGTGGCGGGCGCCTCCCTTCCCGGTTGCAGCGCTTTCCACCAGGGCAATTAGTGCTTCCTGGGCTTTCCGACATCAAGCGTCAGTTGCACAAGTGTGCAAGGCGGCGACCTGGTCGTCCGTTCATACCTTTTCTAAGTTCTATAAGGTTGATGTGGCTGCATGTTCGGATGCTTCCTTCGGCCGCACAGTGTTGCAGGCCGCTGTTTAATGTTGCAACTCCTCCGTTGAGGAGCTCTGCTTGTTTGGATTGAAGTTTTGGTTTTTCCTTCACTACTGCTCCCACCCTCTTCTGATACTGTGTTTCAGTATTAGAGCTGTGTCAGTCCATGGACGATAAGAGAAAATAGGATTTTTGTACTCACCGTAAAATCAGTTTCTCTGACGTCCATGGACTGACACAGCACCCACCCTTCTTTTAAAGTTTGTACTGCTTTGTTACGAACTGAGGCTGCTGGCTGCAGGTAGGAGGGTTATGTCCGGAGGGACCGCCCCCCATCTAACATTCCGCCTAGATCTTCTCCTGCGAGCAGGGACATATACCCACGTGTTTCAGTATTAGAGCTGTGTCAGTCCATGGACGTCAGAGAAACTGATTTTACGGTGAGTACAAAAATCCTATTTTTTTTTTTGCTAGAAAATTACATAGAACCCCCAAACACTATATATGTTTTTTTTAGCAAAGACCCTAGAGAATACAATGGCGGTCATTGCAACTTTTTATCTTGCACGGTATTTGCGAAAAAAAACGATTTCATGAATTAAAAAATATCAAAACATTAAAGTTACCCCAATTTTTTTGCATAATGTGAAAAATAAAGTTACGCAGAGTAAATAGATACCTAACATGTCATACTTCAAAATTGCACACGCTCGTGGAATGGCGCCAAACTTCGGTACTTAAAAATCCTCATGGGCGACGCTTTAACATTTTTTACTGGTTACATGTTTTGAGTTACAGAGAAGGTCTAGGGTAGAATTATTGCTCTCGCTCTAACGTTCGCTACGATACTTCACATGTGTGTTCTGAACACCGTTTTCATATGTGGGCGGGACTTACGTATGCGTTCTCTTCTGCGTGCGAGCTACCGGGGACAGGGGCACTTTAAAAAAATATATATATTTTTATTGTTAATTTTACTTTAAACTTTTTGCTTTGACACTTGTAAAAAAACTAATAATAATTTGATCACTTTTATTCCTATTACAAGGAATGTAAACATCCCTTGTTATAGGAATAAGAATGACAGGTCCTCTTTACAGTGAGATATGGGGTCAATAAGACCCCACATCTCACCTCTAGGCTGGGAAGCCTGAAATAAAAATAAATGATCACCGTTTCCTACCCGAGGCGGCGACGTTTTTTGAATGCAGAGGCTGGGCGTGACGTCATAACATCACGCCCGGCCTCCGAACAATCATAGAGACTCCGGCGACCATCTGGTCCACCGGAAATCTCTATGGTAGGCAGCCGGGGCTGGCGGATCCTGTCACTGACTCACCGATCGCACAGGGGAGTCGGTAGAAGCACGGGAGGGGGGTGCGTCCCCTCTCACCGCCTATAAGAACAATCAAGCGGCATACCAGCCGCTATAATTGTTCTTACGGTGCACAGAATCGCCAGCTCTAAAAAACGATATCTGAATGATGCCTGTAGCTTCAGGCATCATTCAGATATCCCGGCTCAAAGTCAAGGACGTCCAGGGACTTACCTTGGGCGTGAAGTGGTTAATAGCCATTCAAAACACTTTGTGTCAACTTGTGTGCATGTTATTAGGCCAAAATTAAACTTTTGATCAGGGTCATTTGGGTAGTTTCTGTTTCCATTATGATTTAAAAAGAGTAAACATAGTTACTTGCTAATAAATGGCTTCAGCCTAACACTAACCATGAGTTAAAGAAATGTTTTTGTTATCATTCATATTCTCTGAAAAATGGCCAATAAATCATAAATTCTGCCAGGGTATGTAAACTTATGAGCACAACTGTATATACATTCAAAAAGGCAGCTGAATTTGTGCTGGGATGGACAATTCAGAAGTGCACATATATACCATTCACAAATGGGATTCATCACTATGTTACATATTTGATGTTTGGGGTGTTTGTCTATCTACTCTTTGTACAGATATACTGTACTGTGAGAACCTGTGTTGACAACTAGATACTTGGATTACTTTGTCCCGAAGAAGCGTTTTTTAATGAGGAACACAATAACAAAGGGAATATTGGTTTATGATTGTGCTGTTTAATATTATTTTGTTTCGTTATAGATTTTACTTCTGGTATAAATGTTTTTTTTGTCACACCCTCATAAGCTAGTATTTACACCCTGTGATTCATTAAAGTGGATGTAAACCCACTCTCATCCTTTTTAAACTACTGCCATAGTGCTGATCTATAAGGATATAGATGCCTCCTGCATGTATCCTTATCTGTCAAATGTCTCCCCTCTGTCTGTTATAAGAACTGAAAAACTGCAGATTCTGTGGGTGGACCTGTTGTCTGGAGCTCGGTGGGTGGAGTCGTGATGTCAGTAGACTCCCCGCCCACCTCTACACTCCCCTTGTCAACATGCATTTTATCCTGTGTATTCCTTCTGCTATGATCACTAACATCTAGTCAAAATCCAGAAAAGTAACCACATGACTTCAGAAAAGGAGTGGGGGTGGGAATTAAAAAATAATGCCTGTCTAAAGCTAGTGCACGAGATATGTAAATAACCTGTCACTCAAAGCAAGGGGGCGGAACGGACAAAGGTTTTTCTCTGTTTGTCCGTTTTATCTCACTGAACAATAAAAGAGGATTGCTCAGAGCTGGATTAACTTTGTGGCAAGACCTGGCACAAATGATAGGAAATCTTTTACTCTGCATTGTGACAGCAAAAAAAAAATAGGGTTTACATCCACTTTAAGTAACTAAATGTGCTTTATATATATTGTTTTAATCATTGGGATGGATTTTCATCCTTTGCTGTTAAATGTTTTTGGAAAAATAAAACTATTTATTTTTATGTATCTTTGTTTAGCTGTTTTAAGTTTTTCTTGTTGCTGTGGATTTGCTTGACTACCTCAACATTTTGCAAATATGAATTACAATGTGAAAATGTAATAAGTCAAAAAGTACAGCATCACACATGAAAAGTGTAAATAGCAGGTTAAAAGATTTTGATGACTTACACCAGCACTGCAGGATTTTTGATGAACTGTGTATTTGCATGCTAAGTGATTAAGACCCCTTTCACACTGAGGCGTATTTCAGGCGTTTTAGCGCTAAAAATAGCGCATAAATAACGCCTGAAATACTCCTGCCCCAGTATTCTCAATGTGAAAGCCCGAGGGCTTTCACACTGAGGCGATGCGCTGGCGGGAGGAAAAAAAATCTCCTGCAAGCCGCATCTTTGGAGCGGTGAAAGGAGCGGTGTGTATACCGCTCCTTTACCGCTCCTTCCCATTGAAATCAATAGGACACCACGGTAATACCGCCCGCAAGCCGCGGCTGTACCCGCGGTTTGCAGGCGGTATTAACCCTTCTTCGCCCCCTAGCGGGGGTTAAAACCGCACCGCTAGCGGCCGAATATTGCGGTAAATACGATGGTATAGCGGCGCTGAAAATTGTGCCGCTATACCACCACCGCACCTGCCCGCTCCAGTGTGAAAGGGGCCTAAGACTTTAGAAGATGATGGTTGTCTTTGAACTAATAATATAAATAAAGTGATCAGGGGAGGGACTCATTCACATATAAGCAAAAAAAATACTTGTATTCTTATTTAAAGTTCTATTCCTCATCGAAGGGGGCATTTTGATTTATATACATTTCCTAGACAACTGTAATTATGAATGTTTTTTATCACTTAAATGTCATGTAAATTAACTTTTATATTTGGATGAATACAAACGGATTTATCAAATGTATTGCATTCCCTTTCATGTGTCAATTATGTTTATTTGTAAAGGTAAATGGATTACATGCACAGATCAAAAATGATGAAATGCAGCATGAAGAAACAATTCGCAGCATACAAGTGGAGATTTCAAATGCAATATTTAAGGAAGAAACTCTGTGTGGAGAGGTATGTTAATATTTTATATTTCGGCTAGCAGTAATTATTTTATTGGAGGACATTGATAGGTTTATTTAATTAGAGATAAAACTGAGAACTGCAATGCAACATGGGTAGGTCATTCCGTCATCTTTAGTGAATGGAAATTTGATGGTTACATGGATGTCTTTTATTGGATATAAAAGAATAATATCGATACACTCACAAGTGAAGGTGAATAAACAGTGTCAAACAGTTCCTCCAATAGAGAGCCATTGAAGAACAGCATACATACAATATGCCTAAGATATAATTACATATATATTATAATTTATTTCCTTTTTTTTTCAAACGCATGCTATTGCATTGCATGGGTTTATTATCCCACCTCTAGCTTACAATCTCTTCCCCTGTTGGTGTCCAATGGTCTATCGGCATTGGTTTACTGATAGGTGGAGAAAGGGAAGGACCCATGTGTATGTTTATACATGTGTGTGTGTGTGTGTGTGTGTGTGTGTGTGTTATATAGATATATATATATATTGTGATATTGGGGTGTTTAGCTCAAGAGGATAGATGCTCTTTTGGTGCAGTGAGTCCAGATCAGACAGGCGTTATAGTTAAGGGCCTGTTAGCCCACGTTTATTAAGTGAAAAAACAAAAGCAAAAGGTCCATTCAGGATTCCCATGCAAGGGGTTTAACTTCATTTAGCATTCCAAAAATAAGGAAAACATACCGAGCCAGCTGGCTCTCTTGTCAGCAGTTCCTCTGCTCTCAACAGATCCGATTCTTTCCAGCCCCCTGGACTCACTGGTTTCCTCAGTCGCCCCGACTCTCAAGGCTGGCCAGCCTTTCCCAGTCCCTAGGCAAAGAATCCCTTTTACATGGGCTGCAGTCTGCCATGGGGCAGACCGCTTTCCAGACACAGGTATGTCTTCACACAGCAATAGCAAGCTGCTCACTCTCCACCATCCTCCACTCTCTGCTCTCACCAGCCCCTCGTTATATGGGCTGTGTGCACCTGGGCACACAACCTGCTGGCTATCCATAAGAAATGGACGCAGGGTTGGAGATCCAATCCCACCCAAGTCTCTGTGGGATCTACAAACTACAGAGCCCCATCCGAACATAGCAAAATCTGGAGAAAGCTGCCAGAGCAGTCCTCTCCTTTTCGATTCTACACTCTGTAGCTCTGCAGTCTGCCGACATGCAGACTCTGTGTCCATTTTTGCTCCATTTCCATAGGGACAGGGACTCTCACTATTACAATATATATATATATACATATATGTGTGTGTGTATATTTATTATTATATTATTATACACGATTTATATAGCGCCAACAGTTTACGCAGCGGTTTACAATGTAGAGGGCAGATAGCACAATTACAGTACAGTTCAATACAGAAGTGACAGGAGGGCCCTGCTCGTAGAGCTTACATTCTAAAGGGAGGGGGCTTGGTACAAAAGTTAATATCTGTAGAGAATGATTTGATGGGGGTGGCTCGGGGACAGTTGTTAGGTGGGTGTGGGATAGGCTTCCCTGAATAAATGAGTTTTCAGGGATCTCCTAAAGGTGAAGAGGTTAGGGGCTGATCGGACATACCGGGGCAGGGAGTTCCAGAGGATGGGAGAGGCTCTGGAGAAGTCCTGAAGGCGAGCATGAGAGGAGGTAACAAGGGAGCTAGAGAGCAGGAGGTCCTGGAAAGAACGGAGGTGACGATTTGGGCGATATCTGCAGATGAGGTGGATGATGTAGATGGGGGCGATGTTGTGAATGGCCTTGTATGTTGTGGTTAGCATTTTGAATTTTACACAGTGGGGTAGGGGAAGCCAGTGAATGGATTGGCAGAGAGGAGCAGCAGTCATGGATCGGTTAGTGAGGTGTATTAGTCTAGCAGCAGAATTCATAATGGACTGAAGGGGGGATAGGCTGCGTAAGGGTAGGCCATTAAGGAGAGAGTTGCAGTAATCAAGGCGGTAAATAATCAAGGAGTGAATAAGTTGCTTTGTGGTATCGTTAATCAGGAAGGGTCGAATTTTGGAGATGAGGCGGCAGGATTTAGCCAGTGATTGGATGTGGGGGCTTAAGGAGAGGTCAGAGTCAAGCATTACACCCAACACCCTGGCATGTGTGGAGGGACCAATGATTGTGTTGTTGATTTTAATGGTAAAGTAACGGGGACCGGGAAGGAGAAAATATAACAAGCTCAGTTTTAGAAAGATTGAGTTTGAGGAAGTGGTGTGACATCCATACCACTATGTCTTTCAGTAAGTTTGAGATCCGTGAGGAGATCGAGGGGGTGAGTTGAGTAGTGGAGAGATAGATCTGGGTGTCGTCGTCATAGAGGTGGTATTGGAAGCCGTGGGAGGTTATCAACTGGCCCAGGGAAGAGGTATAGAGTGAGAATAGAAGGGGCCCAAGGACGGAGCCTTGGGGTACCCCAAGAGGAAGAGGTGCGGAGGAGATGGAGGTGTAAGTGGCATTGAAAGTGCGCTGAGATAGGTAGGAGAAGAACCAGGGTAAAACAGAATCACGGAGGCCTAGGGAGTGTAGTTTGCTGAGGAGGAGCAGGTGGTTAACTGTGTCAAAGGCAGCAGAGAGGTCTAATGCCCCATACACACGATCATTTTTCATGCCGTTAAAAATGCCATTAAAAAAAATGTCCATTAAAAATGATCGTGTGTAGGCTCCAGAGCATTTTTAACGACGTGAAAAACGGGCATTAAAAATTTCGAACATGCTCTCTTTTTTCACGTCGTTTTTCATGTCGTTTTTTTTAACGACGTGAAAAACGATAGTGTGTATGCTTTAACGACGTGAAAAAAAATGCGCATGCTCAGAATCAAGTATGAGACGGGAGCGCTCGTTCTGGTAAAACTAGCGTTCGTAATGAAGATAGCACATTCGTCATGCTGTAACAGACTGAAAAGCACTAGACTGAAAAGAGCGAATCGTCTCTCAACAAACTTTACTAACATGAAGGGTGGCGCCATTCGAATGGAACTTCCCCTTTATAGTGCCGTCGTACGTGGTGTACGTCACTGCGCTTTTCTTGAACATTTTTTAAAATGATGGTGTGTACGCAAGACAGGCTTGAGAGGAAACAAGAAAAAAAATGACGAGAAAAACGTCAGTTTTAAAAATGACATTAAAAATGATCGTGTGTATGGGGCATAAGAGTATGAGTATGGAGTAATGGGCATTGGTTTTAGCAGTTAGTAGGTCATTGGTGAGTTTTAGTAGGGCAGTTTCAGTAGAATGTTGTGGGCGGAAGCCAGACTGTAGAGGGTCGAGAAGGTTGTTGTCGATGAGGTAGCGACTCATTCAGTCATGGACAAGGCGTTTGATGAGCTTGGAGGCAAACGGGAGCAGGGAGATGGGTCTTAAGTTATTCAAACAGGTGGGGTCTAGTGAGGGTTTTTTTAAGTATGGGGGTATGTGTGTGTGTATATTGTGATATTTGGGGGTTGTTTAGCTCAAGTGTAGCACCCGCTAG
The DNA here is from genome assembly GCA_029206835.1 of Rana muscosa. Lineage (NCBI taxonomy): Eukaryota > Metazoa > Chordata > Amphibia > Anura > Ranidae > Rana > Rana muscosa. Next base: position 470,209,349 of record CM055117.1, read on the forward strand.
CGAGAACAATCCATGCTAGAAGTTAAATTTCAGGGCTTGTTGGCCCACTTTTATTAAGAAAATTCAAAACAAAATCAAAGGTTTTCCCTCGCAGGGGGTTTTCAACGTCCATACAAAATAATGATAAATTCAGCCTCCTGGCTTATACATACAGCAGTGATGCTCAGGCCTTCCACTTCAGGCTCTCGTCTGTCTCCTATAGACTATTCCCTTGCCAACACCATCCATTTAGATAGCAGCCCCTCACTGCTCTGATCCTCAGACTTGGGTCTCTGGCTTCCACTGTGCACACAAGCACTCTATGGCTTCCCCAGTGCACACCTGCACTCGTCGGGAGGGTGGAACCCAGAATGTTGGTCCTGACTCTACTATCAGGCCCACACACACCTGAACAATCAGTGTGCCGTTGAATCTCAAAACCCAGATCCAGGACTGGGGATTTCATCCCACCCAGATCTCTAAGAAATCCCCAGGCTCCAGGTCCCAAAGTGGACTTTAGTAAGTAATCAGGAAACTGAAAAGCCAGTTTCCTCCCAGACAAGCAAATACCCTGGAGCCCCTCAACCTGCCTGGTTGAGAATCCTGTATTCATACACTGGTGGGGTACCACATATATATATATATATATATATATATATATGTATACACATGTGTGTGTATATATATATATATATTAGGGTTGTCCCGATACCACTTTTTTAAGACCGAGTACAAGTACCGATACTTTTTTTCAAGTACTCGCCGATACCGAATACCGATACTTTTTTTTAATCTCATGTGTCAGTATTTTTTTTTTTTTTTTTTTACTATTTATTTTATTTATTTATTTTTTACAATGCTTTATTTTTTTAAGGGGGGGGGGGGGTGGACAGTGTCAGTGTGTGTGTTTTCTTTTCTTTTCTTTTTTTTACAATTCATTTTTATTTTATTCTTTTTTTTTTTATCAGCCCTGTTGTGGGGGGCTTTGGTGAGATATCAGGGGTCTTAACAGACCTCTGACATCTCCCCTTTGAGACAGAGAAAGGGACTAGGGACACATATTCCCCAGTCCCTCTCTCAGCAGCCTCAGCTGCGCTGAAAATGAATGGAGAGAAGACAGCGGCTCCTCTCCATTCATAAACTGAAACATTGTAAACACAGTTTACGATGTTTCAGTTATGTGAATGGACAGAGTCAGTGATGACTCTGTACATTCCGACAAGTAAGGAGCCGGATTTACCGGCTCCTACCTCCGCTCTCCATCCTGAGATACCAAGGGGGTGGAGGAGGCGCACAAAGGGGGCGGCAGCACGGAGGGGGGCGGCGGCATGGAGGTGAAGGGGGAACAGGTAGCATTTGAGCAGCAGACAGGCAAGGCAATTGGATCAGATTAATTTTACTTACCCGCCTGAAGACCCGCTCTGCTCTCCGCTCTGGTCTCTGCCACGCTCTCCGTCTTGGTCTCCGCCCCGCTCTCCGCCCCCGCCACGCTCTCCGCCCTGCTCTCCGTCCCGCGCCGCACACTCTCCGCCCCCCGCCGCACACTCTCCGCCCCGGTCTCCGCCCTGCTCTCCACCCCCCGCTCTGAGAAGAAAAAAAAAAAAGTATCGGACTGGGCATCGGGAGCATTTGCGCGAGTACAAGTACTCGCGCAAATGCTTGGTATCGGTCCCGATACCGATACTAGTATCGGTATCGGGACAACCCTAATATATATATAAAATGTATATTTGTGTGTGCATATGTCAGGTGTGTATATATATAGATATAAACATATATCTTTAACCATACCAATTATTATGGTTAGCCTTAAACCTACCTCTAATCATATCCTCTATTTTAATTTCATTCAGATTCTTAACTAATTTTTCAGGTAATAGGTCGCCAAATAGTTTATAATTTATAAAAAAAAAATAACGGAACGGCAGAACGGGGGGATGCCTTTGTAAACAAGGCATCTCCCTGTTCTGCCTAGTAACAAGACACTGATCGTCTGCTCCCTCTCATCGGGAGCAGTGATCAGTGTCATGTCATAGTAAGCCCCACCCCGCACAGTTAGAATCCCTCCCTAGGACACACTTGACCCCTTCCCCGCCCCCTACTGGTTAACCCCTTCACTGCCAGTGTAATTTACACAGTAATCCGTGCATTTTTATAGCACTGATCGCTGTATCAATGACAATGGTCACAAAACAGCGTCAAAAGTGTCCGCCATAATGTCGCAGTCACGATAAAAATCGCAGTTCGCCGCCATAACTAGTAAAAAAAATGAATAATAAAAATGCCATAAAACTACCCCCCATATTATAGATGCTATAACTTTTGCGCAAACCAATCAATATACGCATATTGCGATTTTTTTTTTTTTTTTTTTACCAAAAATATGTAGAACACATATCAGCCTAAACTGAGGAATTTTTATATATATATATATATATATATATATATATATATATATATATATATATATATATTTTGGGAATATTTATTATAGCAAAAAGTAAGAAATATTGCTTTTTTTTTTCAAAATTTTTGCTCTATTTTTGTTTAAATCGCAAAAAAGAAAAACCGCAGAGGTGAGCAAATACCACCAAAAGAAAGCAGTCAGTTAAAGCGACACAGTGCCGAATCGCAAAACTGGCCCGGTCATTTGGCAGCCAAATCCTCCGGGGCCGAAGTGGTTAAGCATTCCAATTAAGGGATTCCTTGGTCAGTGTGTTATCACTTTGGATTAGACATTTCTAGCGCAAAGACTATTTCTGTTGTATTGCATGAATAACTGTTTTTGCAAATCTTCGTTGTTCTTTGTAGTGCTGAAATAAATAAGCTCACGAGTTAACCTGCAGCTTGATGAGAAATACATAAAACCTAGTAAAGAACAGTATTAGTGTTTTAACACCCTTAACCACTTAAGCCTCGGACCAATACGCAGCATAAGACCAGGCCCCTTTTTGCGATTCGGCACTGCGTCGCTTTAACTGACAATTGCGAGATTGTGCGACGTGGCTCCCAAACAAAATTGATGTCCTTTTTTTCCCACAAATAGAGCTTTCTTTTGGTGGTATTTGATCACCTCTGCGGTTTTTATTTTTTGCGCTATAAACAAAAATAGAGCGACAATTTGGAAAAAAATGCAATATTTTTTACTTTTTGCTATAATAAATATCCCACAAAAATATATAAAAAAAAACATTTTTTTCCCTCAGTTTAGGCCGATACGTATTCTACATATTTTTGGTAAAAAAAAAATGCAATCAGCGTTTTTTGATTGGTTTGCGCAAAAGTTATTGCGTTTACAAAATAGGGGGTAGTTTTATGGCATTTTTATAATTTTTTTTTTTTACTATTAATGGCGGCGATCAGCGATTTTTTTCATGACTGCGACATTATGGCGGACACTTTTGACACATTTTTGGGACCATTATCATTTTTACAGCGATCAGTGCAATAAAAATGCACTGGTTACTGTAAAAATTACACTTGCAGTGAAGGGGTTAACCACTAGGGGCGCTGAAGGGGTTAAGTGTGTCTAGGGGAGTGATTACTACTGTGTGGGGGCATGGCTACGAGTGATACTTGACCGATCTCCGCTCTGATTACACAGAGCGGAGATCGGTGACATTGTCAGTAGGGGAGCGGGGAGATGTTGTGTTTACACTAACATCTCTATGCCTCAGTGAGACGATCGCGGGGATCCCCGCGGCGATCGAGTCCACGGGACCCGCAGTCCCACTCACGTCGGGCAGTTAAAGGGGACGTACAGGTACGTGATTGTGACTGTACGAGCCATTATGACGACGTGTATATAAAGTGCATGGTTGTTAAGGGGTTAAACTGAAAAAAAGGCACATTTGCATGTAGCTCTGCTTGTCAGTAAAGTACATTTTACATCCTGTATTTTTATTAAAAATCAATTTACTTAGGATCCTACAAGGCTTTACAGCATCTATTATACAGGGGTCCTAAGTCTTCACATAGTCTTACTACCTCTATGCGCTGTGTACTAAAGGCCTGGGGTGTGGTTCTTGGCTCTGCACCAGAGGAACCCCCTAGGTTCTCTCCACATGTACCCTTTTGGAAAAACCCAAACCTGACCCATTTTTATTTGCACCCCGACCCAATAGTATGGTCGAAATATGGCATTAAAACATTGCAACACGTTACATCTCAGAGCTCTTTGAAGTCCTTCGATGAGTTAAAGGCACTGTACCAACTAACTATTAAAAAGAGGGGAAGAGCTGGGAGGGGATTATCACTGTGCTTACAAATAATAATAGAAACCATATATATAAAAAGTTATAGTTTAATAAGGACAAGATTAAAAACCAAACAAAGCAGTTTGTTGAGTAGTGTTTAACATTTCATTGTGATGGTGGTCACATGGCGAAAGTTCATGTTGAACAGGGATCTCATGTTTGTATATTAACCCAATATATTTTACCTTAAGGCTTCATCAGGGGATATACAAATCAACCAATGACCACGTGAGACTGTACAATAATAGAAAATATAACATAAGCAAAATATATTTCAAAAATAGACATACATCAATGCGTGTAACAAACAAATTTACATAATTTGCCGATGTCCACCCAAAGAGGGAGCTTACCGCCTTAGAATTCCCAGAGAGGGCCACCAACTAACTAATTCACACTCTTTTAGGTATTCACAATTATGATACGGTTTTCAGGTTCAATTTGGCCCCAGGCATATTTCCCTAGAAGCTAGTAATATGAAATTGTTGCTGCGGGATGAGGACCTGGCCAAGCTGTTGTCCACTATATACAAACATTTTTTTCCAGAAACTATAAATCTGATACAGCCCTTTAAAGCAGCTTGGGAAGTTGTAGGGGGGACTTTTGGGAAGCTCCTTTTACCAGATTAGTCTCTGCTAGAGACCGTTTAATACACTTTAAGTTATTTCATAGGGTCTATCTCACACCTGCGAGACTGGCTATGATATTTGGGAACCAATCCTCCCTATGTTGGCGATGTTCCAAACCAGACACAGATTTCATGCATGTTTTTTGGAACTGTCCGGGTAAAGGTCCCTTCTGGAGGGAGGTTTTGGCATGCATTGCTTCTTCCTGCATTTCTTTTCCCCTCTCCATAAAAGTGTGTTTATTAAGTCTGGTTGACTCACTTGCCACTACTAAAGCTATAAAGTACGTACCGTCCTTACACTATTGTTATATTACACCAGGAAGTTGATTATACTATCTTGGAAAAAATCGTCAGCACCCTCTGTGGCAGCATGGAAATCATTCGTGAACAAAGCTGTCCCTTTGTAAAAGGGCACTTATGCATATAATGGGGTGCATTTACCAAGTTTGATAAAGTGTGGAGTGGATAGTTGTCTTTTCTGACTAAATACTGTATGAACTCGCTCTCTCAGCTGTATATTTATGATACATTCTCGTGATGTTTTTTCATAGCTCTAAGGCCTCATTTAGACGAGGCAGATCCGTCGCTACGGAGTCCGCCAGCTCAGCGGGAGATCTCTGTTAATCTCCGCTGAGCCTGCGGATGACAGGTCCCTCTCTGCTCACTGAGCAGGGAGGGGCTTGTCCAGCGCCGCTGTCTCCTATGGAGAGATCGGACAAAAACGGACAGCATGTCCGTTTTCATCAGATCTCACCCGATCTGCCATGGACGGATGGTGACGTATCGCCATCCGTCTGATTTTAGCGGATCGGATTGGATGTCAGCGCATATGTCACCGCTGACATCCGATGCTCCATAGAGAAGCATGGAGCGGCCGTTCAGGTCCTTCGAAAAAACTGACAGGCAGACCTGACCGGTCCGACTGTGTGAAAGGGGCCTAAAGGTGACTGTACATTCCTTGTCCTGACTGGTGGGGGGGGAGATGGGTGTTGGCATATTGTGTGTATCCTGCAGTGAGTGACATGGGGGGGCAGCATTTCACTGGTCTAGGGTTTTTCACCTGGTTGGGTAACATTTAAACACTGGCAACCTTGATGAGGCTACTATTGTACTGTTATTTTTACTTTCTTTGTTTAGTTTTTTCTTTCTTTTTTAATTTTGTATGCTTGTTACCTGTCAGCTTGTATGCTGCAATTTCTTTTGTATACCCTTACAAAATTCAATAAACAGAAGTTTCCCAAAAAAATTAAAAAAATGTATTTACATTTCCGCCTGTCCTTAGCGGCCTCCTGGGAAGGCTTGGCCACCAATGCCTTTCAGGCAACTATTGATGCTGATCTATGACATATTGAGCAGTCCACCTCAAAACTTCTGTGCATATTTTATTCCCATCCATAGCCTTTTTGGTATATGAGACTGGTTGTCTGTCATGTGTCAAACAGCTTGTTAAGAATAAGTAAATGGACAGTAGATTTATGTTTTTTTTTTCTTTCTTTTATGGCATTGACATTGCAGATGGAGATATTACTTGCAATCTGTTAACGCATAAACTTATTTTCTACTAAACCATTTTGTATTAAGCTAAGTATATATTGTTTTCCTTTATTTGGCATTAAGGTTCAAAAATTAAAGTTAGCATCTGATGAAGCGATAAAGCTGCAGAAAGAAACTGATGTTAAATGTCAGCATAAGATTACCGAAATGGTGGCACTGATGGAAAAGCATAAGGTAAACTTAAAGGGAATGTATATTGTTATTGAATATATATTCTTATTTATTATTTTTAAAGTAGTATTAAACTCTCAGCATTTCTTACCTTAAAGTGTCTTTAAAGGCCCAAGGTTTTTTACCTTAATGTATTTTCTGCATTAAAGTAAAAAACCTTCTGTGTCTAGGATCCCCCAGCCCCCCGCTTATACTTACCTGAGACCCATTTCGATCAAGCGCTGTGCAAAAGAGCAGCGACTCTGTGCTCTTTTCCTCCTCACAGGGCAGATTAATAGCAGTAGAAGCCACTGGCTCGTGCTGCTGCTGCTGTAATCAAATCCTATGATGTGGGAGTGGGTGGTGGTGGTGCAAAGCCCTAATGTCTTTGTCTATGGACGCAGCAAGCAGGGCTCAGAAGCAGGCCCCCACAAAGAGGAGCCAGGATGCCTGGTGGGGGACCCAAGAAAAGGAGGATTGGGGCTGCTCAGTGCAAAACAATTGCACAGAGCAGGCAAGTATAACATGGTCATTTTTATTTTATTTTTTAAACTGAACCTTTATTATCAATTCAAGACATTGAGCACAATAAAACAAACATTCCCTAGTAAATTGTTTATTAAAATGCTTACCCCAGCACTTGCAATTTACAATTTCTCATTTGTTCATTGACAGACACAGCCTTCTTATTCAGAACCATAGGGTTATATCGCCTCTATTAGGAGTAGGACTAGGCAGAACAAAAAAACAAACCCCTGGCTACGCCCATGGGCTGTCCTCAGTCAGTATATAACCCCCTCCCTGCTCTAGGTATTGAGTTTTTTTTTTCTGTCTAGTCAGGCGTAAGGACCTGGTTCCCTGCTGGGATCCCTAGTCCTGGGAATTTGTTTGTTATTTTCTCTTTTTCCTGGATGTTTTTTCCGGTGAGTTCTACAATCAACTGCCGGGCTGGGCGACGGACTAGATACTTAGATCCAGAGGGTCACCCCAGTCTGGCCAGCGAGCGCGCGCAGACCTCAGCTACGCGCTAGGTCGGCCTCGACGTAGCCTCACTTGACAGGGGCTGGCCCTGCGAGTTAAACGTCTCGCGAGATCGCATATGACCGGGTCTCGGCCTGTGTCACAGCGTTCCTCATGGCCGACAGCCCCCCCACTTCAGTGGCGAGGAGGATCTGTCTGGGAGCGTTACCTGCGCACTTTGCTGGAGTGGTAAGTAGGGGGCCCCCAGCCTCTCCTTCCCTGGAGGGGTGGGGGGCGCGGGTACTCCCTGGGGTGGTCGGTCCCTCCAGGGTTCTCCTCCATGACACCCCTCCCTCTTTTACTTCCCGGGTGAGACCCAGGCTTCTGGCCTAGGGGCTTTGTGGACACGCTGTTCCCCCCCCCTTCCACCCATGAGTTTGCAACTGGGGGGGACTCATGGGCCCACCTGCTGCATTTGGGACCCAGGAGGTAAGTGACCGGACATCCGCGGACATCTATGCCGTTCCTCCTCTCCAGCCTCTGCTGTGGCTTTTTGGCAGGATCACGACTGCAGGGATTCCGGTCATTCTATTGGCTCCGGATGGGTCCCGGTGGTCTGGGTACGCTGACCGGGTGTGCCCGGTCACCAACGTTCCTTGGTGACTGCCTCTCGGGTAGGACTTACTGTCCCACGGACCGTTCTTCCATCCTGCTTTAGAGTCGCTGGTTATTAATGGCCTGGTTGTGATGGGCCAGGTGCTGCAGTTTCCAACACTGCTGATGGGGGGGATGAGAAGGAAGGTGCCTCGAGTACCATTGAGGCCCAGGTGTCAGCCTGGGTGGTCTTCTTCAGCATCTCCTGGTCTCGCACTTCCTGGTGTGTACCTTTTTATTCCAGAGGTTAGACGTCTGCTTCCACCAGTGCGGTTTCTTCTACCGCCGTGGGATCTGAACTTGGTGATTTTGGTTCTCCAGAAGCCTCTCTATCTCTCTCTCAAAATATTCGGGAGATTCCACTGCTTACTCTGTCTCGGAAGGTGGCCTCTTGGTGGCTATCACCTCTGCTCACAGGGTGTCAAAAAGGGGTGGTGTTATCTTGTCGTTCACCTTACTCAGGTTAAGGTGGTGCTTTGCCCCTTTTTACAGAGTTTCGTCCTTGGATTTCCATTTGAATAAGGACATCGTGTTGCCTTTCTTGTGTTCCTCGTTAGCACTTTCCAAGGAATTTGCCTTATCTGCCCTGAATGGTTTTTTGCGGACGGGCCAAGAAAGGGGCTGTCTGTTTTTTACTGCGACCCTTCTCTGGTTGGAGGGCTATTCTGTCAGGGATCGGGTGCCTCCTTCCCTGTTGCGGCGCATTCTTCTCAGGCACTTAATGCTTCTTGGGCCTTCTGTCATCATGCGTCCGTTGTGCAAGTTTGGTGTACATTTTCACATGTCTACGAAATGGATGGTTTGGCATCTGCGGATGCCTCCTTTTGGCCGCAAGTTTTTGCAGGCTGCTGTTTAGGGGGTCTATTCCTTCTTGAAGGGGTAGCGTTCAGGTTGGGTTCCAACTGGTCCTGTGTGGAGCTCTTGTTAACTGGATGGCTCTTGTGTTAGCCTTGGGAATTTTCGTTGCCCCACCCCTCATGTTTGGCACTGCTTTGGGACGTCCCTGTGGTTCTGAATAAGAAGGCTGTGTCTGTCAATGAACGAATGAGAAAATAGGATTTTTTACTTACCTTAAAATCCTTTTTCTCTGAGTTTATTGACAGACACAGCACCCACCCCTCTATGGAGTTTTTTGATACTTTTACTGCTTATATATACTGACTGAGGACGGCCCCTGGGCGTAGCCAGGGGTTTGTTTGTTTTTTTGTTCTGCCTAGTCCTACTCCTAATAGAGGCAATATAACCCTATGGTTCTGAATAAGAAGGCTGTGTCTGTGAGTGAACTCAGAGAAACTGAGTTTACGGTAAGTAAAAAATGTCAGTGCAGATTTCTTCAACTTCTGGTCCTAACAGGAAATAATTAACAGTGGACAGTGCAGTATCAAACCAGTCTTTCAGCTTGGAGAAGGGAGGGGCAGGGGAATGCCTTGCCATCCTAGGCTATGGGACTGTGTGTTTTTATTGATGCACACAGTGTAGGATGACACAGCTGTAGTCCCTGTATGCAAGGGTGGCTCCATATGATACTGCAAGAGAAAGGAGCTAACCTGAAACAGTCAACCTGGCATTCTTAATAAGAGCCTGTGACATCTCCCACCGTTCTTTTGACCTCCCAATAAACACAGGAAGATTACGGTGGGGGACAGGGGAGGAGGGGGGTCCTAAATGGAAGAGGATTTCCCCTAACAGAAGATGCATCAGCACAAGGGATACATCCTACTGACTGTAAGTTACGTTCCTTGTGCTGATTTTTGCGGTTTTTCATTTGGCTGCACTAAGGCTTTAAATGGAAACAGGCAAGAATTAAAAGATAAAGAAGCGGCATACTCAGTAAGTGATTGAATCAACAGCTGAAAATGCTTAAAGCTGAGGATTTAATTATCACTTTAAGATTAAAAAAATATATATTTATTTCTATTCAAATTAATATGCAAGATTAAAAACAAACAAGAGAACACCCTGACCTTGTGGATTGCAGTCAGGATTCAAGCTCTCTAAAGCAGGCATGTCCAAAGTCCGGTCCGCGGGCCAATCGCGTAGGGTTGCCACCTTATCCCTTTAAACCTCAACACATATGAATTACACAGGTTATGTGGCTGATTAAGGTGGTAATTAAACTCACTTGGTGCCTTATCTGCATTAAATTAGCCTCAGAACCTGTATAATTCATATGTGTTCGGGTTTAAAGGGATGAGGTGGCAACCCTACAATCGCGGCCCACGATCCGGTTTCGGACGGCCCGCCTGTTAATTTTGACATATATATCTTTTGTGGCCCCCAACAAATCCCTGAGCGCCGGGGGCTACAAAAAATATAAATGTTTGCTGCCTTGGAGGAGACGGGACGGGTGCCGTACATGATACAGGAGTATTTCCTGTTTTCACAGCATCCTGTGTAAAAGGAAGTCCCGTCTCCTGAGCTGCCATTGGACAACTTTTCTGTCCATCACAGGAGGAGGGACTTTTAATTAAAGAGGCAGCCGAGAAAACAGGAGTTTCTCCTGTATGTCTGTTGGCGCTCGTCCCGCCCCCTCCCTGTCTCCTCAAGGCTGCAGATGGACATGAATCAGGCTGCACTGACGACAATGGTGATGTCAATGTGGGTGCTGCATTCATGGCAATGGAGTGGGTACTGCATTCATGGCAATGGAGTGGGTGCTGCATTCATGGCAATGGAGTGGGTGCTGCATTCATGGCAATGGAGTGGGTGCTGCATTTGTGGCAATGGAGTGGGTGCTGCATTTGTGGCAATGGAGTGGGTGCTGCATTTGTGGCAATGGAGTGGGTGGTGCTGCATTTGTGGCAATGGAGTGGGTGCTGCTGCACTCGTGGCAATGGAGTGGGTGCTGCTGCACTCGTGGCAATGGAGTGGGTGCTGCTGCACTCGTGGCAATGGAGTGGGTGCTGCCCTCGTGGCAATGGAGTGGGTGCTGCCCTCGTGGCAATGGAGTGGGTGCTGCCCTCGTGGCAATGGAGTGGGTGCTGCCCTCGTGGGAATGGAGTGGGTGCTGCCCTCGTGGCAATGGAGTGGGTGCTGCCCTCGTGGCAATGGAGTGGGTGCTGCCCTCGTGGCAATGGAGTGGGTGCTGCCCTCGTGGCAATGGAGTGGGTGCTGCCCTCGTGGCAATGGAGTGGGTGCTGCCCTCGTGGCAATGGAGTGGGTGCTGCCCTCGTGGCAATGGAGTGGGTGCTGCCCTCGTGGCAATGGAGTGGGTGCTGCACTCGTGGCAATACGGTGGGTGTTGCATTCATGGCAATACGATGGGTGCTACATTCATGGCAATTTGGTGGGTGCTGCATTCATGGCAATACGGTGGATGCTGCATTCATGGCAATGGAGTGGGTGCTGCATTCATGGCAATGGAGTGGGTGCTGCATTCATGGCAATTTGGTGGGTGCTGCATTCATGGCAATTTGGTGGGTGCTGCATTCATGGCAATTTGGTGGGTGCTGCATTCATGGCAATACGGTGGGTGCTGCATTCATGGCACTTGTGAGGCTGCAGATGGGCACTGATTAGGCTGCATTGATGGGCACTGACCCTTATTTTGCTTCACAGTTCTTTATTTCAAATGTAAGATTTCTTCCTGAAACTTCCTTTTTAAAGTTAAGGTGCGTGTTTTAAGCCGATAAATATGGTATATCCAAATAACACGCTTAAGCTCATCTCTTCACCACACACAGCCACAAAGGCAAGAGAATTTGTGTTGGGCAGTGTATTAGTGCTCGAACGAACACACTTCGACCAAATTTTAATGGTTTAAAGAATGTCAGGCAAAATAGTCGGCCCTCAAGCATGTTCACTTCATCAAATCTGGCTCTCTTTGAATAAAGTTTGAACACCCCTGCTCTAAAGCCTTGTGCACACTATGAGTTTTTTTTCCGTTCAACCCGGAAAAAAAACTGTCAGCTCCAGTCGGGAGCCGCTGTAATGCCACGTACACATGATCAGAATTTCCGACAAATGTTCGATGTGAGCTTTTGGTCAGATATTCCGACCTTGTGTAGGCTCCATCGGACATTTGTTTGAGAGCAGGTTCTAAATTTTTGCGACAACAAAAGTTCTTGTCGGAAATTCCGATCGTGTGTATCCAATTCCGACGCACAAAAATCCTACGCATGCTCGGAATCAATTCGAGGCATGCTCAGAATCATTGTACTTCATTTTTCTCGGCTCGTTGTAGTGTTGTACGTCTCCGGGTTCTTGACGTTCGGAATTTCCCGAGCAACATTTGTGTGACCGTGTGTATGCAAGACAAGTTTGAGCGAAAATCCAATAGAAAAAAACACGGTTTTGTTGTCGGAAATTCCGAGAGTGTGTACGCGGCATTATGCTAAGCTGTTGTGTTCTGACAAGGGGGCGGGCCCCAACCCCCCCCCCCCCCCCCCCCCCGCAGGAACACTCCGATCAGGTGATCGGGAGTCGTCGATTTCTGGTTGTCCAGCATGCTCGTCCAACAGAAGCCAGCCAAATGTCCAGTTTCTGTCAGGGTGGCATACACACAGGCCGAATGTCGGATGTTTTTTTGTTTTTCTTTAAAGGGGTTGCTCCACCGGAATTTTTTTTTTTAAAGCCAGCAGCTGCAGCAGCTGCTGGCTTTTAATATTTGGACACTTACCTGTCCTGGAGTCCAGCGACGTCCGCAGCAGAGGACGAGCGACCGCTCGTCGCTCTGCTGCTCCCTCCACCATCCTCGCTGAGGGAACCAGGAAGTGAAGCCCTGTGGCTTCATGCCCGGTTCCCTACGGCGCATGCGCGAGTCGCGCTGCGCCGTTCTGATTGGTGCTCCTGTGTTCTGGGAGCCGAGTGTCTCCCAGAACACCAAGGGAAGTCTGCGGGAAGTGACGTAACTCCCGCAGATTCCCGGAGACAGGACTCCCGGATGTGGGTGAAAATACCTGTCTTAGACAGGTATCTTCACCCCCCTCCCCCCTGAAAGGTGTCAATTGTGACACCGGAGGGGGGGAGGGTTCCAAATAGCAAAAGTTGCTATTTAGGGTGGAGCTCCACTTTAACTGCCCGATGTCTCCCGACATTCGGCCTGTGTGCAGGAGGCTTTATCCCAGATCTGAATGTTGACAAATAACGTCCTTATCTCTGTCTCTTGTATAAGTTTAACCACTTCAGCCCCGGAAGATTTGACTGCTCAATGACCAGGCCATTTTTTGCGATACAGCACTGCGTCGCTTTAACCACTTCAGCCCCGGACCATTTGGCTGGCCAAACACCAGACCACTTTTTACAATTTGGCACTGCACTGCTTTAACTGGTAATTGTGCGGTTATGCAATGTTGTACCCAAATGAAATTTGCATCCTTTTTTCCCCACAAATAGAGCTTTCTTTTTATTTTTTTGCGATATAAACGGAAAAAGACCGAAAATTTTGAAAAAAATTATATTTTCTACTTTTTGTTATAAGAAAAATCCAATAAACTCAATTTTAGTCATACATTTAGGCCAAAATGTATGTCTTTGGTAAAAAAAAATTCAATAAGCGTATATTTATTGGTTTGCGCAAAAGTTATAGCGTCTACAAACTAGGGTACATTTTCTGGAATTTACACAGCTTTTAGTTTATGACTGCCTCTCTCATTTCTTGAGGTGCTAAAATGGCAGGGCAGTACAACCCCCCCCCCCACACACACACACACACACACACACACACACACACACACACACACACACACACACACACAAATGATCCCATTTTGGAAAGTAGACACCCCAAGGAAATTCCTGAGAGGCATGTTGAGCCCATTGAATATTATTTTTTTTTGTCCCAAGTGATTGAATAATGACAAAAAATATATATATATTTTTTTTTTTACAAAAATATGTCACTAGATAATATATTGCTCACACATGCCATGGTTATATGTGGATACATTCTGCTGCTTCTCCTGAGTACACATACAGGACCCCAAAAACCAAGCACCACCTTCAGGATTTCTAAGGGCGTAAAGTTTTGATTTCACTCCTCACTACCTATCACAGTTTCGAAGGCCAAAAAATGCCAAGATAGCACAAAACCCCCCCATTTTGAAAAGTAGACACCCCAAGCTATTTGCTGAGAAGCATGGTGAGTATTTTGCAGCTCTCATTTGTTTTTGAAAATTAAGAAAATAATATTTTTTTATTTTTTCAATTTTCAAAACTTTGTGACACAAAGCGAGATGTGCAAAATACTCACCATACCTCTCAGCAAATGGCTTGGGGTGTCTACTTTCCAAAATGGGGTAATTTGGGGGGGTTTGTGCCATCTGGGCATTCCATGGCCTCCGAAACTGATAGGCAGTGAGGAGTGAAATCAAAAATTCACACCCTTAGAAGGCCTGAAGGCGGTGCTTGGTTTTCGGGGTCCCGTACTCGGCTAGGCTCGCAAAAAGTCTCACATGTGGTATCCCTGTTCTCAGGAGAAGCAACAGAATGTATTTTGGGGTGTAATTTCACATATGCCCATGGCATGTTTGAGCAATCATTTAGTGACAACTTTGTGCAAAAAAAAAATAATTGTTTCCCGCAACTTGTGTCAAAAAATAGAATATTCCATGGACTTGACATGCCTCTCAGAAAATAGCTTGGGGTGTCTACTTTCCAAAATAGGGTCATTTGGGGGGGGTTTTGAACTGTCCTGGCATTATATGCACAACATTTAGAAGCTTATGTCACACATCACACACTCTTCTAACCACTGGAAGACAAAGCCCTTTCTGACAAATATTTGTTTTTTGAAAGAAAATTACTTAGAACCCGCAAACATTATATATTTTTTTAAAGCAAAGGCCCTACAGATTAAAATGTTGGGTGTTGCATTTTTTTTTAACACAGTTTTTTTACGCAGCGATTTTTCAAACGCATTTTATTTTGAAAAAACACACTTTTTTTAATTTTAATGCATTAAATTCATTATCTATATTGCCCAAATGTTTTATGAAATAAAAAAGATGATCTTAGGCCGAGTACATGGATACCAAACACGACATGCTTTTAAATTGCGCACAAACGTGCAGCGGCGACAAACTACATATATTTTTAAAGGCCTTTACAGGTTACCACTTTAGATTTACTGAGAAGGTCTACTGCTATAATTACTGCCCTCGATCTGACCTTCGTGGTGATGCCTCACATGCATGGTGCAATTGCTGTTTACATATGACGCCAGACCGACGCTTGCGTTCGCCTTTGCGCGAGACCAGAGGGGGGGGGACAGGGGTGCTTTTATTTTATTTATTTTAATTATTTATTTTGCTTTTTTATTTTATTTTTTAACTTTTTTATCATTTTTATTGTTATCTCAGGGAATGTAAATATCCCCTATGATAGCAATAGGTAGTGACAGGTACTCTTTTTTGAAAAATGTGGGGTCTATTAGACCCTAGATCTCTCCTCTGCCCTCAAAGTATCTGACCACACCAAGATCGGTGTAATAAAATGCTTTCCCAATTTCCCAATGGCGCTGTTCATGTCATGAAATGCTCGTAGCTTCCGGTTTCTTAGGCCATAGAGATGATTGGAACCATTCTGATCAGCTCTATGGTCAGCTGGCAGAACCACCAGCTGCATTTTCAGGTTCCCTGTTGGAACAGGAGAGCCAGAGAAGACCATGGAAGATGGTGGGGGGGGGGACGTTTCCTTCCACTGCTTGTAAAAGCAGTCTAGAGGCTAATTAGCCGCTAGGATTGCTTTTACATGAAAGCCGATCACTGGCTGAAAAGAATGATACCAAGATGATACCTAAAACCACAGGCATCATTCTGGTATACCCACTCAAAGTCCAGCAACATACCAGTACGTTTCTGGTCCTTGTTGGGCATATATTGTAATCTTTTTTTTCATGCAGCCTGGGGGCTAAACGAAAAAATAGGTTGATCGGTGGGTATGCCCACCATTAGAATACCTCCCTTAATCCACCCTCTTCTAATGATGGGCATACATGCACCATTTTGTTTTTAACTGTGGTGGTGAAATCACCTCCTACAGCGCTGGAGTCGTTAATTTACGTATCGTGGGAGCAAATGCTGTTGCTGTCAAGATAAATAAATCAGTGCTACAGCTGAATGGCGTACCTGCTAAGCAAATGATGGTTAACAATAAATCAAAGTAACATTACAGTACAACAGTAAGACATACCATACCTGCAAAGCAAATACAAGAAAAAAAACATAGTAAAATTTTTTCGAGTGTGAGCAGGCCTTAGCTACATGCGGGGTCGGCCACGACATACCCCGTGGCTCCAGGGGTGGCTGGTGAGCTATATGCTCCGGGGTTCACATATAACTGGGCTGCTTGCTGTCTCAGCCACAGTGAACCGTGGTCGACAGCTACTCCATACTGCTCGGATGTAGGTCTGTCAGGAACGCGCCAGCAGTCTTCGCAGGACGGGTAAGTACTTTTCCTCCTTTCTTGGCAGGTTGGAACAGCTGAGCATTCCTGGGGAGGTCGTTTAGGGGGTCTCTCACCCTTCCTTTCTTCTCTCCCTGTCCTTTCCCTCCTCCCCATACTCTGTTGGGTTGGGCCTGCTGTGTTCTGGCCGGGGGTCCTCCGGGGGGGCTCAGTGTCCTGGCTGGGGGCTGCGGGGTGTCCAGGGTCCGCTCTCCATGTGGGGTGTCGTTTGGTGCCATGGGGGGGGCCTCCGCGCTGAGGCCCAGTGTGTTCACAGCCTTTTTTCTTTTTACTTCAGGAAATGTTTGGCGGCCAATTTGGCGCACACGGCAACATTTTTTTGTGGCCGAACTTGTTTTTAATGCTGAGCAGCGGCGGCCATTTTCTTGTAGTCCGCGCACTTTTACACAGGGGTGGCTGGCGGCCATTTTCATGTAGCTCCAGCTTTGTTTTTTGCCTCTAGCGGTGAAAATGTCCCTTCTGAACGGCGCGAATAGCGCAGAACACCTCAGGCAAAGGAATACACCGCAGCTATGACAGGTTGCAGACATATGGGGAGAGCGGACGGCGGCGCTGTGCGGCACCTGGGTCAGAGCGGTGAGTCCCTCAGTCTCAGCAGCTAGGAGGGTGGACCCAATGTACCTTGCCTTGGTCCCTATGGGGGTCAGGCAAGTGTGGGTTTGCATGGCGTCAGAAGCTGGCGTTTTCTTCCCTGACATCCCTGTGGTGGCAACCGGTGCCCTGTTCCTGGGGTGTGTATGCCTTGCTGGTGGGCCTGGAGTCCCATATTACCAGTGTAGAAGTGGTGTGCGGACGTAAGGGGGGTAAAAACGCCCCCTCTCTCCACCATCTTCCGGGAAAAAATTTCTGATTCAGACTCAAGCCTTGCTGTGGCAGATGTCTCCTGCTCTGACTTGTCAGCAGATGCAAACCAGGACCCTTCGGACAGTGTGAACTGCGTGCTTGCTTGCTTCCGTGTCCGGGTCAGTGCAAAAGGGCACTTGTTGGAGCACTTATCACCACGTGCGGGATCCCCAATAAAATGGAGCTGACGGCGAGGGCATCTATTAAGGTGTCGGTCCCTTCTGGATCCCACTAGCCGACCCACACCGCTAGGAGGTTTTCTTACCTAGCTTATTTGATAAGTTTTAAACTCTACGAATGGGAGCGGCCGCAGCATTCCAAAAGAATTGCATGGCTGTCCGTTATCTTTTTGGGGAGTGTTTCCTGAAAAGGGACATCTCCCCCCGATGGGGCCACCCGGCATCCGGGGAATTACCACGGTAGGGGCCCCTGTCTTTAGGTACCCTGCAGACAGAAGGACCGAGGCGGTGGCCCGGTTCTTTTTCATGGTATTGGGGTCAGCATGGCGGTCACTGTTGGCCACGACCCTGGTGTCTCTGGCGCTTCCTTGAATGGGCAAGATCGCTGCACCATGCTTGATATAGCAACAGGCTTCCCCGATCTGCATGATAGCGGGCCAGTTGGTTCATGGCCTCAGGTAGGTCTGCAATGCGGCCTTTGATACAGCTCAGCGGCTGCCCAGAATGTTCAGTATCTGCGGTGGGGCTCCACCGCATGATTTGTCTGATATGCTGGTCTGCGGACCAGACGTCCAAGAAGACTCGGATTTGCTCTTCCAGGGTTGGGGGCTTTTTGGAGCCTCACTGGATGACATTGAAAATGTTGTTTGGGGTGGGAGCACAGCGCTCCCACAATCCAGAAAGAGTAGGGAGCTATGCCGTAGGCCAGGGCCCCCCTTTTTTTCCACTCACAAGCGTTTTTTTCTTTCCGCCGGACCCGCAGGTGAGCGTTTCCAGGCCGACAAGGGGCCAGCTGAGGGGATAAGAATCTCCCTGGGTTCGCAAAAGCCAGACAGCCTGCAAACAAATCTGCGACTACATGAAGGGCTGTCCCTGCCTGACTTTGCGAGTTGGCAGCTCGGTGGACTTCCCTGCTTTCCGACCAGTGGGTTTGCACAATGGTTCCATCAGGGTGCAAGATAGATTTTCTTCTTGTCCACAAAATAACAGATTTTTTCTCTACAACCTTCATCTTCTTCCGGCTCGTCGGAACGCCCTGTTTGGGGCAGTGCAGGACCTGCTGAAGCACGGGGTAATAGCTCCTGTGCCGCTGCCGGAAAGGCTTCAAGGTTTCTACTCCAATCTGTTTGTAGTTCCACAGTAGGACGGGGTTCGTCCAATCCTGGACCTCAAGGCCCTCAACTCCTTTGTAAAAGTACAAAGGTTCAGGATGGAATCGGGTCGCTGCTCTCCATCCGGGGTTTTTTTTTCTGGCCTCCTTGGACATCAAGGATGCATATTTACAGGTCCCCATATATGTCGGGCATCAGAAAATTCAGATTTTTGCAGTCGGGGTCGGTCACTACTAATTTGTGGCTCTCTTTTGGCCTGGCATCGGCACCAAGGGTTTTCTCCAAGGTGCTCACCGCGATCCTGGCCTTGCTGTGACAGCGTGGGCTTCCTGGATGACCTCCTTCTGAGGGCTGCTTCGGACTCAGAATTAAAGGAGGATGTGGCGATGACAGTTAGACCCTTCGAAAATATGGTTGGGTACTGAACTTCCAGAAGTCGGTGTTGGTGCGGATTCGGTGCCTGGAGTACCTGGGTTTGATTCTGCTCTCTTCAGAGGCAAGAGTTTTTTTCTACCTGTGAAAATTGTAGGCTTTTCAGGCAGCAGTGAAGCTGTTGGCATCCCGCAGGTGGTCGTTGCTGCGCTTTTGCATGTGAGTCCTGAGTATCATGGTAGCCTCCTTCGAGGCAGTACCGTATGCTCCTATTCCATACTCGAGTCTTGCTAAAGGAGATCCTGTCCAAAGGGACAAGTCTCCGTTGTCCCTGGATTGTCAAATCCGGGTGGGCCACCTAGTCAGACTTCCTCTGGTCTGGTGGCTGAAATCTCTGGCTCTTCAGTCCGGAAGGTCGTTCCTGCCTTTTCACTGGACGGACAACACCACGACGGTGGCATATGTCAACCATCTAGGAGGACCAAGCAGCTCGGCTGCAGCATTGGAGGTCGCTCACATCCTGCAGTGGGCTGAACGGAGCGTGCCGGCTCTATAGGCGTGTACATTCTGGGTGTAGTATCTGGCAGCTGACTACCTAAGTCACCAGATGCTGGACCAAGGAGAATGGTCGCTACACCCGGATGTGTTTCAACTCTTTTGCCTGAGATAGGGCACGCCGGCCATGGATCTCCTGGCTTCTCGATTCAATCGGAAGGTATTGAAGTTTGTGGCCAGGGCCAAGGATCCCTGGGCGGACGCGATGGGCGCATGGGTGGCCCCGTAGGGTCAGTATTGGCTAACTTATACCTCTTCCCCACAGATTTTTCTCCCTCGTGTGCTCCACAGAGTGGGGACTGAGGGCATTCCGGGGATTCTAATTGCCCCAGATTGGCCTTGGCGTTCCAGGTACGCCGACCTAGTGCGCCTGGTGGCGGATGCCCCTTTGGTCCTATACTTCATCCTGCTTTACAGTCGCTGGCTTTAACGACTTGGTTGTTGAAAGTCAGGTTCTGGGGGACTGAGGCCTGTTGGATTCAGTAATTTCCTCCATGCTGAGGGCACAGAAGTCTTCTTCTCGGAAGATCTATCATTGCACGTGGGAGGCCTACATCTCTGTGTCAGTAGATGGGTTGGCGCCCACGGGCATAGTCGGTTTCCAGGATCCTACTGTTTTTATAGCGTGGTGTGGATCAAAAACTCGCCTTAACCACTTCTCTACTGTGCACGAAAACCCCCTTCCTGCCCAAGCCATTTTTCAGCTTTCAGCGCTGTCACACTTTGAATGACAATTGCGCGGTCGTGCGACGTGGCTCCCAAACGAAATTTGCGTCCTTTTTTCCCCACAAATAGAGCTTTCTTTTGGTGGTATTTGATCACCTCTGCGGTTTTTATTTTTTGCGCTATAAACAAAAGAAGAGCGTCCAGTTTGGAAAAAAAACACTATTTTTTAATTTTTGCTATAATAAATACCCATTTTTTTTTTTTTTAATAAAATTTTCCTCAGTTTAGGCCGATACGTATTCTTCTACATATTTTTGGTAAAAAAAAAAATCGCAATAAGCGCGTATTGATTGGTTTGCGCAAAAGTTATAGCGTGTACAAAATAGGGGATAGATTTATAGCATTTTTATTTTTTATTAGTAATGGCGGCGATCTGCGATTTTTAATTGTGACTGCGATATTGCGGCGGACACATCGGACACTTTTGACACATTTTTGGGACCATTCACGTTTATACAGCGATCCCTGCTATAAAAATGCATTGATTACTGTATAAATGTGATTGGCAGGGAAGGGGTTAACCACTAGGGGGCGGGAAGGGGTTAAATATGTTCCCTCAATGTGTTCTTACTGTGGGGGGAGGTGACTGACTGGGGGAGGTGACCGATGGTTGTCCCTATGTACAAGGGACACACCATCGGTCCCCTCTCCCTCACAGGACGTGGATCTCTGTGTTTACACACAGAGATCCACTTTCCTGCTCGTTTCCCGGGCAATCGCGGCCGCCGGGCACGCGCACCGGGGCCTTGTGAACGCGGCGGGCGCACGCCGCTGGCGGCAAGCGCGTGCCTCCTAGCTCGTTTTTAAAGGGAGGACGTCATATGACGTCCTCCCAGAACGAGAGTATCCTCCGCCCGCCGTCAATTGACAGTGGGCGGGGGACAAGTGGTTAAAGCACCATTAAGGGACAGTTTTCAACCTTGGCTGTTTTCTTTAAACTACCCTTGGCGGCTCATTCACTGGTGAGTACGTTTGCGCAAGGGGTCCGACATGTGGCTCCTCCGTTTCGGCCACCACTACCTCCGTGCGGTTTGAATTTGGTACCCTCTGTACTTCAGTAACCTCCTTTTGAGAACATCAGAGAGATTCCTCTTTTGACACTCTCAGAAAGTTGCCTTTCTGGTGGCTATTACCTCTGTCAGGAGGGTTTATAAATGGCGTCCTTGTCTTGCAAGTCCTCCTGCTTGATCCTCCTGCTTGATCCTCCATACGGATAAGCGGTGCTACACCCGCAGCCTTCGTTTCTTCTGAAGGTGGTCTTGGCTTTTCTTTTGAATAAGGACATTGTCGAATCCCAAAGAGATTACATTCCTTAAACGTGTTCTGCAGTGTTCTACACATCTGTCTGCTACGGTGACTGGCCCATGGATGGGCCTGGCGGTGTCATCGGCCTCCATTTTCGATGAATCAGACGGATTGTGATTCAGGCCTATGCCTTTAGAGGGCGGGCGCCTCCCCTTCCTGTCTCGACTACCGCAATTGTTGCCTCCTGGCCTTTTCTGTATCAAGCATCTGTTTCACAGGTGTGTAAGGCGGCGACCTGGTCGTCCGTTAATACCTTCACTAAGTTTTACAAGGTTGGTGTGTATGCATCTTCGGATGCTTGCTTCGGCCACATGGTTTTGCAGGCGGCTGTTTGAGATTGCATCTCCTCCGTTTAGGCGGCTGTTTGAGATTGCATCTCCTCCGTTGAGGAGCTCTGGTTGTTTGGGGTGAAGTTGTTTAATTGCTGTTCCCACCCCTTGTTTTTTTCACTGCTTGGGGATGTCCCACAAGTCAAGAATTATAAGGAGCTGTGTCCGTCCATGGACGAAAGAGAAAATAGGATTTTTGTACTCACCGTAAAATCCTTTTCTCTGAAGTCCATGTACGGACACAGCACCCTCCCCTCTTTTTTAGGTTTGTACTGCTTTTTGACGAACTGAGCTGCTACGTGCAGTGTGAGGGGTTATGACCAGAGGGACCACCCCCTGGGCGAGGCTGTTCAGCTTTGCTAAAGTTACATGTTTTAAATGTCTAACATGTCTGCCTAGTCCTCTCCTAATAGACAGAACATAACCCACAAGTCAAGAATTATAAGGAGCTGTGTCCGTCCATGGACTTCAGAGAAAAGGATTTTACGGTGAGTACAAAAATCCTATTTTTTTTTTTTATGCAATCTGTACCTAAAATATATATATATGCCGAACCATGGGGGCAATCCACCCCAAAAGTTAGGAGCAAATCGCTCTTCCACCCCTGCCCCTATGCTTCGGCATATATGCTCTTTTTTTTTTAACTGTGGTGGTGAAATCACCCCCTACTGCGCTAGAGTCACGGCTTTATGTATCGTGGGAGCAAACGCTGTTGCTGTCAAAATAAATCAATCCACGCTGCAGCTGAATGGCGTACCTGAAAACAAAAAAATGTTTAACAATAAAACACAGTAAACCGTAAAGTATAAAAAAATTACATACCGTATTTTTCCGTGTATAAGACGCTATTTTTTCCTAAAATAATAGCCTGTAATACGAGCTGCGTCTTATACACGGTCAGTCAGCCTGGGAGACAGCCGAGCAGGTGCGTCGCGGCCCATAGCTTGTCAAGCGGCTTCCTCCAATCACGAGCCGTATGTTACTGACGTCAGCTGGAGCTAGAGGTGGAGGTGGAGAGTGAGCAGATGCAATGCCATTGGAAGTGAAGAGTGCACAGATGCAACAGGGACTGGAGTGTTCTGAGCCCAAGATGTCAGAAAATAGTAAAAGTAAGTGATTGTCTTACTCTGCCAAATCAAACCAAATGTAGCCAGCTATGCAAAAAAGAGCTGCAAAGAAACAGTTTGGACTTGCCTCCACTGAGTGTATGATCAGACAGTGGAGAAAACAGGAAGAACAACCCCTGCATGATATACTAGTATTTAAACGTTACCTGCGGTAATTGCTAAATAAAAATGTGTTCTGTTTTACCTATGTGTAAAATATTGATTTCTTAATTTTGGGTTGGAAAAGTGGAGGGCGTCTTGTACATGGGGGCGTCTTGTACACGGAAAAATACGGTACCTGAAAAGCAAACATGATAAAACATTGCAGTTAAGCATAGAATACAGTAAAAAAAGAGCAGAACAATAGAGAGAGAGAACAATAAAACGATAACTATTTTGGTTTTCCTATTTTATATATATATATATATATATATATATATATATATATATATTACACTTATTTGTAACTGTAACTGTTATGCCACGTACACACGATCGGAAATTCCGACAAGAAAACCGTGATGTTTTTTTCCGACGGAATGTTGGCTCAAAGTTGTGTTGCATACACACGGAGTACAGATCAAAAAATCATCAGCGCTAAGAACCAATGACAGTGTTAAACAATGTAAAATGGATGGGAAGGGGGGGGAGTAGGGGGTGGAAGTGTGGTGTGGCAAATAAAAAATAGTCAATAGTCAGACCGCCCAGTGCTGCATGGTAACTTATGGCTGGAACGCAAACATAAACATACAGAAAAAACACCTCAAAAACCAGCGCACAATAGGCTTCAATGCAATTATGAAAATGGCAGATGGCCCTTTATTATATAAAAATCAAGTTAGTTAGCAGGGGACTTGGCAAGTTCCTGTGTAAATGTACAACATACAAAAAAGTCAAAAACTGAATGTATATAAAAACAGGAGATAATATGTAAAAAGAATGTATAAAATTGGGACCTGACATCCACTGACGAGAGGAGCTGAATCCAGGCTGTAGAAGATCAGCATATGTGCCTGCAGCGTGCGGGGGCAGGGCAAATGAGAACACAGCCACCTGGCTCACTGGAGCTCAAGTGAGCCTGTAGATGAAAGACCCACAGGAAAGCGGAAGGTACAGGGACTTGTAGTGCAATTGAGACGGCAGGTTGTCATCTGATGATATGGAAGCCGTGATGGAATTAAGCAGGGTGGCACAAGGTACATGAGAGCAGACAGGCTGAGGTCTGCAGTCCTCTGCGGGTGGGCGTGACATTAGAGCTATCCAGAAGCTCCTCCAGCCACCATCCCCCCAGGACACGATACCATCCGGGTGACACTGTCCTTTCACCATCAGTGCTTTGTCTTCCTGCCTTGTGGATTTCTCCCTTCCGGAGTCACGGATTTGCGGCTTCCAGCCCTCCCCCCTGCTTCCTCCCGCTGGCCACGCAGCTGGTCTGCTTTCACCAGCGGAAGTGCTGCCTGATTGTGCTCACCACACACCGCACAGAGTGCTCTCCTGGATCGTCCACCCGCAGAGGACTGCAGACCTCAGCCTGTCTGCTCTCATGTACCTTGTGCCACCCTGCTTGATTCCATCACGGCTTCCATATCATCGGATGAGAACCTGCCATCTCAGTTGCACTACAAGTCCCTGTACCTTCTGCTTTCCTGTGGGTCTTTCATCTACAGGCTCACTTGAGCTCCAGTGAGCCAGGTGGCTGTGTTCTCATTTTCCACTCCCCCGCACGCTGCAGGCACATATGCTGATCTTCTACAGCCTGGGTTCAGCTCCTCTCGTCAGTGGATGTCAGGTCCCAATTTTATATATTCTTTTTACATATTATCTCCTGTTTTTATATTCATTCAGTTTTTGACTTTTTTGTATGTTGTACATTTACATAGGAACTTGCCAAGTCCCCTGCTTGACTAACTTGATTTTTATATAATAAAGGGCCATCTGCCATTTTCATAATTGCATTGAAGCCTATTGTGCGCTGTTTTTTGATGTGTTTTTTGCATACACACGGTCACACAAATCTTGTCGGAAATTCCGACCGTCAAGAACGCGGTGACGTGCGACGAGCCGAGATCAATGAAGTTCAATAGGCAGTTTGGCTCTTCTGCTTGATTCTGAGAATGCGTGTTTTTTGTGCGTCGGAATTGCATACAGACGATCGGAATTTCCGACAAGAACTTTTCTGGTCAGAAAATTTGAGAACCAGCTCTCAAATTTTTGTTGTCGGAAATTCCAACAGAAAATGTCCGATGGAGCCTACACACGGTCGGAATTTCCGACCAACAGCTCACATCGAACTTTTCTTGTCGGAATTTCCGATCCTGTGTACGCGACATAACGGTTCGGTTCCAGGTTCGGGTCTCTCAAAATGCGATGGCATCTTGGGAGACCCTGTGAAAGTGTCCTATTCTGTGCAGTGCTGTACCCTACGCTAATACTCCACTAGTGTATGGTAGCTTTCAAAACATTCACCAATGCAAAGACCAGGATTGTGAGGATAGCGTGGACAATAATAGCAGGTGTCACGCCTATATCCGCGCTTGCTACAGACACAACATCTTCTTTGGGGGGCTCGTTGGGTAGGGGTACCAGGGAGGACATGCAGTAAGCCGGCTGCATGAGAGGCATTTTCTGTATTTGGATTGGGAAGGTGGGGTAGAGCACCGTCTGGAAACAGAAGGGCTTTGACAATCTCTTCCTGGAATTTAACCACTTAAACCCCGGACCATTTGGCTGGCCAAAGACCAGAGCACTTTTTGCGATTCGGCACTGCGCCGCTTTAACTGACAATTGCACAGTCGTGCGACGTGGCTCCCAAACAAAATTGACGTCCTTTTTTTTTCTTTCGTTCATGGACGGACACAGCATCTTATTCTTAACATTAGGGTATTAGCCTTCTATCAGGAGAGGACTAGGCAGAAAAGCATGTTAAGTGTTAAACATACATCAAAACTGTACTGGGGGCGGTCCCACTAGATACAACCCCTCTCCCTGCATCATGCAGCTCAGTTTTTTTCTGCCTAGCATAGGAGAAGGACCTGGCTCCCTGTGGGCCCCTTGGTCCTGTGGATTTTTTCTACTTTTTGTTCCTGAGATCTACTATCAACTGCCGACTGGGTGACAGGCTGGATCCTCGATCCTTGTAGTCCCCCCAGTTTCGGCAATCGAGCGCGTGCCGACCTTTAGCTACGCGCTGGGTCGTCTACGACATGCCCCATTGCTCCAGGGGTGGCCGGTGAGCTATATGCTCCGGGGCACACATATGACCGGGCTATATGTCCGTGTCACAGTGTGCCGGGCCGACAGCCATGCCGTAACCGCGCGGATATTGGGTCTGTCAGGAATGCCTTCTGCGAGTCCATGCAGGACGGGTAAGTAGCTGTCCCCCTGCTCCGGCAGGGTGGCACAGCTGGGCATTCCTGGGGAGGTCGATTAGGGGGTTCCCACCCTCCCTTTCCTCTCTCCCTGTCCTTTCCCCCCTTCCCATGCTCTGTGGGGCTGGCCCTGCTGTACTGACCGGGGGGGGGCTCCGTGTCCTGGCCGGGGGCTGTGCGGGGTGCCCAGGGTCCGCTCTCCATGGGGGAAGTTGTTTGGTGTCATGGGGGGGCCTCCGCGCCGAGGCCTAACGTGTTATTTTTTCCTTCAGAAGCGCTCGCGGCATTTTGGCGGCGGCCGGCGCCATTTTCTTGTAGTCCGCGCGCTTTATACAGGGGCGGCTGGTGGACATTTTATTGTAGTCTTAGCTCGGTTTTTGCCTCTAACAATGAAAACGTCCCTTCTGAATGGCGCTGTACACCTCAGACACTAGAATACACCGCAACCATGCCTGTTAGGAGGCATATGGGGAGAGCGGACGGCGGCGCTGGCAGCACCTGGACCAGAGCGGTGAGTCTCCTGGGGTCCCTCACTCTGAGCAGCTGGGAGGGTGGATTTTGTTTTTGCTGCCTTGCCTGGGTCCCTATGGGTGTCAGGCAAGTGCGGGTTGAATGGCGTCAGAAGTTGGCGTTGTCTTTCCCTGACATCTCTGTGGTGGCAACCGGTGCCCTGTACCTGGAGTGCCTATGGATGCCTTGTCGGTGGTCCTGGAGCCCCTTATTATCAGGGTAAAAGCGGTGTGCAGGCGCAAGGGGGGTAAAAACGCCCCCTCCCTCCACCATCTTCGGGGTAGAGTTCTGATTCAGACTTGGGCCTTGCTGTGGCAGATGTCCCCTGCTCTGACCTGTCAGAGGTTGCAACCCAGGGCCTTCGGACTGTGCGTAGCTGCGTTCTCGCTTGCTTCCGTGTCCGGGTCAGCGCTAGAAGGCGTTTATTGGAGCACTTATCACCGCGTGCGGGCTTCCCAATAAAAATGGAGGTTACGGCGAGTGCATCTCTTTTATGGCGTCAGTCCCTTCTGGGTCCTACAAGCTTATTGGATAAGTTTACATGCAAAAAATGGGAACGGCCGCAGCGTTCGCAAAAAATCACATGGCTGTCCGTTGTCCCTTTGCGGAATGTTTCCTGATGACGGACATCTCCCCCGATGGGGCCCCCTGGTATCCAGGGCCCTGCCCTTGTTCAGGGTATGGGGGTCAGCATTGCAGCCACGACCCTGGGGTCACTAATACGTCCTTAATGGACAAGATTTTCTGCACCGCGATTTGGATAGCAAATGCTTCCCCGGTCTTCATGATAACAGACCAGGTGATGCATGGCATTAAGTATGTCTGTGATGCGGCCTTAGATACAGCTTCCTGGTTGTCAAGTACCATCGGTATCTGCGGTGGGGCTATGCCGCATGATTTGACTGGGATGCTGGTCTGCGGACCAGACGTCCAGGAAGGCTCTGGCGGATTTGTTCTGCCGGGGTTAGAGGTTTTGGAACCTTGCTGGATGACATTATTAAAATGTTGTTTGGGGTGAGAGCACTGTGCTCTCACAAACTCAGAAAAGGTAAGGAGCCACGCCGTAGGCCAGGGCCCTCCTTTTTTTCCGCTCACAATAGTTTTTTTCCTTCCGCCGGGCCCGCAGGTAAGCGGCCCCAGGCCGACAGGGCTAAAAAAGGTATCCCAGTTTCTCGCAAACAAAAACAGACCTGCTCCGACATGGAGGTTTTTACCCCCGCCCGACTATAGGGTGGGGGGTCGCCCTCGTGAGCTTGCAGCTCGGTGGACCTCCCTACTTCCGACCAGTGGGCCTGTGAAGTGTTTTTCATCTTGGTACAAGATGGAGTTTTTCTTCTCTTATCCACCAAAAAAATGTTTTTTTTTACTCCAACCTTCATCCCCTTCTGGCTTGCCAGACTGCCTTGTTTGGGGCAGTGCAGGACCTGCTCATGCGCAGGGGATAGTACCTGTGCCAGCGCCCCAAATTATTTTTTTTTCAAGGAATCTACAATCTGTTTGTAGTCCCAGAGAAGGGAGGGGTCGGTCCGGTCCTGGATCTCAAGACCCTCAACAGCTTTGTGATAACACAAAGATTCAGGATGACAGCTTGTCACTTTGTGGTCGCTGCCCTGCATCCGGGGGATTTTCTTGCTGCCATCCTTGAACATCAAGGACGCATTTTATTGCAGCCCCCATATGCGTCAGGCATCAGAGGTTTCTGCGGTTTGCAGTCTGGGGTAAGCACGGCTAAATGGTGGCTCTCCCTTTTCTGGCCTGGTGTCGGCACCTGGAGTTCCTTCAGGGTGCTCTCCCCGATCCGAGCCTTGCTGTGGCAACGAGGGGTCGCAATCATGGGCTGTTTGGTCGATCTCCATCTGAGATCAGATTCCACCTCAGAATTGGGGGCGGATGTGGCGATCGCCAGTCTGACTCTTCGGGTGTTTTTGGTTGGGTACTGAACCCCCAGAAGTCGGTGTTGGTGCCGACTTCGCGCCTGGAATACCTGGGTTTGATCTGTATTCCTTAAGGGCGAGAGTCTTTTTCTCCCTTCGCAAGTTGCAGACTCTTTAGACTGCGGTGGGCGTCGCGCTGGTGGTGGTCACTGCGCTTTTACATGCGTGTCCTGTTTTTTCATGGTAGCCACATCGAGGCAGTCCCCTGTGTTTAATCCACACTCGAGTCTTGCAAGATGGAGATCCTGTCGACATGGGACACATCTCCATTGTCCCTGGATTGTCAAATCCAGGTGAGCCAGCTAGTCAGGGATCCCTAATCCGGTGGCTGAGGTCTCCGGCCTTTCAGTCCGGGAAGTCGTTTTCCTTTTGTTGGTCGACACAGGGTCGCTAGACGCAGGAAGAACCCTGCCTGACGATCTGGGTGCTCCTTCGGGCCTTCAGGTGGTGCCCCTCCACTTGGTCACGGAGGCTGCGGGAACGTCCAGTCAGGATCCAGTTGGACAACGCCACGGCGGTGGCATATGTCACCCATCGATGGGGAACAAGTCGCTCGGCTGCTGCATGCTGTCGCTCACGTCCTGAGGGAGCGGGACAAAGATGTGCTGGCTCTATCGTCCACATACAGTCTGTGCGTAGAACTCTAGCAGGCGGACTCCCTGAGTCGGCAGTTGCTGGGCCATGGACTATAGTCTCTACACCCGGAGGTGTTTTGACTCCTCTACCGGAGATGGGGATCACCTGATGGGGATCTTCTGGCTTCTCGATCCAATCGGAAGGTTTTGAGGTTGTGGCCAGGATCGAAGATTCCTGGGAGGACGCGTCGGACGCGTTTGAGGTCCTGTGGGGACAGTCTCGGCTATGTATGCCTTCCTCCTGAAAATACTCTTCCTCATCTGCTCACAGAGTAGTGGACGAGGGGATCCGAGTAGTCTACTTGCCCCAGATTGCTTCGGTTTCCCTGGTACGCCGCTTTAGTATGACTGGTGGCAGATGTTCCTTGGTGGTTGCCAATGCGATAGGACCTTTTATCGCTAGGTCATACATTTCATCCTGCTTGCAGTCGCTGGCCTTCACTACATGGCTATTGACAGTCGGATACTAAGTGACTGTAGCCCGTCGGTTCGGTTCCTCCATGCTGAGGGCACTGAAGTCATCTTTTCGTGTGAATTACCATCGCACTTGAAGGGCCTACATCTCTAGGTGTGGAGATGGAGTGGCGTTCACGTACATATTCGGCTTCCAGGTTCCTGCTGTTTTTTTGACAGGGTGGACTGGTTTAAAGACTTGCTTTTCGCTTCAATGAGGGGCTGATATCAGCCTTGGCTGGTTTTCTTCCGCGACCCTTGGTGGCTCATTCACTGGTGGGTATGTTTGTCCAAGGGGTTCCACTTGTGGCCCCTCCGGTTCAATCACTGCTGCCTTGTGGGATTGAATCTG
Organism: Rana muscosa; assembly: GCA_029206835.1. NCBI lineage: Eukaryota > Metazoa > Chordata > Amphibia > Anura > Ranidae > Rana > Rana muscosa. Next base: position 470,239,712 of record CM055117.1, read on the forward strand.
GTACCCTGGGTGTTTTCAGAAACCACCTTTTTTAAAGTATATAGAGAGATTCCCCTGTTGGCACTCTCTTGGTAAGTAGCTTTCGGGTGGATGTTACCTCTACCAGGGTTTTTTTTGAGTTGGCGGCCTTGTCTTGCAAGTCTCCCTACTTACTCATCCTAAGGGATAAGATGGTGCTGCGTCCGCAGCCTTGTCTCTACCTAAGGTTTGTTGTCGGCCTTTTTTTTTTCTCAATGTGGACATTGTGCTTCATCCTTGTGTCCTCGGCTGTCGCATTCCAAGAGGTTGCTTTCTTTCCTTGGGCTTGGTACAAGCTCTGCGGGTGTACCTGTCTGTTACGACTCTGTTTTCGGAGGTCGGACTCACTGTTTGTGTCTGTAACTGGCCCATAGTAAGGCCTGGCGGTCTCGTCCACCACCATGTCTCGGTGGATCGGACAGATTGTAATCAGGCTATGCCTTAAAGGGTGGGCGCCTCCCTTTCCTGTCACGGCGCATTCGACCAGGGCAATAGGTGCCTCCTGGGTTTTCCGACATCAAGCGTCGGTTTCACAGGTGTGTAAGGCGGCGACCTGGTCGTCCGTTCACACTTTCACTAAGTTTTACTAGGTTGACCAGCGTGCGTCTGCGGATGCCTGCTTCGGCTGTAAAGTTTTGCAAGCGACTGTTTAAGGTTGCAACTCCTCCGTTGAGGAGCTCTGTTTGTTTGGGGTGAAGTTGGTTTGATTGCTGTTCCCACCCCTCATTTTTGACACTGCTTGGGGACGTCCCTAATGTCAAGAATAAGATGCTGTGTCCGTCCATGAACGAAAGAGAAAATTACACTAGCAGTGAAGGTGTTAACCAGTAGGGGGCGCTGAAGGGGTTAAGTGTGTCCTAGGGATGTGTTCTAACTTTGGGGGGCGTGGCTACGTGTGACAAGACACTGATCACCGCTCCCGATTACAGGGAGCTGTGATCAGTGTCCTGTCACTAGGAAGAATGGGGAAATGCTTGTTTACATCAGCATTTTCCCGTTCTTCCTCTCCGCGCGCCCACAATGCTGCATCTTAAAGGGGACGTACCTATACGCCCATTAGCCCAGCCATGCCATTGTGCTGACGTATATCGTCGTGCGCTGGTCGGCAAGCGGTTAATGAAGGATCCAGTCCGTCCTGAAGCGCTGTATAGCACACGAGCGTTCAGAAATGTCAATTGAAATAAGTAAACAGACACTTCTTTGTACCAGCGTCTGGCCTTGCGGGCAACTAGGTACGGCGCCAACAACTGGTCGTTGTGGTCCACCCCTCCCATATTAAGGTTATATTCGTGGACATAGAGGGGTATCTCCGCAACTCCAGTCGCCGTAGGAATTTGGACCGTCGTGTCTGCGTGAAGGGAGGAAAGAACAAAAACATTCTTATTATCCCTCCACTTCACAGCGAGCAAATTATTACACTTCAAGCAGGCTCTCTCTCCCAGCCTAAGACGGGAATCTACAAGCCACTGGGGTAAGCCCCGGCGATTAGATCGCACGGTGCCACATGCGCCAATTTGATGATCAAACAAGTGACTAAAAAGTGGCACGCTCGTGTAATAATTGTCCTCATACAAGTGGTACCCCTTTCCGAATAAGGGTGACACCAAGTCCCACATAATCTTGCCAACGCTCCCTATGTAATCTGGGCAGTTCTCCGGCTCTACGTCACTATCTCTTCCCTCGTAAACCATAAAACTTTATGTATAGCCTGTTGCCCTGTCACAGAGCTTATATAACTTGACCCCATATCTGGCACGCTTGCTGGGAAGATACTGTTTGAAAGACAAGCGGCCAGAAAATTTAATCAGGGACTCATCAATGCAGACAACTTGATCAGGAGTAAACAAGGCTGCAAAACGTTCGTTGAAGTGCTTTACGAGCGGCCGAATTTTGTAGAGCCGATCGTATCCAGGGTCTCCCCGAGGACGACAGAGTTTGTTGTCGTTAAAGTGCATGAACCGCAAGATCTGCTCGTATCGTGCCCTGGCCACGGAGGCAGAGAACAGGGGCATATGGTAAATTGGGTCAGTGGACCAATATGACCGAATTTCACTCTTTTTAGTTATGCCCATGAAGATGAATAGGCCCAGAAAGGTCTTAAATTCGGAAACCGGAATTGGTTTCCAATCTCTGGCAAGGGAGGACAACTGGGGATCAGCGGCGATGAATTGACCAGCATTCAAATTGCTTTGGTCCACAATAGATCTAAAGAGATCTTCCGTTAAAAACAGTGAACAAAAATCAAGTGACGTAAAATCAACTTTCTTTATCGTACACCACGGGACACAGAGCTAGTCATTACATAATGGGTTAAGGGTCACCAGCGGTGATTGGACACTGGCACAACCAATGGAAGACAGTTCCCCTCCATATAACCCCTCCCATCAGGGAAGTACCTCAGTTTTTTCGCCAGTGTCGAAAGGTGTTGGACGCGTTAGGAGGTGCTAAAGGAAAGCTCTACCAAAGAGACCCTCTGGGGGTAAAAGAGCTATGCTTTCGGATCCATCCAAGACGCCTACAAATGAGCTGAATCTGGATGGGATCCGGGCCTCATCCATGAGGCGTCGCCTGTAATGTCTCTCTTCGGAGGACTGGGCTCTAAGATCCAGCACTTTCGCTATTTCGCTATAAAGTCCTGGTAAGAGTCTTGTACAAGGCCCAGGGGAGAGGTATCCTTTAAATAGGAACCCATATCCCTGAAGGTTGGCACACATAGCCCACCGTGAAGGGTGAAGTTTGGTATCTGTCTGAAATCTTTCAGCAGAAAAACCTGCGGCGTGGATAAGGTGAGATTAGAAGGTCCATAACTAGGTTGGGACCTTTTTCAAAAAGTGGATGTCTTCTTTTTTTCCACCACTGGGGGGAGTAAAGAGCTGAATATACTCACCTCACTCTGTTCAGTGTCGGCTTCGGCGAAGTACACTGCTCGTCACCTCCGCTGCTGAGCTTGCTGGGGCACCCCGATCCTCTTTTCGGTGGCCGACCAGACACCTGCAGATGCAGGTAAGTGGGAACAAGGGCTGATGAGAGTCCTCTCTCACTATGGCCACCGCCATAGCGCTAAGGGCCGCGCGCGCGCGGGAGCGTGCTTTATCGGAGGGGGGGGGGCGAAGGCGTGCGCGGGCACGTGGCGCGCGCAGGCACAGAAACGGCGCCAATTTTAAAAGACTGTCAGTGTGAGAAGCACTGCAGCAGCAAGCAAGCTCGTTAGTTCTCTTATTCCTGGCAGAGAAACACAGCAGCTATACAGGGACGTAAGACTCCATGTGGTTGGATTGGGTACTTCCTAGAAGACATCCATGTTATGCATAGTTATGTGTTAAAAGTTGCATACTTAATGTATTTGCTAAACTGAACACGGTAGTATATGCATTTAGGTACCTTGTATTTTGTCTAAACGGTAAGCCTTCCAGGGGAAGTAATACGGACAAAAAGAGATAAGAAAGCACCACCGCCTGAGAGGAGGCTCTAACTGTGCTGACTCGGTACCTTTCTCTCCTGTGTTGCTAAATGCACCTGTTCAGGATGAGCCATTACCTCTGTCAGGTATGGCGGCTTCCCCAGTGGAGCCTGGGCCTGTATATGTCACTGAGGACACTTTATCAGCTGCCCTAAATAATCTGGAGGAAAAAATTGCTACCTTAATCGCTAAGTCCTCTAAAAAGGAACAATAAGCGAAGCAGGTCTCTTCCAGTATTGGACCTCCCTTCAGAAGTACCTGAGGGAGGAGGATGAGGAGGAGGAGGCTACATCAGCAGAGGATGAGGAGCCAGATTTTAAGGTCACAGGTACAATGATATAGCAGTGCATTTAAGTTAACCTCTGCGGAGGTAACGGAATTACCTGTCTCCTCCCTAGGGTCATTAAGATCCCTGCAAGGTGCATGCTCCTTCCCGGTTCATCCGTTACTAGAGGATCTAATATACGCAAACTGGCAACATCCAGATAAGCGTTTCTCACCTCCAAAAAGGTTTAACATTCTTTATCCTATGGGGGAAAATTTTTTTTTTTTAAGAAATGGAGCCTGCCTGCGGTAGTTGCGGCTATTTCTTGTGTAAATAAAAACCTGACATGTCCGGTGGATAATGTACAAGGGTTTAAAAGATCCTTCTGAGAGGAAGTTGAAATCCTCCTTCCTTTTGGCCGGCTCAATTACCCAACCTGCAGTAGCAGCAGTCGGTATGGGTCAGGTCATCAGCCAACAGGTAAAGCAGGGGCTGAAGGAACTGCCTTCAGAGCAGGCTAGAAATTGGGAAAAATTTGCCTAAAGCCTTATGCTTCACAGTGGATGCCATGAGAGATTCTATCATACAGGCATCACGCCTTACACTCCAGCTGGTACAGATGCGCAGAGTACTTTGGCTTAAGCATTGGTCAGCGGAGACCCCATGCAAAAAGCTGTTGGCAAGTTCCCGTTCCATGGCGAACGCCTATTTGGGGAAGATTTAGAAAAATATATACAGAAGATCAAGTGGTAAAACGACTTTTACCTGAGAGAAAGAAAAACAAGAAATCTTGTTTTAAACGCTCTCTCCCCAGCTCCCGGGAAATCGGACTCCAACCAGTGGCGGCGGCCTGTTTTAGCCGCCCACAAAAGCCAAGGGGCAAGCTCAGAAGAACAAGAAGCCGTGGGGTGCAAGAGCTAATAAGCAAGCCCCCAAAGCCTCTCAGTGAAGGGGCGCCCCCGCTCGGCCGAGTGGGAGGAAGGCTTTGTCAGTTCTGAGCGACTTGGTGGTCAGAAATCCAGGACAATTGGGTAGTATCCACAATATCCTCAGGGTACAAACTGGAATTTCGAGAGATCCCATCTTCTCAATTCCGAGGTTCAAGACTCTCCAAGGATCCACAAAAAAGAGAATCCTTCTTCAAAGGTTTGAATCACTTAATGGCTCAAGGGGTAGTTACAGACGTACCCCAAAAAGAGCGAGGTTCAGGTTTTTACTCAAACCTCTTTGTGATTCCAAAGCCAAATGGAGATGTCAGACCCATCCTGGATCTAAAATCCCTAAATCGGTTCCTGAACGATCGCCATTTTCGAATGGAAACGATCCGATCCGTGGCCGCCACTTTAAAGGGCGGAAAATTCATGGCGTCCATAGATATCAAGGACGCACATTTACACATACCCATCCTCCCCGCTCACCAAAGATTCCTAAGGTTTGCGGTAGAAGATCGCCACTTTCAATTTGTGGCTCTGCCGTTTGGTGTAGCCACCGCGCCCATAGTATTCACAAAGGTGCTAGCTCCTCTGTTAGTAACCTAAGAACACGGGGCATTGCGGTAACAGCCTATCTGGACGATCTACTAGTAATAGATCAGTCAAAGGACGGATTGGGTCACGCTGTACACACTACAGTAGGATACCTGGAGCATTTAGGATGGATTATAAATTTACAAAAATCCTCTCTCCAGGCCCAAAGAAGGATAGGGTACCTGGGCATGATCATAGATACAGCCCAAAACGGGGTATACCTGCCAGAACCGAAGATACAGTCTCTGAAAGACCTGATCCACAAGGTCAAAGCAAACAAGAGGCCGTCTATTCGCCTTTGCATGAGACTATTGGGAAAGATGGAAGCCTCCTTCGAGGCGGTCCCTTACGCCCAGTTTCATTCGAGACTTCTTCAAGGCAATATTTTAGCTTCCTGGAACAGGAAGAGCCAAGCTCTGGATATACCCATGCGCCTGTCCTCACAAGTACGCCACAACTTCGATTGGTGGCTAGAAGCCAGGAATTTACGGAAGGGAAAGTCCTTCCTCCCAGTGGCCTGGAAGGTGGTATCTAGGGATACCAGCCTATCGGACTGGGGTGCAGTAGTCGAGGAGGCTTCTACCCAGGGAACCTGGGCCAAGACTCAGGGGATCCTGCCCATCAATGTGCTAGAGATCCGGGCGGTATATCTAGCCCTCAAAACCTGGACATACAGGTTACAGGGCTACCCAGTTCGGGTTCAATCCGACAATGCTACTGCAGTAGCTTACATCAATCACCAAGGAGGCACCCGCAGTCGGGCAGCCCAAAGAGAGGTGAACCGGATCCTGGCATGGGCAGAAGAGCATGTACCTTGCCTTTCTGCAATCTTCATTCCAGGGATGGAAAATTGGCAAGCAGACTACCTGAGTCGTCAGCAGCTGCTACCAGGGAGTGGTCTCTTCACCCCGAGATCTTTCAGGCCATATGTCTGAGATGGGGAAACCCAGATGTAGACCTGCTAGCTGCCAGGTTCAACAAGAAATTGGACAACTTTGTGTCCAGAACGAGGGATCCTCTAGCCTACGGGACAGACGCTCTAATAATACAGACGCTCTAATAACTCCATGGAATCAGTTCTCACTGATCTAGGCATTCCCTCCGATCCCTCTTCTACAAAGACTGCTTCGCAGGATCAAGGAGGAGGGAATACCAGTAATCCTAGTGGCCCCAAACTGGCCCAGGAGGCCTTGGTACGCCGAGATTGTAAAAACGGCGATAGGAAGGCCCTGGAAGTTTCCACTCCGACATGACCTGCTGTCACAGGGTCCAGTATTCCACCCTTCCTTACAAAGGCTAAAGTTGACGGCCTGGCTGCTGAGACCCACATTTTTAAAAAGAGAGGGGTCTCTGGTCCGGCTCTTTCTACGCTCATTAATGCTAGAAAGCCAGCCTCCAGACTCATCTATCAGAGAGTCTGGAGAGCATACGTTTCCTGGTGTGAATCCAGATGTTGGAATCCTCAGAAGTATGAAATAAGTAGGATTCTTGCTTTTTGCCAGTTAGGAGTGGATATGAATTTAGCCCTTAGCACCATCAAAGGGCAAATATCGGCTCTATCAGTCTTCTTTCAGAGACCATTGGCATCTCACTCCCTAGTTCGGACATTCATTAAGGGGGTACTGAGGATAAATCCTCCAGTTAGGACTCCCTTGTGTCCATGGGATTTGAATTTGGTATTGTCAGTGTTGCAAAAGCAACCTTTTGAACTATTCGCCATATTCCTTTAATTATATTAAGTAGGAAGTTGGCCTTTCTGATTGCTATAGCTTCTGCTAGGAGAGTATCAGAGCTAGCAGCTCTTTCTTGTAAAGAGCCTTGTCTAATTTGTCACAAGGACAAAATCGTACTACGACCCCATCCGGCTTTTCTACCTAAGGTGGTGTCGGCTTTTCACTTGAATCAAGACATTGTTCTGCCTTCCTTTTTTCCAAACCCGCGGACGGCGGGGGAAAAATTATTACACTCTCTAGATCTAGGGAGAGCGGTAAAGGTGTATCTGCAAGCAACCGCTCAGATACGTAAAACAGATGTTTTGTTTATTTTACCAGATGGGCCCAAGAAGGGCCAAGCGGTATCAAAATCCACCATTTCCAGGTGGATTAGACAAGTAATTATTCAAGCTTATGGTTTAAAGAACAGGACTCCTCCTTTTCCTGTTAAGGCGCACTCTACCAGGGCGATAGGTGCTTCATGGGCAGTGCACCACCAGGCTTCGATGGCTCAGATCTGTAAAGCTGCAACTTGGTCTTCAGTCCATACATTTTCCAAATTCTATCAAATAGATGTGAAAGGACATGAGGATTCCGCCTTCGGGCGAAGTGTGCTGCAGGCAGCAGTATAGGGCTTCTGGTCCGCAAGCGGCCTGTTTTGATCTGTGTCTCCCCCCCTTCATATGAGCATTGCTCTGGGACGTCCCATTATGTAATGACTAGCTCTGTGTCCCGTGGTGTACGATAAAGAAAATAGGATTTTTATAACAGCTTACCTGTAAAATCCTTTTCTTGGAGTACACCACGGGACACAGAGGTCCCCCCCTTCTTATGGGAACCTTACTGCTTTGCTACAAAACTGAGGTACTTCCCTGATGGGAGGGGTTATATGGAGGGGAACTGTCTTCCATTGGTTGTGCCAGTGTCCAATCACCGCTGGTGACCCTTAACCCATTATGTAATGACTAGCTCTGTGTCCCGTGGTGTACTCCAAGAAAAGGATTTTACAGGTAAGCTGTTATAAAAATCCTATTTTTTCCACCTGAATTCCGGGTTGGCCAGTGAATGGGGGAAGTACGGGTGCTGCAGAAGTGGTGGGCTCCCAATCAGAATTGGCAAATTCTGCAGGAAGGGCACGACGGGCCTGGCTTTGTCTTCTTGGTGGCAGCGGGACACTAGATGTGCTAGCCACCTCACCAGCTTGAACTGCACTTATGGTAATCGCCACGTCACTACGTGATACTGCAGTGCTGGTTTGACTACGACCAGGGTGCACTAGGCCACTGGTGCTTGCCAGTTCACCAGAAGGATGAGTGGCACTAGTACTGTCTCTCTGTTCCATACGAGAGCCCTGCGGTTCTTGCACCTCAACAACAGCAGAAGAATAATGGGGTCGGGTACGCCTGACCTTGACAGGGGCAACAACTCCGTTGTCAGAGCTATCTGTCAGGGAGCCGCTGCTGTCTACAGGATCGTATTCTGAGCCTGAATCTGACAGATGAGTGACTTCCTCTTCACTATCTGTCATGCTCAGAAACGTGTAGGCCTCTTCACTACTGTACCTTCAATTTGCCATTTTGGTCTCTAAAATTACTAGTACAATAGTGAGACTCAAAGGGAAAAAAGCTCCTAGACTGTCAGCAACTGTATCAAGCTCTACCAAAGAAACTGTTAGCGATCGCAGGGATCAGGCCTGACTGCGAACGCTGCCGTTATGTGTTTAGTGTTTTGTAAGTGACAGTGATCGATCGAAACTGCACTTGGGTGGGCTGGGCGGAGGCGCAAAATGAAGGTGCTAGCAGGTATCTGGGCTGATCCCGCTAACACTGCGTTTTTGGGAACCTTAAACTGCTGGGGACGCTAGTATAGATCAGATCAGATATTGATCCGTTCAGATACTATACTACTAAGGGAGGTGTATGGTGCGTGCGTGGGTGTTGGCGCTACTAGCACTAATCTAACGCTGCCTGGGGCGACACAGACCCTAACTGACCCTAAAATCTAACTGATATCAACTGCCGGGCGATCAGAGGGTTATACTTTTATTGGGTAATAAACGATGGGTGCCCTGACGCTATAAAAAACAAACTAACTAACCAGCGTCACTCGTAACACTTATACAGTGATCACTGGTTACAGGGGGTGAAAGGGTTAACTAGGGGGAAATCAGGGGGTTAAAATCTTTATTAGGTAATATATGGGGGTACCTGATGCTATAAAAACCTGACTGTGAACCTAAATAACTAACTGGCTAACTAGCGTCACCCGTGACACCAATAAAAAAGATCTATTAATGACACTGGCGACAGGGGGTGAAAGGGTTAACTGGGGGGTGATCAAGGGGTTAAACCTTTATTAGGGGGGTACCCTAGACCTAACAGGGCCTACCACTAATTGCCCTAACACTTCTTACAGTCACAAATGACACCAATGCAGTGATCAGTAAAAAAATGAAAACTGCTATTGGTGTCACTGTGACAGGGTTTACTGGGGGGGGGGGGTGATCAGGGGGTGAAATATGTGCCTATGTGTACTGGTGTTGGTGTACTGTTGTGCAACTCACTGTTATGCGGTGTACAAACGATTGGTTTTATCAATGAAAACAGTCCGATGGACTTCTCTCATCGGACAAACCGATCGTGTATGGGCCCCATCGGTCTTTTTTCCATCGGTGAGAAAAAATAGAACATGTTTTAAATTTATCCGATGGGAAAAAAACTGATAGCAAATTCCGATCGTCTGTGTGGAACTCAATCGGACAAAAAACCCACGCATGCTCAGAATCAAGTCGACGCATGCTCAGAAGCATTGAACTTAATTTTTCTCGGCTTGTCGGAGTGTTTTACGTCACGGCGTTTGGGACGGTCAGATTTTTGACTGATGGTGTGTAGGCAAGACTGATGGAAGTCAGCTTCATCGGATTTCCAATGGAAAAATCCATCGGATTAGAATCCATAGGAAGTCTGATCGTGTGTACAGGGCTTTAGATGTCCTCTCTCCTCGGCTCCCGAACGAAGGAAGCACGAGGAGAGCTGACATCACTTCCTCTGCCTGTGTTTACACTTACACAGGCAGAGGAAGCATCTCATTCGTCAGGAGCGATCGGGAGAGGGGGGCCATGAATCAGTGGGGGCGGTAACGTATATATACGTTACTCTGCTTGCCCGTGCCGTTCTGCCGATGCATATCGTTGTGAGGCGGTCGACAAGTGGTTAACCCGCATATAACTCTTGATTTTTTTAATGGAATGTTCACCATAAGCTTGTTGTAATGGAGCAAAAATTTCACCCGCGTACTGGTGGTTTGCGGCTCGTCGCTCCAATGCTGCGGTTTGTTTGGAGGCGACCCGGCTGGGGTCCCTTCGGGCACTCCAAAACTTAGCTTATAGAGGACCAAGAGCCTATGAGGACCTACCGGTCCTGACCAGGGCGACGCTTAAAGTGTGGGCGATGGCACGACGTAGATTCTCCCAGGTGGGGCATTGGTCTCCGGTCCAGCCCCTCTGGGGAAATCCTAATCTGCCTCACTTTCGAACCATACCAGATCCTCAGGTGTGGGCGAAGTACGGCATTAAGACCTTGAGGGATATTATGCCAGCGAGAGTCTTGCTGACCTTTCCCCAGCTAACTCAGAGATATGGCCTACCTGGCTGGATGTATTTTCGGTATGCACAAATTCGACACGCTGCCAGGGCCCAGTTTCCTACACCCCCGTGTCTTCAACTAGATTCAGTGAGAAAACCTATTGTCCTGTGATGACCTACAGAAGCCTCTCTCTGCTCTCTATAGCACCTTGCTCCCCATTGATTCCCCTAGGATGAATAGGCTTTGGGAGGCCTGGAGGGCAGACATACCGGCGCTGGAGAGAGAGGACTGGGAGGACTGTTTGGAGCGGGGCACCAAGCTGGTTGTCTCCGCGGGAGACAAACTCATACAAACTAAATTCCTTCACAGGGTGTATTTTACCCCAGTACGTCTATCCAGAATATACCCGGATAGGGACCCGCAATGCCCACGGTGTCGTATAGCCCAGGGCACCTATATACATATGTTCTGGGCGTGCCCTGCTCTGGCACCCTTCTTGTTAGGGGTGTTTGAGCAGTTGAATGTCAGACTGGAGCTGGCTGTTCCCATGACGCCTGAACTTGCTCTGCTGGGTATCATTGATGAAGAGCAAAGGTCCCATCACAGTAAATTGTTGATCCATTATCTTCTCTTCTATGCCAAAAAAGAAATTTTATGGCATAGGGGCCCCTGGATGACGACAGGTTTGTCGAAACGACGTAGGGAGGAGCGGCGTGCTGACGTCACCACAATACGAATCCCGGAAGCAACGGGTAGTGAGAGCCGGCCGGCCTTATACACAACCACTGCTGTTTTTTATTCAACATGCTGTAAGTGCATCTTTTTATTTTAATAAACGTTTTATAATATTGGATTACGCTATGGGGCTTTCTTTTTCACCCTAAATGTGATTCGTGGAGATATCTGGGGACTACAGACTGAAGCCTAGAGGAACATAAGTACAGAGAGAGCCAATAAGAGACCCTGGCGGGGATAATAGCCATCTACTCAGACTGATCTCTCTCAGGGATCAGGATTTCTGGTAAGCAGCCTGAGAAAGATAAGGTGGTGGATTCCTTTCTGTCGTATCAGCACTTCTTCCATGGTGTTTCAGTTTTGAAGTCACAAATTCAATTTTGAAGAGATTGAACCCTTTTTCACTTTATTCTTTTTTCTGGGCACTTTATGCCATTTATGAACTGCTATTGAATTCTCTTGTGTGTAAATACCAAGGAATAGAGTGTAACATCATTCATTACCTAGAGGCTCAAAGAATATCATTCATTGTTTAATTTACATGTTACATTGTTCAGTCACGTCACCTTTAAGGTGATATCACATTGTGATTTCACACTAAATAATTTTTGGTTATTTATATTCACAATTTTTACGTAGTTGCGCAGCTTTAGTTCCTTACAAAGATGTTGATTGCACATGCTCCGCATCATATCCAGAGGTTCTCTTTGGGAAACAGACGTATGAGTGCTGCCAACATTGTTGCAGAGGTTGAAGGGGTGGGGGGTCAGTTCTCAGACCATATCCCGCACACTGCATCAAATTGGTCTGCATGGCTGTCGTCCCAGAAGGAAGCCTGTTCTAAAGATGATGCACAAGAAAGCCCGCAAACAGTTTGCTGAAGTCAAGCAGACTAAGGACATGGGTTACTAGAACCATGTCCTGTGGCCTGATGAGACCACGATAAACTTATTTGGTTTAGCGTGTGTGACGGCAACCAGATGAGGAGTACAAAGACAAGTGTGCCTTGCCTACAGTCAAGCATGGTGGTGGGAGTGTCATGGTCTGGTGCTGCATGAGTGCTGCCGGCACTGGGGAGCTACAGTTCATTGAGGGAACTATGAATGCCAACATGTACTGTGACATACTGAAACTGAGCATGATCCCCTCCCTTCGGAGACTGGGCCGCAGGGCAGTATTCCAACATAACGACCCAAACACACCTCCAAGATGACCGCTGCCTTGCTAAGAAGCTGAGGGTAAAGGTGATGGACTGGCCAAGCATGTCTCCAGACCTAAACCCTATTGAGCATCTGTGGGGCATCCTCAAACGGAAGGGGGCGGAGCGCAAGGGAGTTATTTTGAGGGGACAGCAAATGTACACTGTTATACAAGCTGTACGCTCACTATTTTACATGGTGGCAAAGTGTCAATTTTTCAGTGTTCTCACTTGAAACGATATAATAAAATATTTACAAAAATGTGAGGGGTGTACTCACTTTTGTGAGATACTGTATATGTAATTCTTATGCCTTAGTTCTGAGAAAAAGGTGAAACCACGAAACGTGCTGACATAACGGGTGATTATCCTTATGATTTTTAATTGTATATTGTTGTTGATCTCTGTTTTTTTATATTTGTACAATAATGTTTTTCTAAAAATGTTAAGAACTTTTTATCCTAAATTAATTTTGGTGTACATGGTCATTCTGTTTTTCTGGTAGCACATATAGAGTCCTTTTTTATGTAGGTAAGATTTATTGGTTCTGATGGATGATGCTCCCAGATAAAGTGATATACTGGTTATTTTGGAAATGAGAGATTCCAATATCTCTTTATTTGCATGATGATTTTACTGGCTTCGAACTGACCCAGAGTACACAGACATAAGCAAACTGTTTGTAGACAATCCTTGGCTTCTTCCCAACAGGCTAGACCTCTTGTCTCAAAGGCCCTCTATTCCACCCTGCTTTGCACCCTCTGGCTTTAAGGTAATGCTGTTGTAATCTAGATGTTAAGGAATATAGAAATTTCTAAGTCTGTTATTCCTACTTTGCTTAAAGCAAGAAAAGCCACTTCCAGGAAATCTGACTTTGCCTGTTGTGAGCCCACTCAATTCAGACCCACATACTATTCTCACGTTCTGGCCTTCCTACGAACAGGTCTCTACCAGATTCCAGCTTTAAGCACCTTAAAAGGGAAGGTATTGGTTCTTATCCATCCTTTTTTCAAAGACCTCTGGCCTTGCACCTTCTTCCATTCCATCTTTGTGCCTGTTTCTTGGCACCCACTCAGTGCCATGAAAGCTACTGCCTCTATTACACAGATTGCCTGTTTGTCCTTCTCTTGAACCCCACAATCGTAAGAGGCACCCGGCTCCAAAATCCACAATTGCAAGGTGTATCAGGAATTTGATTACAAGAGCTTATGCTACTAAGCAAAAACCTCCTCCTGTGCTGTTGCGTGCCAACTCTGCCAGATCTGTGGGAATATCCTGGGCCTTTAGGCACAAAACCTCTGTTGCCCAACTCTGTAAAGCCACCACCTGATCTTCTGTACATATTTTCTCAAAGTTCTATTAAGATATTAGGGGGGTGTCCTTTCTTCTGAAGAAGCAGTTTAGCATTGCAAGGTTCTTGCAGCAGCACTCTGAACGTGGGTCCTTTTGACCTCTATTTTTTATTGGGCCTATTGGCACCATTCAGTTTGACTAGTTGTTGCCCACCTCTGAATTCATTGCTTGCAGAGGTCCCATGGTGTAGGACTAAGTTGCCTGTGTCCTGTACATGATTAAGATAGGAGGGATTGGGGGGCGTGGCCAACGACCGGGATGTGAGGACGTGCTTAGCCTGAGCTCCGTCCGCACCGCACACATCCTGCCTCTATCCTGCTGACCCGACTGCCATCCAGGGGTCCCATCTGTCCCCACAGCCTCCGGGGAACCTTGTGCCCACCGGGAGATGGTCAAATATGGCCCACCGATGGAGGAAGCCTCAGGATTCGTCCCGCCACCGCCGCCATGCACAGCGAGGAAAGATGGCGCCGGCCACCATGCTGCAGACACACGCAGCCAGCCTTCTTCCTATTCGGCGGCGTTGAAGAGCAAACCTGCAGGGAAGGGTGAGTCATCTTGTTCTCCCCTTGCACTGAGCCCCGAGGACCCCCTATTGTTCTCTCTGGCCAAGGACATTGATACTGAGACCCCAGTGAGGATACTGCAAATATAGGCCCGGCAGAGCCCTCCCTGTCCCAAATTATGGAGGCCACTCAAGCATAACCATGCATCTCTGACCACTAAAATAGACTCCATACAGGCTGACATGTCCTTTCTGAAGCAAGATGTGCACAACCTCCGCCATAGAGTGACAAATGCGGAGCAACGCATTGGCACGCTAGAGGATGAGACCTGTCCATTACAGGGCTCTGTCAGGGAGCTGCGCCAGGCCCATGATTATACCACAGATAAGCTCACAGAAATGGAAGACCATTTGCGGAGAAATAATCTACGCTTCCTAGGGTTCCCAGAAGGGTCTGAGGGTAGAACCATGGAGGAATTTATGGCTGACCACCACATTTAGCGCCCACACCTTCTCGCCGCTGTTCGCTATCGAATGGGCGCACAGAGTCCCCATGCGACCTGTGCCTCCTGGGTCCACACCCCGTGCCATGATCATCAAACTGCTTCACTTCAGGGACAGGGAGGCTGTTCTCAGGGCTGCCAGGGAGAAGGGAAGAGTATTGTTTAATGGGAATGGAATCACTATTTTCCCTGATTTCTCGGTGGCCACGCAAAAGCAAAGAGCTACCTTCCTGGCCATAAAACGCAGGCTCCGTGAGCTTCACCTGCCCTACGGCATGTTGTATCCTGCACGTCTCCGGATTGTCTATCAGGGCAAGGCATACTTCTTTACAGATCCTAAGGAGGCGTCCCACTGGGTGGACACCCTGGGAAATCCAGAATGCAGGTCCCAAAATCGGAGATCCCCTCCACGCTAGCATACATTGCCATTTTCTGTTTGGGACTGCAGGGGGACAGGCATGGACCTGGATGTCTTAATCCCTGTGCTCTTCTAGTCCCTATTTCTTCTGTGGTTTTGGGGAAGTAAGCTACATATCTATACTGTTGATGATATACTGATCATTCCCCTGTTCTCACCACTCCTCTACTATCTTTTTGGAACAGTTATGGAACAGTTTTTGAACACTTTCTCCTGTTGTTTTTTGAACTCCAACCTTTTTATCCTTCCAGACTCGGGGTCATTAAATGTACTTGTCATGTGCGGTCATGGACGGACGCCTGTGACTAAGGAACTTTTACTACTCCTCAGGGTTTGTTGGTTGGGGGTCTGGGTCATGGCCCTCCTGCCTTACGGTTCTGGTTTTGTGAACAAAGCTCTCATTTGTTTGGGTTGCTTTTTTTGTTGTTTCCATGCAATGCTGGTATTCACGTTTACATGTGGTTCACAAGGCTGCACTAGCTGGCCTCTCTTGTATACACCTGTTAATTCTAACATGGTACTGTTTTATGTCTCAGATTTGCCCTTCACCTTAACCACTTCGCGTCATTATACGGCCTCCCCTCCTCTGGCCACTGGGGGGCGCGCACACTTGCCCGGCGCATCGTTGAGATGCCGTTGCGCGTGCCTGGCGGCCGCGATGTCCGCCAGGTACCCGCGATCGGCCGGTACACAGACAAGGACGTGGATCTCTGTGTGTAAACACAGAGATCCACGTCCTGTCAGGGAGAGAGGAGACCGATGCTGTGTCCCTTGTACATAGGGACACAGATCGGTCACCTCCCCCCGTCAGTCCCCTCCCCCCACAGTAAGAATCACTCATAGGGCACACATTTAACCCCTTTCTCGCCCCCTAGTGTTACTCCTTCCCTGCAGTCACATTTCTACAGTAATCAGTGCATATTTATAGCACTGTTCGCTGTATAAATGTGAATGGTGTCAAAAGTGTCCGATGTGTCCGCCATAATATCGCAGTCATGATAAAAATTGCAGATCACCGCCATTATTAGGAAAAAAAAAAAATATTAAAAAATTATAAAAAAAATGTCTTGTAGACGCTATAACTTTTGCGCGAAGCAATCACTATACACTTATTGGGATTTTTTTTAACCAAACATATGTAGAAGAATACGTATCGGCCTAAACTGAGAAAAAAAAATGGGATATTTATTATAGCAAAAATCAAAAAATATTGTGTTTTTTTTTCAAAATTGTCACTCTTTTTTTTGTTTATAGCGCAAAAAATAAAAACCGCAGAGGTGATCAAATACCACCAAAAGAAAGCTCTATTTGTGGGGAAAAAAGGACGTAAATTTTGTTTGGGAGCCACGTTGCACGACCGCGCAATTGTCATTCAAAGCGTGACAGTGCCGAAAGCTGAAATTTCACCTGGGCAGGAAGGGGGTTTATGTGCCCAGTAAGCAAGTGGTTAAGCACTTCTTATGACGCGCTGGATTTCAGGCGATGGTTGCTGCCAGCGGGTTATGAGAAATGGACTCCTTTGGTCATGGTATCTGTATTTCCTTATGTATAAACTGCGTTTAATATCTTGGAATGTACAGGGGTTGAATTGAAAGATAAAAAGGTCCTTAATGTTTGATTATCTGGCACGCCACAATCCGCATGTGATCCTTCTCAAGGAAACCCACCTCCATGGTTCTAGAGTTATGGCCCTTAAGAGGGCAAAGATAGCTTACGCCATTCATTCCACATACTCCACATATGCCAGGGGCACTTCCTTCCTCATAGCTAAATCAGCACCAGTCAGCATTAAACATGTTAAATTGGACCCTAATGGTTGCTTTGTGATTATTGTACTTGAACTCCTGGGTAAGCCATATACGGTGACTAGCCTCTATGCCCCGCCACCCTTCACTAAAATGTTCTTTGAGCGGGTGATGAATTCTGTCTTGGCTATAGCAGAGGGCCCTTTGTTGATAGCGGGAGACTATAATACAGTGTTGGATAATTCCATTGATAGACTACGGTGCAATACGTTGCCCCCTACCCCACTGGGTTCTTTTTTGACCCAGTTTTATCTAGTGGAGGCCTGGAAGTGGAAGCATGCGGATGGGCGGGAATATTCCTGTCATTTGGAATCACATGGTACTCTGTCGCGTATTGATCTATGTCTGGTATCGTCGGTTTGCTCAATATGGTGACAGAGGTTAAATATCTCCCTAGGGCGGTGTCTGATCACTCCCCTTTGATGGTGGACCTCGCCCTAGGCGCTCCCTCATCCTATAGGGTATGGCGATTAAGCCCTCTGTGGCTGGCGGACGAAGCTGTTGTGGACCGTTGTACGGCCGAAATGAAATCTTACTGGGTAACAGAGCGTCTCCGTCCTGATGGTTTGGGATGCTTTTAAGGCCACCGCACGCGGCTCTTTTGCTGCAGCCATTGGACACGCCCGTAAAGCATCCCAGTCTAGACTAGTGGATGCAGAGGGGGATCTTAGGGAGGCGGAGGCTGCTTACTCTGCAGCTCCCTCTCCTGAGACGCGTGCCACCTGGAAGCACAGAGCCAGGGAACTGGACTTAGTGCTTTTGGAGCGCACCCAGAAGAAGATGCTATATCAGAACCAGAGGATCTTTGAGTTTGGCGACAAGAATAGTCGTTTATTGGCGTATCTTTCTAGACCTGACTATCAGCCATGCAACATACCCAGAATTAAGAATTCAGAGGGAGTAGTGGTAGAACAAAACACTGAGATTATGGAGGACTTTGTTACATTTTATTCCTCACTATACGCCACTAGAGCTCACTACACGATTGTGGAATTAGATGACTATCTCTCTGAAATTTCACTGCCAAGACTTAAAATCGAACAGGTGTCACTCCTAGATGCCCCTCTGACGGAAGAGGAAATTGGGGAAGCTATAAAGTCCTTTGCCAGAAATAAAACCCCGGGACTGGATGCCTTCCCCATTGAGTGGTATATACAGTTCAGAGACATACTCATACCTCACCTTCTTGGGGTATATAATTTTGCTCTAAGAACAGGACAGCTGCCGCCCTCTATGTCAGAGGCCTTGATTGTTCTCATCCCTAAACCCCATAAGGATCACCTACTATGTGAATCATACAGGCCGATTTCACTCATTAATTCAGATGTCAAGATTTTAGCCAAGGTGCTCGCCCTGAGACTGAATACGGTCATTACTACTATTATTGGAGCGGACCGGACTGGGTTCATCCCAGGGCGATCGACCTCTATCAACCTGCGTAGACTGTTTACTAATCTGCAGACCAATCATGATGTGATAGGATCTCGAGCCGTATTGGCCTTGGACGCACACAAGGCATTTGACTCGGTTGAATTGCCCTATCTGCTGGAGGTCTTGGCAAAGTTTGGTTTCGGCAACACCTATATCAGATGGGTACAATTACTTTATCTAGGGCCCACTGCGAGATTGCGAGTAAACACATTCGTGTCTGACCCTTTTCCCATAAGGGGAGGCACCAGGCAGGGATGTCCCCTGTCACCGTTGCTGTTTGCATTGGCGATAGAAACTTTGGCGGCACGGATTAGGTCCAGTGCGGAGGTGTCGGGATTGGTGATTGGGGGTCTGAAGGAGAAAGTATCTCTTTACGCAGATGACATGTTAATATACCTGTCGGACCCCCAGTCGTTTCTCCCAACCCTGCTGGAGTTCATCCGGAGGTTTGGTCACTTCTCTGGCTTTCGGGTCAACTGGGACAAGTCCCTCCTGTTCATGGTTGACCAGACGCCACCGATAATGCTGCCTCCCTCTTGCCCACTACAAATAGTTAGCTCCTTCCGATACCTGGGAGTCATGGTGCAACTTCCAGTATCTTCCTACCTCAAAATTAATCTAGACCCCCTTATCGGACGATTTAAAACCACTCTTAAAACATGGACAACTCTCCCACTGACATTATTGGGTAGGATTAACATTTTTAAAATGATCTTTTTGCCTCGATTTCTGTATATTATGGGAAATTCACCAGTCTACATCACTAAGACCAAATTTCAGGAAATAGACTCGATACTTACTTCCTTTCTCTGGAGGGGGGGAATGGTCAGGATTGACAAGACAACTCTACAATTACCGGTACTGGAGGACGGGCTGGCTCTGCCCTGCCTCCAGACCTACTACATTGCCTCACAGCTGGCTCATGCACATTGGTGGTTTTACCCTGAAGCCAACAATGCAGCAACCGCCCTGGAGGCTGCTATACTTACCTCTTATGAGTCCCTGCAAAACCTGATTCATCGCATGTCCCTTAGAGGGCGGGAGAGCACAGCTGTTTTGGCAGTGACTCTACGGATCTTTAGGCTCACTAAACTACAGCCCTCCACTGACAGTAACACGTATTCCCCGAACACTCCACTATGGGGGAATCCGAATCTACCGGAATTTTTCCGCAGATCTAATGGGGGATTCTGGTCGAAACGAGGGGTGAAAACCATTATGGACTTTCGAGGACTTTCGAAGAGATTATAATTTACCCCGCACGGCCTACTTCCTCTATTTGCAGATACGCCATACTGCGGCAATGCAGTTTGGTCTCCGCAATATAGTTGTTCAACTGACCCCGCTGGAACGGCTACTGACTGACTCTTCTCACACCAAACTCATTTCCACATATTATGGGTCCCTCTTGCATTCCACGACTAATAGGCTCCGCAAAGCGGCAGATAGTTGGAGAGCTGACATCCCTGAGTTGACAGAGGACATCTGGCAGGAGGTTCTTCCCCTTCAGGTCCCCTCGGTCATTTCCTCCCGCCATAAGGTCATACAGACTAAACTGCTATACAGATCATACTTTACGCCATGTTTACTGTTTAAGTTGAAAAAATTACCTTCTGCAATATGCTCCCGATGCTGCTTGGCTGATGGCACGTTCTTTCACCTGATGTGGGACTGTGCTCCGATCAGAAAGTTTTGGTCGGAGGTCACAGCCTTCATTAGTTCTCTCACACAAATACCCAACATCTGTAATCCACTGAGATGTTTATTGGGCCACATTGACGATGATAGTATGTCTAAGAATATGCAAACCTTTTTGCGGATAGTATTGTTTTATGCTAAGAAATCAATAACCTTCCATTGGAAGTCCCAATCCTCACCTACTGTCGCCTTTTTGGATTAATACCATTAACCATACTGTTCTGCTATACAAACTGACTTATGAGGCTAGAGGGTGCCCAAAAAAATTCTTAAAGGTCTGGGGCTCTTGGGTTAATTCCGAGAGCACCATACCTTCTGCTCCTTAAATTCTGTTTGGAGCCCCTGCCCATTGAATGGTCTTAATTGGGTGAATAGATATGGGACTTTTGGATTGATATGTGTATATATGACATGTGTACCAGCTATTAGATCTTTGTACAGGATTGGGCGATGTTCGCTCCATTTGTATATATTTGTTGTCTGTTGTATGTTGTGTACGAAAAATAAATAAAAAATTTTACCTTTAAAAAAAAAAAGATAGGAGGGATTTTTACTTACCTGTAAAGTCAGAGTACAGTACAGGACACAGGCCATCCTCCCTAAACTGTCTTTGTTACTCTGCGTTTCTTGCTACAAAACCCAGAACTCATAGGGAAGGTACCCAAGGGGATGTGTCCTCAAAAGCTTGCCAGTGTCCAATTACTTGAATGTATGAGCCTATAACCTATGGTGTATGAAAATTTTACCTGTGTCCTGTACTCTACTCCAAAATATGGAATATAAAGGTAAGTCAAAATTTCTCTTTTCCTTTTCATTTATAGGGGAACACATCCACCTACTGGAGAATTAGATATCGTCAAACAAGCTGTAGGTCAACCCAGGATATAGCCCCTCCAACTTCCAGCATGCTAGGCTTCTAGGAAGATAGACATATGTTCTTAGCTGTGCTGATTTTATTTTTTGCTTATTTCTATTTAGCTGCAGGAGGTCTCTTTATTTTCTTGCACTACCTGGCACAGTCTCAACTTTTGGTGGTATTGTGACTGGACCTAATTGGATCTCACATTGCAGGGTGCACCTGGAAGCTCTCTCGTGCACTGGACACCGCTTGAGCACTTTCCAGACTGATTGAGTTAGCTGTTGAGGGCTTTTCAGGTTCAGAGCTTCTAATATTGACATTGCCCTTGCTCTGTCTCTGAGGACTCATTTTAGTGAGTTGGCCATTCAGGCTGAGCACCAAACTATCCTTATCTATCCCTGCTATCTCATTTAATTTCTTTATTACTACCTCCTCTTTATATCTTTGTTGATGAACCTCTTAACAAGCATATTCCCCTATTTAAAAAATCAACAAAGGTGTTGTAGTTTCTCCAAAAATTTGCCCCCAAGGCATATTGTTTATTAATTTTTTGTGATGACAGTTAGTGGTGGTGATGTATGCATTGTGGTTAGTTTCTTTAAAAAAAAAAATTCAACTTTTACACAATTGTTTTAATGAGGCACTCATAAAGAACAAAGTGAATGAAAATAAAACATGTTTAAGGGCTCATTCACAATGGTCTTTCTTGGTACATTGTGTTAACGCATTCACGTTACTGCACATTGCATTAAGACAGCCCATTTATTTTAAGAGACTGGCCATGCACCAAGATGGAGCAGAAAAAAAATGTGTTGTGTTACTGTTAAAATAAATGGAACCCAAAAATGTAAGCAGCTTATTAGGTGTGGTAGCTGCATCGTTTTTTTTTCTTTCTTTTTTTTGTCCCCTCTGTTTTCACCTGGTGATCTGGCCAGTAACCCACCTCCTGTATTAGTGAGACACAAATCTGGAGGAATTAGAATAGGAGGTACAGCAGCATTGTCAGTCTGGAGCTAAGAGAAGTGTTAGATGTACAAGTAGATTTAAATACAGTAACAAATTGAAGCCAAACTCCACCTAAGGCGTCATGCGCACTGGACGTTATAATAACATTCTAAAAACACCAGTTGCTTTGCAGTGAGTTTTTCAACGTTTTGCAATAGCAGTTTTTAGCGTTTTTCAGCGGCAGTGTTTTTTTGCGTTTTTTTTTTTTCCCAATGGACCAAAAACGTTAGAAAACGCTGGTGATCCTTGTTTTTGAGCGGTTATTGGCGTCTATCTGCATTATTTGGTAACTGGTTACTGTGTCCATACAGGGTGTTGTTTGTATGTTGTTTAAATATATTTAATTATGTTGTAATAAAATTTATACTTTTTTACTGATTCTCTCTCTCATTGTGTGCCCACAAAGTCCATAAATTTTTTCACTTGGTCTTTTCTTAAATAAAGAAATAAAGCCTAAAAATGGAAACGAATGCAACCATTACATCTAAGAATTGGTAAGCTGCAATAAAATAAATGTTTGTTTTTGGGTTTGTCATGAACCTTTGAATACTGAAGTATTTCTCCTTTGAATCTATTACACAGTGGGGGGGTCTTCTGCCCTGTCTTAAGGCTAACCCCCCCCCCCCTCCAGACGGCTCCATGGTCTAGAAGAAAAGCATTGTTCTGTGTTTGACTGTTTGTTTATGTACTTTAATTACCCCCTGGGGCTTCTGTGTCAATACACGTCTCAGTTCTCCTATTCAAGCGTTCAGACCAATAGGAAAGTGGTTGTTGGGGGCAGGGTGTTCAAACTGCTGTATAAGAGTGTGTGTGTGTGCTTCCAATAAAAGAAGTCCTGTTGAACTTACATACAGCCTGCCTGGTGTTTGTTCTGAACTCCCACAAATGGATTAGAATGTCACATAGCTGTAGTTTGAATCCTGGAGCATCGGATGACCAAACAATCAGACGTTGCGATCTGTAGTATGATCCGATAGAAGCAGAGGAGTGTCGAGAGTGGAACCGAGCGAGCAAAGGGGCTTGTTACATTGGTTGGCAGCAGTGGGATTTGCTCTCCAGTTACTGGGACACTCCAAACCACCACAGTGAATGACCAGCTATGCAGCCTGCAGGAAAGCCACGCTGAAAGACTTACTTGAGAGCTGTGGAGGGACCAGTGGGACAAAGAACAAGGCCACCTTGATCAGGGAGCTAGCCGAGATGGACCAGAGGAATGATGATGCAGGACCCCGGTCAGTTGAAGACCTGTTTCAGCAACGAGTCCGAGAGCGGTTGGCATTATATGGTGCTAACCCATCAGAGACCACCATTCAGAATGCCATTAGAGACATCAAGCTGCAGGATGAGCGACAAGAGAGAGAACTAGAGCAACAAGAGAGAGCACTAGAGCGGCAACATGAGCAGAGAATGGCGGAAATACGGCAATCGGAGACAACACCTAAAGATGCAGCACCTTTCCGCAAGTTGCCCTTTCGGGCGTTCAAACTCTTTAAGGAAGGAGAGGAGGAAATTGAAGCGTTCCTGCAGGACTTTGAGAGATTATGCCAGATACATGAAGTACTGCCCCAAGATTGGGTCGCCTTACTGGCGAGTAATTTAACTGGCAGAGCGGCGGATGCGTATCGGGCCCTGGAGGACGAGAACGCTAAAGACTATGACCGGGTAAAAGAAGCTCTGCTAGCCCGATTTGCCATTACACCCGAAGCCAGCCGGATTAAGTTTCGAGAATCCCAGAAACAAACCAACATAACATACGTGGAGTGGGCACATCGTCTGCAGCGAAACCTTAAGGGCTGGATCCAGGGAAGCCACGCTCATACCATAGAGGACATCACCCAGCTAGTACTCTTAGAACAGTTCTTTAACCACACCCCTCTGGTAGTACGGGATTGGGTGCGAGATAAGCAACCACGGACTGTTCAGCAAGCGGCTACTTTAGCCGATGAATATCTGGACTCTCGAAGGTCAGGCAAAAGCGAGCGCTATCCACTATCTCTGCCCAGTTTACCAGCCTCTAACCCAACTTCAGTGCCTCAGTGGTCTGCCTCTAGACCCCTAGCCCGACCCAACCCTCCTACCGGGCCTAAGTGCTATACCTGTAACCAAACCGGTCATCTGCAGCGATATTGCCCTACCCGATCCACGAGGTACCGAGAGACTAATCATCCGTCCAGACCAGCGGCTCATTGCTTCCAGAACGAGCCCAACCATCGAGATGTTCAGGAAGAGTGCGGCGAACTTTTCGAGGCTGATCCCGTCCAAGCTGCTGCCGGAGATAATCGGCAGCACCATCGCCAGGCAGTATGGGTTAATGGGCAGCCGGCCCAGGGACTCCGCGATTCCGGGGCTACGATTACCCTCATCCAGCCTCACCTGATTCCCCAGTCGGCCCGGACCGGCCAGACTGTTGCAGTCAGGGTAGCAGGGGGCAAGGTACTACGTTTATCCACCGCCCAAGTCCTCTTGGATTGGGGCTCAGGGGAGCGACAAGTGCAAGTGGGATTACTACGCGAGTTACCCGCAGAAGTACTTTTGGGAAACGATTTGGGACATTTAACTTCCTCATATGCCCCAGAGGACGCTATGGCCGTGACCACCAGACGTCAGAGCCAACTTCAAGGCAACTCCACTCCAGGTAAGACCAAATCCTCCTACGTTACCCAGACTTGACAACCCCTGGTCTTGGGATTCTCCCTCCCACGTTAGGCAAGAGACTCAGAGTGACCCAACTTTAGCTGGTTATCGGGACAGGGCGGGCAAGGATCCAGGGGGGTTGGGGGAAGACATAATAGAGTGGGAGGGGGGTTTCTTTATCGTTACACTGAGGGAATAGGCACTGGGAAGCGACAGGGTCTCCACAAACAGCTAGTTGTACCCCAGAAATACAGACGGGAGCTATTGCTCCTGGCGCACGACATCCCCTTGGCCGGACATTTAGGGATAGCCAAGACCCGGAGTCGGTTGTCTCATGCTTTCTTCTGGCCCAGGTTACATGCCGAGGTGCGAGAATACTGCCGGACCTGTGAGACTTGTCAGAAAGTAGGGAAGACAGGGGATCACCCAAAAGCCTCGCTGCAACCCCTGCCGATTATTAGAGAATCCTTTAGCCGCATAGCGGTAGATATTATAGGCCAACTGGCCCGCCCCAGTGCCACCGGGAAGAAGTATATTCTTACGGTGGTGGATTACGCCACACGCTACCCGGAGGCCATTCCCTTATCCAATATCCAGGCTGATACAGTAGCAGATGCCTTGCTGCGGGTATTTACTAGGGTAGGGTTTCCCCAGGAGATATTGTCCGATCAGGGTACCCAGTTCACAGCTGAGCTGACGCAGCAGCTCTGGCGTCTCTGTGGGATTAAACCCCTCCAGAGCGCCCCCTACCATCCTCAGACTAATGGGCTGTGTGAGAGATTTAACGGGACCCTGAAGCAGCTGCTTCGGGCCTTTGTGGAGAGTAGGAAGGATTGGGAGAAATATCTTCCCCATCTACTGTTTGCCTATAGAGAGGTACCCCAGGAGTCCACTGGGTTTTCCCCATTTGAGCTGTTATATGGGCAAAGGGTTAGGGGACCCTTAGACTTAGTGAGGGCCCAGTGGGAGGGGGTAGAGGATCCGGAAGGCCTCCCCATCCTTAGTTATGTCTTGGAACTCAGGGAGCGACTGCGGGAACTTACCGATCTAGTCCATGAGAATATGCAATCGGCCCAGAGTCAGCAGAAGGTTTGGTATGATCGGTCTGCGAGGAATCGCACCTTTTATATCGGACAGAAAGTCCTGGTACTAAAACCCCTGAAGCAAAATAAATTACAGGCCTCCTGGCAGGGCCCCTATCAGGTGGTAAAACAGCTGTGCGATACAACCTACGTGGTTGCCAGCTGTGCAGACACAAAAATTAAGAGGACGTTCCACATTAATATGATGAAGGCCTATCATGAGAGGGCTGAGGCAGTAGCCGCCATATGCGCTCCTGCCACCGGGGACTCTGAATATCTACCGATGCTGGAGCTCCCCGAAATCAGTAACTGTTCCGGGGGTGTGGAGGATATACGGCTAGGAGATAGATTAGGATCCCAAGAACGAGAACAGGCCAGAGAATTACTCCAAGACCGTCAGGAGATGTTCTCGGCACTCCCTGGGTACACTCACATAGCTGTGCACAAGGTAGAGACCCCCGGGCAGAAGCCCCTGAGACAACCAGCCTATAGGATTCCTGGAGCAGTGCAAGAAGGGATGAGAGCGGAGATTAGGGAGATGCTCGAGTTAGGGGTGATCGAGCCATCAGCAAGCCCCTGGGCTTCCCCTGTAGTATTAGTCCCAAAACGGGAATTGCACGACCAGATTTTGCATGGACTATAGGCGACTGAATGACTGTACTGTGACAGATGCCTACCCTATGCCAGGAGTGGACGAATTGCTGGACAAAATAGCTCAGGGACATTATCTGACGACTATTGACTTGTGTAAGGGCTACTGGCAGATTCCCTTGGAAGCGGAAGCAATTCCGAAGTCGGCCTTCATCACCCCGTTCGGCCTTTACCAGTTTCGGTAATGCCATTCGGGATGAAGAATGCGCCGGCTACCTTCCAGCGGATGATAGATGAACTCCTTGATTGTCTGCAAGATTTTGCATGCGCATATCTTGACGACATCGCAATCTATAGCCAGACCTGGGAGGAACATCTTAGACACCTGGGAATAGTGCTAGATAGGATCCGAGCTGCAGACCTGACCCTGAAGCCAGACAAATGTAATATCGGGATGTCTGAGGTACAATATCTGGGACATAGAGTAGGATGTGGGAAGCAGAGGCCAGAACCTGCAAAAATAGAGGCCGTCCTAAACTGGCCATTTCCCAGAACCAAGACCCAGGTACTTGCATTTTTAGGGACAGCAGGGTACTACAGGAAGTTTGTACCCCACTATAGTGACATAGCCAAACCCCTGACGGACATGACCAAAAAGACTCTCCCTAGACAGGTCCTGTGGTCCCCGGAGTGCGAGATAGCATTTCATCAGTTAAAAACCGCCCTAACGCAAGCTCCTATACTGGCGGCCCCTGATCCTAACAAACGCTTTGTCATTCATACAGACGCCTCCATGTTCGGACTGGGAGCCATACTAAGCCAAGTTGGCGATGACGGGAAAGAGCACCCCGTGGCATATCTCAGCCGCAAATTGTTACCCCGTGAAGTTGGATATGCTGCCGTGGAAAAAGAGTGTTTGGCCTTAGTCTGGGCTTTAAAGAAATTGCAGCCCTACGTGTATGGACGCTCTTTTACCGTCATGACGGACCACAATCCCTTAATATGGCTTAACCGGGTGGCGGGAGAGAACGGGCGATTACTAAGGTGGAGCCTGGCTTTGCAACCGTACAATTTTACCATACAATATCGGCCAGGGCCTCAAAACGGGAATGCGGATGGGTTATCCCGGCAGACAGACCTGTAACCTTAAGACTACTTTTCCAACATCCTCGAGTTGACCCGTTTGGGGTCCCACTGTGGCTGTTGGACTGTTTCCCAGGGGGGAGTATTGTCATGAACCTTTGAATACTGAAGTATTTCTCCTTTGAATCTATTACACAGTGGGGGGGTCTTCTGCCCTGTCTTAAGGCTAACCCCCCCCCCCCCCCCCTCCAGACGGCTCCATGGTCTAGAAGAAAAGCATTGTTCTGTGTTTGACTGTTTGTTTATGTACTTTAATTACCCCCTGGGGCTTCTGTGTCAATACACGTCTCAGTTCTCCTATTCAAGCGTTCAGACCAATAGGAAAGTGGTTGTTGGGGGCAGGGTGTTCAAACTGCTGTATAAGAGTGTGTGTGTGTGTGTGCTTCCAATAAAAGAAGTCCTGTTGAACTTACATACAGCCTGCCTGGTGTTTGTTCTGAACTCCCACAAATGGATTAGAATGTCACATAGCTGTAGTTTGAATCCTGGAGCATCGGATGACCAAACAATCAGACGTTGCGATCTGTAGTATGATCCGATAGAAGCAGAGGAGTGTCGGGAGAGTGGAACCGAGCGAGCAAAGGGGCTCGTTACAGGGTTTAATACTGCTTTAACATGTATTGCTATAATGGGTGCATTAAAGTGCCACACCATAGAAGTGTGAATGGGCCGTGATTATAAATGGCAAAAAAAAAAGTAGAATGTGATTTCCGGGAAGTGGCAGTGAGGGAAAAGGAGCATAACATAGGAAGTATGCCCTAAGAAAGCCATCAGTCTTTTTTGGCATATTTCCTACACCCAAGGCCCAGAAGAGGTGAGGCCATCCACTCTTCAGAAGACTTTGCTTTTCCCTCTTTTTACCATGCAGATATAAAACGCTTAATGAGTAATGAATACTTAAAGTGAATGTGTACTTTGCTTTAAAAAGTTAAAGTTCTGCTTAAAACCAGATGCCGCAAGATGCCTGCTATTACTTTTTTTAGACAGGAAAGGCCTCTAAGGTGCCCCTCTGGATTTAGG
Source organism: Rana muscosa (assembly GCA_029206835.1). Classification (NCBI taxonomy): domain Eukaryota; kingdom Metazoa; phylum Chordata; class Amphibia; order Anura; family Ranidae; genus Rana; species Rana muscosa. The sequence continues at coordinate 470,268,257 of CM055117.1, forward strand.
TTCACTTACTTCACAGCTAAGATTCACATGCTGCCATCTCCCAGGCCCATTACATCTGGTTGGCTCTTTGTTATTAAAGCTGAACTCCAGGCTCCCTCTCCTTCTATTCTCTTTAACTAATCATTAGGATAAAAAATCTTCTACTCACCTAAATCTGCAGTCATGTTACATTCGGGTCCTGAGACTTCGCTCTTCTGTGCATAGAAGCCTACAACACCGCCTGTGTGACGTGGACACGTTCAAGAAAGACAGATATAAAAAAACTTATCCTCACTAAACAACAGAGGAAATAGGAATATTATTGAGGTTAATTTTAACAAGTTCAAAGGCTATAGATAGATATTTTATAGAATAATATGAATATGTTTTATCTCTTTTTTTCTGTTAGCATCAGTATGATAAACTGATTGAAGAAAAGGATGGAGAATTGTGTCAGCTCAGAGCAAAGGAACAGGAAACAATTTGTTCAAGAGCTCTACTGGTAATACGTTAAATATGTTAATATTTTAAATAACTGTGGTAAAACGAGTGATGATCAATATTCAGAATCACGGTCATTTTCAGGGACAAAATATATTTGAGATAAACAATGACCAGGATCAATCGCGTTAGAGATTTCTCAATATTTATTGTTTGTCAGCTCTAGTCCCCCGCTGGCAAACAACTGCTCTCTTTCTCTGTGTGGCTGAGTGATCTGTAGGGACGGGACCGAGACAGAGGCAGACCGTGAGGACAGGGCTCAAGGAAGAAGCTGCAAACTTATTTAGCCAAGTTTTGGCACTGGGGTCCACTAATCACCCTGCAGGGGAATCTACAGTGCCTATGCCTGCATCCAGCGCCCCCCTCCCCCCCTGCTCTAAATACCTCTCCCCTGTGTGCCCCGCCACCCCCCCCCCTCCCACCGTTGCTTTGATCCTCCTCAACCCCCCCCCCCCCCCCCAGCACTGCCAGCTTCTCTCCTCTCCTGCCAGCTGCTGCAGGGGATATTTCAGATTGGAGAGCGGGAAAATTTGTAATTTCCTGGCCACTTCCTTTCCTGAATGAACACAGTGAGCGATTAGTACCGATCACTCCTGTGTGCATTCATGCCTGAAGCATAGTAACCCGTGTTTACTATGCTTCAGTTTGTGCATGAACAGGAAGCCGCTAAGCACAGAGCACTTCCCATTCATTCACTGTCCAGTGACTAGTGTTGTAGTAGTAGCAGGAGTCTCTCTTTAGCAGTGTACATTGCAAATATGTCCAGTGACGAGTGCTGTAGTAGTAGCAGGAGTCTCTCTTTAGCAGTGTACATTGCAAATATGTTTTTTTTTTTTTTGTTTTTTTTGTCTCCCAAGGAAAAGGAGCTATCCAGCAAAAATAATGAAATATTCAAGTTTAAAAGTGAGCTTCAAAATGAAAAGGAAAAGAAGGTAATGCATTATTACATGTTAAGGCCTCATGTTTACAGGGCATTGGAATTGCTCCGCTATACTCCTGGCAGGGAAAAGCAGCCTAAAAATCGTGCCTAAAGCCGCATATTGAACAAACGTTTAGGTGTGTCAAACATTTAAGCTTTCATGGATTCAATTGCCCATTATATTAATTTATATTGGCCATTGGAATGAATGTGTGCTCAAACGCTAAACGTGTCCAGGGTTTAAGGGAATTTAGATGCGTTTACACAGATCAATAATTTTTTATGCCCTAAAGCTCCTCTAATGTTTTTTTCTCTTACCGTCCATGGACTGGAATGTTGGATGTTTTAACATACATTACATTACCAGAGCTGAACAGCCCCGCCCAGGGGACGGTCCCTCCGGACATAACCCTCCTCCCTGCAGCCAGCTGCCTCAGTTTTTTTCTGCCTAGCAGTGGAGAGGACGTGGCTCTCTTCGGAGCCAGTCTCCTGAAGATTTTTTTTTTATTCTTTTTGAATTTTATTATTTTATTTTTGGATTTTCTATCAACAGTCGGCTGGGCAACAGGTTGGGTAGTTGCTATCCTCGTAGTCTTCCCAGTCCGACCATCGAGCCTGCTGATCCTCGCTCTGCGTGAGATCAGTCCACGACATACCCCACGGCTCCAGGGGTGGCCGGTGAGCTTTTGCTCCAGGGTCCACATATGACTGAACAGTTCTGCTGTATCTTTCACAGTGGACCGGGCCGACAGCAACTCAGTACTGCACTGTGATAGGTCTGTCAGGAACACACTAGTGGGTCCTTGCTGGATGGGTAAATACTGTTTCTCCTGCCTCAGCAGGTGAGTACATGCTGTGTGTTCCTTTGCTAGGGGGGTTTCCCTGTCCCTCCCCCTTTTTTTTCCTACTCTGTCACCTTGCTCTGTCTAATCATGCTGACCTGGGGGTCGCGCTGTCCCGGGGGACCGTGAGGTGTTGGGACCTGTTTATTTTGTCGCTACGTGAGGTGGCCTGTTTATTTTATCAGCCTGCGCTAGAATCGTCCACACCGCGCCATTTTTTTTGGGTATTTTTCTTATGTATTGAAATTTCCATTGGCGGCCATCTTGCCGTGGCCACGCTATGGCGCAGTTATTATTAGCGGAGGCCATTTTACTGTAGTCGCACGCTCTTTTGTACCTATGCTGTACTGGCGGTGGGATTCGGCCTCCAGTGCTGATTATAGCAGCGATTCTCCTTCGTTTTTCCTTCACTGTTTCACTTCTGTGGACAGACAGACAGGCAGCGGCGCTGAGCGGTCCTGAGCTGGGTCGGTAAGTCTCCTGGGTAAACCCCCCCACCGTCAGTGCAGTAGGAGGGTGGACTTTTTCTTTCTTGACTAAGTCACACAGGGGGGTTTGTTTTTCTATGGAGTCAGTATCACCTGCTTCTGCTACCATGTCTGAGGCAACTGGCAGTGCCCCTGCACCTGCGGTCTCCATGGAGGCAGTCCTGGATACCAGGATGGAAGCGCCGTGTGAGCGCAAGGTGGGTTAAAAGCGACCCCTTCCCCCGCATCTCCTGGGGAGTGCTCCGATTCAGATACGGGCCTTGCTGCGGCACAGGGCCCTAGCTCTGAGCTTTTGTTTGTTTTTTGACAGGACATTCCTTGTGAGGAAGACTTTTAATGACAGGACACTTGTTAGTGAACTCATTGATGCTGTGAGGGACACTCTCAAGCTGGATGCTGTGGCTGAGGAGCCCGTGGTGGAGTCAGTCTCCTTTGGTTCCTTCAGGGCTAACCCTTCTAAGAAGGTTTTTCCCTATACGCCTTTCTTTGACTGGTTCATAGACCATAGACTGCAGAAGAACTTTGCGGTCTATCAGCGTCTGGAGATTAGGTATCCTTTTGAGGAGAGCCTGATTAAAAAAGTGTAGCTCAGTTGTAGAGAGCCTGCCTTGCATGCATGTGATCCTAGGTTCAATCCCCGGGTAGGTATATGTTTGTGATGCCACTATGGACGCAGCCCCCTTACTTTCTAGGGCTTCAGTGTCTGCGGTGGTATTGCGTTGCCTTATCTGGCTCCTGACTAATTAACTTTTAAGGGTGGAAGACTGTTTGGTGCTTCCCTGGATGAAATTTTTAACACCGTCACGGGAGGTAAGGGCACCCTTCTTCCTCAGCCTACTAAGGGGAAGGAGCCACGCTGTAATCCGGGTCCTTCTTTTCCCACACAGGATAGTTTTTTTCGTCAGTCAGAGCCCAGAAAATTCTCCCAGACTGACAAGAGTGCGGCTGGAGGACAGAAGCGCCCCTGGGTGCGTAAGCCTAACAAGCCCGCCACCGCATGGAGTCTTGCCCCCGCCCGACTCTGGGGTGGGGGGACGACTTTGCAGGTTCATGGATCGGTGGACATCCCGGTTCTCTGTTCGGTGGGTATGCAAGGTGTTCACCTCGGGGTACAGGATAGAGTTTCTTTCCTGGCCACCAGACGGATTCTTTCCCTCAAATCTCTCTCTCTCCTTCCAGCACGTCGGGCTGCCCTATTGGGGGCAGTGTAGGACTTGCTGGGGTACGGGGTGATTTTGCCAGTGCTGTCAATGGAGAGGTTTCAGGGATTTTATTCAAATCTTTTTGTGGTCCCAAAGAAGGACGGAGTCCGTCCAATTCTGGACCTCAAGGCCCTAATTGCCTTTGTAAATGTGCGAAAATTCCGTATGGAATTGCTTACTTGCATGTCCCAATCTGCGCGGGTCACCAGAAGTTTCTGCTCTTTGCGATAGGCGAAGTCCACTATCAACTTGTGGCTCTTCCCTTCGGTTTGGCGTCAGCTCTGCGGGTTTTTACCAAGGTGCTTGTCCCGATTCTGGCTTTGCTGAGTCAGCGAGGCATTGCTATCGTGGGCTATCTGGACGATCTTCTGAGAGCAGACTCTGGCTCAGAATTAGAGGAAAATGTGTTGATAGCCAGTCAGGCCCTCCGAGAATTCGGTTGACTGCTGAACATTCAGAAGTCGGTCCTGGTTCCGACTTGGCGGGGAGTACCTAGGATTGATCCTGTACTCCCCGGAGGCAAGGGTCTTTCTACCCTTGGAAAAATTACAGACTCTTCAATCTGCAGTAAGGGTGCTGAAGTGCCGCAAATGGTCGTCACTCCGTTTTTGCATGAGGGTCCTGGGACTCATGGTGGCTTCCTTCGAGACTGTACCGTATGCCCAATTCCACACTCGAGCCTTATAAAAGGAGATCCTATCCAGCTGGGACAGGTCTCCATTATGACTGAATCGTCCTGCCATGGTGGCTGAGATCCCCGGCCCTTTGGTCGGGGAAGTCGTTCCTTCCTGTCCAGTGGACTGTGATAACGATGGACGCCAGTCTTACGAGCTGGGGCGGAGTCTGGGGAGTTGTATCAGCCCAAGGGCTTTAGACTCCGGACGAAGTTTGGTTTTTTCCTTGATACTGTTCCCACCCCTCGTTCTTTGACACTGCTTTGGGACATCCCACTTTATCAAGATTGAAGATGCTGTGTCAGTCCATGGACGGTAAGAGAAAATAGGATTTTTTTGTACTCGCCGTAAAATCCTTTTCTCTGACGTCCATGGACTGACACAGCACCCACCCCTCCTATTTTTAGGTTTGTACAGCTTTGTTACGAACTGAGGCAGCTGGCTGCAGGGAGGAGGGTTATGTCCGGAGGGACCGCCCCCTGGGCGGGGCTGCTCAGCTCTGGTAATGTAATGTATGTTAAAACATCTAACATTCTGGCTAGTCTTCTCCTATGAGCAGGAACATAACCCACTTTGTCAAGATTGAAGATGCTGTGTCAGTCCATGGACGTCAGAATACAAAAAAATCC